>CM042259.1:18782560-19507560 GCA_023566225.1 Romanogobio albipinnatus
CTTTAAACCTCTTTGTCTATTCAGAGTAGGGATGCTAACAATTAATCGTCAAACAATTCATTGTCGATAATTAATCGATAAAATTTTATTATCGATTATCAATGCCCTGCACATGACATGCTGAAAATAGATATAAAAAAAATATATTATTAATCCGTTCCTACAACTTGTTAATTAATTTAATTTATGTGTTCCCTTGTTAAATTAAAACTAAGGAACACATTAGTACAATGTGGCCATGCTTTAACTGAAATGAGGGAACGAATTAAGTCGTGGGAACAAATTCTTAATTCGTGGCCACAATATTTTTCATTTTCCCCTGGCATATCATGTCCAGTACCGTACTATACAAGTAACCTTGACGTGCCTTACCTTGTCTAACATGCACAAACTGTGTTCAAATTTAATGTGAAGAGGGATTAAAAGACTGATTTTCAGGAAGAAAATAAGCAAAAATAAATGGATGAAACGCTGAGGATTTGGGAAAAAGAAACAAGAGATTCCATATTCAGGGAAATACCTCACAAAATAATGTAAAATTTGTGGAAATTCGAGTGACCTACCTGCAAAACGGAACACAATGCCGCTATGGCTTAATTATTATAGGCTCACGTACCGCTCTCATTTGACATGAATCCAAATATGTCCATGTTCACGATGTAACATTTGTCTGCTAACCAATTATTTATTTTGTAAACAAAGCTTTGTACTTCACTCGTGTCCCAATATTCACGTAAAAAAAAAAAACATTCATATGCGCAAAAAAGTGCCCTATCACAGCTGATGGGTAGCGGTTAGGACATGTAATGTAATGTGACTTTGCATCCAAAACAAGTGCAAAAGCTTTGTAGCTTGGTGTTTTTCATTCGGAGCGATGTGATTCTGTACACGCTTTACTTTAGAGAACATAAATAAACCAGCAGCAGCAGCATGTTTGCACTTTAGCTTCCCGTTTGGCCATTCTGCATGTGAACTTAGTTGGTGCATGTATAGCCGTGCTACTTGACCCCTTTGTTTTAACCCGAGGGATGCATTTCAATGTACTGTATCTTGTCAATCATTTCACCATGTCCCCAAGGTGCCTTACAGTGGTTTGGTTATTTCCATGAAAACAGGAGCTTTTACTGTGCTGAAGTTTCAGCTTTTCCCCAAACAACATTGAAGAGCACTCTTCTCAGAAATCTGTGAGCCTGTAGCCCGTCCCATTTGTGCCTTAATGTGATTTGTCTCTAATGTGAAAGCTGGTTGTCCCTTGTTAAGGCCTTGCTTTTCATTGCACTTCTCAATGTTCATTATAGCTTCTTTTATTCTATGTGACTTGAAAAGGCTTGAACTTCACCGACTGGACACAAGTCAAGGGACATTCACACTGGCAATGATTTGCACTGACAGAATCGAGCATAAATCATGCTTTTTCAGTGAGAGATGGTGATTTGAAGCGGAATACGTGAGGTGACATTCAGAGCGATTCAAAACAAAGCAATACAAATGGTAAAATGGAAAAGGTTATGTGGAACTTTTACAATGATTTTTAAAATGATTTTCTTTTGTAGTGACACATTATTACTAAATATAAATTAATTAATGTTTGTTTTTTGCAGGTGTAGTTTCACAGATATATATATGTGTGTGTGTAATGTGTGTGTACTGTATTCATATTTTATACACTCACAATATATTTTGTGTAAGCGGGTGATTACATCTTCTAAAGAACTCTGGCTTTCAGCTCTTGTAGGCATCTCTACGTTATTCAAGGCTGTTCTATTCGCTTGACGTTTGATAATAGTAACTGTTGTTATTAAGGAGAGCATGCGAGCGGGGAGCGGAGTGGTACTATTTCCTCCAGAGCGGAGAGCGACTTTCTGAAGATTCCGCTCCGGACCGCTCATTCAACCCAGAAGGACCTTTGTGACATGCTGGTTAAATAAATAGGGCTTCCCACCAATAAAGTTTTTATCTAATCGACTAGTAGTTGTTAATTTAAAGGGGACATATCATGAAAATCTGACTTTTTCTGTGTTTAAGTGATATAATTGGGTCCGCGGTGCATCTACCAACCCAGAAAATGGGGAAAAAGGACAACCCAATAACTTTTTTTGGATGAGACTTTAATGCACACTTCTTGTACGGTGTTTTAATCAGCTCTTACTGTGATTTTCTGGAGTGAAAGTAGATGCTTCATCTTTTGTGTGATGAACAATAAACTTCATAAAATTCATCAGTGAAGTTTTGGCCATCATTCGGACAGGGTCTGCTACAACAGGCTTGTACTAATAGTGGATAAAAGCAAGATGGCAACATAAGTTAAAACAGTAATTAAACTAAACTCTACCTGTTCTATCTCCATGCTGCATTTATTCTCTGGTTCTGAAGGCATTGTTGTCCGAGTCCGGCTCGAACTGTTGTTGTTGTTGTTGCACGTGCTATTGAAGCCCCGCTCTCTTCTTGAAAAAACATGGCAGTGGGCACCAGCTCATTTGCATTTAAAGGGACATACCCAAAAAACTGTGTTTTTGCTCACCCCAAAAAAGTGGCAATTTTAACAGGCTAGAAAACATGATCTGTGGGGTATTTTGAGCTAAAACTTCACTTACACACTCTGAGGACATCAGAGACTTCGCTGTTGACGACGAGAGTGATCCTAATGTTGACGACGCTGACTCGCCATCTCCGCAAAGTAAACGTTTTGAATTGGTTCATTTAAAAGTAGACATTTCAGTCTTTCTATAGATATATTTTGCATGTCTGTGAGGCAAGTAGCCCATACGCTGAGTTTTGGTTCATTTATGAGCGCTCCAGTTCACGGAGACCGAAACAGTAAAACGCTTCCTGAAAACGCATCCTCCAGACGCAATGTGGTGATGTGAAGCCATTTTTGTGTCGTATTAAGAGAGGGAGAGAAAACATGGTATTGCATGTTTGTTATTATTACATTCTGAGAGAAAGATTTCACTTAATTGACTTGATCTGGTGATCTGTGTGGATTAATTTACTCATTAAACCCACATTGCTATAGTGAGAGAATGCTTGTGGTAATTTCCCGCATTATAAGACCAGAGCTTGCGGGAAAGAGTAAAATTATGCACAGTACCTTCAATCCTGTGCCAAAATTCAAGCCCTGCTAGAGTTGGGTGCAAATGCTGCAGTTTTTTTTTGTGAGTTAGGCTACATACAGTGATTTCACTGGGCATAGCCATGTCAGCTGTCATTATGTAAAGAAAACATCCCGCAGCACTGAGGTCCCAGGTGGCTACAAGATGTTCCTCTCTTCCACCCACCCTAAAGTCCAAATAAACCTGATGTACACACTGAGTGTGTGTGAGATTGTTGAGCATGCTGAGCAGCTCCTGCACGTTTAGGTTTGTTTCTCAAGCCATACTGAGCTAAACAAACCCACATTTGTATCACTAAAGGTCTTCTAAAGAAGGAAACTCGTCCAGCTCACTCGTCCCACTTCAGCTCGTTCCTTTTCCGCCATTCGTCACCATTATGGCTTATGTTTTGTCTTGTACACAAAGTTTCATTACATGAAAACAGAACAGTATGGCGTAACAGTAAATAATATCCATGAAAATTGAGCCCAACACTGCCAATGCTGAAGACCTGCACATGTTTATGTAGTAATCCAGAGTTATCATTTGTGTTTAGAAAGAATTGGTCATGACAAGAGCAGGTTTTGCCAGTTCTTGCGACACATGGAGTTGAATGAATACTGTGGATTCTCAAAGATTTCTTTGTTCGTGAGTTAGGGAAAATCGCTTGTAAAAGGGATGGCCTGGAGTTTTCTCTGGATGGTCAAATCCAACAGTGTGGCACCAATTAAGTAGAGTACTTTACTTAGAAGACCTCACCAATTTCCTAGAAATAATCTGAATTTGATCGTCATTGTGCCATTTAGGGGTAGTGTAGCCTATCCTGTATTTACATTTTTACATTTCATTTTGCAGACGCTTTTGTCCTAAGCGACTTCCAAATGAGAAATGCAGCAAGCGGTTCATCGTGAAGAGGCAAATAACCACAATAAGTGCTCTAAATACAAAGTTTAAGACATTGCTTAGAGTAGCATATGCTAGAATAGGGAAGGATTAGGGAAAGTGAGTTATTTATTTATTTTATGATGAGGTTAAGTGCTAACGGAAGAGATGAGTTTTCAGCTGTCTTTTGAATATTGTCAGGGATTCTGCATTCCGGATGGAGGCGGTAAATTGTCCCACCAGCAAGGAACAATGAACGAATATGTTCTGGAGAGTGATCCTAACATTTTGAACACCCTGCTATTTTGCAAGTTCTCCCACTTAGAAATCATGGAGGGGTCTGAAATTGTCATCGTAGGTTCATGTCCACTGTGAGAGACATAATCTAAAAAAAAAAAAAATCCAGAAATCACAATGTCTGATTTTTTTACTATTTATTTGTATGATACAGCTGCAAATAAGTATTTGAACACCTGAGAAAATCAATGTTAATATTTGGTACAGTAGCCTTTGTTTGCAATTACAGAGGTCAAATGTTTCCTGTAGTTTTTCACCAGGTTTGCACACACTGCAGGAGGGATTTTGGCCCACTCCTCCACACAGATCTTCTCTAGATCAGTCAGGTTCTCTAGATAGCAGGGTGTTCAAATACTTATTTTCCTCACTGTACATATACACAATTACATTTTCTAATATAATAAAGTTGAAAACATTTATTTTAAATTGTAATATTTCATAATATTACTGTTTTACTGTATTTTTGATTAAATAATTCAAACTTCTTTCAAAAACTTAAAACAAAATCTCATTTAAAGTATTCAAACTTTTGACTGCTAGTGTATATTTTTTATCGTATTGCTTATTGTGTACTACTATTGTAGTTACACTATTTTACATGCACTGTAATATTTCCTTACACATGCTGTATTGTGAGAGGAGATTATAAAAGACGGCTGCAGCCTTCGCTAAAATGACTCACAGACAGCCTTTATTGTGAGTCCTTGATGAAAGGTTTTGTTTCCATTCAGCTAGTTATCACAGACCTGCACTTTTCACCGTCTGCCCTCCTAGGGCTCTGAACTCTGATAGAAGAGGACTAAAACGATCCCTCATAGGGTTTGAGTGAAAGCTAAACCGCAAGCCACACGTTCCTCTCACATTGCATAATTAGTAATTAATGATAGTTTGCTAGTTTTCTAACTCTCAATCTACAGCTGACGCTAATATTTTTTCAATAATGACAGATGTTGAACCAGGCAAATTCTGAATTCTTTTTTAACACAACAAATGCTTCCTATGTTCCTTATGCTTTGCTTTGTATGTGTGCGTTTGTGGTTGATGCCTGGGAACCATGGTGATTCATTTCTTAAAAGCGTCGCACAAAGAATAGCCATGCTCTCAGAGTTTTGCCATTGTGTTTAATTCAATGGAAGCATTGAACGGGTCCACATTTCTATTTTGAGTTGTTATCATGGAACTGGCAGGCTGCTCTATAGTTCAACGCTTATGGCAAGTTAAGCAACAAAGTGACATTGACAAAACCGTCTGTCTCTGCTTCCAATAAACATTTTAGTGAGAAATATAGAATTTCCAGTGTTTTGAGAGACAGGCCTCCCTCTCATATATCAGGGCCAAATGGCTGGATTAAGACGAGTGTTGATTTTCACTAGGGCTGGGCATAAATACACGACACGTCTTAACACCAGGGCTTGAGTGATGACAAGTTTGATTTAGTTTTACTGAGTGCCTTCACCTTTTCCATGTATTACTCAAGTACTACCACTCTTTCTAACCCCAACAACTTTTCATTTATTTATTCTTGTTGCTATGGGAGTTATGGTCACCATGACAGGTACAGTACCAGTGCTTTTACAATGTGAGGTTTATGAAAATGACAGTTGGTTGGGTGTTAAGTTGTTCAATTAGACAATTGGAAAAATGTATGTGTTTATATTTATATACTATATATATATACAGTCAAACCACAAACAATTCAGACACCAGATATAATTTTTTTATAATGCAGTTTATTTATGTTAGTGAGGATAGCAAAATACAGTAAACTGTGACACTGCTTGCTTAGCACAAAGACTGGAGGTAAACGGCTCCATCTAGCCTACTGCTCAAAAAAGTGACAAAATAATGCCAACATTTTCCTATTTACATGTTGTGATGTGTATAGTTACATTGTGTACTAATGAGACCTCATAGCTGGCTACGGCCATCGTGTAGGCAGCCTATACAGGGAGTGCAGAATTATTAGGCAAGTTGTATTTTTTGAGGATTAATTTTACAACATTAATAATTAAACAACAACCATGTTCTCAATGAACACAAAAAACTCATTAATATCAAAGCTGAATATTTTCGGAAGTAGTTTTTAGTTTTAGCTATTTTAGGGGGATATCTGTGTGTGCAGGTGACTATTACTGTGCATAATTATTAGGCAACTTAACAAAAAACTAATTTATACCCATTTCAATTATTTATTTTTACCAGTGTAACCAATATAACATCTCAACATTCACAAATATACATTTCTGACATTCAAAAACCAAACAAAAACAAATCAGTGACCAATATAGCCACCTTTCTTTGCAAGGACACTCAAAAGCCTGCCATCCATGGATTCTGTCAGTGTTTTGATCTGTTCACCATCAACATTGCGTGCAGCAGCAACCACAGCCTCCCAGACACTGTTCAGAGAGGTGTACTGTTTTCCCTCCTTGTAAATCGCACATTTGATGATGGACCACAGGTTCTCAATGGGGTTCAGATCAGGTGAACAAGGAGGCCATATCATTAGATTTTCTTCTTTTATACCCTTTCTTGCCAGCCACGCTGTGGAGTACTTGGATGCGTGTGAGCACTTCTTCCTGTACCACTGCTTGAAGAAGGTGTCTTCCAGAAACTGGCAGTAGGACTGGGAGTTGAGCTTGACTCCATCCTCAACCCGAAAAGGCCCCACAAGCTCATCTTTGATGATACCAGCCCAAACCAGTACTCCACCTCCACCTTGCTGGCGTCTGAGTCGGACTGGAGCTCTCTGCCCTTTACCAATCCAGCCACGGGCCCATCCATCTGGCCCATCAAGACTCACTCTCATTTCATCAGTCCATAAAACCTTAGAAAAATCAGTCTTGAGATATTTCTTGGCCCAGTCTTGACGTTTCAGCTTGTGTGTCTTGTTCAGTGGTGGTCGACTTTCTGCCTTTCTTACCTTGGCCATGTCTCTGAGTATTGCACACCTTGTGCTTTTGGGCACTCCAGTGATGTTGCAGCTCTGAAATATGGCCAAACTGGTGGCAAGTGGCATCTTGGCAGCTGCACGCTTGACTTTTCTCAGTTCACGGGCAGTTATTTTGCGCCTTGGTTTTTCCACACGCTTCTTGCGACCCTGTTGACTATTTTGAATGAAACGCTTGATTGTTCGATGATCACGCTTCAGAAGCTTGGCTATTTTAAGACTGCTGCATCCCTCTGCAATATATCTCACTATTTTTGACTTTTCTGAGCCTGTCAAGTCCTTCTTTTGACCCATTTTGCCAAAGGAAAGGAAGTTGCCTAATAATTATGCACACCTGATATAGGGTGTTGATGTCATTAGACCACACCCCTTCTCATTACAGAGATGCACATCACCTAATATGCTTAATTGGTAGTAGGCTTTCCAGCCTATACAGCTTGGAGTAAGACAACATGCATAACGAGGATGATGTGGTCAAAATACTCATTTGCCTAATAATTCTGCACTCCCTGTAGTTTACCTCATAGACCGTAAAGAAATATGGACGACGCGACTTCATTGTCTTCCGCTGACCAGAGTTGAAGCTTTCGTAGGCCTGCTCATGGCGCTGACATCTTGGGACCGAGTCTGCGCAGTAGCGATCTCGGGACCGGAGTTGCGCAGTAGAGAGCAGGAAGTAAAGATGCGATTATCAAAAGCACGCCCACACTCACAGATGCAGAACAATTCATTATGTTGGTGTGAAATAAACAGTTATAGAAATGTAGAAATTAAAGCTAAAGATCCAACCTCCTCCCGAAAAAAGTCAGCTAATCAAGGTTAGCTTATAGACCCTTTTACTGTTTGTACACAATGATGACGTAGCAACGTATGCGCGCGCATTTTGGCAACAAACTATGGCGAGAATCAGCAGCATGTCAAGCTACGCGAGCGGATTAAGAAACAAAAAGTTGATTTTATCAAATGTTATTCGGCTTGCAGATCCGTGTACTATAGTGGAGTGGATAGAAGACGTTAGCAGATGGCCAAATATACAGTGGCCGGATATATATATACGTATTTAGTTGAGAAACCGATCGTGTACACCCGAGAGAAATCACGAGCATATAAATCACTGGATGCTTATGAATATGTTGTCTGTGGGCATGTACAGAACGTCAAATACCATGACATAGACTCAGAGTTTTGTGTGTTAAAATCAGAAATTCTCCCTAGTCAAAGACAAGGACACAAGACAACGATGTATGAGGCTTGGGTTATTTACAATAACAACCCCAATATATATATATATATATATATATATATATATATATATATATATATATATATATATATATATATATATATATATATATATATATATATATAAATAAATAGGCCCCAAATATTATCTTTGTGGGATTAAACAATAATTCACACACGCATTTACACACTCAAATAAAATCACAGACGCAGATGTCAGTGTTGCCAAGTCCTCGGTTTTCCCTCGGAATTGGGCTACTTCATCACTGTTGCCACGAGCTGTTTTTCATGTCCGCGGGTTGAAGCGACCCCAATTATATGATATTTAGCCCCGGGAATGCGAATTTTAGTAGGCAACCATACAAAAAAAAACACATATTTAACCCCCCCCCAATTGCGGTTTTTACTGGAGAAGCCCCCCTGAAACGAGATTGGGCTTGTTTTGAGTAGCAATTGGGCGGGTTTTGTTGTGAAAACCCGGCAACCCTGAATGTCACGTTCATTGAGAGGAATGAGTGAAGAGAAAGTCAGTTGTGTATGGCGTTCCGAAGGGTTCTTTAATATGACTTTGCAACATGCACTCGTCTCAATAAACGTGTCGTCTGGGTCTGCCGAAAGTCATATTAAAGAACCCTTCGGAACGCCATAATAATCAACCAACGAGAGAACTACGTCCTCACAGCATAACGCGAGCATTTTTTATTATGTCTGAAACGGCCATGATCCTGTCGGAATCCTACAAAACTTAAGCCCATTGGTGGAATATCGATTAGTGCAACCGAAAACGCAACAGCCACACATTTTGATGCTGGGAAACCGCTTTGATAAACTTTCGGAGTTGCTAACACGTTAGAACCACTGGGGAACAACACCACTTCCGTTGCCAAAATGCGCGCGCAACTATTTGATCACGTGGGCTGTAAAAGGGTCTATTAGACATACTAGAAACTTCCAGACAGGTGTTGAGGCAAGTAAGAGCTAAACCCTGCAGGACAGTGGCCTTCCAGGACCGAATTTGGACACCCCTGGTTTACCTCAACACTTCAGTTTACATGGTCGTAGCTATTCAGTCTGGTTCAGCTAGATTCGCCACAGAGCCTTTCACATGATATTGTGCTTGTATCAAATTCAAATGGATAAAGCGACTGCCTGCCCCTTGTTATCACTTCATTAGAGCGGCGAAAGTGCCAAACGAGTTCGTCAGCGCTGTGCGTGAGGTGATCCAGCTGGTCTCGTGCTGCGAGTCTGTTGGATGCGTGCGCGGTTTAATCAGCTAGCACCATTTCTTCACCTGGCTTTTGATGTTCCCATGCACACGCAGCACTCCAGTTGCCTAAATAACAGCGTTTAATATGTGGGGGCGTGGTGGGGTTTGGCGAGCGGCCCATCAGAAAATGTTTAGGTGCTCCCGATCGACTGTCAATCATTTCCTCGGCCAATCACGGGCTCGTGCTCGGGCCCTGGGGCTTTAGCCCCAGCTAGCCCTTACGTTAATCCAGCCCTGGCTCCATGTATACTAAATGAAGCGAGGGTGTAGAGTTACATTCAAGCTTTTTTTTATTTATTTTTTTCACAAGAAAAAGATGAGTTTTAAGGGATAAAATTATTGACTACAGATGGACTTTAATACTTGACTATCCATTTAATACTTTATGGTTAGGTTAGAAATTTGAACATCAACTCTTTAAGTATGAGCAAGCATAATGGTGATGGTTGATTTTTGTTCTGAACAGGCTAATCTCCAGCTAAGACTTTGACCAAAGACCGAAATTGATCCAAATATGCTCTAAACTAGTGCTACGTGATGCTTTCAGTGGTGATGTTGCAAATACAATACAAGTCTTTAATGCATATCAGTTGGGGAAAGAAACCGAATGCGTGTCAATAGGATCCGTGCATTAGGTCTTACAGCCTGCTAATACAGTAAACCTGCCACTGTCTGTCAAACAACAAAAGAACAAGAGAAAATCACTCAGTGCTCTTGGCTGAATAACCTTTGTATCTTTATTATGGATCAGTGAGTGTATATTTAATTCATGTGAAGACTACTGTTTTTAGTTCTTATTTTTAATAACAAATAATGGTCCACCCCTAGTTCAGGTGTCTATGTTTACCTGGATGTTCCTGATGTTAAGTTTTAGGTTAATATAACTAGATATTACCAAGTCAAGCAAAGAGTTTTTGGTATTTAAATATTGGCAATATTTTTCTTGTTTGTTTACATTGATGTTAAAATGATATTGTCAGATTTGTGACATAAATTTTTGCTAAAACACTGCTGGTTACTTTCAGAAGCAATGTTTTCTTTTCCCAGAAAGAATGTGAAACACATAAATGGTATCAATATAATTTAAATAGATTTTACACACCTAAAGCAAAATCGTATAGCATATCGAATATCGCATTATCTAACAAGGTACTGCATATCACATTTTTCTTCAATATCGCACAGACCTAGTATATTGTATTAGATCGTCTGAAATCGACATGGTAACAAGCATCTTATTTTGTGTCCTTGTTTCACTCTGAACCCTTCTGCGCACCCGAACATGTTTGATGGGCTGCATTTCTTTGGCTCATACTATTACCAGATGTTCCCTTGTCCATAAACACAGACACAGAGGTCAGACATACACACAGATTTCTCTAGACACTCCTCACACACCACCCCATGCGGTGAATAAAAACAAACGGCTAACACAAAGCCTGGTCTGTTAGTCTGCGGCAGCCTGCACCTCTTCTCACTTCAAGTACCGGCATTCTAAACACGCCACAATAAATATCAGTCTCAGCGCCAGGCATGACTTAACAAAATAGGGAACAGATAGTCTTGAGCTTGACTGCGTTCAATTGAAGACCTTTCAATATAGCAAATGGTAGCATACATGTCTGTACAAAAATAGTGCCTCTGCTCTGTGGGGTTAATGTCACACTGAATGGTTTAGACCCAGGGGATTGTGGAGGGTTTATGGAGGAAGACTGTGGGTGGTCTATACGGCAGGATTCTGGCTGGTCTCTGCTACAGCAGTGATTTCCAGAGTTTGGCGGACTACTGATCTCTCTTTAAACCCGCTGTCTCACTTTATGAAGGAATGAGTATGTGCTGTTTTGTGTTCGCTGTGTTTTCACCGAGCAGCTGAGTCAGGCTGGACTTAGCTAACACCTTCCCATCACTATGGGGACAGCCTTTCTCTTATCTTCTCATATAGCAGATGACTTTAGTCAGAGCAGACGGCCAGTTTCATTTTACATGTACGAAAACAAGGCTTTGAGGAATAGGAGTATAGTTCATACTTGTACTGACTTAATGCCAAAGCAAAACTGTTCGCAACCTGTTTTTTTCTCTTTAGTGATGTATTGTGATTGATTGTGTAAGTGAAGAAGTTGTAGGACAGGACTTAATCCGTTGTGATAATTGGTTGCAAAATCAGCTGTCAATGAGAGTCATTGTAGTGTAAGAGCAAGTGGAATGTTATTTTTGAAAAAATTATCTACATGAATAATCATTTTGAGTAGGACCAGAAATTAAAATGAAAAAGTAAAAATTGTGGACCATATGGTTCATATTCATATTCATATTGCATCCCAACCCATAACCCGGAATTTGTGTGAAGACTGTTTCAGTGGTTCCCCAGAATGATCGACATGTAAAGAAACTGCAAGTCCAACTTTTACAGCCTTTTTTTTGTTGGTCAAATTGAATATGTCTCACTCGAACTCATGCATTCAGCCCTTTCATTCCTCTTTATCTCTTCCTTTCCTCCTCATTGTTCTCTTCCTAATGGATGAGCCCAGTGTTGTCCGCTTCCCACCTTTCAAGTTAGGCCTATTTTTAGCCCCTTGTGTGCTTGGCTGAGGGGATGCGTGAAAGTGGGGACTGTGTGTGTGTGTTTACTGATTTTGGCAGAATGAAAGGAGACTGACGGGGTGCTATGGTTTTAAAACAGGTACGTTTGTGTTAGGAAAACACCTAGAGTTCAGTAAATCTGTGTGGCTGACGCTTGCTAAAACCTAGACTGGTACAAATCATAACCTTAGTATTTCAACTGCCCACATGTGTCGATGCTGGCTACATGCTAATCTCTGTCATAATCTCTGAGCCCAATTTATCTGATAACATAGTGATGCATGAAACAAATACACAAGACAAATTAGCATGTAGGATGCAACTGACTTTATGCTTCTTAATGTGCATCAATGTTACTTTGAAGGGTTACGTAAATAGGAGCCATAACACTGCATTAAATTGTGTATAATTTAGTGATGGGCCGTTATCGGCGTTAACATGCTGCGTTAACGCGAGACTCTTATCGGGCGATAAAAAAAATATTGCCATTAATCTATTCCCAAAGTTGGGTTGGGAGCTGGGTCTATACTACGCAAGTTATGATGACTTTCACCTTGATATTTTAGCGCGGATGTACACCTAGCCGAATTGCACTGTAGGAGGGCGAGAGAACGAGTCTTCGAACCCGTGTGTATGCCTACTAGTGTTGTCAAAAATATCCGTATTTCACTATGTATCAATTCTGAAATATCTGAAATGATACAATACTCATTTTCTACAATATCGATATCAGCTGCGCTCTCCTCTCCGACCGACAGCGAGTGACACGCACCTGCCTCCTCTCATCTCTCAGTCCGTTTAATCCTCTGAACATTGCGAACGGGTGTTCTGCTGGACTTTTGTTAGTATTGGTGTGACCGGTCTGAATTTCGCGCGGGGTTGCACATAACGTTAATTCTACTAATTCCCGCAGATTTCGCACTCGCATCTGAAGTGCGGACACACACGCATACCGTAATAAAGATGCCTCTGACATACAAGTGCAAAAATGTGCTCTTTTTTCCATCTTTTTAATGGTCAAATACACTCAAAAATGTCTCTTGGTGAATTTTAACGTAAACACAGTCGTAACCAGCTCACAGGAACAGTGTTTGGATATGCGTGCGTCAGGTCTTAAAGGGACAGAAGTTATTTATTATTCAAACTACAAAAAGACAAACGATCACTTACGAGCACACATATTCTGAATGCCTTCGGCAGAATTCAAATGAGCCATTTTAATCTAGATTAATTTTGGAATTAAACTAGATTAATCTAGATTAAAAAAATGTATCCATGCCCACCACTAGTATCATTTTAAGTAAGATGACATGAAAAGTTTCAGTTGATCTAAAAAGACATTTATGTAGTTGGTTTATTTATATAACTTTGGAAATGGATACATTCTGACCTTCTTCTGTTTTTTTGCATGTGTCCGCATAGGCGAGAGAAAGAGAGAATGCGTGGGAGGCATGTTGCATTGGAATTGTGATGGGAATAGAAGGAAAAGGAAGGACTAAGCAAGTAGTATGGGTTTTACATTGGAAAGAAAGTTGTTAAGGGAGTCTAAAAATCTGAAGGCAATGCATTTTTTGGATAGTTTTTGTGAGAGATTGAGTGGTGGGTACGAGCGGGATGAAGGAGTGTATGGATTGACAGGGGAAGGGGATGCCTCTCTCTGCTCATGCTTCGACATCTGCTCACTGGCTGGAGCCAAGGGTGGGAGGAGTTTTAGTGCTCCTGCTGCAGCAGAGAGAGGGAGGGAGAGAGGGGTAGGAAAGAGCAGGGATGCATCGGTGCCACAGAAAAGAGAGAGAGAGAGAAAGACTGCTTTCTGCATCACACCACTCTATCCTTCATTTACATTCCAGACGCTGGCTCCTCTCAGGAGAGCCCCTTCTCTGTTTGAAATGCCAATCACCACTTGCTGTTTCTTCATCCTGGATCACACATATTTCCTCCACATTGATGTGAGGGAGCTGGGAGCCTGGCACATGCTGAAGAGATTCCCCAGTCTTCATTCAATTGACGACTGAAGTTTCTGAAAGGACATCACTCTGGATTGCATCCTTTTTGGGATTTGTAGGAATAAACAATTTTACTAGGTTCTTGTGAGGAATCTCCAGTGCTGTTTCGTGGTGCGTGATCCTCCGGACTAATAACTGTTTGAGAGCGATTGGGACTTCTGTGATCAGACTGGCAAGGACTCCGCTTCCTCTGCTTTTTTCCTTGTGCACGTCCTGTGCCGGCAGCTGCCTGCCCTGCTCAGGCGCAGCTGTGCTTCTCCCCGGAAAGGTGGGGGACTGATAAAAGAGGAGGGTTTATTTGCCCTGTACTACTGGGGTTTATCCAGAATTTAAGATAGACTCGCCACCTGCCACCACAATATACACTATATGTGATCCAGTGTGTTTTACTCAGTAAGTGACTCTCCCCAGGATACTGTCACTGCATGCGTGTGCGTTAGTGAAAGGATTGGTGTGGACACTGAGGACTAGCGGCTCATGTTGCTGCTGATATGGAAGGCACCTGGCACGGACACCTCCCCCATGACTTTCAGGGGCAGCCGTACTGTGGGCAGCCTTTGCTGAGCTAGGCCCCCAAGGATCTAGCACCCTAATTGTGCGCCCAAGCGCACCCTGAACAAGATGAACGCCTCTGAGTTGAACCATAGCACAGAACCCTTCTGCCTGCTGGACATTGGCTACTCTCAGATCTTTAACACCTGCTTGTTGGAAGTAGCTGTTATTTTCTTCTTGACAGTGCTCATCATCTCTGGGAACCTGGTGGTTATATTTGTGTTCCACTGTGCCCCGCTGCTCAGCCACCATACCACTAGCTCCTTTATACAGACTATGGCATACGCAGACTTCCTGGTTGGTGTCAGCTGTCTTATCCCCTCTCTGTCTCTTCTCCACCATCTGGAGGGTTTGAACGAGAAACTCACCTGCATGGTCTTTAGCTACATGGTCTGCGTGTTGAAGAGTGTCTCCATGGCCTCTCTGGCATGCGTTAGTATTGACCGCTATGTTGCCATCACCCGACCTCTTTCCTACACAGCTCTGGTCACACCCTGCCGTCTTCGCACTTGCATTACCCTTATTTGGCTGTACTCCGCACTCATCTTTTTGCCCTCTTTTTTTGGTTGGGGCAAGCCAGGGTACCATGGTGATGTATTTAAATCGTGCTCCTCCTGGGACACCCAGCCCCTTTTTACCGCCTTTATTGTTGCGGCCCTCTATGCACCAGCTGCTTTTACTGTTTGTTTCACTTATGCCCATATTTTTCGGATCTGTCGGCAGCACACTCGGCAGATCAGTGAGCGGAGAGCTCGCTTTGGCCCACAGGATCCTGAGCCGGGTGAGCAAGCTTGCACAGACAGACGCTACGCCACTGTGCTCTTCCGTATCACCAGTGTGTTCTACCTGCTTTGGCTACCCTACATCATTTACTTTTTACTGGAGAGCGCAGGGATATACCACCATGCCATTGCCTCATTCCTGACCACATGGCTGGCCATTAGCAATAGTTTTTGCAACTGTCTCATTTACAGCCTTTCTAACAGCGCCTTCCGCAAAGGCCTTAAGCGCCTCTGCCTGCTTTGTCTGCAGCGCACTGACACCAAGAAGCCCCTAGGAGATCCACCAGTACCTCCGCACCCTGTGTGCCATGTGTAACACCATCTTTTGGCAAAATAGTGAGCTTTATGTTGATGGCAAGGCTCTTGTCAGTTAAGTGGATCCTGAAGATTGGTTTCGGCATTTGTACACTATCCCAGTTCGATCCCAGTGTTCTGAATGAGGCTAGATGACAGGATTACCGGTAGGAAGAAATGGACCTTTGACCTTGGTCATTAGAGATGAAGAGGACAACTATGTTAGAGTGGGTTGGTTTTTTCAGATATACCATTCTCAGCAGTTTTTGCTACAACGTGAGTCTTGAGAAGTCTTTAGATTGCATTAAATCATGTCTGTATGCAAAAACATACTTTTCATTTATGATAATACAGCAAAGACAGAGTTGCGCTCAGCAAATGTCTTCTTAAAAGAAGACAAGTTCATGTTTTTCACCGACTTCAGATAGCTGATCTTTTAGACTTTGTGGCGAATTTACCAGCCTTTTGTGGACTAGATGTTAAAATTATCTTCTAGACAGAAACTCTGCAAAGATTAAAAGCATTTCCAGGGCTGACCTGGTTTCGGACTAAAAATCATAGTTATGTTTTTACCAGTAATATCCAATTCTTGCCTCGTAATTTCCAAGGATAAGCTGATCACTACACTTCTCTCATTAAAGGAATGTGTTTGCTAGATCTGCAGTGTTTCTTGTCTATGTATCAGCGATACGTCTTGACCTTCAGCAATCACAATTGGAATTTTTCTAAAGCCCTTTTTCCAAAGAGCAGAATTCTACTCTAGCCCCTAAGCAATGCTACGATTACATGGTCTTCCTATTTTCTGCTTATTTAAAGCCATGAAGGGATTATATAACCAAGCCTCCAGTCAGAGGACATCATCCTTAAAAAACGCTTTAATACAACAGGAAACAGACGGCACATTCTGCCCTACTCCTTTCTAACCCTTGAGCGTACTGGAGATGAACTTCCTTGCTGAAACAAACATTCTATCACCCCAGCATCAACTCTTATTCTATAGGCTAACCATCCTGCAAGTCATTCTGAGAGATCTATTTAACTCCTTGGAGTATTTTATCTGATTCAAATTGGATTTCAGTTTGATTTTAATGTCTGCTGGACAGAATGACTCTTGGACTTTCCCTCTGCCCTGCAGTTTCAATCCTGTGCAATTCTTTTGCCATGCTTGGTTTGCGTCCATGGGTTACAGTGTGTCCAAACACACAATCACACTTAAAATATTTCATAATGCAGTTAAGCACAACTCAGAATCACATGACCGTAATAGATTGTTTAGTTGCTTAATTTTGCATTTGGGCCCTTAAGATGAACAACACTGCAGTGGTGAAGGTTGCTGATGTGGACAAGAACCAAAAAAACTGCTTGTGTTCCACTCAAGGTGTATTAGGACACTTGGATAAAATGGGGGTCAGAAGAAAACCTACTAAAACAGTGATATCTGGATGCAGAGGTCAAAGTTTTATGGCAAATGCTTCTGGAGAGTCCTGCATGTGCACACACACACACAAAAAAGCGGCACAACAATAAACTGCATCTTACAGCGCTGTACTATTTATCTTTATGACACACTTAAGAAGCCTCGTACACAGATTCTGTACATAATTCATATGTGGAGGTGCCAAGAAAATAGAGGGCATTTGAAAATCATGCCCTTTGTCATTTGTTTCATGCTGTGACTATGATTATAAATTCACTCATTTGGATGGTACTGTTAAAAAATACTTTCTTATGTGGATAGCTTTGTCCTTATAGCTGACCAAAGTAACAATATTTATTGATGTTCTCTGATGGAATTTCTTTTTAAATATATATACAGGAACCACAACATGTAATAAGATTGAAAATACTTGTTGAATGGATTGATTATTTGTAGTATGTAAGGCGTTTATTATATAAAATACAGTCTGCATTCCTCTTTGTATTTAATCTAATAGTATTTATGAACTTTACCTTCTCTTAAATTGTTTTAAGAGAATTTTTTTTTCCATTGGAGGAGAGTGTTATATATTGTGGCATATTCCCAAATACTTTTTGTATGACACCATGGGAAAAAATGCCCACATTTTATCACCAAAACCAGTAGTTTGACTGTTATTGGGTTAAAAAATGGATCTAGTTGTGATGCCGCGTCACTTCAGTTTATGACTGAATTGCCTTAAAGGCTGAAGTTGTCATAACTGTAATACTGTGACGTGAAGATGTGTCTTATGACTTCCAAAAAAAGTGTCTCTTTAAGTGTTTGTTCAAACTTTTGAGAGGTGACGTGTAAAGTCTGAACTGCCATGTCATGGCAGGGTGCTGTGCAATACTTCCACTCACTAGAGAGTGATAGAAAACATATCTCACATAATAGAAAAAAGGGCTTTTTTTCAGCTTGTTTGTTCAAATGTAGATTTTGATCTTGTGGCCTCTGGCCATGTGCTGTTTTTGAACCAGAGCTGAAAGAATTTGTGTATCTCTGTTTAGCCATTTACCCATCCCATGCTTTATTGATCGCACATGATTGTGTGTGTGCGCGCACACGTGCATGGATGTGTATGCGCTTTTAACAGAACAAAGGTTTGTGTCTATTCCAGGGACTTGTTTTTAGCATTCGTCTTGATTGCTTTTAGGTCTTTTTCATGACTCTGAACCTCTGGACTCACCCAGGACTGCTTCCTCTCTCTCGTATTAAATAAAACAGTCCCTGTATTCACCTAAAGGAATCAAATTAAACGGCCATGCTTGAGAAGCTGCCTACAAAACATTTGCTTGTTTATAAACCATTTGGATCGGTTGAATTTTCAGAAACCATCCCTTTGTTGCTCTCATTCAGACTGATGTCTTTCTCATTGGTCGGCAGTTAATTCTTTCTATAAAAATGAAATCAAAATTGTAGTTGGGTTTTCTGCATAAATTGCTGAGAAAATCCAGATCTTGAAGCATGCCATGCGTATCTGTTTATTTTCAGATGCTCTAGATATTGTCTTCTGAGGTTATTTCTACACCTCTTTGTGTCTGAAGGATATTATAAGTGAGGTTGTATATTGATTTTATGTACTATATGGAAATGTATGTTTTGAAATAGAATGGATTTTGAGGCTCTAATGCTGCCTAAACAGGTGTCTGCATTGCATGTTTCGTTTTATAGATGATGGTACTTCTGTCATGGGTAAAAGTTGGAGAAAGGATTTTAACTTTTGGGACATTTTGATGCCAGAGAGCTTTTTTGTTTTGTTTTGTTTTATTTGTTTTTTGTTCTCCTTATGATGCCAAAGTATTCTTTTTTTCTTTCCTGTGGGAAAACTGCTCTGTTCTTGAAATCAAAGTCAAGGGCTAGTGCTCTCAAGGGAGAAAATCTCCCAATATGACTTGCTCTCCGCTGTGCCATATTAGGATGCAGGACCCAACCGGCCCCTGCCATCGCAGAAAATGGAGGGCTGAGCTGGAACAGTGTGTGTTTTCTCCCTGAGGAACACACTTCTTCGTGCACACAAACACACACACTCCCCTCCTTAACCTCATCTTGATTGTGCTAGGCATCTTTATTGAGTTTATTCATGTATGTTTTAACAATCCGTTAAATTGCTGAGCCAGGCTCCTTAATGAATTGCTCATGATCTTGCCTTCCCAAGCGGGTCCGATTTTTATTTGATTAACTGGAAAGAACTGTTTTTTGCCTTTCACCTTAAAGTATTCCAAATTGTATTTCATTTCTTATCGTGAGTGAACACTTTGCACAAGTGGATATGAAAGCACTGCAAAGTTTTTGTGATTAACAACATTTAGAACTGAAGTTGCTTGGCTGAAAGAACTTGCTTCTCTGTATTTTCTTCAGCATTTCAACAAATTGTCTGGTGTGTGTGTATGGCTGTAGCTGAGGTACTGGTGTAGTGTACCACACATTTTGAAATGATGTCATGTTTTAGAAAATAATTGTCAATAATATATTTATATTCTGGTATATCTGCACTGAGGAAATAAATGTGATCTTATCCTATCTTATTTGAACGCTTGTCATTGTGTGAAGAAGTGTATGGTCTCCTGAGTTGTGTGTGTGTGTGTGTGTGTGTGTGTGTGTGTGTGTGTGTGTGTGTGTGTGTGTGTGTGTGTGTGTGTGTGTGTGTGTGTGTGTGTGTGTGTGTGTGTGTGTGTGTGTGTGTGTGTGTGTGTGTGTATGGTGAATGTATGCATGTTTTTTAATGTAGATGTATGTGCTAGTATGCATTTCTGACAGCACATTAATAAACTGTTGGTACATACTTGCATTAGCACTTGTTCTCACATGCACACATCCACAATTTAACATCAAAAGTACATGTCAGTGTAAAGCATTGGGAAGCATCCTACGTTTGTTGATAAAGTGAGAAACATGTGTTTTTAAGCCTTGCCAACTTTAACATTTGGTTTTCTGTGACATATTGAAAGGCAGAATTGTCTTTGTTTTCATAAGTACTGTAAGTTTCTCATGACCTTATTTGATGTTGCATAAAATTGCTGGTTTCACCAAATTTAACAATTATTTTTGCTTGTCTAGACAAGGTTTCGTCAAGCTAAAAGAACATCCCAATTGCAGAATCATCAATTTAAACAAGTTTAAAACCAATCGTAATGAGCTTTTTACTCAGCAGTAATATTTGTCTTGCTCGTTTCCTAACAAGGAGTGTCGCGATTTCAGTTTCCAGTGACAATTAATTTGTCTGTCCAACTTTCTGCTCAATGCAACAAGCACAGCCTAGTTAATGTTTAATATACAATTATGTGGAGCTGGATTTTGAAGCAGTGAGATTTCAAAGTGGACAGACTACAACCTACAACAAACAAACAAACAAACAACCTAGCGACCACCAAAATGTCCTGGTTTGGACTAGGGCTGTGTTATATATTGCAATATATTTGTCCAAGATTTTCCGGTAATTATAAAAATTAAGCTGTCATAAATAATTTTTGGATTTTGATAATACGCATATTATTTAGCTTATTAGGGTGTGTTCACACTTGGCATGTTTGGTTCGATTAAAACACACCCTGGTGCGATTGTGTTATTAGTGCGGTTCATTTGAATAAGTGTGAACGCTGCCATCTGAACCCTGAAGCGCACCAAACAAGCGGACCAAGACCACAAAAAAAGGGGGTCTCGTTCCACTTCCAAACGAACAATGGTGCAGTTCAAATTAAATATGGACGCAACACGGACCAAAGACATTTTGAGTAGCAATTGGGCGGGTTTTGTTGTAAAAACTTGGCAACCCTGTCTGCACGCACGCTGGAATAAGTTACGATAGAAGAAAAAGATGAGTGTAAACGATCTTTGCCGGTGTTGTAAAAAATAATGTAAGGATACACAGAGTACTTACCAACACGATAATCATTTCTGAGAGAAATAGTAAAGGTGAATGCATATACGAACAAGTTCTCCGTTTAGGATTAGAACGAATTCAACCCAAGCTCCTTTGATGACGTGGATGATTACGTTACTGTTGATCATCTGTCCATCATCGTCTAAAGCCCGCCCTGACAATTTCATTGGTCCAAACAGTTTCTGTTCGGGCATAATTACTCCTCTACGGATCAAGTCCAGACCGAACTGCCCGTGCAAAAAAAATTGTGGGCGGGGCTAAATTTGTCTGGCATCCAGGCTAACAGTCCGGAGTTGTGTGAGAAGTTTTCTAGCTTTTCATAAACAAAATTTAATGTATTAAATCTAAAATCCATCTCAGATACTCTGGTACTTGCCTATGAGTCTGGCTAACTTTCATACTCTTAAGTTGTTAGATATTATCTCTAATTTAACATTGACCACCTCTTGATGCTATTCCAACTACTTTGCTCAAGGACGTGTTGGATTTTGTTGCAACTAATATTCTCTCTGTTATTAAGTTCTTTTTACCCTGAATACTGGAGTAATGATGCTAAAAATTCAGCTCTGATCACTGGAATAAATTGAAATGTATATTCAATTAAATATATTGCTGTTTTTACTGTATTTTTGATTAAATAAATGCAGACTTGGTGAGCATGAGATGACTTTCTAAAATATTTAATATATATAAATTATTACAAAATTCATTTAGCGAAAAACTGGAAATATTACTTAATTATTTTAACAAGATTTTTTGTGTTTTACTTCTTGCATTAAACATATTCTACTTGGCTACAGTTTGGTTAGTGATGGTTACTCAGATTAAAAAGTTTAAAGCCGTTTCAAAGGAAATACATAAATCGTCTGACGGAAAATGTGTTCATTGTAACACTGTGTCCTAACTTAGTTTCCACAATGACTGTTTACATAATATAGTGTACAATTCAGTCTCATTAAACCTTTCTTTAGTCACTAATGTATTCTAACAAACCCGGAGATTGCTGACTCTCCCAGACATGTGCCCAGTGGGTGAGATGTTTAACGGAAAAGGATGTGGACCCTCCCTGCCTCCGTCTTAGTGAAGGAGTGGACTACAGTGAACCCACCCTCAGTTTCTCACTCTCTTTCATCAGGCTCACTACACTTTTTATAATCAGCCCCCCCTAGGAAAAACAAAATGCCATTTTCGTTCATTGTTGCCGATCAGAATAAACGAACATAAACAATAGTCAGGGAAAAAAGTACAGGGCTTCCTGCGGAAGCAACCTTCCCTCACCACACACACACACAATCTCACCATCACAGTCGAAACCCAACACAAATTATGTTTTGTGCTCTGCACTCACGCAAGAGGTTCACACAGATCCCCTTTTTAAGCAGTCTTATGTCACTATGATTTTCTTAGCACTTCAGGCTCCAGGATGACTTTCCCCAATGCTGGCAGAACATAAATATGGCTCCTTATCCGAGACATCAGATACTGTGTCTTCCCAGCAAACCCTGAAACATGGTCAGGCTTCCTCCTCCTGGACAGAAAAAAAGCCTTGGCATTTTTTTTTGGCATCATCTATTAATTCTTTGTTTATTATTCGTCTTTTCCTGCCATTCTTTGCATTCTTTCTTTTCTTTAATTCATCTTGTTCATTTTCATGAAAATGCTTCAGGTGAAGAAATATGTACCTCTTGAACTAAAGACCTAATGCTTGGCTTCTGCTCAGAATATCCTTGTATTGTTTGTTTAGTTGTTCATTCTTTGTTCATAAAAATGCATTAATAATGCAATTAATACAAACAATGACTTGAATACAATCTTATATAATGTTTGGCATGTAACGTTTTTCATTTCTAAATGATTATTTTTTGATTATTTAGAGAATAAAGTTGAAATTTTTAAATAAAATTATATTTAAAAAATCAAATTAAAAGGATACAATTCTTGAAAAAAAACTTAATATTTTATTATTTCTTCTTTGGACGATAAAGCAGTGTTAAAATTGTATAAACATTGAAAAAACCTTTGTCTGCCAAATCAACATGCAGAAAAATACAGGAAATTATATTATGATTGTGTGTCTCTTGAAATATCTAATAATTTGACATTTTATGACAAGGCAAGTTTAGTGAGGTTGTAAAATGTCATGTGGTACATCCTGCAAAAAAAAAAAAAAAATTATTTATAAATTAATTCATGGTATTTATAAAATAAAACACTTTTACCTTAAAATATGTACTTAATTTTTTTGGCAATGTATTCAATGTGTAGGGGAAATTTAACTATTTTATTTTATAAATTTTTTTTTTTAAAAATGGTATTAGCACATTTCTTAGCACATTGTTTCTGAGCACATTCTTAGCAGAAATGTTGGCCCATATTGATAGGATAGCATCTTGCAGTTGATGGAGATTTGTGGGATGCACATCCAGGGCACGAAGCTCCCGTTCCACCACATCCCAAAGATGCTCTATTGGGTTGAGATTTGGGGCCTCATTTATAAACGTTGCGTACGCACAAAAGAAGGCGAATGCCACTCTCTACGCAATAATTGGTATTTATAAAAAGCAAACTTGACGGGAAAATGGGCGGTCCTTCACGCTCTGACCCAGGCGTATGCACAAAAACGGGTGAAATGAGAAATGGCTACACCGTCGGCAGATGGAAGAAACACGTGAAAGTGTGTGAAACTGTAGACCGTTGTGTAAAAGAAATGGCAATACTGCCTCTTATATATAACATAAAGACTTCACAAAGCAAGTCTTACAAAGTCTGTAACAAAGTTTGATCGATCTGCAGTGCAAAACAAACAAAATCAAACGAAAATTACAACAGAAATGCAAATTAACACATATTTGCAAAAAGAAAAGTGAAATATGTTCTGCAATAATATTGGCATATTATGCAATTCGTCCTCATAAATAATATGGTAAACAGAACGAAATAGCTAATGTACAAAACTGATATTCTCGTCAATGTGTCCGTCTGGTGGAGCAGATATAGATGCAATTAGATAGACAGATAGATAGATAATTAGGGAGATAGATAGATGGATGGATGGATTAATTGTCCACTGGGGAAAGTTGTTTTCATAGTAAAATTTCTTCATCAGCTACGGAATCATGGTATTCATGCATATGCCTTTAGTTTTATTTTTGATAAAATAACATATGACATATGTCTAAACCATTCAGAAAGCTGCAAGAAATTACATTTGCACTGAACTATTTCCCATTTCCACGTAGATTATAACCGACATCTGTAGCTTGTCAGATGCAATTAAATGGATGGAAATAAAATGCCCTATCACAATTGCGTAATGACGCACAATGGCTGATCTTGCGCTCTTAGAAGATGTGGCAAATGGAAGGATTCGGAGTGAACGCATCTTCACACAGCAAGAAGACTTGCTGGCAAACGAGGACACACTCTGGCGATGGAGCGCTAGACGCTTTTTTGCCTCGACTTTAATGTCCGACCATTTCTTTTTTATTTTGGCCGCGGTCCGAGGTTGTGAGGCTACAGCATTTACGGCGTCTGCAACCTTTTGCCACTCAAGTGCCTTTTTGGCATTAGTAATGCCCACACTGTGCCCTCCAAGACAAAATTTGTATCCTCTTTTCAACCTTGCCAACGATAACTTCTACTTCACATTGAGTGAAGTTACGTTTTTTTTATTTCCTCTCTGTGTTTGCCATGATTTCGCAATCGATGAATATTAACTTGTGGGCGTTTCACAGACTATTTATGGGCAACTATGGGCGTGACATGAAGCCACAAAAGCTGCGCTACATTTAGAATTGATTGTGATTTATTAAGGGAAAACTGCGCAGGATGTGCGTGCGCACGGTTTTATAAATCTGAATATTTAAACACGTCCTATGTTTCATCCGTACGCCACTTCTGACGCAAATCCTACGCAACGTTTTATAAATGAGGCCCCAGGTGACTGTGGGGGCCATTTTAGTACAGTGAACTCATTGTCATGTTCAAGAAACCAATTTGAAATGATTCGAGCTTTGTGACATGGTGCATTATCCTGCTGGAAGTAGCCATCAGAGGATGGGTACATGGTGGTCATAAAGGGATGGACATGGTCAGAAACAATGCTCAGGTAGGCCGTGGCATTTAAACGATTCCCAATTGGCACTAAGGGGCCTAAAGTGTGCCAAGAAAACATCCCCCACACCATTACACCACCACCACCAGCCTGCACAGTGGTAACAAGGCATGATGGATCCATGTTCTCATTCTGTTTACGCCAAATTCTGACTCTACCATCTGAATGTCTCAACAGAAATCGAGACTCATCAGACCAGGCAGCATTTTTCCAGTCTTCAACTGTCCACTTTTGGTGAGCTCGTGCAAATTGTAGCCTCTTTTTCCTATTTGTAGTGGAGATGAGTGGTACCCAGTGGGGTCTTCTGCTTTTGTAGCCCATCCGCCTCAAGGTTGTGCGTGTTGTGGCTTCACAAATGCTTTGCTGCATACCTCAGTTGTAATTAATGGTTATTTCAGTCAAAGTTGCTCTTCTATCAGCTTGAATTAGTCAGCCCATTCTCCTCTGACCTCTAGCATCAACAAGGCATTTTTGCCCACAGGACTGCCGCATACTGGATGTTTTTCCCTTTTCACACCATTCTTTGTAAACCCTAGAAATGGTTGTGCGTGAAAATCCCAGTAACTGAGCAGATTGTGAAATACTCAGACCGGCCTGTCTGGCACCAACAATCATGCCACGCTCAAAATTGCTTAAATCACCTTTCTTTCCCATTCTGACATTCAGTTTGGAGTTCAGGAGATTGTCTTGACCAGGACCACACCCCTAAATGCATTGAAGCAACTGCCATGTGATTGGTTGATTAGATAATTGCAGTGTGTGTATAAATAAATACAATTTTAATATATATATATATATATATATAAAGAATTTTATTTATTTATTTATTTTTCTTTGGACATTCTTATTTGTCTTTCACCCTTTCAAGTAGTTACAGTCACCTAAATCATTTATCAGACATTAGTTTGGGACTTTTTGGCATGTAGTCCATCAGTCCAGATCTGCTTTCCATCCTTTTTTCACCCCAATAGTTGATTTCTCTAATCTGAGACTAAACTATATCCTGAACCCAGTCTGATCTTCCCCAGAGACATGCTTTAAATCAGGTGCAGTCCAGTCAGACTAGTCTGTTTTTAGCTTCTTCTAGTCCACTGGATTCACCCTAACCCAGGACCTAGCTCGTTTGAGCAGTGGGTCAGTCTGCCTCGCCGTTCGGCCTGAGTTTGCGTAGCTTCTGAGCACGTCAGCTGAGCTGCTGGCTGCGGATGCATTATTTAGTGGCTCCTCTCTTCCACATAAACATAGCATCAATTATAGAAAGAGAGGGTAATTAATCTTTGAAAAGGGGGTATGCTTACTAAGGCAGGAATCCACTGCTAGCACAAGTGTGTGGGAGCACATTTGAGCACCTTGCACGCGTACACGCCGGTCTGTTTGGGGTTTCTTCAGGAGAAAAAAAAACTTCCCTGAAGGTTATTTCCTGGGCTTTTGTCTTAGTACCTTTGTTAGCAGGTGGCAATTGACTTATATTGCATGAGGGATGGTGTGAATTAGGTAGGAGGCCTAACGCATATGGCGACTTTTCTGTGAGAGTCTGGAAAATTACTGACAGAAGCAATGTAACAAGCCGATGAAAGCAGAACACATACTCCTTCGCTTTCATCACCTTGTTCCATTCCTTCTGTCGCCATTTGTCAGTGTGATGGAAGAACGGCATGCGTGACGACCGATATTAATCATGCTTTTTGGAGAAGATTGTAGTCTTGTGCTTGAAAGAAGATGAATAAAACATGGTGTCCTGAATTCAGGCTCAACCCCACCATCCATACGTGCACAACCAACGAGAGTTGGGAAAACTGGAGCAGACCAGGGGTAACACATTACAAGTAACGCGGGTTAAGTAATCAGATTACTTTTCCCAAGTAACTATTAAAGTAATGCATTTCTTTTAAATATACAATAAAATATCTGAGTTACTTTTTCAAATAAGTAATGCATTTATAGACCAGCAAAACATTTAACTTTGGTTACCATTAACCATTATCTTCCATTGTAGTTCCATATACACTGAGACTTCTTCTTTTATGTTTCAGAGAAGAAAGAAAGTCATACAGGTTTGAAACGATATCAGGGAAAAGTGCATGATGCATTGGGTGAACTATCCCATTAATACCCATTTAAATCCCATTAATCTCATGGCATTATTTATGCAATTTTAATTGCAGTATAAATGCATTCATGCCACATCTGTGCTGAAATTAATGGTCTGTAAATATATCTAAATACCAATTCAGATGCAGCTTTTAAATAAAAATATGGCCATTGTAGCTCAAAAGTTTATGTGTATTAAATTCTGTTGTGTTAAATCAAATCAAATATTTATTTCTAAAGCCAATTTTTGTAATGTTGATACCTTTTTAATTTCACAATAATGACGTTAAATTATCTTTTGTAATTTCTTGGTAATTTCTCCAAATTTGATGAGTGATTAGTTTATGAATAATTTATGTGATTAATAGGCACATCATATTATTAATTAGATTAAAAGATTTTAACTTTATAGCCGTATTTAAAATATATTAAAATAACAAACAGTACAACAGTTATTTCAGTTGTATTAATATTTCACAATATTACAGTTTTTACTGTATTTTTCATCAAGTAAATGCAACCATGGTGAGCAGAAGAGACTTCTTTCAAAAACATTAAAAACATCTTACAGACCCCAAACTTTGGAACAGTAATGCATTTTCTCATTAAATGTATTTATATATAGTGCCATCAATTATATTGCAATTATATTTTTATAGTAATATGATGGGATTCATACATATAACATGATTGTGTACAATTGGCTCTAACAGTGAGGGTAAGTTAAAATTTTAACAGCAATATTCAAAAATAAATGGTAATCATTTTTCAATTAGATTATATTAGCCATTTTCAGATTCAGTTGTAATCTGCAGGGCCGTGAGAGTGGAGTTTTCTGCAGTCGTAGATTTTGCCCATGCTCAGGCAAGTGTGAATGTGTGTGTTAGATATGCAGTAACGAGTCATTACTCTACTCCTCTCCCATCTCTGATATTAATGAGCACATTTAATAATCACTTTAATTATGATAGATAGTTCAGAATCATCATGTGACTTCCCTTCTCACTTAAAGGGTCTTTAACATTGCCCAAGGCGGGTTACAAGTCAAATGAGTACTTCTACGTGGAAAAGCAGTGTTATAGGAATCCGACATGAGCATTATGAGCACATTAAGGGAGTTGAACTTCACTATTCCAGGAATTGATGTAGAAATGTAGTGCACTGTCTTTGCTGTACTGTGCAAGTACATTTTTGAGTTTGTAATTACTGATGGCCATGGGCGTGATATAATATTTTGCATTATTGTCTCTTAAAATGGCAAAAGAAAGTGGCAGCAGTTTGCCCTCAAGCTTCCATGACTCCCGCAGGGTGTGCGTGTGTGTTCGAAAGAGAGAGCACCTATAAATAGATGTTGTATAATCTAGATGAGTTTTGTGACATATCCTGTAAACTAAAGCTGTACAGTAACTCTGTAGCTATTTTTTTTTATTTGTATCATTGTAAGCATTGTAACACATTACAAGTAACGAGAGTTATGTAATAAGCTTTTTCAAATAAGTAACTCAAGTTACTTTGTTTTCCCGTTTATTGACTGACAGCTCTCCTTTTAAACATGATGGTTATTGTAGTTCTAGACCAGGGGTGGCGAACTCCGGTCCTGGAGGGCCACTGTCCTGCAGAGTTCAGCTCCAACCCTGATAAAACTCACCTGCCTTTAGCTTTCTAGTAACCCTTCAGACCATGATTAGCTTGTTCAGGTGTGTTTGATTAGGGTTGAAGCAAAACTATGCAGGACAGTGGCCCTCCAGGACCGGAGTTCTCCACCCCTGTTATAGACTAGATACACGCATTTAGTCATGTTGCTTGCACAAAAACTGATTCAGTATTCCTCAAAATGAACAAAAACAGTGAAATGCAAAACTCAGAATATTACACAAACTTGCAATAATTAAATGTTAAATAACACAAATACACTTTTTTTTGACTCGTCTTTGCTGCTGACCTTTGATTATCCAATCCATACTAAGTAGTGCTGTCAATTGATTAACAAAGTTAACTAATTAATCACACATTTATCTGTAATTAATCGCGATAACGTTTTAAAAATATTTTTATATTGTAATCATTTCATATTTAATCTCCAAATTAACGTAGAAGCAACATTATGACAGTAGCCTAATACATTTTAGCCATTATAGCCATTCAGCATTGCAGTATTTATTATGTTTTTAAAAAATATAACTTTTAATTTAAGTGAACTTAACACAATCTTCACACAACCCATTTTAATAAATGCCACATTTACCTGTGACCTTGAATATGTCACTGCTCAATATTTTCTATTGGCCCAGTCAGGCCGGTTCAGATTTTTACTTGCCCTTTCAATATGCACACAATTTTTATTGTTTTCATTGTTTTTGACCCATGTAACCTTGTAAACAGTGATTTTAAGGGTCTAATAAAAAAGTATGAAATATACAGAATTGAATAACGTTATAAAACACCTCATTAATCTAAATCTAGATTAATCCTTATTAAAGCTACAAAAGTTATTCAGTCAAGAGCAGTGAATGATTTAATCATTAATCCTTAATGATAGACAGCAGCAGGTTTATTAGGCTGCTGTCACTTTAAAGGGATAGTTCACCCAAACATGAAAATTAGCCCATGATTTACTCACCCTCAAGTCATCCTAGGTGTATATGACATTCGTCTTTCAGACGAATACAATCGGCATAATATTTAAAAATGTCCTGGCTAATCCAAAAAATATCGATATTTAAAATGTTATTAAGTAAAATAACTAGCTTCTGGCAGACAGCGAAAGAATAACAACTGAACTGACGCATGCGCAGAGGTTTTGCTCTATCCTCTTTGTTAAAATATGACTTTTAAATTGTGAATTGTTTGTTGACCAATATTTGACTTTAAATGCTAAAATTTGAATGAATTCTGATTTAAGTACTGTCTAAGTATGTGTTGGATTGCAGGTAGCATGCATGGTCATGTAGAAAATGTGTTTTCTTTTATTAGTTTGCCTGTCTTTCTTTTTCTTGTCTACGATACATTAAGGACAGTATTTAAATAATCCAAAAATGCATTAAAATACTGAACAGAATCATTATTAATCAAATTGATTCATTAGGGGGAATTTTTTTTATTGAATTGATTTGATTTGCTGTTAACCCAAATATTCACAACTCCACCAAAGGGCTTTTTAATGGTTGATTAATCATCTAGTCTAAGGATGGCTTGAGTTGAACGGTGACATAACTGACTGTTACTATATAACATGACCAGAAATAAACACAACACATCACAGTCTTTGTTTACGACGCTTAGTTTTGAGAGAAAAATTTAGCATCCAAAGTAATTTAATTCAGCATCTTTGTGCCATCACAAGCCGGCTTTGATGTAAGGGGTATAATAATAGATGGATGGGAAAAATAAAGTGCGACAGAAATAGGAACGGGTGTCCATCAACAGTCTGTGGCCCCAGGCGCTCACGGTTTGTTTATTATGGGAGCGATCTAGTTCAATGTGATTTAGTTTTTTGCAACAGTCTATCTAGACTGAGTTGTTGTTGTTCTAAAAACTTAGATAGTGAGTACATAATACAACTACAAATGTTAGCAATTCCTGATTTCTGACCAGTAGATTTGATGGGAAAATACTTTTGACTGGCCATCAAGGAGAAACAGGTCTGCATAAACGCCTAGTTTAAAGCAGGGGCTAACTGTCTAAACTAACCAACCAAACTTTGGTTACACCTGCATAAACTTAATAGAATTTGAACATTTGCTCTCTTCAGTCATACGTCATCCTTTTCAGCAACATTGTAGATAATTCAAATCCACAGGAAATTGCAGGACAATCCTAAGTTAATTGGATAGATTGAAATTTGATCACAGTGAACTCCAGTGGAGTGATGTTTCTCTGGTCAGGTAAAGTAACATCTCCTCCAGAAAATGAGTCTCCCTGTCTCCATCTTTTGCTTTCAATATCATCTCCATGGCACCCCCCACAGGATTTGTCTAGGCATTTTACATGTTCTCTCAGTCTTGTTATGGTGCTCTTGGATTGAGTGCGCATCATGTGCCCTTTTCTGAGAGCCAATAATTGGCTGATTTAAGTGGGCCAGTGAAAGATAACAGTCCTCAATCTTGTGGAGTCACGTCTACCATCTGACTGCTTATGTTTGCTCCCAACACCTGGGCAAATTTGTGATTTTTCATCTGTTTTTCTAAAAGATATGTGTAATTTGTAGTACTGCTGAAAATGCGTTCTTCTGTGGAATACAAAAGGAGAAGTTTTGAAGAATAATCATTGTGTTCGGTTTCATTGTGTTCAAAGTTTTTTGTTATGCACTGATGAACTTCCCCTCCGATGTAGCTCTCTAATACTTAATCTCAAATTTGTCAAGTCAAGAATGAATATGTGGAAGTACGAGAGATGCAGAAATATCATTATAGTTACCCACCTTCACCTGTTAGGTTATGCTGGTCTACTAGCTAGACTTGCACCAAATCTGTCTTTACCAGCCCTGAGTCCCCACAGTGGTCTCTTCAATGATTACAAACGGCAATCAGTATCTCTTAAAGAAGCCTATATTTAGGTAGAGCAGAAATATGACTAGCACAGATGGTAACAGAAATATTGTTTAGCTAGAAATTGTACCGTCACATGCTTTTTTAGGGAGCATAATGTAATAGTTGAGCTGCTGAGAGCTGTGCTTTGACTGAAGACATCTGAGCTGTGCATGATCTTGCAAACTGAGAAAGGGGTCTAAGATCTTTGTTCTTTAACAGAGGGCCCTCCAGCATTTGGCTAACATACATGTGACCGCACAGACCCATATCTCATATATTACAACCTCTGACACTCAAACATAGGCATAGGCTGAGCTTCTGGGATATTCAACATACTCTTTGTGTCTGTGATGCTGAAGGACATGCTCTTGAGCACCACATGCTTACATTTCCACCTCGATTTGTCCACATTGCTCTTTGGGAATAAGAACACCCTGTTCCATTTGACAGATCCTGAGGCACTGCACTCATAAAAACAAAGGTTCCAAAGGGAGTTTTCACAGTGATGCCATAAAAAAAAAATATTTTTTGGGATCCTCAAAGAACCTTTCAGTGAGCAGATGTTTTAAAAAAACATTTTTTCCTTAGTGTGAAGAACATTTTAACAATCTAAAGAACCCTTTGATATGAGTTGTTCCCTTATGATAGCATTTCTCTGTTTCTCTCGCTTGTCTTTTACTAGGAGTCTCCGCAGGACAGTGCCATCACTCGTGACATTAACCGCACGTTTCCTGCACACGACTACTTCAAAGACACAGGCGGTGATGGGCAGGACTCTCTCTATAAGATCTGTAAGGTGAGCGGATGACCTGTCTTCCATTTGCTTTCAATTTGTCTGCTCAGCTCAGATTCTGCACTTCTGTTCTGCTCCAGTTCATTTATCATCTTCAACTCTGCAAAATCAATTTCCTACCGTTAAGAGAAGTTAAATGTACACTTTTGTATTGTTCCAGTTTCTTTATAAACTTTTATTTTATAGATTTTTAGAAACTCATAAGAAAGGTTACATGTATAAAGATGCTGTTGTAAAACAAGATATCCCTTTGCCAATGGAAGCACACACTTATTTTCTAGAAACTGATGGATGGATGGATACGTGGATGGATGCGTGGGTGGATGGATATATAGAAGGATGTGGGGATGGATTGATTGAGAAGGATCCGTGGATGGATGGATATATAGAAGGATGTGTGGATGGATTGATGTATAGAAGGATGTGTGGATACAGTGAGGAAAATAAGTATTTGAACACTCTGCTATTTTGCAAGTTCTCCCACTTAGAAATCATGGAGGGGTCTGAAATTGTCATCGTAGGTGCATGTCCACTGTGAGAGACATAATCTAAAAAAAAACATTCCAGAAATCACAATGTATGATTTTTTAACTATTTATTTGTATGATACAGCTGCAAATAAGTATTTGAACACCTGTCTATCAGCTAGAATTCTGACCTTCAAAGACCTGTTAGTCTGCCTTTAAAATGTCCACCTCCACTCCATTTATTATACTAAATTAGATGCACCTGTTTGAGGTCGTTAGCTGCATAAAGACACCTGTCCACCCCATACAATCAGTAAGAATCCAACTACTAACATGGCCAATACCAAAGAGCTGTCCAAAGACACTAGAGACAAAATTGTACACCTCCACAAGGCTGGAAAGGGCTACGGGGAAATTGCCAAGCAGCTTGGTGAAAAAAGGTCCACTGTTGGAGCAATCATTAGAAAATGGAAGAAGCTAAACATGACTGTCAATCTCCCTCGGACTGGGGCTCCATGCAAGATCTCACCTCGTGGGGTCTCAATGATCCTAAGAAAGGTGAGAAATCAGCCCAGAACTACACGGGAGGAGCTGGTCAATGACCTGAAAAGAGCTGGGACCACCGTTTCCAAGGTTACTGTTGGTAATACACTAAGACGTCATGGTTTGAAATCATGCATGGCACGGAAGGTTCCCCTGCTTAAACCAGCACATGTCAAGGCCCGTCTTAAGTTTGCCAATGAACATTTGGATGATCCAGAGGAGTCATGGGAGAAAGTCATGTGGTCAGATGAGACCAAAATAGAACTTTTTGGTCATAATTCAACTAAACGTGTTTGGAGGAAGAAGAATGATGAGTACCATCCCAAGAACACCATCCCTACTGTGAAGCATGGGGGTGGTAGCATCATGCTTTGGGGGTGTTTTTCTGCACATGGGACAGGGCAACTGCATTGTATTAAGGAGAGGATGACCGGGGCCATGTATTGCGAGATTTTGGGGAACAACCTCCTTCCCTCAGTTAGAGCATTGAAGATGGGTCGAGGCTGGGTCTTCCAACATGACAATGACCCGAAGCACACAGCCAGGATAACCAAGGAGTGGCTCTGTAAGAAGCATATCAAGGTTCTGGCGTGGCCTAGCCAGTCTCCAGACCTAAACCCAATAGAGAATCTTTGGAGGGAGCTCAAACTCCGTGTTTCTCAGCGACAGGCCAGAAACCTGACTGATCTAGAGAAGATCTGTGTGGAGGAGTGGGCCAAAATCCCTCCTGCAGTGTGTGCAAACCTGGTGAAAAACTACAGGAAACGTTTGACCTCTGTAATTGCAAACAAAGGCTACTGTACCAAATATTAACATTGATTTTCTCAGGTGTTCAAATACTTATTTGCAGCTGTATCATACAAATAAATAGTTAAAAAATCATACATTGTGAATTCTGTATTTTTTTTTTTAGATTATGTCTCTCACAGTGGACATGCACCTACGATGACAATTTCAGACCCCTTCATGATTTCTAAGTGGGAGAACTTGCAAAATAGCAGGGTGTTCAAATACTTATTTTCCTCACTGTATGGATGATGGATTGGTGGATATATAGAAGGATGCGTGGATGGATGAATAAATGTATGAATGGGTGGATGATAAATGTATGAATGGATCGATAAATGGATAGATAAATTGATGGATAGATATATACATGGATGGATGGATGAATTGATTGCTAGATGGATGGATAAATGAATGGATAGACATATACATGGATGGATGAATGGCTGTAGAAGGATGGATATCTAGATGGATGAATGGATAATGATGAATGTATAGATGTTTGGATGGAGATGTTTGTTGTTTCTACATTTATGTTGAGATCAATGTGAAAATGTGTATTACAATATAAAAATATATTACAAATTGAATGTTATAATGTGATTTAATCATGATTAGTTACAGAAATGTGTGATTCATTAATTATTATTTTTTTAATCGCTTGACTGCACTAGTTTTCATATACAGATGTATCACAATCTTCATTCATGTTTTGAACATCCACAATCAATCAGCTTTTTCAAAGCATAAAGATGGAAGTTCAGTCAACCGAATCACCTGTTTAACAAATATAAAACATTTTTCAGGTCTCTCTAAAATAATGAGGTCAGTGGGTTTAATATGAAAGTCACAAATGACGAGGGGAATGAGGAGATTGATGGTTGGGTTTCCATCTTTGGGGGCGTCTCTTAATAATTCACCAGCCTTCTCTGCGACTGTTACTGCCATCATTCATACTATAGATTTCTCGTATTGACCACACAGTGTGATTCAGTTCTCTCAATCCACAGTTCACAAAGTTTATTAGCACTGCAGTTTGTGATTGTCACAATATTAGCTGACATTTGAACAGTTTTCAAAGGTATGTAGGTCAATCTGTAAGCATTCCGTCAAGCTCAAGTCTCATTTGCACTTCTACTTTTTCAAACTTGCCACGTGATGATGTGTAACTTTAGGTTTGGCATCAGTGAAGCTAAACAACATAAATTCTCGCATCTCATACTCACAAATCACTCGCATAATCACAAAATGCCAAGTTATATGCAAAATCACAAATGAGATTTGAGAGCTGTGGTGGAAGCCAAGATTTAGCTCACCCCAAAATGACAAATGTCTTCATTTACTCACCCTCATGTCGTTCCAAACTCATAAGACTTTCATTCATATTCAGAACACAAATGAAGATATTTTATAATGTGTGAGATTTCTGCCTCTCCATTGACAGTCCATGCAACTACCACTTTGACGCTTCAAAAAGTTCGTAAAGGCTTTTATTCAGATATAAACATTCATCAACTCACACATCACATATGATAAACGGAAGCTCAATCATGCCTGCTTGACGTGCGAGGACAATGATGTTTATTCTTGTGTTACGCAGCACGTTTGAGCTTTCACAAGAATCAATGAGGTTGTTGGCGCATCAAGCAAGTACGGTTGAGCTTCTGTTTATGTTCTCTGATCAATGTTTATATGTGAATAAAAGCCTACATTTATTTTGTTCATCATATAAAGCAATCAAGTCTCTTCAGAAAATTTGGACTAAACCGCTCAAATCATATGGATTAGTTTTACACGTTTTTGAAGCGACAAAGTGGTATTTGTGTCGACTATCAATGGAGGGACCGAAATCTCTCACATTTCATTTAAATATATATATTTGTTTGTGTTTCGAAGATGAATGGAAGTCTTACAGGTTTATAAGGACACGAGGGTAATTCATGAAAACATTTTCATGTTTTGGTGATATTCACCTTTAAATGTGAATGATTCTTGGTAAGATTGAATCACTGACCTCTTCTGTCTGTTATCATTTATCATATTATATTAAGCAGTTATTTTCAACTAGCAAGCAATTTATAGCATTATTACCCATAATTCCACTCTAACATTCTGTATCTTCCATCCTGCAGGCATACTCTGTATATGATGAAGAAATTGGTTACTGTCAAGGACAGTCCTTCCTAGCCGCAGTGCTGCTACTACATGTGAGTGTCACAGACTCTTGAATCAAAACTGTTTCAAACAAGGATGTCTATAACATTTAAAATGTAATATAATAGCATAGTTTCACCTGCAAATACACTGCTTGGTTTGAATGAATGCATGTGACATCATCTTTTGAGATGAGAGACGGTGCCATCTAGTGGAGATTCCCTGTTGTGGGAATTTGTGGCATGATGTGTTTTTAATTTTGTGCTCTGTGATTAATGATTGTTTGCGGTCTCATTTTGGTGCAGATGCCAGAGGAGCAGGCGTTCAGCGTGCTGGTCAAGATCATGTTTGAATACGGTCTCAGGGAGCTCTTCAAGCAGAACTTTGAAGACCTGCACTGCAAGTTCTTCCAACTGGAGAGACTCATGCAGGTTAGTCTTAGAAACCGAATATTAGTTGACATATTCGGTTTACAAATAATGACAGAATTTGCAAAAGTAAGGATAAAATAAGGTCACATTTTAAATAAGCAGTTTAAATAACTAAATGTCCTATTCTTCCTCTCAAAGTATTAGTCCCTGACATGTCCACTAAGACTAATACACTACATCAAAAAGAAGAATATTTTGTCATCTTTCAAGTAAGATCAATTCAGCGTAGAAGTGCAACTGCACAAGAAATTAAGATATTAATACTTATTGAATGTAAGTCTATTTCGTCTACTAAAAAGGCCTGCCAGTCCTACAAGACAAAATAATACACCGTCATTCAAAAGTTTGAAGTTGTGAAAATGTCTTATTCTTATGCACACCAAGGCTGCTTTTATTTGATTAAAAATACATGGGGAAAAAACAATATTGTGAAATATTATTACAATTTCAAATAACTGTTTTCTACTTGAATATATTTTAGAGTGTAATTTATTTTTGTGATGCAAAGCTGAATTGTAAGCATCATTACTCCAGTCTTCAGTGTCACATGATCTGAGACCAGTACTGTCAGTGACTTCTTCCTCTGTGTTGTAGGAATGCATTCCAGACCTCTACGCACACTTCCTGAACCTGGGTTTGGAAGCACACATGTATGCCTCCCAGTGGTTCCTCACGCTCTTCACAGCCAAATTCCCTCTTTACATGGTCTTTCACATTATAGACCTTCTGCTGTGTGAGGTAACATTTCATTCTTACCTGCTTTACCTCACTTGTCACTTTTCCTGCTCTCTTTACCCAGTTTACCTGTTAATTTGGGGTTAAGGGTGTTTCCTGTTGTTTCGTATCTTATGGACTTGATTTTGGTCGTTTTTAAACGTCTTTTGTCATTTTGATATTATCATACTGATTTCTGTAATTTTATGTAACGTAATGTTTTAGAGTATAAAAAAAAGCAAATGAAGATGATCACAAAAAACCCATCACAGAATTCATCAAACCATTGCTAATACCTACTTTTTGTGCTGGTGTTGTCACACCAAAATCTGTCACTTCCGGGAGGATGATGTCATTAAAATATACAAGACAACAAGTTTACTTTGTAACATTTCCATAGGAGAAAGAAAACTAATACCTGAAAAATAAAGAAACTATTTAAATTTAAAGTTAATAAATTGCTAATTTGTCAAAATAGAACATCTAATTGAGCCAAAATTATTTAAAATTCATTCTATTTTCAAATAATATGATTTTCATATTCCATCCATCTTTGAAAATATTTGATCTAATAAAAGTGGGCATGAAAATTAACTTGATCATAATAGGAATGACCATTTTTTCCCCTCTTAATCTTGTTTTTTCTCCTTTCAGGGCATCAGTGTCATTTTCAATGTGGCTCTTGCGTTATTGAAGGTAAGGAAAGGTTTATGAAATCAGTTGCTACTTTTCACCCTTTTCTCTGATGTTTCACCAAGGAAACAATGAATATACAGGTCCGTGCTGTTTCCTAAAAAATAACCTGCAAACCACCTGTGCTTCATCGCCATGGTGACAGATATCAAAAGAATGTTAGATGTAATTGGCAAACTTAATAATTGGCAGCTACACTACATTGAGCATGTTTACATGCACACCAGTACGCTGATAACTCACAAAAATCATCAGCTTTTTGTTGTACGGGTTTACATGCAAACCAATAACCTGGCGACTCAAGTAAACCATGTTTACTTTATTAATAAATCAGGTTATTTCACGGGTGTGATGTCAAAATGTGGTTATTTCCCGGGTGTGACGTCAAAACGCAATAATTAGCATATTCAGCGCCTCCGCCACCCCCTGAGAAACTATATTAAAGAACTATATTAAATAGATAGCTACCTCCTGTAACAAAAGGCTACTAAACCTTTGAATGTATGCTCACTTTTTGGCGTTTTTGTATTATTATTATTGTTTTTTTTTTATTATTATTATTTTATGTTTTGTGGGGAGGATTGTTTTTATTTAATATTGAATACTCATTTATTTATTTATTTTTAAATTTAGCGAGGTATACTGTCTGGATCTAGAAACATTCTGAAAAGCTCTCTTTCTATCCACAGACATCTAAAGATGACCTGATACAGGCAGACTTTGAGGGTGCGCTGAAGTTCTTTCGAGTGCCAGTGCCCAAGCGCTATCGCTCTGAGGAGAACGCCAAGAAGCTCATGGAGCTAGCGTGTAGTATGAAGGTAACCAAACCATGTTCAGGCTTTTTTATCTAGTTCTTAATGTGAAGATCATGGAATTTAATGACAGAGAAAGGAAAACAATTAGAAGAAAATGCTTATTTTACTTTTTATTTTACTATTTTTTTTTGTGCTGTCAAACCAATTAATCACATCCAAAATAAACGTTTGCTTACATAATATATGTGTGTGTACTTTGTATAATTATTATGTACTGTATATATAAATACATGCATGCATGTATATATTTAAGAAAACATTTATTTATATATAAAATATTTATATTTCATATAAATTATAAATATATAATATATACAGTATATACGTGCAAATATTTCTTAAATGTATACATGAATGAATGTGCATTTATATATACATAATAATTATACAAAGTACACACATATATTATGTGAACACAAACGTTTATTTTGGATGCGATTAATCGATTTGACAGCACTATTTATTTATTTTTAAAAACCAAAAAAGTAATATATATTATGTAAAAAGTGTCAAATGAAATGGCAATTTTCTCTTCATCTGTGTCCCAAAAATGGTGAATACAGTGATTATAATAGTATGATAGTTGACAGGCCTCCCGGATGCACTTCTGCTGGGTTTCTATGGTGTAAATGTGCTTTTAATTTAAGCCGAAGGTTCTTGGTGTGAATAGAGTAATTTCGTGTTAAGAGTGTTGATGTAATTCTCTGGATTGGCCAGAAGAGGACACTGCAGGGGTAAAAAAAGAGACCCATGATACAAAGCTCTTGGTTCTTGTTTTTACTGCATTATTGCATCTGTCCTGTTTCATCCTTGGAACCCTTTTTTTAAATATTCGTATTGAAAGTCAACGCAACTAAGAGTTTCACATCGGCATATCAAAAAGTACATAGAGACAACATAAAAAAATAATCCGTATGAATGGAGCAGTTTAATCCAAGTCTTCTGAAGAGACCCTATCACTTTGTATGATAAACAGATTTAGCCTTTTATTCACATAAACATTGATCAACACACATACATAGAGCATATCAAATATAGTAAACGGAAGCGAAACGTGATAACCAAAGTTACATTTTTTTGGGTGAACAAGCCCTTAAAATGATATATTGATCTCCATATTTTCAGCGTGTTTTGAGACTTTTGAATGCCACTGTATCTGTCTGCCTGTGCACTTTGATTGCTGTATCAGTTCCTTTTTGCCATCAAAACATGACTGATTGAGTTTCTTTTGGGTCAAGCTCCTTTTCCTCCAAATACAAGCCAACCTTTATTCCTTTTCCCCCCGTTCACGCCATCCCACCACAACACTGAAAGCTCTCTTTCACTGCTGAGTTTGGGTGTGTTTCTGTGCTCTTTCAATACAAGGTGCCCAGCGTTAGAAAATCAGAAGCCCACGGCCCCTTCCTCAGTTCAACACCAGTTGCGATCAAAATAGCTTTTACACACTACGACACTTCATTTCACTGCATCCAGGCATAATTGTTCCCTGGGGTGTCGCTGAAAACATGCTGACTGATGAACTACTCTTGACATTGAGGGCTTTTGTATGGATCTCATTTCATCTGTGGAAGCATTACGGATTAAATATGGAACAGACCTGGTTCTGTGTCCTAGAGCTAGTCAGATATGGCGCAGTGCTAAATAGAGCTCATTTACAAATCTGCACGTACCTGCGGCTCTCGCATCGGTTCCACGGTCTTCTGGTGAGAAACGGCTGATGCTGTACACACAAAAATAACTCGCTCAGTCTCACAGAAATGGGGTCATTTGTGCCCAGTGTGCGGGAACTCGGGAAGTGCATGAACACTAGTGCTTAGTCTTGTTACATTTGGACAATGGATAATTAGAGTGAATTTTTAAGGCAAGTCTGGTCCTTTCACAGTTTTAAAGTCATAACACTTCAAGAGGAATTCATGCTAGTTTATTCTTAAAATAATGTAATTTACTGCAGCAGTCTATTTAAAAATATATATGAATTAGAATTTTTCTAAAGAAAAGAGTTATCTATTTTTTTAACAGTCACTTGTCGCTACCTACTGGCGCAATGATGAAGTTACTTTAAAAAAATTATGTACTTTATTTTGATTGCTACAGTAGACATCATTTTATAGTTTGGATATAAACACTTTTATTGTAATACTTTTGTGATGATTTAAATTATTGTAATACAGAAATAATGATAGTGTGTGGTTGAAGAGCTGTTTTACATGACAACTGCTCTCTCTGGATCAGCGGCAGCGCTACACATATCTGAATGTTCGCTGTGATTGGACTTGTCAAAAGTTTAATACACATAGTGTATCGTTGTCATTCAGGAATGAGATTGAAAGTGTTTGAATCAAGATTGCAATATTTTAATGATTAATCGTGCAGCTCTATTCTGTAGTATTTCTTTCATCTGCTAGATATATATTTGAATATATTTTGATACATATTTGAAAAACTTGAAGTACTGTTTATTCTATTTGTATCTTTGATGTATTGTATTTATTTGTCATATTAGTTTATTGTTCTTATTTTATTACTGACTTACTGTTTACTGTCTTCAATGAGTTTGAGAAGTTTTTATTTATATTAATTGGACTAGTATCAGTTTTTGCTTTGGTATCAGAAGTGGCATTGAGAATTGTAAAATGTCAATGTCATCTACATTTTTGGCATAAAACAATCCTTATTTACACAAAACATAACTATATTGAGAATTCTTATCATGGAGAAAAAAAAGAAAAAAAAAAGTTTGTACCAGGACTTTGATCATATCACCGACCCCGAGCTCTTGTCATTTTTGAGCACAAATGTAGATATCTATTTTTTGTCTATCTATTGAAGTTCTACACAGTCAAACCCTTCACACATCAAAAACATTTATAAAGACAAAAGTAATCCATATTAATCGACTGATTTAATACTAGTCTTCTGAAAAGATATTATTGTTTTATATTATCAACAGATTTAATTATTAGACTCTTAAACTAGTATTAGTTTTTGCTTTGATATTAAAATTGGTTATTAGACAAGTAATAGACTAGTAATTATTAGGCCAGTATTCGTTTTTTGATTGTTGTACTTTGTCAACATTTATTTCAATACCATCTTCTGTGTCTTTTTCATATGTCACAGATCAGTCAGAAGAAGCTAAAGAAGTATGAGAAGGAATACCACACCATTCGAGAGCAACAGGAACAGCAAGAGGCGCCCATCGAGAGATATGAGGTAGATTGTCTGACCGCATGATACGTTTCTGTCAGATTTACACATCTGCATTCATGACTATGTGCATATGAATATTTACATGGCTCTTTAAGGTGCACGTGTGTCTGCCCATATGCGTTTAATCTTGGCGTTAGATTTCATTTTACCGCACAATCAGAACTATTTTTCTCTGCTCAAACTCATTTTCCTCATTTCCATACTGTATCTTGTTCCATTAGCATATGCGCTTTATTCTTATAATGAGCAGCGATGTGAGACGAGGTCACCGCTGGGCTCAGAGATGATGAAAAAATGGCCAGATGGATTCCTGATAACGGCTGTCTGCCAGTCAACTGTTAGCCTGAGCCCAGCACACAAGGAATTACTCTGATCGTTTAGGAACTGTCAGTCATGGTTGAATGTCTACACACACACACACACACACACAGTAAAAATGCTGTTTGAATTCTCTACAACAAAACATTGGCTCTTAAATAGTATGCAAGATCACAATTAGAGCAATATAATAGTTGCCCAGGTCTTGTGCTAGTTCTGTTCTTGATTTTTTTTGAAGTGTGCATGCTAATATTTCCCACAATCCCTTTGTTAGAGTTTGTGATGGCTCTTTTTCCACTTTTCCTTTTTTTGTGTCTTTTGACAAAAAATACACTGAAAAAAAAAAAAATAGACAAATTCACCATCAACAATTATTCACTTAAGATTTAATTTGTTAACATGAACTAACAATGAAAAATACTTCTAAAGCATTCATTAACCTCTTAAAGCGCATTGACTCGCCTTCAGGCTTGGGGTCACTTTGTTTACCTTTGTTTACATTACCTATATGGACTACTGTCTAATAATATTAATAATGCTAACCTGTTTGAAAGGTCTAAGGGTTTTTTGTCGATGTACAGGTGTGGTCTTTGTGTCAGGAGTACAAATGACAACATGCAAAATCAAAACGGGACTTTATACCTTTGATATGAAATGGCGATCGCGAGATGAATCTAATCCGTCACACTTGGGTAAAAACGTCCAGTGGAAAACAAAAGCATTAAGTCCATGAAATATTGATACATTATCCATTGTTTATGTCAGCTTTCACCCAAACTTTCTGCCCTTCATTATCGTTCTTCAAGAAATTATGCAATCTGAGTGTTGTAAAACATACATTAGACTCTCATAAACAACTGAGCCTGCCTCCAAAGTTAATTTTTCAAAATAGGTTGGTAGTTTTACTATTACTATAATATCCAAGCAGTGCCACTGGATTTTGTGACGTCTTGAGAGGTATAGCCTATCATTTTCTCTATTAGACAGCCAGCCATTGTCTTTGTTGTAAAATGTTTTGCCAATGAGAAGACAATTACAACAACGTGTGTGATGTTTGTCTTCCGCATGTGCACAAAGAGGCGTTTTTATGATTATGTACAGTTGTCTCGAAAGTCGAAATATCCCAGTGTTGTGAAAATGGGCAGGTACTGTTTAGCTCTGTATTATTAATAATTGTATTCCTGTAGTTCCTTGTACTTATGTTGCATTGCCTAAATTCAGTCATATGCTCCACTTAAGTACATAAACTTATAAATGCCTTAACACACACACACACACACACAATACAAACACACACTTGCTCTTTAACAGGCTCTTAGTACAATAGCTGGAGGACTGAAAGTCCAGTCAGTGTATTAATTGCTTTCTGACATATTTCCCTCTAACTGGTCAATTTTTAATCAGGTTTCTTCTCCAAGGTTCCTCGTATTCCTAGCACAGTTAACCATTTATAGTGACTGTCACAAGACAGTGACTGAGTCACACACGCTCACGCTCTGTTTCTGCTCTGTAGAGAGAAAACCGGCGGCTACAGGAAGCTAACATGCGTCTGGAACAGGAAAATGATGATTTGGCGCACGAGCTGGTCAGCAGTAAGATCGCCCTGAGGAAAGACCTGGACAACGTAAGTCTTTCAGGCAGTTTGCCACTTTTGAAGCTATTTTAAAAGATTGTTTTTAAAAAAGTTGCAGGTTTAGCTTTAGCAGTTGGTGACATTCTGGCCTGTGGCCTCTGGTACATATATTAACACACAGTGTGTCCTTTTTCCTTTAGGCCGAGGAGAAATCTGACGCGCTCAACAAAGAGCTTCTCATCACTAAGCAGAAACTGGTGGACTCTGAAGATGAGAAGAGACGATTGGAGGAAGAGTCTGCACAGGTCGGACACCTCCACCACTACTCAAAACCTACCTGCACACTGGTCAAAATAGTGAATAGTATTTCATAGTCACAAAAACACGTGAAAAAGCACACATTGGAATATGGGAATTATGTACTGACCAACAAAATCTCATATCTTGTATTTGATCCCTTTAAAAGTCAACACCCTTTTCCTAAATTCCAGCTCATTTTACTCTGTCCATTCTCTCAAATAACCTCTTAAGGTGCATCCTGGGATGCTACTTAAACAGTATTGAAGGGTACGTCCTGATTTAGCCGGGTTAATATTCCAGTTCCTGGGTTAACATATTTTGTTTATCCTGGAACAACATTCCTATCCGAATATTTAATCCTAACCATATCCCAACCCCTAAACCTAACTCTAACCTTAACTTCTCCCTAAAAATTAGAGGTAAAAAATAGCTGAATAACACTGATGTTGAAACGCATAACCCTGTTTGTAAGCCTAAACTTGACAAAAACTGTACACTTGTCCCTCAAATCTGATTGGTTGATTGGAATGTTGTTACATCTACAAATGTGTTGATCGAGGAACATGTTGCACTTGGTAAAATCAGGTTCTGCATATTGAAGGTGTTCAGACCCCCCCCCCCCCCCCCCCCCCATTTTATTAAAAAAATGGTAACACTTTACAATAAGGTTGTATTAGTTAACATTAGTTAATGCATTAGTTAACATGAACTAACCATGAACAACACCTCTGTTTAGCATTAGTTAATATTTGTTAAGGTTAATAAAAATCTGGCTGTTTATGGTTTGTTCATGTTAGTTCACATGTTCATATATATATATAGATAGATTTGGTAGTATATTTCCCAATAACCCCATAATGAGCTCCCGTTGATGTACTGTGTACTATATTTATGTCTATATTTTGGATGGAGTAATATCAGGGATTGATATCAGGAGAGGACAGGCTCATGGTATGATGGATGTGTGCTTAAGTAGATTGCTGTGGTGCTTCTGAGACAGGTCTTACATTTGTACAGCCTGTGGACATAGTTGTCCTTAGATAGACAGTCTCCCAGAGGGGACACTTGGGTTAAATATAGTATTGATGTGAAATGACTGATTTATTTTTAAGCAAAAAAGAGGCAGAGTGTTAAACTTGCGTCTACATCTGTGTTTTCAGCTGAAGGAGATGTGTCGGAGAGAACTGGATAAATCTGAGTCTGAGATCAAGAAGAACGGCTCCATCATTGGAGAATACAAACAGGTGAACACACACACACAAACACAAACACACGCACACGCACACACACACACACACACACACACACACACACACACACACACACACACACACACACACACACACACACACACACACACACACACACACACACACACACACACACACACACACACACACACACACACACACACAGTGTGTCTCCAGTAAGCATGGTCTGCTGTTTCTATTTGAGATAGCTCTGATTCTAATGGCCTTCTATCACTATAATGAAGTCCAATACAATATCCCCTCAGTGGCTGCTTCAAACCCTAAATCAGTCTAAATGTCCCAGCCTCTGTCATATCTCATCTTAAAACACCCCATCATCCAGTTAAATTACCTTCATCAAACACTTAACTGAGACTCTATAAATGCTCATCAGTTTTACTGTATGGCTTTCTCTTGCCCTGCCAAATGTTTGCTTGATTTATTTTTTACTTTACTTACAGTGCTTTCAAGGTATACATACAATCAAACCCAAAACCTTTCTTCCCAAGACTTTCTTGTGCATGTCACATGTCCTTGTTATTTCTCTACCGTTATTTTTGTTCCCCTCTTTACCTTTTACTTTTGTTTCATGCAGAATAACTTAACTCATCCCTTAAGGAATAGAGCCCATTAGTCTGTAGCAGACTCACTATAATACATCTGTTGTTTTTAAGGAGCCAGGCACTGACGGTGTGTAGGCACATATTTTATCTGTTGGTTTTTTCATCTTTTTCTTCTGCTGCTGCTCCTGGCTGGGAGTCTATGGCAAGACTTTGAACCAGATGGTTAAAAGTCTGGCGCACTGATTAGGGTGGGTTTCAGTATCCCAGCTGGCAAGTATGGTATCAGTAGCTGCTTTTCCACTGTCGAGCCAGTGCGAGCCAGGGCTTACCATGTGCCGGGCGGGGCTAAAAGCCTTGAACCTCGAGCCATGAGGCTAAAATCAAGCTGTGTTTCCACTGTCAAGCAAGTAGCCCCGCAGCGGTGCCCTAAAACCCGCCCTTAACACGCCTCCGTAGAATAATGTCACACAACCACACCAATGTTTTTTTAATTTGTCCTAAGTTTTAAGATAAAGAAAAGTTAGTGACAGTGCATATTAGGGGTGTAACGGTACACGTATTCGTACCGAACCGTTTCGGTAGTGCTTTTGGTTCGGCCCACGCGTGTACCGAACGGTTACGAATGCAATCTTTAACAGTTAACAGTCGGCTTGTTTTAAGCGCGGAACACACTTCAATCCTAGTGATTCCACTCGAACACATTAAGTATTCAGTCCATTTTATCACGAAATTCAAACGATAAATGCCGTTTTGACGCTCTTTAATGTGACGACTGATCACTGTATAGGCGCGTCAATTCAAGCGGCCGCGGGAACGCGGTCATCTCTCCCAGAAGAATAAACATGAATTAATATCTTAAGGTATGTTGAGGATAACACTTACTGAAACGTTTATATCGTGTAATCGCTCAATCAGTGTTTCAATCGTGGAAAGACGTCAAACAGCTTGTAAACAATGTCACGCAGCATCATTTACCTCAGAGTCAGAAGTCATTCAGTGTCCACAGCTGTTAGTTCACTAGAGAAATCAACCCTTTCACTAAATACATGCACTATATTAGCCTATATATATATATATATATATATATATATATATATATATATATATATATATATATATATATATATATATATATATATATATATATATTAATTCTACTTAACCTGTTAGTGATGTCTTTATTATTTAATGCTGTGTTTAGATAAATCTGTCATGAAAATGATAGTCACTAAGATTATATTTCAACAACGAATTGGAGAAAAAACATAATTTTATTTAGGAGTTAATGCAAAAACTGCCTTATGTGAAGTTTACATGTTTGCACACAATGTGTTATTTGAGTGTTGATTATCCTATAACTAAACATGAATATCATCTGAATATAGGCTCATAGTTTGGGCTCTTTAATATTATAGTAATAATGTGCAAGTAAGGGCTCACTATATAGTTTACATCATTATCTTTAAGAAACGTTTAGTTATAATTTAATTTGTTTAAGGACAGACACAATTTTTTCAGTAAACCACTGTTTAATAAAAAGCCATTTTGTAAAACTGCTGTACCGAACCCGTACCAAACCGTGACTTCAAAACCGAGGTACGTACCAAACCGTCAGTTTTGTGTACCGTTACACCCATAGTGCATATCAATCATTCTGAATCAAACTATTCAGATATTTATCATTATTCTCACATAAAAAGAGAACACATACTTATTCAGTTGCGCCTGCTTCCATTTATTTATGATCACAGCAAAGCACAAACATACTCAATTGTGATTCTGGACCGCAAAACCAGTCATAAGGATACTTTTTTTTTTTTTATGGAGATTTATACATCTGAATAAACTGAATAAATATGCTTTCCATTGATGTATGGTTTGTTAGGATAGGACAATATTTGGCCGAGATACAAGTATTTGAAAATCTGGAATCTGAGGGTGCAAAAACATCTAAATATTTAGAAGATCGCCTTTAAAATTGTCCAAATGAGGTCCTTAGCAATGCATATTACTAATAATATTACTTTTTTATATATATATTTACACTAGGGAATTTACAAAATATCTCCATGGAACATGATCTTTACTTAATATCCTTATAAAAAAAAATCATTAATTTTGACCCATACAATGTATTGTTGGCTATTGCCACAAATATACCCATGCGACTTATGACTGGTTTTGTGGTCAGGGTAAAAATTAAGGTTTCTAAGTCCAAAGGCTTACACATTTGGAAAAATATTGATAAAATATCAAATGTTTACGTCATATTACTTTAGAAAGAATGAGCATTTTTCTTCATTTTTCACAAAATAATGCGATCTGAGGAGGTTTGAGTGATCTCTCCCATCTCGCTATACTGTTATTCCTTCAGTCAGAGCAACAGAGGGAGCTCATGGACAGAAAACAGGAGTTATATACTTGTTAACCGGAGTGCATGTAATTTATGACACATATGTGGATGCATTAGTCCAGTATCAACAAAGGCACAGGGTAGTGTATGGCCTAGAAAAAAAATTGGAATATCTAAAGTCATGCATCTCTACTAAGGAGCTGATGAGTTAAATCAGGCGTGTTAGATGAGGGAGACATGCAAAATGTGCATTGGTGAAGGGGTCCCTAGGACAGGTTTGAGAACCACTGACCTAATGGACAATTTGAAGTTGTAAATAATGATAATTAAATGTAAATGGCCTTGACCAAACAAATCATACTTACAATGTCCAAATGTTGTGCTTGCCCTCAGCTGTGTTTTATTGCAGTTTTGGCTGTTTTGTCATATTGACAAATGAGTAGAAAGAATGCAGGAAATGATTGAGATAATAGGGCAGAACAAGTTTCGTAAGCCCGTGCATGTGTGCCAACCACTAATCAATAACTCCAACCATTTTGTTTTCAGAAATAACCCAATAAAGCTGTTAATAGAGCAGAGTATATAGACCAAAAGGCTCAATATGCTCCTGTAAACATTTAATTCTAAACTAGAGCAGTTTAACGTGCTCATGTATGGATAAGGGCTGATCTGATGTCGGAGTGTAGAGGAGAGGCTGGCCTGAAAGTGGCAACTTCAGTGCCGTATGAGAGCTTCTCTGTAAAAATAGTTGAGCTGCTGTCCCTGCAGAGCTCATTTTAATGGGGCCGCTGACAGCATGATTCATGGTGGAGCATGATAATGGTGTCCTCTGAGCTGAACCAGCTCTCTCTCTCTCTCTCTCTCTCTCTCTCTCTCTCTCTCTCTCTCTCTCTCTCTCTCTCTCTCTCTCTCTCTCTCTCTCTCTCTCTCTCTCTCTCTCTCTCTCTCACACACACTCACACTCTCTCACACACACACACACACACACACACACACACACACACACACACACACACACACACACACACACACACACACGCGCGCGTGCTCGTATTGCTTGTATGAGCCAGACAGCACACAATGAGCGTCAAAACCCTCCAGGTATCATGCTGGATGGCTTCCCGGTGTGAAATGAACACACATTCACTCATCAGTGTGAGGAGAAAAAGTTTAACACATCTGCCGTCTAAAGACAGGACTGAGAAAACACTTGACTTTAATTAAAAGTCTCTGTTTAATAAAAATATGTCCCGTCAATTCATATCTGTTCACTTAATGAGTAGCTCAGAAATATTCTCGAAATATTTGTTTGTGTTACAGACATGAATGATGCCTCAGCTTATGTCTTGTTGAGGTGGGGTACAACATGCTACTACTTTTCTAAGTGATCAGGCTTACAGTTTTTGTGTAGTGGATGAAAAAAGAGGCGAAAAATCAATGTCACTTGATGTTGATAATTATAGTGGAGAGCAACATAAGGTTTTTGGGAAGATAGAAGAGAGAGTGGGACAGAATCAACCAGCATCCAACATAAGCCCTGGTTTTTACATGCACGCTAGGCTATGCATACTGTATGTAAATGTGACATAAATTGTATCCTTAAGGTGCGGTCACACTACACATCTTATTCCATTGACGCAAGCTAATGCGAATCATGCTCTTGCGAAATGTTGTGACCTCTCAGCTGAATTAAAATAAAGCAAACTTTAAATAAGCAGTATTGCAGCATTGCTGCAAAGTTGAGTAGATTGCATATTTTTACACTTTATTTTGAATTGGGCAATTGAAAAGGGCACCACTGAGTGTGACGTCTTACTATGAACATGGACATTGCAGTGTCTGCTGAAATTACACACTACTTCTCAATCGGAATGCTGCATCCTAGTTAGACTGCATATCTCGGCTGCCACATCCTCAAGCTCCATCAAAGGATGTATCAATTTAAGGATCCTTTGAAGGCATTTGGCTTCCTTTATTTGTCTTATTTTTATGGATACATCAAGTGTGTCCTTCACAATTACCCATAATCCTTAGCACACATTCCAGTTTACAAAAAAGAATGATCGGAAAATGAATCTGGACTGAGCTTGACCCATTTTACTACATAATGCAAGACAAAAAATGATTTGAGATGAAGGGATTATGTTTTGAATCACATAATGCTAAACTGCGTAATTTAAACCACTGGGAGACCACAGGCGGATGTAATTATCTGTGCTGCATTAATAGAAAGTCAGATAATATAAAGCTTTTTAATAACGTATTTTTCAAATAAGTAAAAAAAAAAAAAAAAAGATGGACGAGGTGTTTCCACTTCCTTCCACTGTAGAAAATGAAGTCAAAATATCCCAGTAACAGTTGTTGTGTAATTTGGAGTGCAGTAGTGATTCTGAGGTGGAGCTGTGGCATCAAGGTCCCGCCAGCACAGCTGTCAATCATGACGTTACACCCCGTTTTTATAGCATCAAATAACTAAACAAAAAACAAACACTTGAATATATGCCAGCATGATGAGAACTATCTAAAATGACAGAAACCATCTTTAGAAAAAAAATATTTGAAGAATAATTGCATATTTTAGTTTGGCTCACGTCCCATTCGATGATAAGGAGAGGGCGGGGCTTAAGACCTATACTGCAGCCAGCCACCCGGGGGCGATCAAAATGTTTTGGCTTCACTTTTCAAGACTTGTGTGGCACACATGGTATTTTCGTGTCGTGTTTGTGGGGGCGGAAACATTTATGCAACATTTAACTTATTAAACTGTCTCATTCTCTCATTTGTTTAATGCTGAGGAAAGTGTCTAACCTACAAGCCTCCAAAGGCCTGTACTAGGAAGGACACAGCCTCACTAGGATGCAGCCTTCCGTTTGAGAAGCACCCATTCTCAATCTAGTTTCACTGCAGCTTAGCATAATACGTGCGCACTTACGCACATAGCCAGATCTCATTGTGTGAGATGCATGCAACTCTAGTTTAAATGAGTACAAAGACTTTTTTTGTCACTCTTAACTTCTGGAGAGAAATAGTGCAGACACTGGTAAAACTTGGCATGTCGAGCGCCTGTGTTTGTTCATGAGTACACTTTTGCCACATATTTGGCAGTACAGATACTTCACACTGAATTATACTTTGGGCTTTAACCACCGAGTCATGGGTCAGATGTAAACCCGTATTTTTCAACAGGAATATTCTGGGCTGCGTTATCCCTGCTCATTCATTCATTATTCATTTGAGGCTACATCCTCTACACCCTGCTGATGAATGCATGTTTAATGAGGGTGTTCACCAAATTAAGCTATGCTGAGCTGACCACATTGATCCAACGGCAGCCTGCAAAGGAGTGATGCCGGGTTGGGAAAGAATGCATGAACCCTATTGATCAAAGTGTCCAATCAGAAATGGATTTACTGTAGGGTAAAAAAAGACAGCGCTCGGTCTGATATGTCCTACTGACCTGAGGTGTGTGGTGCAGTTAGTGCACTTACTGTAAGAGGATGCTGGGATTTCACAGAGAGAGAAAGGGAAAATGTGATAGCCTGTAACAGGAGAGATAGATTGAACGTTCCTTTCATGATGGTTGACCTTTTACCGGAAGCCTCGTTCTTCCTCCTCTTCTTGAACAGTAACCATATGTGTAGTGTATTGTTGTGAGACAGAGCGTTACTAACCCTTGACCTCTGTGTGTTTGTGTCTCAGATCTGCTCCCAGCTCAGTGAGCGACTGGAGAAACAGCAGACGGCCAACAGAGGAGAGCTAGAGAAGATCCGGGTGGGTGATGACACAACACACACGCACACCGCACACCGCACACCACACACACAGAGAGACAGACAGACAGCAGTCCATAGCTTGATCCAGGAATGTATTCATTTAAAAAAAAAAAAAAAAAAAGCAGATAACTTAATATTATTGCTGCACTGCTATTATAAATATATACAACTTTCACACTAACGATTTAATCTAGAATTTAGCGCACTACTGAAAAAACATTTAAAATAGAAAAAAACCTTAAAAACTACAAGCCAAAAACATAATTTTTTCATGCTCTGGTCAATTTTGGCTTTTCACAACGTGTTGGAAAGAATACATTCACAATATACCTCTTATTGCACTTTTTCTATTAATTTAATTAATTCTAATTAATTACAAGAGGCAATTTTCACTACATAATTTTTTTCCAATGCACAGAAATCAGAGCCAGAAATCTCCACTTTAGTAAAATGTATGTACACAAAACTTTACAGTTTATTATTTTATTCCTGTCTGTATTCTGAAGGGCTTTGTTCACGTCATTCGCTTGATTTGATGACATTTTATTCCTAAAAACATGGGAATTTTTCACATGGGAGAAAATGTTTCTCCCCCTGGCTGTTAAAGGCACAATATGTAAGATTTTTGGATTAAAATATCCAAAAACCTCTAGAACAATGTTATTTATTTTGTTGACTTGTGTACTTACATTATCCCAAATGTACATTTACATTTATGCATTTGGCAGACGCTTTTATCCAAAGCAACTTACATTGCATTCAAGGTACACATTTTTACATTTTTGTCAGTTCTTGCTTTCCCTGGGAATCGAACCCATGACATTGGCGTTGCTAGCGCCATGCTCTACTGTTTGAGCTACAGGAAAGCTGTGTTTCCAAGAATGTTTCCAAGAATGTTTAAATCACGAGAAATAATCCTTTTTAACCAGGGCTATTGCCTATCAATGACATCATACCCGCGTTACCCTCGATTTCAAATGGAAAAACCAAAGACGCTTCAATATATTATGTGTTTTATGAGACAGGTGAACGACTGTTTGGAGACATTCATCTACAGAAAACGAATCATTGTTCTATAGCTCAACACAGCTAGTCTTATTGTTTAAATCTCGTTTTCTTGATTTACCACGAGTACCATGTTTTACCATGCCTAATATCGATCTAGTTTACTGCAGTGTGAAACAAGTGTCTCATAGCAGCCGCTGAGCGAACGCACAGAGTAGCATTTTAACATAACTTTCAACACACTCAAATGATGTATAAAATATGATAAAACAGCGCAGCGTACGCATGGTGGGAAAAAGCGGAAGCATTCGTCTGTGGCATAATAAAAGATCCACGGCAAAAAATTACATATTGTGGCTTTAACAGTATTTTTCTGGAATGGTAAAAAGAAAAGCTATATCCAAAATCCTCTCTGTAAAAACAAGAAATTTCAATCTGACTTTATCCAGTGTTCAGATTTCTGTTCTGGAAATGTATGCAAGCATATTTAATTACATAATGCCTCATTTGCATACTTAAACATAACATTTCATTAAATACAAAATACAGTAATACAAATACTTGTAATACAAAAACAGTGTTTGCGATTATTCATGTAATTAATTACCCTTACCCTTAACTTCAGCATATAGAAATGGTTGCAAAAATAATTAAAAATGTTTTGGGCTGATTGTACTTTACCAAGTTACTTACCTATATAAATAAATACATTAAGCTATTATGTGCAAGAAATAAAGGATCTCAGAAAAACATGCAATTTGCAATTATGTTGTAAATCAATATATATATATATATATATATATATATATATAAATATATATAGACAATATATTATAAACGGTTTATCATTATTATACAATAATATTTGTCCACAGAATACTGTGATTGACCAGACAGAATCAAGTATTCCAGATCAAATAGTAACAATACATCAAATAATATCACCCTAATCACGACAATTAAAACAAGTGTAATATTGTCACATACTGATATGGTCACTGATATACTATTGTGTTAGTAGCCTGATGTTCAGGTTTCTCTCAGTGCTTTATTCTGATGATGGTTTGCTAACGATGTCCAGAAATGGCCCTGGTCCTGTGGCACATCTCTCAAGAGACAACAAGTGAAAACATCCTATTCAGCTCCACACACACATTTTGTGCTCATTCTGATTAGTCAGTCGTCTCATTCTGTACTAAACTATTGCTAAAATGCCAGGGCTCCAGACTGCGACTACGACCCTTTTTCCTGCTGGTGCGACTGAATTTGCCCAACTGATAAGACCTCGGTGCCCAACTGATAAGAGCTGCCATTTCAGTTACATATGAGAAACATCGGACGGCAAACGAAACGACTGCAGAACGGAGCCGTGCTACTCATTTGAGCTGTGATACACGGACAGCTCGAAGCAATAATAGACATGGGCCGATCTCGATCACACGACACCGTTACTAAACAGCGCTGGAGATCCAGTGAGAAAGCATTTGAATTCACCACAGTATTAATAACATCGCTACTGCGAGACCTAGTGGGAAGCGTTTGGTGCAAATTTATCTGTTATAAACCACAGATATCAGATCAAACAGAGTTGACGTGGAGACCAGGAGAAACATTTTGAAACATTCAGGGGTTTCAGTCCACAAATCATAAACATTCACCATGGATTTAATGTAGTAACACCCCATGGTATTGTGGAAGAAATAGTCGAATGTTTTCTCTTTTTTTTTACATTATTCATCTCAGGGTTCGTACAACCTGTTGAGAGTGAAATTCAAGCACTTTTCAAGTGTTTCACACTTTTTCCAGCACTTCAAAGCTAAATATTATCCAATTTTAATATTACTTTTAGTGTGATGATTTGTAAAACTAAAAGTTTAAAGGTCCTGGCCACTTTGTGGCGAAAAAAACAAACAAAAAAACACTATAACCAGTAGGTGGTGGCATAGGAGCACATATTTGACTTATTAGACATTTCCACTCCTTAATATATGGGAAAAAGTAGGAAGTCACAAAGTCTCATGAAAAACTAAAACTTTTCTTCAAATTGTGACTGGATTACGCAGAAAACAAGTAAAGAGTGTTCCTTTTACAATTAATAAGAGTGGAATGTTACAATTTTCCTTATAAAAATTAGATTTTTGCACATTACTGTTGTTAATAACCATCTGTAGAACTTAGTGGCCCTGGTGCTCTCAAATGTTAGTCTGGAGCCCTATATTATCAAAATATTTATTAGTAATACAGTGGAAATTAGTAGATTTGGTTATCATGTTGATTTACGGTGTGCGCCCCTACATTTTCTGTTTGTGCCCCTAAAATTTTCAGTTGGGGGCCACTGTGCTCCTAGTGAAAAAAGTTAGTCTGGAGCCCTGAATGCATATGCATATTACACATCTGTTCTAATTTTATGCGTCTCATATGATTAGGGATGCACCGAATCCAGGGTTCGGGTTCGGATTCGGCCGAATATTGGGCTTTTTGACTGGGTTCGGTTTCTGCCGAACCTCAGAATTTATTTCCACCGAACCCGAACCCGGCTTGCACTATGCGCGCCCCGCTGGTCGAACGTAATGACGCCGCTGTTGAAAGTGAAAATGGAACTCATGAACAGAAAACGTGGCAGTATACTTTAAGTCAAAAGAAGGCGATTCAAGTTGAGCTACGCGTTCAATTTGCGATTTGTCTCGTGATGACAAGGACCCTAAACAACAGCCGCTGTTAAAACATTTGCATATGAAACATCCGAGAGAATACGAGTTGTGCATGAAGGAATCTACAGACAGCCAAAATGTATTTTATTTTACCGTGCAAACAGCCTAGATCTATAGATCAGATAAAATATAAATAAAATTAATAAAATATATAGGCCTACACTAAATATTTTTCACTTAAATAATTACCAAATTAAGATGACAAAACGAAAATACACTGAATCCGTTAGCTTTGAAGAACCGGAATTAGGTAAATAGGTAGATAATATACTATATATCTTTTCTTTACATAAATACTATTCTCTTAAAACCATCATTTCGTTATTTTTACTAACCCAAATAATGATTCATCCGCTAGGTTGCACGTGAGGGGGAAAAATAGGTTCCTTCCACTTAAGAGTTGAGCTCTTTTTATTTGAATATAGCCTATCTCTTTACATAAATACTATTTTCTACTTTTTAAAAAATAACTTCGTTATTTTACTAACCCAGTGTTTTGTATGTGAATGCTGTTTCACGTGAATATTACCACAGGAGTGAAGCCAAAGCTTTGTTTAGCCTAGAAAGGAAATAATGGTCAGAGAGCACTTTTTCATTCTGTTTTGCAATCTGGATATGGTCACTCGATTTTTCCGTGAATTTGAACAATAGGCCTAGTCCATTTTATCCCAATGGACATGGACATCTCGTTTCTTTTCCCAACTCTTCACTCACGTCTCACCCATGTTCGCAGGGGATTATAAACGTTTCTTCCTTTCGTTTGCTTATAATTAAGTCTATTATAACTATTCACATCCTTTACTGTGGGAAAGTATAAAAAACACTGTAAGACGAATACCTTTTTACTTCAAATTTTATTTAACACAGTTTGTTCTTGTTATTAAACTTGGTAATGCGCGTCAAGTTTGGTTTATTTGAATAGCGCATTTCACACACGCCAGTGATTTTAGTTTTGTTTTCTCTGGCAGTGAATAATCAAACAATGCCTAAATGTCTTGACCCTGTGAAAAATAAAACCCGCTCTTCAGACCTTTTACAACAAGTGTTGCTTTGCAACATCAGCAGAACATATGAAGACGAAGATATTCAAGAAGGTGTCTATTCAGTGTCCCATTCCTCTCAAAGCGCAAAGCGGTAGCCTATATGACACATCTTTGCGGGGAAATAATAGTATGAATCAAATATTTTTCTAACTAATATTTAATTTTCATATATTCTTGAGGTTACCATTATTTAGCCTACTGAAAATCGTTTTTGTTTTATAGGCTGTGTTGTTTCACTGACGGAAGTGCTAAAATAAACACGCATGCTTATGGATGTTTCAGCCTCAAATGATTTCAAAATGTAGGCTATATATCTGGCATAGACTACAGTATTTAAAATAGCATATATGCATTAGTTACATTCTCAATTTAATTTACAGAGCAATCCCTGCTAAGTTTTTAGTTTAACTAATACTATAGAAGAGGATTAGTGTGTGGCACACAACAGACTCGCAACGGGGGCGTGGCATCACGATGGTGGCACAACCCTAGCGCGCGCCTCCTGCGCTCTCCGTTGGGTTGTTCTTTGAAACGACAGAGGACGACTCGGGGTAATTTTTCTATAAACCATCATGAAATAGCGACAATGTTTACTTTAGTAAACTTGACCAAAACAGTTAATGGTCAATAGCATCCCTACACTGCTGTGGACGTTGTTAACTTCATTAATGTGTTTACTGTGATAATGGACTGCGGATGGGAGTAGGATTCGGTATTCGGTTTCGGATTCGGCCGAATCTTAACCAGTGGATTCGGTATTCGGCCGAACCCCAAAAATCTGGATTCGGTGCATCCCTACATATGATTACACATTCTCTTCCTTTAACTCATTTCAATGTCATTTATTTGGTAGATGGCTGTGTAATAAGCAAGATAATGCACGAGCAGCGGTTTGTCCTGATCACCTGCTGTGGTTTATTTAGTGTTAATAACCAGCTGAGTTATGCTTGTAATTTGGTCATTGTCAGGCTTGTGTGGAAGGGTTACGAGGTTTAACGTGTGTGTCTGTACAGATGAAGGTGGAGGGCTGTGAGAAGTGCAGCATTCTCTTCAGTAAGGAGGGCCGTCTGAAGGCGCTCAGAGCTCCTAAGGAAGGCAGTGAGGAGGACACGGACGAGGAGAAGGAGGCGCTGAAGAACCAGCTGAGGGAGATGGAGCTGGAGCTGGCGCAGACCAAACTACAGCTGGTGGAGGCTGAGTGCAAGATCCAGGTACCTAGAAAGACAGCACCTGACATCCCACACATGAACGCACACTGCAAACGCAAACTGCATGAAAATGGATGTAGCTCCTCATCTTCCACTAAAGGTCTTTCACAGACACAACAAATTTCAATTTTTACATTGTCATATGATTGGACACAGATTTGATTAATCACCCGTCAGTGATGTGTCCTATAAATGACACTTGTGTTCAATTAATACTTACGATTTAAAGACAGATCCAATAAATATGTTTTAAATAATGTTTACAAACCTTTTAAATTACTTTCTTATATTAATAATAATTCATATGAAGTGCCTGTTATTTGCATGCAGCTTGGTGGCGTCTCCATTATTTGCAGATCAACCTGTTTAAACACACTCTTTGCATGAAAAGTGTGCAGAATAAGGCTTGAAACTTCAACAAATGTCCAATATTGTTCCTGTTCTTATTGATGTTTGCAGCACAATACACACACACACACACACACACACACACACACACATTGTTTGAGATGGTGGTTAAAAATTGTGTAGATGTGATTCACATCATGTTACTGTGCTTTTTAAGTTCACCTGAAGTCACTTTGACTAAAGTGTGAACATAATGACCAATAAGTAAATGTCTTCTTCAGGATCTGGAGCATCATCTGGGTCTGGCTCTAAACGAAGTCCAAGCAGCCAAAAAGACGTGGTTCAACAGGACATTAAGCTCCATCAAGACTGTGACAGGAGCTCAAGGCAAAGAGAGCGTCTAACAGGACCAGACTTCCAGAAGCTGAACACTCCAGCGCCCATCATCTCCTCCGCAGCTGGAACAGTGTGAACAAAATGGGTTTTTCTCTCTCCTTTCTTTCCTTTTGTAAAAACAAACACTTTACTTCTAGGGTACCAGCGACCCCATTTGAAACACAAGTACTTACTGAAAAAAAAAAAGACTTTAACGCTAGTCTTTCTACTACTGATGTTAAACAAAGGAGTGGGGCGTGTAGTTGACTGAACTGTCTTCTGGGGGATATTAACATTTCTATCTACTGACCTACTCAAGACTACTTGCACAAACACAGTCCGAGTCAACATAAGGTACAAGTGCCGCCGGAAAACTAGCGTGACTTTCGTTATTGTGCCAGGAGGGCAGATGTGTTGGTGTGCATGTGTATGACTGAGGTCTGCTTTTATTGTACAGTGTGTCTCATGCGCGCGTGTGTGTGTGTGTGTGTTGGCCAATATTGTGGTTCTCCAAGTAAGACTAAAAACAGGAAGTAGACAGGTAGCACACTGTACAGTGAACTTTTGATTAGATTCTTCCTCAAACCACTAGCTGGCGCCCTTCTGATATCAGCAAAAGCAAATGGTATATGATGGGATACAGGCATTGTGAATATGCATAGCCATATGCGACCAGATCTATGAAGGGCTGTGTGGGTAACTAAAGGGTTAAAGGTCCTTACAGTAGCTGTTGATCATGGCAAACAGGAAGCACTTATGCAGTGAGCACGCGCTCTGATCGGAAAGCACATCTGGAGATAAAGGAACCTGCGGCTGTGTGTGTGTGTGTGTGTGTGTGTGTGTGTGTGTGTGTGTGTGTGTGTGTGTAAAACAGACTCTCTGAGGGGAAGGTCTTTGCACCTTACAGACATATTTATATTGATATCAAGCTTGCTAGAGTTATTGTCATTGATAAAGAAGGTCCTTGAGGCCTCAAGACAAATGAGGCCGTTCTAAAAGGCACTGGGTTGTAAATAAAGCATATGATTTTTTTTTTTTTTTTTTTGATTAATTTTATATTTCAACTATTTGGTAACTGTACTAATGTTGCCTAATTGTACTGTGCTACAGATTATTACTCATGTTTTGCTTTTGTCTTAAATTTCAAACTGCTGTCTCATCATTACATGCCAAATGTAACTTTTACCCAGCATTACATGCGTGTGGACATGGTAATAGTGTAGGATGCATTGTGTATACTTCCATGAATTTCAGTATAAACCTCTGAACATGTGCGTCTCTTGCGGTCTCGTGTGTGTTCTTCATGTATGAGCCTCACCTTCAAAAAGGTTCAAAATAAATCAAGAATTTACGCTTCAGCATTACTAATCGTTTCCAGGACTCATTTAAGATGACCTCCCGACATACTTCCTGCTACAACACACATTTTAGGACATTAAAGGCAAGAATCAGAATTTAGTCAGAATCCATTTTAATTCTTAATTCAAAGATACTCAAGAAGAGGAAGGTATATTTTATCTCAGTAAATCAAATCGAAAATGAATTAGCCAAGCTAATGTAAGTTTGTGTAGTTGTGTGAATATAAAGCCACCAGATATGCAACTCTCACAATGACACCAATGAACCAAATTACATTTATTTCCATAATAAACATTGATTGCAACATCAGTAAAAAAAAAAGGGTGATGACAAATGAATATGAATTGTACAATTCAACTAATGTAAATTCTCAGATGCATCGGTTTATGTTGTCAAATGCAAGTGTGACCAGATTTCTGAAATGAAAACCATGCAGATGAGGTAATGTATTATCTATGAAAAAATGGGGACAATTCGGGATTTGTGTATTTCAATCAATCTAAATGTAATGTTATGATGAACTAGATTACCATACATACCTATATAAAATAATGTCTGAATCACACGACATTTATAAATATTTTAATGTACAACTTAATACTTTAAAGGTGCCCTAGAATGATTTGAAACATTTAAAATTGTTCTCTGGTATCTACATAGAGGGTATATGCCTTATTTAAGGCCAATAATTGTCCAGATACAGTTTTACAGGTCCATTTACAACTCTAGAAATCTTCCCCAGGATGAAATGGTCTGTTTTTGCCTTATTGGAAGGGTCATGAATATTAATGCAGAGTTCTGCTCTGATTGGCTGTATCACTGCGCGGCTCAATGATAGCTGACCATCATGCTGATGGAGAGATTAGGCATTCAACCTTATATGTTTGAGCCTGTTTCTGACGAAGATGCAGATTTTGAGGAACAACAACATGTTTTGAGATTGGAAATGAACGCTTCTGAATGGTAAGTTAAGTCTTTATTTTAATTAGGAACCTGCAAAATCATTACATCCATACCAGAACTTCAGCCTAAACGAGAACTAGCATATAGCATTAAATATACACATCAGCAGTAACAACTTTTTTAGCATTGTAAAAATATTTTAATTAGTGTAATGTGTCCCTGTATGATTTTACAACGATAGCTTCTTCACTTTGAATCACAAACTGAATTGGGGAGAGCTTAAATATGTTGTTTGTACAGTAACGTTTGAGTTTGACAGTAGAGTACTGATTTAAAAGTCAATTTATTTAGCCATTTAGTTATGTAAACTACTCGGATTATCCTATTGTTACTGTACTGGCATCTTGTGTTGGATCTAGGCAACAACGGGGATATTATCGTTAATGTTGTCTCTCTAAGAAACTTTCAATTTAATCAGAAATTGTTTAGACAGTCAAGAAGTGGATAAAATCACTTACTGGTTGCAATTGCCCCTTTCTTCAGTGTCGGATGCTGAGCAAAGCCTGCTTGATATTATCCCAGGTTTGAAAAACTGTCCGTGGTGAAATGGGCAGAGCAAACTAACAACTTTGAAATAAATTGTTGCGGTATCCAATTATAAATAAACATCAACCATGCCTGTTGACATGATTTATCTGTGGGAAGAGTATGAAACGTCTTCACATCCCCTGCACAGCCTGGAACACAACATTTGTTTCCATGATCTGCCTTGTTCGCTATCCTCGCGTGACGCTTGTTTACCTGCAGAGATGTTACGGCTGCGCAGTTTCGCCTGACAGTGAACATGTGCTGGCATATGCAAATGTTGGGGGCGTACATATTAATGATCCCGACGATTGCATCACTCTCGGTGTTACGTTGAGATTTGCCTGTTTTTCTGTGGTGTTTTTCACAAACGAGATTTACATATGAAGGAGGAGGCAATCAGGGGCGTAAATCGCGGGGACAGGACCCCCCCAATCTGAGGGCTGTCCCCCCTAAAAACCATGCTGAGTATTGTAAATAATATAACAATATATACTTAAAATAAATGTGTAAGTAGTGAAACAATACAAACGCAAACGGGGGAAAAAAAATGCGTTTTAAGTTTAGAAACATGTTGAGTCCCCCCCTCCCCCCTTGCCTCACAGTGGTTTGATCCACCGCGCACCTCAACTAACGTTACATAGAACGTAGAAAAACCACCACACAAGTTTGGGGAGAGAACAAGGCTCTTCAGACAGCAGTTGTGAAACACCAGTAAGTAGCTGTCAAGGCTATTATATTCACTTTAAACGTCAGATGAAATTATTCTTTTCTCTTTAATACAGATTAGGCAAAACACTGTTAACATCCCTTGCCCACCGCCCCGCTCCGCTCCGCTGTACAGTAATAAAATCATTGAGTTCAGTTAGAGAACTGACAAAACAATTAAAAACTGAACGATTCTGCTCAATACAGCACGAGCCGAACGAGCAAACCGCTGACAGACAAGATTATCGAAGATTTGGTTTCAAAGCGTAAAAGCGCCTATTTAAGGGAGTGTGTCATTGTACTGTTTTGTTGTTGTGTTTTTCATTACGAATAATAGGCTAATGAACCCAAAATTCAAGCAACCCGCCCCCAAATTCTAAAAATTGGCTAATTCTACACCGTAAGTTCAGTCAGATCTGTGTTGGGTTTTGCTCAATATGATAAGTGGAAGATCAGAGGGCTTGCTGCAGTTGAATATCTAAATATCTGAATATCATAGTATAAAATACTATGTGGAGGACGCAAGATAATTTAATAATTATAATATGACTGCGTGGTGAACCTTAATCGTATTTAAACTACTATCGCTTTGTGTTGTTGGTCAGATAAAATGACAGAGAAAAGAAAAACGGACATTAATAATTTTTCAGTGCACCAAAACACCCCCCAATTTTTTTTTTGTGGTACACATATCCTTACAAGTACGATTTTGGCTGTATTATTTGTGTCCCCTTCAAAAATTGCTCTTGAGAAATTTCATGTTTATTGTCCCCCCCAACTTTTAGATGAAATTTACGCCCCTGGAGGCAATGGTGTTTGAGACTCACTGTATGTGATTTACATGTACTGAACTCCTGTTATTTAACTATGTCAAGGTTCATTCAATTTTTCATTCTAGGGCACCTTCTACAATATGTTAAAGGGATAGTTCACCCAAAAATGAAAATTCTGTCATTTACTCACCCTCAAGTTGTTCCACACCTGTATACATTTCTTTGTCGTATGCATGTCTTTGGAGGGCATCTTCCCCCATGTCACCCTACAGAATATATGTGTTAATGCGCTGGTGAATATTAATAACTTTAACCCCAGTAAGCCCAATATATCAGCTGAAAGAACGTTGCTCATTAGTCGGCGAATCAAGAAATCCTGCTGTTGTGGTGGCACTGGTCATGAATAAATATTTATGAGCAATTACTATATCTTCCTGGGACCCAGAAAAAAAAAGGTTTTTGAATTAGTAGTTTTTTCATGTCATTACATTGTTTAGAGCATAATAAACAAATGGGAGAAGAAGAAAAAAAACACGTTTTTGAAAAATTATATTTTATTCATGTTATATGTCCTCTGTAGTTGACACCAGGACTCAGTTGTTTAAAAATTAAAATGACATGAAATTGCATATATAGGCAAAAACAATGGGATTTATTTTTAATTCACCAATCAATTTTTAGGTTTCAGTTGTTTTTTTTTAAACAATCTTTGTTTAAAGATGATTCTGAACTATGTTATGAAAGATATAACAAAATGCACGTACAGCCGTGATAACCATAGACAGTAAAGGTGATAACTGCGGAGTCATGAACGGTCGTGAACGCGGATTGACATCAGACCGGAAGAGAAGACCATGCTGTCTCACAGGTGGTCTCACAGAATTCCGTGAAATAAACACGGGCCCCTTAACTCAAAATCCGTGGCAGTTTCACGGAATCACCGAAAATTCTGTGATGGGTCCACGGAAGTGATTCCCATGTAAGTCAATGACAGTAAAAAGTAGACATGATTTTATGAATATTTATAGGCTACTTTTATATTTTGGAGCAACTAACTCCACTCCTAACCTAAACCTACCCACTCTCAACAACATAAAACATATAACAGGCAAATACAAGTACAGTCACAGGTATTTATTGCAAAAACAGTATAAAAGTATTAACTCATGTTGCATTCCAAGTCTTCTGAAGTCACGCGATGTCTTCATGTAAAGAACAGAGTTGATCTTAAGCCGGGTGCACACTGCGATTTTGGCCACGATTTGGCGTCTGAGACAAAGTTTGAAATCCTAAAAGATTTCTCTGATCCTAGGCTAAAATCTGAAGTCTTTGATCCTTAGTTTGACATGTGCACCGACAACCGACCAATGACCGTTGCGATCAAATTTGACCTCGGACAAAATTCGGGCAGTGTCAGAAGATTTGAGGCGCAATCCTGCAGTGTGACTTCTCCTAGGACCGTCAAATCAAGAACCAATAGGAGCGCAGAACCTGATGACGCATTTCGTGCGACAACATCAAATCACAACAGGGAACATGTCCAAAAGTGTAAAAAAGAAAAATGCCACCACTTGTTTTTGTTGTTTTCTAAACGCTACCGTTGTGTCTGTGAATGCGGCTCACCGTTACCGAACACGGATTGATGACGTAAAACTCAATCCGTACGAGTCTCTTGCTTGCGTCCGTTTTTCACGTCTGACTGTCGTACAGTCTGACATAATGACAACTGAGATCTTACAGTGTGACATGTATTCCATCGGGGATCATGTTCGTACAGTCTGACAAGCAACATTTGCAGAGGATTTTGAAAAAAAATCGCAGTGTGCAGGATAGGGCTGTCAAAAAAAAAAAATCGAATTTCGAATATTCGTCGAATTTACAACAAAAAAAAGCACATTCGAATGAAAAAACTGCATTCGAATTTTCGGTAGAGGCACGTGACGTAACGGACGCGGTTTGTTTATCCAGTACAGCGGTGCGGCTGTAAAAAGGCGTAAAAAATGGGCAACCTGTTCAACGACGTGTTCAGTCAGACAGAGCAGAGCAGAAGAAGGCAATCAGGACTTAGGAGCAATGAGATGGATATAAATGAAAGAGAAGATAGATTCGTTACCTGCTGACGAAAATCCTCTCAGATGGCAAAAATCATGCGGTGTATATGTATCCACATATTGCGCAGCTGTCAAAGACATACTTGATCATACCTCACTAAAAAACGCTCAGCACTCGCTGCAGGTTAAGTTGACTGGTGTTTTTCACCAACAATATGTAGATGTTTAGTGAGTGGAAATGGATTGTTTCTGAATGTCTGTTTGCTCTTTAGTGTCCACATTACGTTTCCTGTTGAAGCTCTTCTCAGGTTACTGATGCACTTGCAGTTTTATGCACTTTTGTTCCCTAATTTTCCTTACATGCTCATTAATTAAATTATATTTTATTTAATAACAGTTGTTTAAAAAAAAGTTAATGCACTGTAAAAAGTGAATGTCATTTAATTTCAATAAAATATGCGATGCTTGATTTGGTTTACATTTGCTTGTTGCGCTCGCTTGCGCCATCTTGTGGCCATAGGAGACCATACAGTACATTTTCCATCTAACATTTAAAAATTGAAATTTTAGAATTCGAATATAATTCGAATTTTGCTAATATTTATGAATAATTTAAAATTTAGCTTTTCAGACATTTTGACAGCCCTAGTGCAGGACCCTTTAATGTTTTAATCACTAAAATGATCCCGCCGCTCCGTGAATACAACACACTCATTCATATCTCATTCAAAAAATACACACGACTCTTTTCATAACGCAATCTGTCACGAGACACACAAGAGCCAATAGGCTTGTTCGACTTCACCCAGCGATGTGCAGACCGATCGGCGGCTGACTTGAAGCAGTGCATGCCGGTTAGAAATTTTGTCCGGCTTGAGGCAGCGCAGACGCCACGTGACAGTGACGTTATTCAACAAAGTGCCGCGAGAGCGATTCGAGAGCAGTTGGCTAATACAGCCGGTGCAGTTTCTCCAGCAGCTGCACGAGGCTACACGGACTCTGATGACGACACAGCTGTTCCACGATTGGCCCATTGGTCGGCCAGTTTTTAACGCGCCGCGTCAAAATAAAAAAACGAACCCGAGGCGTTTTTTTTTAAAATTACGCTTCTACGCCTGCCGTTTTGCGCGGTTGATAAAGTTGTAGTTTTTGTTATTTTTGGACCAAAATGTATTTTCGATGCTTCAAAAAATTCTAACTAAACTACTTTGATGATGTTTTTATTACCTTTCTGGACATGGACAGTATACCGTACATACATTTTCAATGGAGGGACAGAAAGCTCTCGGACTAAATCTAAAATATCTTAAACTGTGTTCCGGAGATCTTACGGGTGTGGAACGACATGAGGGTGAGTCATTAATGACAATTTTCATTTTTGGGTGAACTAACCCTTTAATGTAGGCTGTGTATTTACATCTCGTATATTACGAAGTGATCAGTGGAAGAGACTATCTAAATTGTTAAAAAGCTCTTCTGACACGTCATCAAGGCAAAAATTGCAATAACACCAGCGTGCTGCTGGTGTTATTGCAATTTTTGCCTTGATGACGTGTCAGAAGAGCTTTTTAACAATTTAGATAGTGACATTGTGCTGGTTTTCTCCAGTTCTGAACGCGCCGGCTGGGCTGGGCTGAAAAGGATCGCAACGTTTAGGGTTCATAAACAGAATCTGAAATCAGATTGGAATCATTCATGTTCCATGTTTCTACTCTGTCAGCATGTTTCGCTGACAGAGTAGTGAATACGGATGAGACCCCTTTGAATTGAAACAGCTCACATTCTTACTGTTGCTAAGCTTGTGAGCTGCGTTCCAATTCATAGGCTCCTTAATACTGTATGACCACCAGCTTCGATAGACTTATCCACTGATCATGTGGCAAGTAAACAGTGAAATGGCTGTCCTACATCATGTCTTTTAATATCATTAAGCTTGTTTATAAGCATGGCATGTTAACTCTTTATAAATAGTCCAGTAAAATTATCACCCTGGGCTGATGTGCTAAACAGGTTTGGGAATCCTGTTACCGGGAGTTACCTGGCATCAGTACAAACCTAAACATCAACGCTGATGAAACCCAACTCCACAGCTCACTTGTCACTCGTCAGTGAATTCATTTGGAGATAGGGAACAGGGGGAACGTTGATAGCACACATTTACCCAGAGCCTGACCAGTTTGTGCTCGAATATCTCAACCCAACCCCAGTGTGCCTCCAACTCTGCCCAGGTTTCACTGACACAGGCCTGGTGTTATGCTTGCTCAGTCATCGAAAATAGCTTCCAATGGAGGTGAGGAACAGCTGCAGGGGGAAAAAATCTGCAATGGTTTTCCCAGATGAGTGGTGTCCAATAAACAGCTGGGATCTCTTACATTCTGGCAACGTGTATTATGTCCACTGTCATGCCCAAATACTTGGTCTTACCTCACCACGGCTCTCAGAGGATGGCAGTCATATGGGTCTGTTCCTGGTCCTCCTTCCACCTCAGACCTGACTTTGGTGTAGAAGGACCTCAATGTAAAGCAAGAACTTGACTGCAGGCCACAGTAGAGCGGATTTCTCAGTGACAGTGTAGTGAGATCAGGAGCAGGCGATGTTTAATCCCACCGGTGACGCAGACAGTAACCAGACTCCTGTCATTTCATCAGTGCCCGTCATCCAACACCAACATTCCCCCGGAATGTTTCTGCCACACTTGTCCCATCCCAGGGTTACCAGAGACTGACAAGACTAACTCTTTCAAACCCCATGGACCCACACATGTATCACACAGACATCCCAAACTCTTTTATTTGATCCTTTTTAGTTGAGTCACTCAGTCACTCTTGCAATCCCAAACCAGTCAAGTGATTGGTCTACAGTTTGTCGTTGTCAAAGACCTGATGTCATCTAATCCCATGGCATTTCATACACTCCAGTCAGCGTTTGATTTACGGGACGGCTTGCTCCTTGCTGGATATGATTTATATGGATTTGCATTCTTCACATCACTTATTTCAACCTTGCTGCAAGGCAGAAGCTTGTCGCCCTGCTCGTATTTACAGATGCTGCATTGCACAATCAATGCTGCATTGCACACTTTACACAACTAATCTCAGGCTAGGTGCGTCAATTATAAGATCATTCCCATCCCAGACGACTATTATCCCAGAATTACAAGTCATGTGACAACATGAATGAATTCTGGTCGTTTTTGTGCACTGATATGCACAGAATGGAAAAAAGGGACCTGTCCCACATAGTCTTCCTGTCAGTGACTCGGGGTGCTTCTCAATTCTTATTTGTGCATCCTCGTTTCCTTTCCCCACGTCTTAACTCCACCCCTTCAGGATGCGAGGGAAGGACGCAAGGAAAAGACGCGAAGACAGAGGAATTGAATCAATGATATATCCTCGCTCCCTTTAGCGTCACTTCAAAGTGTCGTAAATTAATGATGCCTCTACACCGCTGGATTTAGTTTGCACTTCGGGATTCGTGAACATTAGAGATATATTTTTATATTGTAATAGTTTCAAATTCAACATTTGTCCGTATTTTTTTTATATTACCAGTTATTATTAACAATGAATTATTCCCAGTTATTCACTGCTTTTTATTTGTTGTATAGTATTACAGTTTTATTTTCTTTCATTTGCTTTGATCTAATTCTGCAACTGTCCTACTACAGTTGTTGTAATTTGACATACATTTGTGTCTTGTACATGTCAACAATAATGATAATTAGAAATATAGCTGCAAGCAGCAATACCGGGGCCAAGCGCAACAGAAGCAAACAAAGAAGCTAGCAGCAGACCAACTGAAAAAGTGAGTGACAATTTTAAGCAAAAATGTTAAAACTCCACATTAAAATTGAGTTGTATAGAGACAATGTCATATTTTGTTTAACTATAGCGCCACCAAGAGGCACAATCCTAAAAAAAATTGTGTGTGTCCTCGGAGTGAGTCCATACATGTCTGTCAATTTTGGTGAAAATATCTCATTTCGTTATAGACATTTATATGAAAAAACACGTAAAAAATGACTGACACCTGACTTTGATTGGACTTTACTACCCCTTACAATCAATATTTTGACATTTGGGCATTAGCAAATAGCTATCAACCTAGGTTTCCAAACCACTGACGCTGGCTTCGTCTCGATCGGACTAGCGGTTTCGAAGATATCAGCTAATGTTTTTAAAGCGCTAAATTACAACAATGTACAAACCATATGCCAAAACCTGGCAAGTCTGGTATCTGATATTTTTTTGTCAGCATGGTCTGACGCTGATCTGGTTAAATTTGTGTAAATCGGACGAACCGTCTAGGACGAGTTTGCAAAAGTAGGTTTTTCGGAAAATTCTAAATGGCGGGAACATTTTGTTTCTAGGGCTTAGGATTCAAAAGTTATTAGCATAAAAATGAGTGCAACTTTGAAAAGGTCGTGGCGCTAGAGGGATGGAGTTAAACACTCCAAATTTGCTATGGTCACATTTCAGACTGTCCTCTATCCGTGTGCCAAATTTCACAACTTAGAGTGTTGAGATGTCCTACAAGATGGCTGAGCTTGATCGGGCTTGATTCCGGGTCACAGGATGGAGGACGGAGGAGTGAGGAAACAAGGAGGGATATTGAGAAGCACCCAAAGTGTGGTCACATAAAGGGTGCATATTGCCTGCAAAGGGGAAAGTGGTGACAATCCCTCATGGTCAATAACCCTGCTTCAACTCACCTGCATGTCATTTACCAGTAACACTGAACACCTTGATTAGCTGCTTCAGGTATGATTGGGGTTGGAGCTATGTCCTATTTCCTAGGATACATCCTTCTAAGTCGATTGTGTCATAGTGGCGCGACAAAAGCTGTCCCAATTCGAAAGGCTCTGTCAAACGCAGCCTCCAAATGCGTTCTTTGTTTCCCAGGCAATGGAGGATGAAACAGATTACTCCTTCGTGGCCTTGCCTACCCCAGAATTCATTGCGTGCCAGTGACTATTGCATTGCCGGATTACACTTTTGAATGCAAGTATTGGATTTCAACTTTTTTTTAAAAGTCCAGTACAAACGTTACTGGCGCTTATTGTTGTTGTTAGATGACGAGCAATCCTTTGTAGGCTAGACTGTCAATTTCAACAATGCTCTTTTCGACCTTCACGGACTTAGAAGGATGCAGCCTCTGAATTGAGACACGGCTAATGACTCCTGCTCTAGACAGACGTGTTTGACCATTGCACTCATGCACCTAGTATTAAAGGGGTCATGAATTGAGAAATCAACTTTCCCTTGAGCGTTTGATATATAAAAGTTAATGGTAATATAATAATATCCTGTAAGTTTCAGAGCTGAAAACTTCCTTGTTTGATACCTATGGATTATGTGTACGTGTCTAACAGAACATATCTTAGCACGCTGTCACAGGCTGGAGAATACTTTATTTGTGGTGTCCTTGGTTCAGTACCGTCTTGATGTGCGTTGTTCCCTCTCTTGACTTGATATTTGAAGGGGCGCCCGTGTGTGTGTATGGTTCGCGGTTATATTCATCGATCGGGCGGGCATTTTAATGTTAATAAAAAATATAATTCCAATCAATCACGGGTGGATGAGAGATGAATCATTGTGTTTGTTTGATAAAGACATTTTGCGAGCCCTGGCTGTGGGCTAGCCAGTGGTTCCCAAACCTGTCCTGGAGGACCAACAGCCCTGCACATTTTGTATGCCTCCCTATATCTGACACACCCATTTCAGGTCTTGCAGTCTCTACTAATGAGCTCATGAGTTGAATCAGGTGTGTTTGATGAGGGAGACATACAAAATGTGCAGTGCTCGTGGTCCTCCAGGACAGGTTTGGGAACCACTAGGCTAGGCGATTCATTCCGGTTGCCGTTTGCCACATGCTGTCACTGACAAGGGGAGCAGAAGCTCATTAAATATGCAAATTGTATCCAATCCTAGCCGTGGGCCTTTACTTCCAAGTCTTCAGTGTGTCACGCCCATCAAAACTGAGCGTGTCTTCAGAGAGACTCAAAACCAGGTCAGAAAATAGCCTATTACTTATTCATTATGATGTTTTTTTAATGTAAAAGCCACGCAAACGCAATAAGTTGACCTCAGACAACAGTATACATTTTTTTTAAAAGCCAGTGCATGACCCCTTTAAGATGCATTTTGTTCGATAGGATTGCGAGTGGACTACACTAAATACAGGGTCTAAAATGGGGTCTAAAACATTTTTGTGCTTGTCCACTTTCGACCACTTCCAGAGGTAGTTGAAAACTCATTAGACTGGATAGCTTTTGTAGTGTAAACCTTCATGTGATCGAACAGCCGCAAAAGACGCCTACTGACCTAATGTGTAAACATTATGGGAAGCACGCTAGTCTTTGTCGGCTTAAGACCCAAGTTTGGTTTGAAGAAGAAAAAGAAAAGAAAAATATCACCATTCCTGATTTCTAATCACCGTATCAGAGCAGAAACGAAACCTGTTGCTCTCTGTATGTTTTTCTGTCATCTCTGATCACACTCATATGTAAATTGCACAAGCTTATTTCGTCCATTATATCGAAATATCAGAAAAAGCATTTACCTGCCCATAGACCCTCCCCTCAAAGAAATCAGGACAAAAGTGGTTGAAAATGGACAAGAGAGACAGATTAAAACACCAGATATAAACGGGAATGTGTCTGCCTCGTCTACTTGTGATTCGATCGCCCAAAACATCCTAATACCAGGCGTAAACAGGGCCTTATTGGACAACTGGTTGGCCAGATTTCAAACAAGTATGACATTTATTGTAGCATATTCGTCCTCTCTGATCAATAACTGGTGCTTTCTATGGACTGGGACAAAACTGCAACAAGCTTCTGTTTTGTAGTGCACTAGACAAAAAAAACAAAAAACAGAATGGACACGGAACAAAATACACCACACATCAAAAAGTTTTTATATATTTATTTAAAAAAAGTTTACACTTTATAGAGATTTAGCACTTTATTTTAAAAGCAATAATTATGGCAAAAAAAAAGTAACAGACAAACTACTATAGTATTTTCACAACTAATAGTTTATAATTTGATACCACGGCTAGCAAACATCTAATGCTGTCATGTTCAAGCACTGCTCGCTCACAGAAGTTGTGCACAATCACCACTTCACATTATATTGTTACCCTTTATATCTCAAATCTAGATAGATGTTTTGTTTATATAATTTATCAAGGTTACAGAAAAGTTGTGATATGGATAACTGAGAATCCCGCAGACTGCTTTCAGTCTGACTCAGGAGTATTTACAGAATCATGGGAGAGCTCACAAGCAAGGATTTGCCAATGCTCATAAGTTACAAATAAAAATAAATAAACTTAAGCAATGGGATAAGCACCCCCACCCATAAAAACAAAAAACACACACAATCACATGAATATTTTTTTTTTTATCATATAGGTAAATAATTCATATCAGTGTATTTGGATGTGTCTACAAAGATGCAGTTAGCTGTTCTATTAAAAGTACATTCTACTACATAAATACATTCCAAACCTAAACATGGCTTCTATTGCTGGTTCAGTCTACGGGAACTTCAGCTTCCCGGCTCACGCATGAACCAGCTCAAATGACCATCCCCATCTGCCCCGTGCATGAGGAGATCGGAGATGTGGAGAAAACATTCACTTCAGCAATTCATTTTGCAAAGCTTGCTCAATCTGAAACGGGATCTATATTTCTGTACTTGCATCGCAAGCTCGCAAATTGAATTGCAGCTATCCAGTGCCACACACAAGTCCCTTTCCATCGCGACAGGATAAATATTCCACCACTTCATTCTTCCATAATTACGAGTCATCAAAAAGCGAAGTAGTCTGCTCGTATTGATAAAGCACCAACGTTACAGAGTGTCTCTAATCTAATGGTTATCAATCAGTTGCAAAGTAGGGCCTACTAAATGAAAATAATTCACTTTTAAAATCAGTCAATCGTCATTTATCTAAATGAAACAAAATTATATGGTGTTTGGACAAAAGATTGGTGTATTGGTTCTATCAGAGGGAACAGTCCAATCAACCATTCAGTGCCAATGTTATGATTTCAATCCAGATTTTTGCTCCTGTATTGGACAGAAAGTGAAGATGCTGGGGACTTGAACCTGCATTATTCACGTGAGCTCCAAGATATCTATAACACATGCTAACTGCTGCGTCATGGCTCCGACAAATTAATCAGAGTGCTAAAACAGCAGAAGCGGATGCCATATCTGATTTCTGGAAAGTTGTGTTTAACATCTACCCGAGTAGAGCCGATGGAAGTCCCCGCCCACAAACGGTGACTCATCAAATATGAGTCGCAAAAAACGGAATCAGAAATAAAAGTAACTTTTGATGGCTCCTAGGAAACCGAGCCTGGTTTATTTTAATCAGATGGATCTGAAGCCTCCCTGGGTCTTTCATTTCATACGTCACCTCAACACTTAATTTTGACAGGAGATGCAGCTGTGCAAATGTCTTCTCTCATCCCTCCCTACGATAGACCACTGAGATTCAAATGCAGCTGATGAGCTCCGCTCGATTTCGATAAGCAGAATTAAAATCTGAACTGAACTAAAATATGAGTCCTTGCAACATATTTATGAAGACCATCTGGCTGTCGGGAAGCAGGCTGGCATGAAGAGACACATATTTGCACTTCAGGAGAAGATTGTGATGCTTTTTAAGAACTGCAGCAACAATGCGGCTACATCTGATGTTTATAAAGACGGACTATGGCTGCGTTTACACTGGCACAAAAAAAATCCGATTTTTTTTTACTCGCGTCTGACATCGGAATTAGTTGCGCACGTGTAAACACAAAAGATCAGATTTTTTCGCATCCATTCTGAGCCACTTCCAAATGTGGTTTTAAATCAGATGAATATCCGACATCTACGTCTAAACATGAATATCCAATTCTACTTGGATTCCACAGAAGGCGAAGGTGACGTTTGCCAACACAGATAGCTTTTGTTGTATTATGAAGCAAATGTGGAGCTAGGCATGTGTATCAAATATTAATGTTGTGATAATTGCTGAAGCTTCTATCACGGTATACGGTATTATCGCGATATTGAAATAAGTTGCAAAAAAGTGTTTTCATACAATGACAGGTTTGATAACTTACACACAAAAAAAAACTAAATACAATAAAGCAATATACAAAAAATGTGTGGATTAATAAATGCTTAAAATATGTTTTATTGTCAGTTTATTTTAATTAATCATTTAACTTATGGTAACTAATGGAGGTTTAATGTAACGTGTGACCGAACAATAAAGAATCAAACACATTTTCAAACAATATCTAGGTCATGTTGTAATCCAGATTCAAATTAAAAAGTATTTGGGGCTGACAAAAATCTGAATGGCTGTTTGAAACATTAAAATAGCGTTAAGAAACAGAAAGTAGCGCAGCTGCTTTGTTGACGGGGTTACCAGGTAAACGGCTGGTGATAACAATATTGTGCATGTTCATTATCGTGATATATCGTATACCGGCACGTCTACGAGGAGCATAGAAACGTGTTTTCAACCTTTGACCCGTGAACTGTATAAATAAAACAGCTTCTCTACTGAAAGCTTATATTTCTCAGCAACAAGATTATAACTTTGCTGTTTTTGTAATTAAACTCACAGATTCGCACTCAACCTTCTGTTATCGCGTACTTTATTTCACTTCAGATTTCTAGGTCTAAACGAACAAACGGAAATTACCGTTATTTTCCGGTCTATATCTGTTCAGTCAAAATTTGCGGCACAAACATCCATGACAGCTGTTATCTTCTCCATGCTGGCAGTAATCATGATACCACCCGACATGAATCATATAAATAATTTTAATAGCTCAGCCATTCAAAACCGAGGGTCAACCATGTCGCATAGTAAAGATTCATGTGTAAACAGATATCGGATACCAGTCATGTCTGAAGTGAATGTAAACAGACGTGACAACAAAAAAAACAATCAGATATGGTCAAAAAATCTGATCTGTGCATTAAAGGGATGGTTCACCCAAAAATGAAAATTCTGTCATCATTTACTCACCCTCAAGTTGTTCCAAACCTGTATGGGTTTCTTTGTTCTGCTGAACACAAAAGAAGATATTTTGAAGAATGTTCGTTACCAAGCAGACAGAGCAACCATAGTATTTTTTTCCCTACTATGGTAGTCAATGGTTGCTCTATCTGCTTGGTTAAGGTCCTTTCACAATGGACGCGATTTTGACGTGGGAATAATTCATGGTTTTATTTTTTGATCAGCTGTTTGTGTAATGAGAGCTTCCACACCGAACACGAATGTGCTGTGGCGAAAAAAAACGGTTTATTTTTTTAGTTTCGATGTCGATTTTTTTTTAACACTCGCAGCGACAGAAAAGGCTTCAACCAATCACATACAAGGAAACAAAGGTTACCAAATGTCCAGTTGATGTCACTAGCCATTCAATCAACATTAACCTTTGCCAGGTATCGCATCTCACGAGATTACAGCTGTAGTTGTGTTTACAGCTGTACAGATGCAGCTGTGTTTGCCCACTGTAGGCTACAGATTACAATATCACAACTGAGAAAAAAAATCAACGAGTTTTAACTAACCTAATTGTGTCCGTGACTATAGAAAGTGAATGTGTTTCCGTCAGTACGACTGTGGCATTTAAATGTTTACATTGTGACTCAACTGGAAACATAGCTGGAAACAGAACTGCTCCGGATAGATTGGTTCCTGGAGAGTGTTTGTCTCGTCAGATGCGGTGATACTGTCTCTGGAGGAGCTCCTCAAATTATCCCATGGACATTTGAAAGTAAGTGCGGAACCGGCCATGATAAAGTTTTAGCTCCTGTACAAGATTAGCATACTCCCATTCAGACTCTCTGTTCTTTAAGACTAGGTGCACCCAAAACCTTCTTTTCGGTCTCCACTGAATGATGAAGTGCCCGTGTTTTCTCAGCTGTCGCCGCAAATGTTTTGGAATGTTGGAGCTCTGAAACGTCACACACTATGCAAACTCACATCGCGGCTGATGTGAATGGTTTTGACGCTAACTATTCGCACACGAAATATTCGCTTTTTCGTTACGTGTCCGGTGTGAAAGGGCCTTTACACACATTTTTCAAAATATCTTCTTTTGTGTTCAGCAGAACAAAAACTCACACAGGTTTGGAACAACTTGAGGGTGAGTAAATGACAATGAATTTAAATTTTTGGGTGAACTATCCCTTTAAGCCTTGCAGTGTAAACGCAGCCTTTATGGCTTATATGCTGGATTTGTATATTTGGATTAATGAGACATCCCTGTAATATCTTTGTAGACTATGAGGCGTTGCTTTAAAACACGTAATATTTTACAGCACATTTGTGTGTGGAAAATCATATCACGAGGTAATCTTGGTTAAAGTCAACATTTAACAATATTCTAAACTCGCATTTGTAAACAACATTATGTATTTTCAAATGAAATAGTTTTCCCCCCCTAATTTTAGGGTCCCTCTTGGAATTTGAAATAGCTAAGGCGGAATTGTTTTTACATCAGGAATTGGATTATGAAAATGAGCATTACATATAAGAAAATCAGATTATTAGAGGAGAGGGGTTGAAAAATAAGAGGGATTGTTGACATCAGCTAAAAGTCATTGCAGAGGCATTTATTTTATTAAAGTTTGATGCAATTTTTTTTAACGTACAGTGATGAATCGTTCATAATAAACCAAGGAATGTGTATTAGGGTAAATTAATAGGGTCAATTCATGTTCACTTTAATAATGAGTTTTATGCTTTGTAAACTGATTACACAAACACCATGGAAGACTTTGAATCGACGTAATGCAAAAATGAAAACATTCTCTGCTACACTTTGTTAGCCCCCTGTTTTACAAACTCAATATAACGTTCACGGTGTTAACTCCCGGTTGACAGTTTTTTGAACGGCTTAATGCTGGAGTGGCGTCAGATCGTGGAAAGGGGCTTGTGTGTTCGATCATTCATAAAGCTCAAAGAAAAAATAAAGGCCATCTAATGTTTTGTCTTTTGATGCGCTTTTCTCTCAAATCTCTATCTATTGCATTTCCATACAAAACTTACCCATACAAGACTTACCAGCTCTAATTCAAAACTGACCGAAGTCTCGTCTGGTTGGGGAACAGAAAAATGAACTTGTTTTCAAAAAAGTTCCAAAAAATTAAAAACGTTATGACAAACAAGTATTTCAACTGTTCATATCATATGATGTACAGCATGTTGAGTATTGCTTTTATTGAACTATACTGTGCTATTACTATTCTAGTACTATTCTGTTGTGATTATATCCCATCTTTTCCTATTTGAGAGCTACAATATTTTTCACATTCAAACACAACAGCTAAAATATGACTAAATACATGGGGAAATGTATATAAGGGGACACACATTCAGTATATATGTGAGCCGGGTGGTAAAGTATATATAAGTTGTGTCCTGTTTTTTTGTGAAATCCAATTTATTTGCCTTGTACATTTGGGTTTCGGTGAGAAATTGTAACATTCAATTGGTTACTGAAAGCACAGTAAAATATCAACTATTTTGACATACAAACATCAATACATTCCTAGTGATATTGGTTGAATTATCTACTCGCACATGTGAAGCTAACAAGTGAAGGAAATTTTCATATAAAAAAATTACTTTCATTATTTAACGATAAGCATTCAGACTACAGGAAATCAATCCTGACGGTAAGACGGTTCTTCAAATAGCTTCAAATCTGAATATAGCACAGCTAAAATGATATCGTCAATCTTATTTTCCCATTTCTGTGCTCTGTGGTTGGTATCTGGGAGTCTTTTTGAGTGCCGTTATTAATTAGTTGGCCTAAAGTTGCGCTACGACAGACCTGCTGAAGAAAAACGCAAAAAAGTAAAAAAGCGACAGCTCACTGCTGCATTAACCCAAGGCCTGTTTCACAACACGTGTGAGCGGCAGTAAAACATGCATTGCGCTTTCACACCCAACTGCAGGACTACTGAGAAAAATAGTGATTTCTGGGTGACTAAATTGAACATCTCTTTTAATAACAATCATTGATTAAATAGCTATTGGGATTTAGCAACTGAAATGATTCAGACTTACTGAATAGAAACTCCTTTTTGTGTGCCCGTCACTGTATAAAAGCCTTTAAATGCAAAATATTGTGTTGATAAATAGGTTTTTAGCACATTTTCTGCTGGAAAACTTGCAGCGACGCTTCTGCTATGATTGTGCAGGCAATGTGAATGCTGTAACATGGGCACTGAAATGTGTGCCACTTGTGTGTGCAGTGTGAAACAGGCCTGAGAAGTACGAATGACAATGAATGGAAAGGCAAATGAAGGGCCACCTATGCCGCATTAAAGAGCGTGACCTGTGCTTTTTGCAGGGAGAAGTGAGGAGTGACCGGGTCACACTAGCTGCCCCTCATACCGTGATGACGTGTACGAGTATGCATCCCAGTCAACGGCCAGAAAGAGTAAACAAATCTGCCGTCGAATGTGCTTTAGAAAGACCTGTGTGTACGCCGGTGAGGTGTGGATGTAGGCGGCACGGTGGCCAGATGTTTGGAGGACGGCCTCTTAACCCAACCAGAACGGCAGACTTTGGTCGACGGAGCAAAAACACACACGTGCACTCACGCAGATCTGACGGAAAGACACGGCGAAGCCGCTCGAGTCGGAGAGAAGGAAGCATTACTAATCTACTACAGGTAGATTAAGAAAAGGGCTTTCATATTGCATTTTCACAAGAATAATTTACGAGATTAAATTGCTTAGCATATATATATATATATATGTATATATAAAACTGGAAGAAAGTTATATCCTAGTATAATGGTTACAGATCACTTTCCAATTCTAAAATAATTAATACCAAGAATATGTATATGTATATATATATACTGCATATAAATATACATAAGTACATCGGTATATCTACACATATATATTTATAGTGCCATAGACCATACATATATATGCATGTATTTATAATATAGCCACACATACACATGTGGTGAATATACAATGAAAATGACTATATTGCAATGGCAAGTTTGAGTAAGACTCAACCGAACATTCACATCTCAAGTAAGCTTAAAGCCCAAAAGAGTTCAAGTGTATTGCTATATAAGGAGGAACCGAGGTCCCCGGCCGGTTTTCGGGACGAGCAAGTCAAATAGAGTATTGCTTTTGTAAGAGTGGTGCATTTTTGGATCCTCAGATTGGGTTTGGATGGGTTTGTGAATGAAGTTTGGGCCGTTTCTGTGCGGTGGAGACAGCCTGGTCATGCCTGGAGTGGTACGACAGTTTAGAGCCACACAACCTGATGGTTCTAGAAGTCAGAGAAGAGATCTTGAGGACCCAAGTGAATAAAAAAAGGAGCGATGGTCCGCGGCTGGTAAAAGGGATTGTCAATGAAAAGACCACCTACAGTGAGGACAAGAGCAGAGAGAGCTGCGATTAATGATGCGGCACGGCAGGAGGCAGCGGTATATACATTCTGATGGCAGGAGGGAAATGGGGTTAGGGTGTGCCACAGGGGTGGATACTAGGGTCTCTGCTCTTTCGGGCTGTACGTGGGATTTTCATTGCACCGGGAGCGTCTCAGGTTAATAAAAAAGACATCAACAACTTAAGCTGCACGGTTAACTTTCCAACAAAACGGAAAAAAACTTGGAGCTCATTCCTTTGATAGAAGGCAGAGGAAATGTGAAACGTATGTGGCACCTCTGAGGCTTCCATACAGATGTAGTTAGTACATAACTCTGACAAATCAGATCCGTTGTGATTTTGGAGAGAGTATAGTACGATGACTGCTATCACTACCAAAGAGGACAGGCCATTGGTTCGGAGTGGACACTTGAGGATGACCATGACGAATGTGAGGGATCCGTTTACAATGAATGGGAATATCGTGACCACTCCTTTAACCATGGCGATGGAGTTCCTCTTTGGTAAGCGATGATCATGACCCAGCCATAAGCCAGCACAAGCATTGTCCAGATGACCTAACGAGAACCAATGGAATCGATGTTTCGCCAACAGGGAAGGGTTCTTGTGTCTTTGCCCTCAATGTACAGAAGCCAATGCTATATTTAAGGCGTGCGCCAAGGGTTAATACAGATTACTAATACTAAAACCATTTTTGAAATAAATTAAACTACAGACATAAAGGCAAAAACCAACCAAAACTACTAAAACATTTTTACAAAATGTATTTAATGAACATGAAAAAACATCATTCAAAATATTATATCAATGATAGTAAAATAGCAGTGGTCAGCAAAGACCCCCGAGCAAATTGAGCGCACTTGAACCTCAATGTGAATCTGCTTGTGCTGGCCTTTGGAGGAGTATGAAATAACATCTCACACACAATAAGACACTCACCAAGAAGTCAAAACAAAAAAGGACAAAAAGACATTTCAGTAGCATGTCTCCATGGATCCCTTGTTGCTGCTTTCGATTCTCCGCTGTAAGGCTGTGACTGGAGGCTCCGGTGTGTGTCCATGTGAGGGGCCGTGTTTGAGTTGTCTGTGTAATGTGTGTCTTTGTATGGTTCAACTCTACTACTAACTGTTCAGTCGAACAACCGACATCTAGAGCCTGAGTAACTTTCAGTGAGGAGACACCAGCGTAATGCTTAATGACTATGAATGGAATAATCGGTTTCATAACTAGCTCAAGACAGGGTCACCATTCATTCATTGGGACAACAAGAGGGGTCAGGTCGGCATGAAAAGGGTTCAAAGGCCATCTTGACATGCGTTAACTGCCCAAAAAAGCTGCAGGCTGATATTCTTAAACGTCCAACATTTTAAAACAAGCTCTGTCTGGAAACACAAGCTGCTAGAATTAAATAAAAAGTAATGTTCTGGGTTCAATACATGCTGTCAATTATCACAGAAGAGAACCGACTCGTCCCTCAGTTTGTAAAAATGAGCAAAAATCGTATGTGCAGTAATGTAATCAATGGAAGTCTATTGAACTGGGAGGTTTTTTTTTTTTACATTTAAACAATTAACATAAAAAAATACACATTTATAATGATAGATTTAACATTACATGTTAGCACAGTCAATTTTATTTTATTTAGTCAAACAAAACCAAAACAAAACAAAACATATGAAAACAAAAATGAAAACAAAGCAAAACGCAACAACACAACTAACCAAAACAAACAAAAAAACACCAAACCAAGACAAACTAAAACAAAAAAAATGCAAACAAAGCAAAACGCAACAAAACAAGACTAACGAAAACAAAACATAAACAAAAAACACCAAACCAAGACAAAAGTCAACGTCAGAATCACCACATAGACTTCCATAGAAAGTGTATTGCAGCAATTTTCACTTAAACTACAAACTGAGGGACAAACCAGACTTATTTTCCATGGTCATCAACAGAATGTGAAGATGCTGCCCAGTTGTATTGAACCTTGAACATACCTTAAAACTTCTGGAAACATCTGAAAGCTACAAGAAACATTTATTTAGAGCTGCTTAAAACTGCTATAGGAGGCTAAATGAGTAAATAAAGAGGTTTGAAATATACAACAGTCAGTGCTTGGCAGTTGATGAAGATAAAGGTTTATTTGTAAGCAGTAGTTTGAATTAGATCTATACATCTTAAGCGCAGCTCCTGATATCCGTACATAGAGTAAGCCTGTCATTACAGCCTATTCCCATTCTACAAGAAAAACCATGATAACAAAAGAGGCTGATATAATTTAAATGTCCAAAAATGAGGTAACAATTCACAGTACAAATCCTTCAAGTTTTCTTTCTGAAGAACATAAAACCTGTATTTGTTTAAAACCAGAAGACAAATGTGATAATGATCAAATAAAAAGCACTTTACAAATACCCTTGTAGCTGTCCCTGCATGTGATAAGGCTGTGCTATCTGACCTTCCCTTCTCGCGTACATTTACGCAGTGTGTGTGTGTGTGTGTGTGTGTGTGTGTGTGTGTGTTTGTGTGTGTACTTGAGTGTGTGTGTAAGGTAGGCTCCTGAGCTAAAAGAAAGAGTAGTGGGGGACGGGGTAGGCGGGCACTTTCATGATGGGCAACAGAAGCATTCTCTTGGGCAAACCTAGAGAGAAAATGAAAAGAGCACTCCACATAAGTCCAGGACAAAATAAAAGACCTGAGGGTGTTTTGTTTTAAATAAAGCTAGAGCCAATTCAGTCTAATCCTAGCATGGGGATATGAACCCAAGAGAGTGGGAGAACAGGAGGAGCGAGGTCAGGTGTAAAGAGAGGGCAGAAATCAAGCATTCATTCAGATAGGAGATGACACACATGTACCTGCTGGCTAATGTCATGTGATATGATATACACATACAGTTAACCTTCTCTTGAGTAGGGCTGGGCGATATACTGTTGATCAAATCAAATAAAAGTTCCAGTTCTTTAATTTGATTGGTTGATATTTCAACAACTTGTTGGTGATGTTAAGCACACTGTATGATGGTGTAATTCAATATTTTCCAGCATTTTGACGGCATTTAATGTACAATATTTATGTATTTGCTCGGAATGCATGATTTTTTTGTAAGCCCCTAACATTTTAACCAAACCATCACCAATTTCATAATTTGAATACATTGAATACATGTATTAAATTCTACATGTGTGTCTTTTCCACAAAATTAAAACTAAATTAAAGGAATATAATACATTTGTATAATTTTTTTGTTTTATTTAACATATAAATCTAACAAACAACAAAATACAGTAAAATTCTAGTTAAAAATAATCAAGGTATTTTTTTCCACAAAATAAAATGAATAATACTTATTTTCAAAAGTTCAAAAGAACTTTTTTTTTTATTTAGAGACACTAATAAATATCTTTATTACTCTTGCATTAAGTTGCGACATTCAGTACATATAAGCAGGCTAGTTTACTAGCATACCGGTAGTCTTAAAGAAATGTAAAAACAGCACAATGGCATTGTACCATTTATGTGCTGGTTAATTTCAATTAACTTAGTAAAATCCATAAATATTCAATATAATCACCCAGCCCTAGTTTTAACAACTAGACAGAACTATCTAATAGAAAATAATAAAAGTTAAAACACATTTGAATGTGTTGTCATATATGAATGTCATATACATTTGAATTGTGGGTCAGGGCACATGGAGGGTTACAGGAGTGATTTGCTGGCTGGCGCTCTTATGTGGAGTGTTCATTCTGTGCCGTGTGTGTGTGTGTGTGTGTGTGTGTGTGTGTGTGTGTGTGTGTGTGTGTGTGTTTGTTGTGTGTGTGTGTGTGTGTGAATAGAACTGTAGTCGTAGTCTCACAGTCGTTCCCATTTAGAAATCCCAAAGCAGCAACAGGAGGAAGAGGGTTGGACAGCGTAAGATGACTGGTGAGAATTACTGCATGCACACAGCTCTCAGGCACCAAACCGGAGAGACGTCAAAGAGAGGGGCGCACCGTTCTCTTACAGCACAATACCAGGTTTCACCTTCCACCTAAAGGAACAGTCTTTATGTGGCAGGCAGAGACCAGGGCGCTGGGAGCAACCCCATATCCACCCATCACCCACCCCCCCTCATCCTGCGAGGAATGAACACACAAATCCAGCAAACAACCCTCCAAATTCAGCCCTTGTTCCCGCTGAGCCCACCTCACCTAGTCCCCCCTGCACATAAGGCTCATTCAAAGCATCTTCATCTGGGCTTGACCGGAGAGGCGTTTCGAAATCTCTACAGGAGTTGCGCCATACATTTGTTTACGGAGTGCGCATTCCTCTGTTTGTGTGTTTATAAGTTGCAGTGTGAATGGGCGTCCCGGAACGGTGTGTTTGCATGGAGTATAACAATAAACTATAAACTAAGAGGGCGTGTCAAAACTCAGCAGTGATTTCAGACAGTTATGTGATGAATATTAACCATAAAACAGCCGTTATTTGAGGTCAGTCCAATTGTTAACTGAAACTAAAACCATTAAAACATTTTTTTAATTCTCAATTGGAATAAAGCTAAATAAATATAATATAAACATAAATGAATGCTGAATAGAAATATATTTTTAAAACTAATAAAAATGACAAACGCACATACAATTACAAAACTTTCAAATCAAAATTGAAAATAAATAAATAAAAGCTAATTCAAAACATTAATAAATAGGCCTACTATTATAGTACATAAATACAAAATGAACTCTGTTCTGGATGTGCCTTCTCTACTGTATAGTGTAGAAATGTAGGTGAAATAAGCAGCATGTCCGAATTCTCTATATAAAACAATTGAAACACTGCTGAGATTTTGAAGTGCACTTAACTAAATCTAAAGAGGCCGTTGCACTTTTCTTATCAGTTAACGGCTTTGTAAGAGCTTTGTCTAGTATGTACAGGTAGGTGGACTTTTTGTTTGAGTTTGGAGATTATACTGTTTAATAGCAGATTAACTGGGGCTGTCAAATCAGCAAGTTAATACATTTAAAGGGATAGTTCACCCAAACATGAACATTCTCTAACCATTTACTCACCCGCATGCCATCTTCAGATAAACACAAACAAGATTTCTGAGAGTCAATATAATGCCATTTAGTTCATACAACCCCACTGGATGAATCACCAAAATGATATGTGTGTGTAAAAAATATAACATATTAAAATAAAATGTTATTCCGATCTACTATACAAGCGTTCGTGACATGAGAGGGACACGTGACATACAGTGAGGAAAAAAAATATTTGAACACCCTGCTATTTTGCAAGTTCTCCCACTTGGAAATCATGGAGGGGTCTGAAATTGTCATCGTAGGTGCATGTCCACTGTGAGAGACATAATCTAAAAAAAAAAAATCCAGAAATCACAATATATGATTTTTTAACTATTTATTTGTATGATACAGCTGCAAATAAGTATTTGAACACCTGTCTATCAGCTAGAATTCTGACCCTCAAAGACCTGTTAGTCTGCCTTTAAAATGTCCACCTCCACTCCATTTATTATCCTAAATTAGATGCACCTGTTTGAGGTTGTTAGCTGCATAAAGACACCTGTCCACCCCATACAATCAGTAAGAATCCAACTACTAACATGGCCAAGACCAAAGAGCTGTCCAAAGACACTAGAGACAAAATTGTACACCTCCACAAGGCTGGAAAGGGCTACGGGGAAATTGCCAAGCAGCTTGGTGAAAAAAGGTCCACTGTTGGAGCAATCATTAGAAAATGGAAGAAGCTAAACATGACTGTCAATCTCCCTCGGACTGGGGCTCCATGCAAGATCTCACCTCGTGGGGTCTCAATGATCCTAAGAAAGGTGAGAAATCAGCCCAGAACTACATGGGAGGAGCTGGTCAATGACCTGAAAAGAGCTGGGACCACCGTTTCCAAGGTTACTGTTGGTAATACATTAAGACGTCATGGTTTGAAATCATGCATGGCACGGAAGGTTCCCCTGCTTAAACCAGCACATGTCAAGGCCCGTCTTAAGTTTGCCAATGACCATTTGGATGATCCAGAGGAGTCATGGGAGAAAGTCATGTGGTCAGATGAGACCAAAATAGAACTTTTTGGTCATAATTCCACTAAACGTGTTTGGAGGAAGAAGAATGATGATGAGTACCATCCCAAGAACACCATCCCTACTGTGAAGCATGGGGGTGGTAGCATCATGCTTGGGGGGTGGGGGGTGGGGGGGGGTTCTGCACATGGGACAGGGCGACTGCACTGTATTAAGGAGAGGATGACCGGGGCCATGTATTGCGAGATTTTGGGGAACAACCTCCTTCCCTCAGTTAGAGCATTGAAGATGGGTCGAGGCTGGGTCTTCCAACATGACAATGACCCGAAGCACACAGCCAGGATAACCAAGGAGTGGCTCTGTAAGAAGCATATCAAGGTTCTGGCGTGGCCTAGCCAGTCTCCAGACCTAAACCCAATAGAGAATCTTTGGAGGGAGCTCAAACTCCATGTTCAAACTCCATGTCACAGGCCAGAAACCTGACTGATCTAGAGAAGATCTGTGTGGAGGAGTAGGCCAAAATCCCTCCTGTCCTGCAGTGTGTGCAAACCTGGTGAAACGTTTGACCTCTGTAATTGCAAACAAAGGCTACTGTACCAAATATTAACATTGATTTTCTCAGGTGTTCAAATACTTATTTGCAGCTGTATCATACAAATAAATAGTTTAAAAAAAATCATACATAGTGATTTCTGGATTTTTTTTTAGATTATGTCTCTCACAGTGGACATGCACCTACGATGACAATTTCAGACCCCTCCATGATTTCTAAGTGGGAGAACTTGCAAAATAGCAGGGTGTTCAAATACTCATTTTCCTCACTGTACATGTCCTGCATGCTTCCAAGTTACTTCTCACTTGAACATCAAAACACACTGAAGTCACATCACAACATCTCTCTCATGAACGCTCATATGACAGTAGATCGGAAACAAAGATTAATAGAAAATTAAAAATATATATTTTTAAAATTCTTACACACACCTATCGTCTAGCTTTGGATAGGTGTTTACCGCCACAATTGCTGTCTCTGGTTTATCAAGCGTCAAATGAGCGGCAGCCATTTAATGGCATTATATGGACTCAGAGATAGATTGAGAATGGCATGAGAGTGAGTAAATGATGAGAATTTTCATTTTTGGGCTAACTATCTCTTTTAATATAATAAACATGCCCCCTGACCTGTACAGAAATTACATAAGGGATTTTCCTACTAATGGCGCAATTCAAGTTATTCTAGTAAAGGGCTGTTCACACCTAGGATGATAACTATAATGTTAAATATAATTATAAAGTTTTAATAATTGTAAACAACAAGTCTACAACTATCACAATTTTGTGGGAATCACATTCAGAATGATTTTTCCCCATTTGACAGCCAATCAGAGTATCCACCCGACTCTAAAGAGCTCAAGAATTTAACGTTGATGTGAATGGGCCTTTAGATGGTGCAGACTGGAACAGTTTGCAGGGTTGAACTATTAAACTTATTTATTGATGTCTAAAAGGGCTAGTTCCCACCAAAAATTAAATTGTCATCATTTACTTATGTTTTTTCAAGACTTTTTTTGTCTCTACAATGAAGGTCAGTGGATTCCAATGTTGTTTTTTGGAACCCAAAAAAGTCAAAACTATGAGGGTAAATAAGTAACGGAAATGTTTACATTCGGGTGAACTATCCCTTATTTGCTAGCTAGTCGCAGTAATAGTATTCAAACTGTGTTTAGTGTGATCTCTCCTCTCAGTCCATCATGCCCAGCGGCTGCTTTGAATGGTGTAACTGTGTGCTGTAGACAGTAGCACTACGCTGACGCTTAGAGAGCCGCCCAGAGTCAGGAGAAACGGGCCAAGCGTCGAGCAGGCAGACTAGACGAGCAAAGTCACACTCAGGCCAGGTGCAGCAAGTCTTGCTCCAACCACAATTAAGAACCAAAAGGTTATGGTTCAGTTCCATCGTCCAGGGAGTCGTTTCTCTATGGGACTTTTTTGTGGACATGATTTCAGGGTTTGAAAGTCCAATTTGAGAGCTGAATGGGGGAGGAAGTGGGGGCAGATTTGGACCCTAGACCCTGACTGGAGGAAGGGAGGATGGGAAGGAAGGGGTACGTACCGTATGCAGGAGTGGCGGCCGCAGCGCTGTACCCGTATGGGGCCCCAAAACCTGTGAGAACATGGTATTCATGATGGATGGGGAAGTGTTAAACGCTCAGTGTTAAGACTCCTTCACAACGCTACCTGTGATCTTACTGACATGGGGTCATGTGAAAGAGCCTTTCTGAATACTATTATATGAACTATAAATTGATTATATGTAAATACATCTACTCATAAACAAGCAAACAATACTGTAACAAAATACCATGTCAAAACAACAAGAGTTTGAGTTCTCATTCAAAATTAAAGCTTATTGACTATATAAGCTTTAAAGCTATTGAATATATTTGAAAACATGTTTCATCATTCCAAAAAAATTCAGATAATAAAAACAAAATCAGAATAATAATAAAAAAACACTTCTGTAGATTGTTTGGAGATTAGAGACAATATATTACTGGTAGTTCCATATCAGCGATATAATTTCTTTTTTTGAAAGTATCTGTCAATCGTAGGGATGCGCCTGAAGCCAAATTTTATGTTCAGAAAATGCTTCTAAAGCCTGGGACATACCAAGCCGACGATCGGCCGTCGGGCAACGTCAGGCCGTTTTTGAGCATCGGCCGACTTAGTTTTTTTGATTTGTTCTGCACCGTTGGCTCTAATTCGGATGTTATTTTGGGGCAGATTCAACATGTCAATGAGAGAGAGAACTCTAATTGGCTGTTCAGCTTAGCGAATGAGTCAGTGAACGAGAATAATAGCAAAACAGCGAGCAAAGAAGTCAAAACAGTACAGATAGAAGGCTGTTCTAATTTTACTTCATCTTACCGAGTGTTCCTGGGTGAAATTTTTAAAATGAACATAAAGAACGTGATCAGCAGGATTGATATTCAAAAAGGTAAGCGCATGCTGATTTGTTTACGGTTTGTGTATCTGCAGCCTGGAGCGTTGGCTCATTCACAGGCAGGCGCAGAACGTGCATGCTAGCTGACAGTCGGCTGTAGTTCTCAACAAGTGTGTTCAAGTGCATGATGGAGATGGAAAAAAATATATTCTTCCAATGCTTTTGCGTTGTCCTCCAATTATATAGTTGGATAATTATAGTGTATATAATTGGCATCAGGGAGTCGCTATCAATATCCGGGGTATTGAACTCGCTTTTGAATGTGCGCTCGCTTTACACTTTTGCTTTTGAATCTGAGATCATACGTACTGTGTGTATAGAGGCGACGGTACTGACCACACATTTTAAGATATTTCTCAATGGCACGCAGGATCTGTTGCGCACCAAAATATCTTCACTTGACTGTAACTGTCTACCACAGCAAGCCTAACCATGTCCCTTTAGGGGCTCCATAGAATGCTTTACTCATTTTACATATTCGGATTTAGGCTTTGGGCACATCCCTAGTCTATAGCATTTACAACAATTGATTTTAGTTTTCAGGTGTATTTTCTTTTTACTTTAACCAAAATAGTACAAAAATTTGTTTCAGCTAATTATATACTACTGTTCAAAAGATCTTTGCAGAATACAAGTATTAATTTCTTACTGACTCCAAACATTTGAACAATGGTTATAGGTAAATTGGGACTTATGTAATAGAAAGGCATTGTTGCAGTTTTACAGTCAAAAAAAGGAACATTGAAGTAAACAGGCTTTTAGTCACTATAGAAAGACTGTTTTGCATCAAACACACACCTGGCGTGACGTATCCCGGTGCTGCCGCAGCGCTGACGAAGGCTCCTCGCGTGAGGGTGGGTCTTCCTCGTCCTCGTGCTGCCTGGACTGCGGCGGCAGACACAGCAGCAGCTGCAGCTAATGCCCCTTTACTCTACAATACACACACGCGCACACACAGTTAATAACCCCACAAGCTTTAATGAGCAGCGAGAATCTACAGTAATGCCACAGTGTTTTGTGTGTAAGGTTGCCAAAGATTGATTTCTGGAGATGTGTTAGTCTGCAGGTCCCAGTTTCATCCAGGAAATATTGATCACAGAATATCTAATGCAGCGGTCATGAATTACCAGGAACTGACTCCGGTTATTCGAGAGACACACTGAAAACAGCACAACACCATCTGGACGTTATTGGTCACTAATCAAAGCAAACGATGACCTACCTGAGGGATTATTTTTTTCTTCTTGTTGCCAGCAGCATTAGGCCCGGAGAAGAGTTTCTCTAGAGCTGCGAGGGCAGCACTGGCTTTGGCTACTTTCTTATTGGGCCCTGCGCCACGGAACTTCTGTCCGTCGACTTCCACCTGCCAACGAGAGCACGGGATGAGGGTCTTTTCAGTGAAAAACTAGATATTGACTCGTTACATGCAGAGTTAAAAAAAAAAATCAAATGTAACTTTAAAACCTGCACAAATAAAATGAATGTCTATACAGACCAAAGCAATAAAATCTCAAAATAAATAATGCATCTCAGATTATTTTAATTAATTAAACAGGCTGCAGCACATTCAACTAAACAGGCTAAGTGCATGCTTAAAATAATCAAGACATGTTTTATTCAGTCTATATACATATATATTGAAATTGGTACTAATGTACTAATCAAAAAATGAATTCAGGGTTGATCGATATTGGAATTGTTTTTTAAAGAATGGCAATGAAAATATTGTTGTGGTAAAATCTATATATTAAATGTGTCTATATATTAAAAAGTCTTTCCTGTAATGGGTCGGCCCAGAGAGAAGCCACAAGAGTTTACTTTTAATAAACCAGATAAGGTTTATTTCGTAACTAAAATAGATATGCACTCTTACAGCCACCAACAAAATATTACAATATTAACACACAATAAAGTAATCATTGTCATAATTCATCCATAGTAGATCATAAGCAATCACTTGGCATAAATGTGCAGTATTCATTGATCGTGAACTGCAACAGTGGCACGTTTTGACTTTGAAGTTTAATAATCACATTACACCATATTGCGATTAATTTTTTCCATCCTCAAATTTGCAGCAAGACCTCTTGAAATTATAGTTAAGATTTTTGTTATACTTTTGTTAATCACCATGAAATCAAAATAGAAAAATCTTGTTTTTTATGGAATATTTAATATAAATGATTACATATGCACATAATTTTTTTGGTAACACTTTACTAATGCATTAACTAATGTTAACTAATACAACCTTATTGTAAAGTGTTACCATTTTTTAATTCATGTGCCCTCGTAATCTTTAATCAAAATAATATCTTTTCTCTGATGACGAGTTTACTGGTGGGTGGGAGGGAGGAGCAACCTGTCACCCACATGAGATCCAAAGACCATCACAACTTCCGTTTCATGCCTACTTTTTCAAGAATCTGTGGAACTCTGTCTTTATAATGAAAATGCGAATGATGCGTGCCAGTGCAAATGTCAGTTCTACAATGCTGTTGTATTCTGGCACCCCTAGCCTTGGTACCTCCTTAAGACATTTATTGTGCATTTTATAGGCCAACAAGCGAAAAAGCCTTTGATTGCATAAAGCAATGCCACACCTCATTCATTCATGTCTGCAGCACAAACAGCATTTGGGCATGTTACACCACAAAGATTAAAGTTTAGGTTAGAGGTTTGCCATAGCAAACATCACAAACAAACAGTATTTTATTATTGAATAGGGAGGTACATGTGTGTTTGAGGCCCACCTCCATGACGAAGCGTTTGTCGTGACTCCCTCCGCTCTCTGAGATGAGCTCGTACTTCAGCCCGCGACGTTTCTCATTGAGCTCCATGACCGGGTTCTTCCCACTGGCCGTCAAAATAGGACCCTGAGTTCGCACCTAGAAGCAGAACATGTTATTGCACTGAACTGAATCAGCACTGATCTGTCTTGAGATGAATAATGGTACTACTGTATTAGCCTCTGTAGAGCTACTTTAGAGCTGAAATTGTGTTTCAGAATCTTAGAACTTGGTAGCGTTTATAGTTATTTTCTTGTTTAGTACTGCAAAGCTGCATTGAAACAATTTGAATTGTAAATAAAGCACTTTCTAAATAAATGTGACTTGACTAGAACATAATTAAAACATTTACTAAATGCTCAAGAAAATGTGGAGCTTGCTGTTGTTTATGTGCTTGTACCTCCAACGTGTTGGAGCTGTCTGAGTGTGATGTGTTATTGCTTGAGTGTGTGGACGATTCGCTCTTGCCCTCCCCGTCTGACTTCTCATCTGCACTCATGGAGTCCAGGTCTGTGTCGAAGCCTGTGGGGTAACCCATCGCCTGTAGCACCTACACCACACGTCCACAAAAACATCATCACACAACAGATCCACCAGGGAGGTCAAACAGGACATGATGAGAGAAGTATATTTTAGTAAGTTGTCATTTAATACTCGCCTATGGGTAGGGTTGCATCAGCCGTTCTTAAATTCTTACTTAAAGGGATAGTTCACCCAAAAATGAAAATTATCCCATAATTTACTCACCCTCAAGCCATCCTAGGTGTCTATGACATTCTTCTTTCAGACAAATACAATCGGAGTTGTATTTAAAAATGTCCTGGCTAATCCAAGCATTATAATGGCAGTGAGTGGGAGCCCAAAATTTGAATTCCACAAAAGTCCTTCCATCGATTATGAAAGTAATCCACATGACTCCGGGGGATTAATAAAGGTCTTCTGAAGTGAATTGATTGGTTTGTGTAAGAAAAATATCCATATTTAAAACGTAATAAAGTAAAATATCTAGCTTCCGATGGAGCGTTTTCCCTATTCAAGTTACGAAGAAAGTGTAATGCCTCACACAGTTCAAAACACTTACTTGTCTGACGTCATCGTTGTGTCAGTTGCACTTTTTCCATAAGTTGAATATGGAAGTCGATCCGGCGGACGATAGATATTTTACATTATAACGTGTTAGATATGGATATTTTTCGAACAAAAACACAGCGATTCGCTTAAGAAGGCCTTTATTAACCGTGCTGTGTGGTTTACTTTTATAATGGATGGATGCACTTTATTGGCCTTCAAATTTTGGGATGCCATTTACTGCCATTATAAAGCTTGGAAGAGCCAGGACATTTTTTTATATATAACTCTGAATGTATTTGTCTGAAAGAAGAGTGTCATATACACCTAGGATGGTTTGAGGGTGAGTTAATCATGGGCTAATTTTCAATTTTGGGTGAACTATCCCTTTAAACTAAAACAAAGTCCACACTATAGGCTTAGTAACTACTAGTTTGTAACTAACACTAACTACTTTATTAGGTCGCACCATTTGTTCTCAAAGCAGAACGTAGTTAGTCCATATTTAGTAGTGTGTAAATTGTAAGTTCTTAGTGCCCCTTTAATTCAAAACTTGGAGTTGTAACTTATGCACAGCTGGTGTAACTGGCTCCAGAAGATAATAACGCAAGTGTCATGGACAACTTTTATGGTGCAGTAAGAACATTGTGGAAACTCCAATAGTTTTGGAGCAACACAAGCATGAATAAATTAAATTCTGCAACTGTCAATTTTGGTTGTGGCTGTGCCACATCATCCCTCATTTTACTTAAAGTTTGTATTGAAAATAACCCAATGAGCCAAAAAGTAAAGTAAAGCTTTAAACGAGAGACTTTTGGAGGTTTTGGTATGAAACATGCTGGGAAAGTTCTGCTCATCTTTGTGGCCATTATCAGCATGAGCAGGCGGAATCAAAAGCGGACAGTTCCTTGGATACTGAGGTCATTATTGAGAGAACTCATCACCTCGAAAAGACTGCTTATATAAAAAATGCCCATACCACAGATGCAAAGCTGAGCTTCAGATCGGTGCAAATCAAGCTGGATGTTTAACCAAGGAAAATTCGGAATAGCTAAAGAAATAGACAAAATATACTATACGAATACTGTACATATTATGCGCACAATATATCAGTTGTCAGCCATTAATATATATTGAAAATACTGATGAATAATGATAAATTAAATCTCTTATATCTTAAATTATATATACACACTACCTTTCAAAAGTTTGGGGTCAGTCTTTTTTTATTTATTTTTTTATCTCTTATGCTCTTATAGTATCTTATGCTCACCAGTTGATTTGATAAATCAGAGTAAAAAGAGTAATACTATGAAATGTTACAATTTAAAATAACTTTTCCATTTTAAAATGTTATTTTTTTCCTGTAACGGCAGATCTGAATTTTCAGATGTATGTATATATAGTCCATTGAATTTGATTACAAAAATTTTACAAAAAAAAAAAAGATATATATAGGCCATTTATCGATTACTGGCCATGATTAATTATCAAATTTATTTGTATTGGACAGAATTTTTTTTTCAGTACACGTCCATCCCAAATATACACACAATGAAATAAATTTGCAAGCATGTTTCTGGCCTAATTCTGCCTGATTTGGTGCTGCTATTTGATGGCTCGTTTCTCACAGTTAGGGTGAATGCATGCTTTAAGTGTGTGTTTACACAGGGGAAATGATATCATAAGAGCGCCAGGGTTCATTTGTCAGTCTGACCCAAATTGGGGCTGTTGGTGCCGTTAATGGCTGCGCTCTCACAGAAAGAGGATTAGTGTGGTCTTACGCTCCAGAGCCTTTGTTCACAAGCATTCTGGGATTACATAGATTTGAGCCCTTTTTGCATCCTGGGAATCACTGGTGTGTGTGTGTGTGTGTGTGTGTGTGTGTGTGTGTGTGTGTGTGTGTGTGTGTGTGTGTGTGTGTGTGTGTGTGTGTGTATGTGTGTGTGACAAGCTTAACTGATCTTCCTGAAGAGAAGCACACATTGCTGTAACCTTCTACACAGTAAAAATAGGGTCAAATTTACAAATCTGTTTCAAAAAGGGTCATCTATACCGCTAACAGACGGATTTAACCAGGGTCATGGGGTCGAGTATACATCTAACAAGAGCTTAACACTAGCACAACAACTAGGTCTGTATATGTTGGCCTGATCACACTGGAAAATGTATAGTTACGCTGCTAGAGTGAATATTGTAATGGAACAATTCATCATAATAAAACTGACATAATATGACATAATCCCTGCAATTCAATTAATTAAATGTACGAGCTTTGCGTTTCAGAATGAAGCGCTGCACTGCGTTTCATTTACACATTAGCAGCTCATGATCCATGTCTCATCTAATAATAATAATAAACTATTATGATTTTATAGTCAAGTTTACAAAATGGTAAAATTGTGCAGCCCTACAAACAAGCACAGCAAACTGGAGCTTTAAAAAGAAGTCCTGAATTTAACGCCTGAAACTCTGCAAATACGTTTTATGGATGTATATTGGGTTGAAAACAGCATTCCATGCTGACTCTAAGCCTTCTGTGCATGCATGCAGAAAAAAAAAACAAGGTTAGCATTTTTATCTGATTAATCAATTAGTTCAATCGATAACAAAATCAAAAGATCAATAAAAACAATTGTTAGCTCTAGCACTAATTATTATTAAATCTTTTTGCCACATTTATTCAACAAGAGCGCAGAACATGAAGAGGGAAAAATGGGTCAACAAGATCAGGAAAGTAGGCTTGAACCTACGTCGCCCACATCAGCACTGTGGCTTCAAGTGCATATTGTTAAAGAACTAGTTCATCCCAACATAAAAGCTCTGTCATTATTTACTCACCCTCACCCGGTTTTTTGAAACTCACATGACTTCCGTAGATCAGAAATGAAGAAATTAGGCAGAATGTCCAAGCTGCTCTTTTCCATACAAGTGTGCAAAGCTACAAATAATGTAAATATATATTTTTTGTCTTTTTTGATGCTTGACAGTTACCGTTCACTTTCATTGCATGGAAGAGAGCAGCTTGGACATAGTCTAATCTGACCGTATATGGGTTTCAAATAACACAAGGGTGAGTAAATGATGACAAAATACTAATTTGAGTGAATTAATCCTTTATCTCCTTACATGATGCTCATCACTCCAATCACATGTTGTAAAAACAACTAAAGTCCAGATATACCTTTACAGCCACGTGCAGCTTGGCGGTCTTCTTAGAGGAGCCAGAGGCTTCATAGACAGTGCCGTCGACGTCAACAGACATGGTGAAGACGGGGGCGTGAACCGGACCTGACTGAGACAGCAGTTTATACTGCAGCCCCGGCCGGATCTGGTTCAAACGCATCAGAGCGTTCATGGGTTGATTTGAGTCTATTGCTTTACTGTCAAGAACTGCTGGAAAGGAAAAAAGAGCAGAAATAAACGTTAGCAATTATAGCGAAAAGCAAACGGTCCTTAGACACACAGATCATCTTCTAACTTTGTAGTATCCCTTCGTTCCATCAGCTGGCTAATTGTGAAAATCTGCTGCTTTGAAAGCAATTTATATGAGTCCAGCGAGGAGCACAGGCTGGGGACAGCAGTGCGGCTCCAAGAGAAATTAAGAATCAATGCCATTGATTTCCCAACGGTTGTCTGCTTCCTGTACGAGAGAGCAAGAGATGGAAGCGCAGCAGGATGAGGAGCAAGAGGGAAGAGATGGCCGCAAATAAAAGAGTCGAGTGAGAATGCTACAGCTTACAGAAGAGAAAGCAGGTAAGAGATTAGAGGTACAATACAGCAAAAAAGGGTCCGAGGTGAGGAAAAACGAGATGAGAAAATGTCATACGTTAATCTTTCTAGAAAGAGGACAAATGTTTTTTATGGCCAAACAGGGCATATAATAAAGAACAAATGACTGGAGAATGCATGATACTGTACGAGCGTTCCTTGCTGGTTTAAAATAGGAGATGATATTCAAGGCAGGCACATTTTTATATATTGTCATGAACAAAGAATGATTTGGTTTGCTCAGGCACATTACTTGTAGTACTTTTAAAAGTAGTACTAAATTAATTCATTCAACTGACAGATGTAATTTAAAAATATGGCCAATATATCTGTCTATCATTACTCAGACGCACCTTTTCTCAGGTTGCGCTTCATCTTCTTGATGAGGTCTTTGTCGTCCAGCAGGCCATCTTCATAAGGTCTCTTCAGCCCTAGACCTGATACAACACCAGAGTAAGTTAATAATGACTGTTTTCAAACCCGTTTCCCAAAAACAGCCCCACCCCAAACTCCAACACCATTGGTTGAGTCAAAGTTGCTGTTGTCGGGCAGATCAGGATGTTTTAAGAGCGCCACAGTTTTCACACTTTTCAGAGAAATCAACCTACAAATGACGTACTTCTACATTAAACTAGACTATGAGTATTCAAATATAAAAAGACACACTTCAGGTTTAAGTAATGAATTAGGTATGTGTGCTCACCTTCTTTATCTGACCAGGGGAATTTCTGTGAAGGTTTACTTGAGGGGAGAGGGTCCATTTCTAAGACCTTATAGATCTGCCCAAAGGCCATGAGCCGCAGAGCATGCTGAAACACACACACACACACACACACACACACACACACACACACACACACACACAGATTAGATATGATAAAAATGTATCAAGTAGGGATGTGCCTGAAGCCCTGAATACACATTCTACGGAACCCCTAAAGGGACATGGTGATGGAAAAATATATTTCAATCCTTTTGCGGTCTTTCGCAATTATATATTTATATATTGTATATAATTAACAGCAGGGAGCCGTTATCAATATGCGGGGAATTCAAATCGCTTTTGAATGTGTGCCTGCTTTTAACATTCACTTTTGAATTTGTGATCACGCATACTCTGCACATTTTACAAGATAAGATTTCTCAATGACTCACAGGATCTGTTGTGCACCAAATCCTCAGACATCATCCTGTCAGTCATCTCTCTCTTAATATATTCACGTGATCAGTGAAATCTGATGTACTGTAACGTAATTGACTGCCACAGCAAGCCTAACCATGTCCCTTTGGGGCTCCATAGAATGCGTTACTCATTTTCCATGCATTTCCAAAATTCCGACTTTGGAGCACATCCCTAGTTTCAAGGTTATCAAAGAGCAAACCTAAATTATCTTCTCTTGAAAAAATAGTCTCAAAACATACCCTGAAGAAACGCACACACACTTGTTGCTTATTCTTTTAATAATAAAGCAATAACTCTGCTTGAGGCCAGAGACCGCCTGTAGACGTGGAACATTGGGTACTGAATCACCATGTTCAGAGGAATTATGGGACAGACTGCCTCACAAATAATTAATGCTACAACTAACTCGCATTAACTCATCTCAACAGATATTGACAAAGCTGTTTACTTTAGTTATAGCCCATTAGGAGGCACCATAACGTTTGGATCCAAAAGTATCTCTAGAAAAATTTGAGAGCCCATTTTGAGAAACACCTTTAATTACATTTTTCAGAGCATCTGCATGAATATCATTACTGAACAACTTACAAACTGAAGTGGCCATTTTAATATTGTCCCAAATACAATATCAGTGGTGGCTCGTCAGGGGAGGCACAGCCTACCCAATATTTTGAGGTGGAAATAGGAGACTTAATGTAAAAAAAATAAACAATAACAAAAACTAGTTATTCATTTCATTTCTTGTTTGTAAATTCACCACTGTAACACCATAAAATATTACTGAAGTCAGAACCACCGCTACTCTTCCCCGAATGTGCCGAATCTGCTGATGTAATTACAATCTTTTAGAAAACTGTGCTAAAGCAAGTCTGAGGGGACAGAGAAGAGGAGGAAAATCCATAGAGTCTTTTGCCAATCACGGGGAGTAGCCAACTATGTAGAGTAGAGATATTGAATATTTGATCGCCAACAAATTTACCAAGCTACCATTTGAACAGCAGCTACAAATTAAAAATGAAGGAAGACCCCACACCAAAGCAGGATATAGGCTACAGGAATCAGCTTCACTAAACGGCCAAACGCGCTCTTTTAACACGCACATTTAAAAGGGCAGAACGATGGATTTTTGCTTCAAGTGAGGTTAGGTGAGTGAAATTATATTTAAGCTGTATAAGTGTAATGTTCTTTACATTTTCTGTCTAAAAGTGACCAAAACAAAAGCCATTTTAAAGCAGTAAAGCAATAACAAAAAAGTCCCACCAGCCGCCAATCCACAATACACATACATTTCCTAAAGACAAGCATGTGACTCCAGATGAACTGATGGAATAGTTACATCATATCTACTTGGGCGGTACGTCACCCAATAAAACACTAGATTCACATGATCCTTCAGAAATCCTTATAATATGCCGATTTGAGGCTCAAGAAACATTATTATCAATGTTGAAAACAGTTGTGCTGCTTCATATTTTTGTGGAAACAATTTTTTGGAGGATTGTTTGATGAATAGAAGTTCAAAAGAACAACATTTATTTGAAATCAATTTAAAGTGTTCTTGCTTAATTTCTTAAAAAATAAATAAAATAATAAAATATTGCTGATCCCAAACTTTTGAATGTAAATCAATGCTAAAGGATTTCAGCTGACAGTTAAGTTACATACATATAGTTATTTACACACTTTCCCAAGCTTATCATTGAGATTAAAGATAATTAGTCCGTAGTTAGTAAACATTCAATTTCGACATTCCCGTATACACCACCTCAAGGTGATGTCATACTAATCAGCCCAGAGTAGACGTGTTAACATTAATAGTTTTTACATAGAAAGTTTCACAGTAAAGTACATGTTGTTCCTGATGTAAAGTTTTAATATTTAAGGTTAATGAGTAATAATGGCATTTTAATGAAGCAAAATTAATATGTTCCTTCCTTTAAATTCAGTGATTAAACACACAGCTCATCTCGAACTTCTGAACTCCTCATCGAGTAAATTATAGCTATAAGCATATCTTTCTGTGACAAAAAAAAAACTCTCTCTTGAATGCAGCATCTCTGCAGGAAGGCGTTACTCGGGCATATTACCGCAATGCATCTCATTTATGACTATGGCTAACTGCAGTAAAAACATATCCTCATTTACACCCGCAATATTCCCACAAAACCTAAAGCATCACATTCACAAAAGCAGAAGACGAATTCATTTTTTATATTACGCTTCAAAATGATTGCTGGAAATAATAACATTTGTTGAAAATGTTAAGCAATAAAAAAATAAAAAAATTCAGTGGGGTGTGTGTGTGTGTTTGTACTGAACCTCTTCGATCTGCTGCAAAACAATTAGACACATTGTGATTCTTATCTCGACTGCATGAGCGTTCAAAGGAAAAGCGCTATAAAAATGTACTCAGAGATGCAGCTCACACACACACACACACACACACACAGTCCCCGGGGCAGGAGTAAGGTTCACGGGCAGACTTCGTATCATTTTCCCACGCTCATTAGAGAACCAATCATCAAGGTGCTCTATCGGGATATCTGTATGTGTGTGTATTAGGGCTGGGTGATGCATGGAATATTCACCATATATCTGAGAAGATTTTGCTGATGATATAAAAATCTAATGATTTTAATTCTAAAGAGCATTTTGTTAGACTAGGTCCATGATCTTTCCTTCTCTCGTGACTGATATGACAGTGTTGTGACAGGTTTTAACACAATCTCTGGATTAAACTTCAGTAGCAAAAATGGGTTTAGAGCTTGAAGATCCGATTCATTTCTGTGAATCAGTTTAAACTGTTTCAATGAAGCAAATCAAAATTAATTTGTCCAAAAGAACCCCCCCCCCCCCCCCCAAAAAAGTATGAAGGTAAATATTGCTCTTTATCTTTGTGTACTATTTGTGCATACATGAAAATATTAAAAATAAATATGGATGGATGGATGGGATGGGACATGACTCACTGCCAACAGTAAATTTGTGTAAATATGAGCAAGAATCACTGATAAGACCATATGTGAGACACACATGGCAGTAATCTAGACAGCACAGATGAGATAAGCACCTCTCGGTCATCCACTGAAACCTGCATCTCACACACACTGGCAGTACCTGTGCATTGGAGGTGACGGCCTCTGCCTCCTCATTCGTCATGGCCGACAGTGTGTTTGTGGGCTCCTTCTCACAGGGATCATGCAGGCCTGGTCCACCTGAGAGGGAATAGAAGATGATCGTTATTCATAAGGAAAATACATCCAACAAAATATAAGACACAGTAAAGTTGTGGAAGATACTGGAAACTGTAGTCTTTCATTATTTACTCCCTCCCCATCACTGCAGGTCATGAGTTAATTTAACCTTTAAGTGAACTTTTATCGTTTAAATTATGTCCTCAAGGTACAATACAAATATATATTTGTTATGTTCGAATAAGTAAATATATCACTGTGGGACAGGTTTATTTTCTATGCAAGCCAATCAAATATGAATGCCTGCATCTCATTATTAATGAATAACTGAGAAAAGAGTATAAGAGTACAGAGGGATGGACTAGTTATGTCAAGAGTAGATAAATGAGGCTCCATTATTCCTCCGGGCCACAGACAGGAACTAGAGCTTTGCAAATGAAACCCAGATCTGATAGTGACACCGCTGCTGTCATCACACTGCACACGACATACTCACACTTATCTTGCATATTCAGTCTGATTTATAGTCTATTATGATTAGGGATCCATTGATGCACATAAAAACTGTTTAATTTTTTTTTTTTTTTTTACTCTTTCACATAAAAAAAGAAAAAAAGAAACAGCATTTCTATTAAAGCTCTGACATCACTGCCTATAAAGGTTGAAGATTACATTTGAGAAATCGTGAATTCAAATAATATACTGTATAATATAAAAGGATCATAATATAGTTTAGTACAATTTATTATTTTAAAAAAGTTTAAACTAAATGTCCTGCAACGCTGCTAACACTAACATGCTTTTTACATGCAGCTGATACATGTAAAATTACCATCAGCAAAATGCATTAAATTGATCAAAAGTGACAGTAAATATTTCTATCTCAAATAAATGCTTTTCTGTTGAATTCTGAAAAAATGCATCACAGTTTCCACAAAAATATGAAGTGGCACAAATGGTTTCAAATTATAATATTAAAATGATTTCTTCATGATTTCTTCATGATTTCATCATGTGACACTCAAGATTGGAGTAATGATGCTATACTATACATCACAGGTATAAATAACATTTTAGTTATTTTGAATTGCAATAATATTTCACAATTGTTTTGCGGTGTTATTTATCAAATAAATTAACCTTAATTTAGCATAAGAGACTTTCAAAAACATTTAAAAATTCTTACTGACCTAAAACTTAAACTGTACTATACATTTTGAAATATAATGAACTGTACATTAGATGTTTATAATTGTGCTTATAATAGCATATATAAATGTCCAAAAAATAATAATACTTAAACATTACAAAACCATAAAAGTCAAAAAAGTTTTCTGTAGCATATGGGACCCTTTACCAATTTTTTTTTTTTACTGAAATGGATTCTCCAAAATGAGTTTGTTACTCATTTTTACCACATCTTTCTGGAAGTGTTCATACCTGGAAGCAGTATGCCAGAGGCAAGGCACTCCATGACCCGCCGCAGAGCCTCTCCAGCTCCCAGAGGTCTGTTACACGTGGCAATGGCCTTTTCACATATTAACTCCAAAGGCTGAGGACAAAAGAGAAAAATCACTTTTCAAAGACTGATTTATTACATAAAGAACTATCAATTCATGTCCATGGGCCATTGAGAAGAGAGATTAAGTCTGAGGTTATTGTAAAAACCAGTCAGTTAATCATCACTGTACCAGTCCTTTATAATTATAAAGTGGATAGATCCAGTCCAGCACGTTGATTGGCTAATGAGGTGTTACACCATACAGCTTCTCCATCACAGAAATAAATTACAGTTTAAAATAAATTCAAATAGGAAACGGTTACTTGAAATTGTAATATAATCTCAATTTTACTGTCATCACTGTATTTTTTATCAAATAAGTGCAGCCTTGGTGTTAGAGAACAGTTGTGAACTTTTGAACAGTACAGTGTGTACCTTTATATTTATATATAATTTTTAGCCATTAGATATGCAAAAAGTATAAGTTACAACCATAAGTTATTTTCAAAATATGGACGCTCTAGGTACATTTGTGTTTTTGCCATATTTCTGAAAATATTTCTGAAAATACAGTAGTCAATTTTTATTTTGGATGAAAAAGTACTGTGTAATTTTTATATCCAATGAGAACTTATATGACAAATGTAGTATTTTCAACGTATTTATCACATTAATAGTTTAAAAACATTATGTTGAGCAGTAATGGCAGCTTGAGGTGTTTTTAAACAATATATTATTAATATTATACATTTAATCTGTGATGCAAGAATGTATTTCTACACTATAAAAAAATATAGTTGGTTTAACTTAAAAAGTTAATACAATGGAGATTGGTTTAATTAACAGAAACTCAAAATATTGTTATCGGAACCACAATCTGACAAAAGTCAATCTGACAAAAGAAAAATAAGTTGTAATAACAAATCATGAATTTTTTTTACAGTGTACACTGTACAAAAAGTTGTTGCTTAAGTACAATCAACTTAGACGCTTAAATAATTTAAACTTAAATTATATTCAACTGACAAAAATGGTTGAATCTTGTATATCTTGTTTAACTTTTTTCTTGAAAATTGCTTAACGTAGTTGAATTAAAGCAATTTAAAACATATGTTGTCATAACTTATTGATCAAATCATTTGTTTACCAGTGTACTCAGATCAGAGTTTTAGGATTAAAAATAAATGTATAAGGGAATATTTGACACCAACCCATATTGCTGCACGCCGTGGCTGTATTACTCACTTGTGCCCCAATTTTCAATAATTCAATGGCCTGTTATACAATTGATCTTTACTTACCAAATTCCATACATTGAATTCTCATTGGCAGATTACACTCCTAAAGTTACCGTATCATCACTGTAGTATTTGCAGTGATAAAGTCAATCTGATTACTCACCCATCCTTTCAGAGGTTCCCACGCCGGGACTCTATTGCACATGTCTCTCAGTATTCGTAAGACGATCACGCACGACTTTAGGCCGTTAACTCTAGCCTGAGGAAACCAGAGGGAATCGGCCAATGAACTGAGAGCAACATTCAAACTCAACCTTTAACCTCTAAATCTCTAGATCTTGACTATGTGAGTGTGAGTGTGGAGGTGTGTTTTGTGGTTCGGTTCTGGTCCGTGTTGTGCGGATGATGGAGGAGGGGGCGGGGCTTATGTCGGTGGGGTGGGAGAAGGGAAGATACGGTGCAGGAAAGCACTAGACAAATCCTTTATGATGACAAGCAGGTTATGGACAAACAAAAACAGGCAAAAGAAAACAAAAAGTGTAACAATTGCTTTTGTAGCCTTACGATACGTAAATGTTCGGGATGAGGTGTTGAGCATTTGGAGAGCTGGAGGAAATCGAGGAAAATGGCATGTAGTTTTGGGTCATAAGGCTACAATAACAATGAGAAGAAGTGAGCGCCAACCTGGAACCATTTGGCATGTCGCAGAGAGGCCAACGCCACCAGGCACCTCTGTCTATCCAACAGGTCCGCCGGCTCGCTCGACTCAACGCTCTCTATCGGTGAGAAGAACGGGACAGGAAATCAAATCACACACGCGTAGACACGCACACTCGCTCACACACACGTACACATGATGAGGAAGGGGCTGTTAAGGCACAGCAGGAGGGAGAAAGGAGGAAGCCAATCGGCTTAGGTGGTCCAGTGCATCCAAAAGAGATGAAACCTCAGTGCATCTCCTTGGCTGGCTGGAAACTGGAGGAAGGATTCGCAAAAGGTGTTAGCATGTGCCAAGTGTTATGAAATGCTAAGCCCAGCCTAAAAACAGGCCAAACGAGGCTGTTCAATTGGCGTTACACACTATCCTAACCAGGCACGCCGTACAATTTCAATTTTAATGTGAGTTAATGTATGAATGTGAGCTGCAAAAGTGACAAGCAAAAATACATTTTGTGTCACTTTGCTGAATTATTTTGAAAACCAACAGATTTCACCTTGTGTTATATAAATGCCACAATAAAACTCTTGAAATTTAATTTTATTAATATTGTGTAATTTCCGGTTAAAAGTTGTATTGTTTTTTTTGTTTTTTATGTTTCAAATTACTCAAACAGTGTGAAGATATTATCTTATGCATAAAATTATACATAAAATGCTAGAAATGGGCAAAACTAAGAAGTATAAGACTATTTCAAAATTATTTTGTCTTTGAAGAACTCGGTGTTGGAAAATTAATCATTTGAGATGTGGTGTAATATACATTTGTTGGTTCATAATTTAGTATTGTGAAAAAACAACATTCTCCGATGACATGCGCTACAGTTCAAAAGTTTGGGATTGGTAATATAAAAATAAAAAAATGTCAATGTTGCATTCATTTGATTAAACATTCAATAAAAATGGTAATATTGGGAAAAGTATTAAAAAGGACTTTATTTGAATATATATCAAATTGTAATTTAATCCTGTGATGAAAAGCTGAAATTTCAGCCGTCTTTAGTCACAATATCAGTGATAATTTTATCAGGATTATTTAATAAATAGAAAGCGCAAGAACAGCATTTGTTTGAAATAGAAATCTTTTGTTAATATTCTAAATGTCTTTACTTTTATTCAACGCACCTTTGCTAAATAAAGCATTAATTTCTTTCTTTTAAAAAAAAGCAATAATTACTGACCCCAAATCTTTGAACGGTAGTAGATTCTGTTTTAGACATTGTTAAAAGAAACAAACTAATCAAACTAATGAGAAACATTAGAAACGTGAAAAACATGTTTTAGTTTCTAAAAGTCAACAGCTGAAGAAATCTGCATATACTGTATAGAACAGCAAATACTTTCTGATTGGCTGCATCCCTTCTCACAGCATTTCAGTATGGATTTTTTTCTAATTTCCTGCGTTGTGCCTGGTTAGGAGTTAATGTCAAAAGCATCGGCACACGCTAATACCTTCAGCAAATCAGTGCCAGTTTGTGCTTGGATTGACACTGGAGTAATGAAGACATGCAGTGGGTATTGTTATAGATCAGTCACAACAAGAGAAGAGATGGCTCGCACACAACCACACACTCACATTTTGAGTTGTCAGAACATTTTTCTTCATCTCTCCCACCCAAACAATACATAAGGTTCATTCTTTAATAATGTTTGCTAATCTTTTCTTTCATTGGCTCAGTAGGTGAGCATCTACGTACCAGTGAGATCGTCACATTGTGTTCCTCTGCAGATAAACAAATAGATAAAAGAAAGACAATGCTGCCGCAGTGTAAATCCAGGAAAAGGCATGCAGGTGTTTGGGGGTTATTTAGAGATTATATGATGATAACTGAACCATTACTCTTTCGTAATTCCTCTCTGGATTTTAATCAGAGCAGCCCAGCTGAGGACGGTTTAAGAGGAAGATCTGTCAGAGTGATGGAAAGGTTTAGCCCACCCTCTAATCAATGACACATCCCGCCAAAATCAACATCAATCCATCATTGATCAGCCCACAAACTTCCACACATTCAAAAGGAGACAAATGCTTCAGTGCATTTTTATTCCTCCAATCATACAAACACTGGTGAAAACACATCCGGGCCATACAGCGGGGTTTAATTTCATAGATATTTTTTATACAAGTTATATTATCAGTGAAACAAAAAAGTGAATTGAAAAGGCAATGAATCTCAGATTTACAAAATAGTCATTTAGACTCTTACTCGTAGTGTATTTCACCCAAAATAAAATAAAAAATATAATCTATATAATATAAGAAAGAGATGCCATTCATTCAATTAAATAGGGCCATTTATTATTTGAATTGTGACATTAGCCACGTTTCCACCGCAGGAACTTTCCCCAGGAACTAGGAACTTTGGGGTGGTACTCGGTGTGTTTCGACCGCAGTCTAAATGAAGTTCCGGGTAAATATTTCCCCCTCCGAGCGGCCCTGTTCCCGAGGTGGTACTTTTTTAAAGTTCGGGAACTTTCGGGGGTGGGACTTGGGCGCTGAACATGCTGATTGGTTGAGCTCACGCAGCATTTTATTTCAACCAGCATTTTTACGAGGATCGTTCAGTAAATATCAGTCTTGCTCTTTCTGTCCGATGGCGCGCGTTCGTCTCAGCAATCGCACAGTCAATGTCCGTAATAGCTGATGATAACATACTTTGTCATATTTTAAATCTAGCTTTACGAGCTTTCAGAATACACTTTAGTATCAGTGCTCGTCTCTTTTCCGCCGTTTTGTTAATGACCTCTTTAGTAAACCGATACATAACCAGCAAAAGCAGCGCTGCTTGCATCTCCTCCACTTGTTATTGTTGCAGACAGTAATCGCACAAAAATTATTGCTGTCCGTCGCTGACTGGGAGGAGCAGTCGCGCTGCACGCAGTCCTACATCACCGGACTAATTTGCCTAATCTTCTCGGTACTTTAGACCGCAGTGGAAACGCAGACAGCAGCAAGTCTGGGGGAAAAAAGTTCCTGTAAAAAAAGTTCCTGGTACAAATTGTTCCGGGTAATATCAGTGGAAACGGGGCTATTGTTATGAACTCAAGGGTGATTCTTCTTGATGTATTAACTTTAAAACAATGATTCTGTATTTAAAATGAATAAATTACAGCTAAAACAATACACTGTCTTGATGTATAAATATTTACTTAATGCATTTTTTGGTCCTAATTCACATTGTCTTCTAACTATTATGTTCTACTAACATTTAAATTAATAATTTGATACAATACACTTATTGTGTAAATACTTTTAAAGGGTTACTTCAGCGATTTAGCATTAAGCTTTATATCAGTAGAAACACGGTAGTATATTCGAATGATTGCGCCAGACTGGACATGCACCGTGAATGAATGAACGACAATGCAGACATGAATGAATGCCGGGCGGCTGTGCTCATTTTAGTTTCGGTTTTGAATTAGCACCAATTCGGGGCGGTTTGCTTGAATTGTGGGTTCATGAAAACACAACAACAAAACGGTAAAATGACAAACTCACTTAAATAGGCGCATTTGGTTCATGAAAACATAACAACAAAACGGTAGAATGACAAACTCACTTAAATAGGCGCATTTCGCTTTGAAACCAAATCTTCCGCGATCATCTGGTCTGTCAGCTCCTCACTCTCAGATGAATGAAATCTGACTCACTCATTCGGCTCATGCTGTATTGAGCAGACATGTTCAGTTTTTAATTGCGGTGTCTGTTTTCTAACTGAACTAGAAAAGTTTATTACTATAAAAATCAAAATGACAGTGGGGTGGTGCCGCAGTGGACAAGAGATGTGACCGGTAGGCTGGCTTGGGAGTGACCTCATAGGGCAGCGAAGCAAGTGCATTCTGGGAGTTGTTGTCTTTCATCCATATGAGCCTAGTCTAGTCGGCACCAACTTCTAAAACAATTTCACATTTCTACTACACAAATGACCCAATTTAAATACACATTCTCTCTTTCAAGCGGTGAAGTACCCCTTTAAGAGAGATTTTTCCCCGCCCACTCCTCAGACTCGACACTCACGCGGGTTGCCAGATTGAGGACAGAAGCAACAAGCCTTACAGTATAAGTTGATCAGCATGCATATGTTTGAAAAATTTTATTTGCAGAGGTTTTTTAGGTTGGGTAGAGTTTGCAATCTCTGACCCAATTTGTTTGCTGGCTTCCATTGCTTTGTTTTCCGCCAACTGGCAACCTGGGGAGTTGAAATACTATTGGGTAAATTGGCAGTGGGCGGGATGAAGCAAAAACCGATATTCTGACACAGAATGCACATTTCAGTGTACAATAACTGTCTGTAGCACTGCCTTTCAAAGAAACAACTATTTAAACTTAGCATGTTTCATACATATCTGCAAACATATGGATTTTTATGCTTAAGTACGGTCATAAAAATGACAGAGCACTGTTAATAAATGTAACAAATCTTGATGGTCCTAAAAACAGGCTTCATGTTCTTTTTGGAAAATATGGTTTCTTATTTCTGTCTTTTGACATTGGGGTGAAATATAAACCAGCCATGTTGCAATATCATGTTATATGTGTGTGTGTGAGCTGATGGGTACTGTTCATTCGGGCCGGTCCTGAGATTGAGCAGTTTCTCAAAGGGACAGGGCCCTTGACCCGGTCAGGAAAATACGAGGTGCTCTTGTGGTGATCTACAACCCATCGCTCCATCTCTCCCTCCCTCCTGTCATCTGTCATCCCACACTCCAGGGGCAGTGTCCACATCTGACACATCTGTTAGATGGATGAAGTGTGTGCTGGCCCAGGTATTGATTCCTCAATCCGGATACATTCTTTCATTTTCCTCCCCCTGCTTCTAACAATCCACATCAAAGAGGATGGCGGTGTGAGCAAACCAATGAGAAAATGAGTGTGTATGTGTCAGAGAGAGCGAGATTAAGGCATACTGGCCTTAATGCAACACAAATGCTATTTTGTGTGGCAGTGCTTTCGAATTCATAAAACGTAATTAGCAGTTGATCAAAATAGTTTTTTCCCAATGCTGATAGCAATGAATGGAGAGCAGGGTAGTTGATATAAGGTTGAACAAGTGTAAACAAGCATTTTAACAATATTTCATTTGAAATTCTCTAAAATGTTTGAATAATTGAGCATTATTTATTAACAGTGGACATTTTTATCTGTTATTTGGCAATGTTGATCTTCTCAAAATGGCCAAATATTGGCCAGTATCACTAAACACAAATACAAGTTGCATTTTCTGTGCTGCCACTAGGGGTGCTATTAGATCAGCTGGTACAGTCAGTTTTTAAAATTTTTTTGAAAAAAAAAGTTTTTGAAATTTATTTAAGTTGGTTAAATGGTCAACATACACTATATTTGCCAAAAGTATTGGGACACCCCTCCAAATCATTGAATTCAGGTTTTCCAATCACTTCCATGGCCACAAGTGTATAAAATCAAGCACCTAGGCATGCAGACCGCTTCTACAAACATTTGTGAAAGAATGGGTCGCTCTCAGGAGCTCAGTGAATTCAAGCATGATAGGTTGCCACCTGTGCAATAAGTCCATTCGTGAAATTTCCTCACTACTAAATATTCCACAGTCAACTGTTAGTGGTATTATAACAAAGTGGAAGCAATTGGGAACAACAGCAACTCAGCCACGAAGTGGTGGGCCACGTAAAATCACAGAGCGGGGTCAGCGCATGCTGAGGCGCACAGTGCGCAGAATCAATAGCTACAGACCTCCAAACTTTGTGTGGCCTTCAGATTAGCAAAGCAATGTCCATAAAGACATGGAGGACTGAGTTTGGTGTGGAGGAACTTGACTGGTCTGCACAGAGTCCTGAACAGAACACCTTTGGGATGAATTAGAGCAGAGACTGCGAGCCAGGCCGCCTTGTCCAATATCAGTGCCTGACCTCACAAATGTGCCTTACCAGAAGAGTTGAAGCTGTTATAGCATTAAATGGTGGGCCAACTCCATATTAAACCCTACAGATTAAGAATGGGATGTCATTAAAGTTCATGTGCATGTAAAGGCAGGCATCCCAAAACTTTTGGCAAAATAGTGCATCTATAGCTAGTTAACTGAATAACTAAAAGGTACGGCCACAAAAGGTCTATTGTCGTTTGCCAATAGTGTTGCAATATATGAATCTCAGCTCACACAGAAATCACTTTCAAACCAAGCAGCTTTCTGTTGGTCGACATGGTGAATTCAGTTGACTACACAAAATTTGCATGGGAAAAATCTTTTGCCCTCACACAAAACTCTAGATTGCGTGGATTCCTATTAGGGGTTTGAACAACTTGAATCGACATTTATTTGATTAAAGTCGAGTCAATGCCGACTAGTCGCTGATGACGTCATAAATAACCTCGAATTAAGACTCGACTGCAGGTTGCCTTGCAGGTTGCTTTCGTTCTAAATCAGATACAGATAAAGTAGCACAGTTAAGATTACATTTATATGAAAGCATTAGTGTGAGAGTAATTGCGTGTGAATTAATTCTACCTGGCAGTGTTTCTCTACTAATAGTGAAGCTCTGGGTTTTAGTTACTAAGAAATATAAGCTAGAACTTTACAGTTTCTAAGATATTTTATTGATAAATCACAGAACAGTGTTGTGGCGTCCCTGTCGACCGGAGTGACTGTGGTTATGCCCACTGAGTGGCAAAAAGTCTGAGTGGCAGCATTGGTTTTCAGCATGAATGCCACGAAAAAAACATCTAAAATGGGAAAGAGTTGAGACTGACTACACAAACAGATTTGACAAGAAATCTGAGGTATATTTTTACAGACTGCAGAAAGCTAGAGAAAAGAGTAGCAAATGGATTGCTGAAATTCACATAAACAACTGGGCGAAACGTGGATGTGCAGTTATCATTTTGTGTCAACATTTTGGGGTAAAATCATACCCCATGTATTGTATTGACAACTCATCAATTCAATATTTACCAACTTATACTCTGCCAAATTGGATGTTTTTAAATAAATATAGGCCATGACCAATGGCAGGGCATTAAAGTTGACTAGTCAACTAGACTTTGCAAACCCTAATTCCTATTGAAATGCCTGGATTAATTTGGGCAAACACTGGTAAATGTGACTTGTCCTTAAGTCCATATGAATTAAATTCAGCAGAAATCTGTGGTGGTACTTATGGAAATCCATGAAGCCCTAACAATAACACTATAGGTAACTCAGTCACCCTCTTGAGTATTGAGGTTTGCTACTGCCACTGTAAACGAAGAGCACTCAAGCATGTACAACAGGGCTGCAACCTTTTCACTGGCAAAGCATTTGCATATTTGCATAGAGCAACAGAATGTGTATGAGAGAGTGTGTGTGTGTGTGTGTGTGTGTGTGTGTGTGTGTGTGTGTGTGTGTGTGTGTGTGTGTGTGTGTGTGTGTGTGTGTGTGTGTGTGTGTAAGAGGAAAGGAGCCTGTGTATGAGGGAGAGAGCAAGAGAAAGAAACATGTTTCGCATCACTGCAGCTCTAATTGTTATAGCCTAAACGCCATCCTCTAAAGATCCAACCGCTTCGGCTGTCAAAGCGCTCAGTTACGGGTCACGGCACCAAAAACTCCAATAACAGACTTCCATCTTGACTTAACTCATGTGTTCTGAGCTCAAGTGCCTCTGCATCAGAACTTACCGACCATAAGACTTGACATAACACATTCATGTTAATGTCAAGACTTAAAGAGAGATAAAAAAGTGTGACTTTAAGACCGGAGGAAAGGGAGTTAAAGGGATAATAAATCCTGTTATAATTTACCCTTCATGTTGTTCCAAACCTATATGACTTACTTTCTTCTGTGGACACAAAATACATTATTTTGTCCATACAATAAAAGTCAGTGGGGTCCATTGTTGTTTTGGACCCCATTGACTTTCATTATATGAACGTAAACAGTTATTCTTTGGTGTTTTGCTAAAGAAAGAAAGTCTTACAGGTTTGAAATGACATGAAGGCTAGTAAATAATTTTAGAATTTTAATTGATCAGAGAACTATCCCTTTAACTGACATGAAAGGCAGGAAAACACCTACCAGAATTGTACCCAAAATGCACTGGGCTGCTCTTACTGTCCAGGTTGAGTATGTAATATGGATGACGTAATGGATAAACAGACTACATTGTTCTCGACTGAATATTTGGTTTCACTTCATAATGTCCCATTACAGAAGTTTCATGTTGTCTTTAAAGGAGATTTGCGTCTTTTATGCCTGTGTCCACTCTCTTACTCTCCTCCCGTTGTTTTTCAGCACCTCCCGTGAGCGGCCCCACGGGTCAAGAGTCTGACAGCACGCAGACCACTCAACCTGCTGCTGAATCAGCTCTGTGTGTGTGTGTGTGTGTGTGTGTGTGTGTGTGTGTGTGTGTTTTGACTATAAGATGAGTCCAAAGGTGTGTGCTTTATGTGCACGGTAAAGAAGTAAGGAAGAGATTAAAGCTTGTTCTTCTAATGGACCATCACTGAAAACGCACACACAAACATTCATCCATCCTTCGCCTCCTGTTTAGAAAAAAAAGAAAGAAAGTTGGTCACGCAGGCACAAACCTTGCTCCTCCGTCTCAGAGTCGTCTTTCATCTGCGGGGAGGTGAGCGTCACCTTCAGTGTGAGTTTGGGCTCTGTCGTGGTGCAGACCAAGATGGCGGCCTCGGGAATACAGTGCTGTACCTCATACTTCTCCTCTGTCAATTTCTGTATGGGTCAGAGTTGAAATTTCAGTGTCAAAAATATGCAAAAATAACCCAGAATGAATTGTCCTATGCAATGTTCCCTCTAATTTCTATTATCGCTGAGCAAAACTTTTTTTCTCTATTGGGCGGACATTTTGGTCACCTGAGCAAAAACATTCTTTACCTGTACAGCGTATGTAAACACACACAAAAAAAGTGATTTCATCATGCAGTTATAACTTTTAACTTTAATGTGCCATTTCGATTTTATTTAACCATTGATGTAACTTAGTGATGTAAATACAAAAAAATAAAATACAAAACAGTTAATTCAGAAGTCATTAAATTAAGCACATTTTACAGTGCTGTTAACTGTAGTCTTCTTTACCAAGAAATACTATTAAAATTTCTCCCAAGACAATATATAATATAATATATGAAAAAAATTAAGAGGTTACACTGACATGGTTCTTAATGTGTTTTTGTACAGTCATTTATTGGCGACAGGCAGCATTAAACCATCTATATTAAATGTTTGTTTATTGCTTATGAATTTCCAAGATTTTCTATATCTGGGGGTTTCAAACGTTTTAATGGCAAGTAATTAAATAGATCTAATATCTAAATATGTTCAAGGGAACATGTGAACTCTTTTATAGTTATCTAAACATCACTGAAACCCAAACCACACACACATCTATTTAAACTGATGCGTGTTACTTTGGTGTTTAGAGTTTGCACGCTACACTTGTGGTGGGTGTAACTGTAAATGTCTATTTTGTTACTGTGCTGTGTCCATCATCTATTATTTCCACCACTTAATCAAGGCACTCTTCTTTAAAACATGATGAGGGTTTTATTCCACGTCTTTGCGTTTCTCGTTGCCTCTCATTTTGAGCTATTTGGACCGCAAACACGACTCACTGCTGCATGAACACGTAACATCATTTTCTTTCTATGAAACCTGTAAACCGCATCCACGATAGCGATACTAACTCTATAGCGGTAGAACAGAGCACTGCAATTATTTCTCATTTAAACTACAATCAAATGGATTTCTCCCCACATTTTGCGTCTGTGTCTATCGTCTGCGCGGCATTTTGTTCTTTCTACGCGGCCGCGCACACGCGCAGCTTAGAGGAAACATTGATCCTATGGCTTTATAGTAGTGTAGAATTGTGAACTATTTAAATCGATCATTTCATGGAAAAAAATATATTTCTTGCTCTTTTATTTGGAAATCATTTGATCACAAGGGGTGCCTACACTACTTACTGACACCAAGCAGCAAAACTGCCCACATTACATTTTTTATGTGAAAAGTTTATTGAACCTTAAGACAAAATAAGAAAAAAAAGAAAAGATAAAAGGTTTGCATGTGTGTTAGTATCATTTGACATATCAGGCTTTTATGGCTCATATAGTATGATAGGAGAATATGGAGCTCATACTCTGAGGATTTTCTTTTTCTTTTTCAGAGACCCAAAACCGAGCAAAAATATGCAAATTGGTGCAGTTGCTGATATATTTATATGGCCAAAAAGAAAAGATGAAATTCTGATAGCTTGTAATGTAAATCAGTGAGATTTTTTATAAAAAGTATAACAGATTACTTGTATGAAATGCAACTAAATATCAGTTGTCACTCTTTATCTCCCAATAATATGTTTTAGTAAGATGATATTTAAATGCCTAGTTTTATGATCAAAGCTGTGTTGTGGGCTTTTTTAACATAAAAAAAAAAAGCAATACAATGATGACTAAACGTCCCTCAAAAGCCTGATTTATCATATTTGATACTCACAAATGTGATAAACAATCAGGTTGTTTCAGTCCAGTAAATGTTCATCTTGAAATATAACTAACAATCAAAAGTTATTCTTTATAAAAATCATTAAAAGAATTCAGAGCAAAAGGACACGTGTACCACCACCTGAAGTACCAAGTTTTTACAATTATACTAAAATGACTTTTACTGGTAAAAAAAAAAGAAAAAAGAATGAACTACCAGATGACAAGGCATTGTGTACTACAGTTTTTTCAGCAAAGTTTTGACCAAGGCTTTAAAAAGTTAAAAGTGCAAAACACACCTACTTTAAAACTTTTGTTATCTCATGACCACAGCTGGTCACATCATCACAATGCATTTACAAACCAGATTATGAGGTGGGACACAGGCAGTGCAGATGCTTGCTTTAATGTTTAATGTAATCCGGTTTGATGTGGGGAACCAGTTTGTAATCCATTCAATTAATTCCAGCCGCACATTTCCAATCCGCCTGGTCTTTTCATGTAAACCAGAGATCAATTATATATCCCACCACAGTGACCCTTGTGTGTGTGCGCTCGTGCGGGCGTGTGTGTGGACAGACCAGCCCCACCATCCACACATGCTTGAGCACACAGCTGAGACAGGAAATGTGCATGTCTATCACTCAATCGCTGACTAATACGGAGAGAAAGAGGAAGAAAGTAGAGAAAGGGAAAAGTAGTCGACTGCCGTTCCATTACGAACAGATCCATTATATGGAGACTTGACCTGCTGGCAGTATAGTCTGCTTTAATGGGATTTCTGTCTGGCTATTATGTGTGTGTGCGTGTGTGTGTGTGTGTGGGGGCATGTTTTTGTGAAATATCAGGACACAAATGAGTATAATGACATGGGTATGACATAGGTATTACAAAAAGAGGGTGAAATATGAGGACGTTCCCCATGTCCTCACTTTTCAAAATGCTTATATTTCACACAGAATGAGGTTTTTTTCACAGAAAGTAAACTGCACAGTCTCCTGTGAGGGTTAAGTTTAGGGGCAGGGGCAGTGTAGGGGGATAGAAAATACGGTTTGTACGGTATAAAAACCATTACGCCTATGGAATGTCCCCACATTTCACAAAAACACCCCTGTGTGTGTGTGTGTGTGTGTGTGTGTGTGTGTGTGTGTGTGTGTGTGTGTGTGTGTGTGTGTGTGTGTGTGTGTGTGTGTGGAGGGGTGGGGGGTTCAGACTGGGTCACCGCTGATAACCCCACCCTCCCGGCCTTTCCTAAGTGTATAATTAGGGAAACTGGTTGCTGGCAGGTTTATATTAATTACACATAATGAATATAAATACAAGTTGCGACCCTAAAGAGGACAGAATGCTCAAGAATACCTGGTTCTTCAAGTCATAGGAGCTATGTTACCCCTTTTTAATCTTTAATGACAGTTAAAAATGACTAATGCTATGAATGTATATGTATATGTATGTATATATATAACAGTTATATTTAACAGTTAACAGTCGGCTTGTTGTAAGCGCGGAACACACTTCAATCCGAGTTCCCACACGAACATATTAAGTATTCAGTCCATTTTATCACGAAATTCAAACGATAAATGCAGTTTTAACGCTCTTTAATGTGACGTGACTGATAGACACGTATCAGTTCAACTTAAAGCGGCAGCGCGCGAGTCAATGCGATCATAGACGCGTATCAGTTCAACTTGCAGGCAGCGCGCGGCGCGTGAGTCAATGCGATCATCTCTTCCTAAAGAATAAACATAAATGAATATATCTTAAAGTATGTTGAGGATACATTGCAACTTACTGAAATGTATCATATGTCGTGTAATCGCTCCATCTGTGTTTCAACCGCGGAAAGACAATAAAACAGCTTGTAAACAATGTCATGCAGAATCAGAAGTCATTCAGTGTCCACAGCTGTTAGCTCACTAGAGAAATCAACTCTTTCACTGAATACATGCACTATATTAGCCGTTATATTAATTATATTAGCCTATATATATTCATTATATACTACTAAGCCTGTTAGCGATGTCTTGTTTATTTAATGTATGTTTAAATAAACCTGTCATGAAAATTACAGCCACTAAATGATTATATTTCAACAATGAATAAAAATAATTAGATTTAGAAGTTAATGCAAAAACTGCCTTATGTGAAGCGTATAAGTGTTGATTATTATATCTAAAAATAAATAGCAACTGAATTTAGGCTAATTGTTTGGGCTCTGTTGTTAATCTTTAATAGCTATATGTAAGTAAGGGCTCCCTATATAGTTTACAGCATTATCTTTAAGAAACGTTTAGTTATAATTTAATTAATTTAAGGACAGACACAATTTTTTGTATATATATATATAAATATATATATATATATATATATATATAGGAAAATAAGTATTTGAACTTTTAAGTGATTTTTGCAGTTTGCAGCAATTTGTGTTTATGCATTGCAAATAATGGAAATTTCAGAAGCGGTTACAGTTGCAAATGTTCAGGAAAAACTGCAACAATATTGCAACAACCTCATGGTAACAATTACAAATCCCTTTCACAAGCATATTTTAATGAGTGCATTAACATAATACATGCTTCATTATTAGCAAGCAAGAAATGTAAATCCAGAGAAATCGCAGACAAGCATCTCTTGTTCTTTGGGCATAACTAACTACAGTGTACCGCAGTGCAGTCTTTCAATGGATGATGCACAAACAATAACTTTTGAGTGTATATTTAGCCATTGCAGATCAAAACTCAGTAATCAGAGTTTTCAGTTTTTCAAAATCAGTAAAGGAGGTTGTGCAGTCAGTGCGTATTTTGGTAGCTCATGTGGCTTTTCTGTCAGCAGGTGTGCAAAGTGTGAGCAGTGTGCAGTTACCTCGATCTGCGGTGGGAGGTTGTCACAGACGGTGCACAGCAGTGTCTTGGTGGGTTTCTCTCGGCACATGAGCACCAGCTCCAGGTCCATGTCATCTTTAATCAGGAGGCCTTTGGCCACCAGCCCGATCCTCATCACTCCACATAACACCCCTCCTTCACTGGGACCACTGCTACAGCTGCTGCCCTCACTGAGACACACCACACAAAATATGACTACTATCTCTGGATCAGAATTAATCACGTGCAATATTCAGATCCAATAAATCGATAACCAACAGCTTGTGTCCATTTTCCCAGCATGAACTGGAAACACTCACTTTGTGCTGCCTTCTGGTGATTCGTCTGCGCTAGCCTCCGTCGTCGTCTCCTCCTCCTGTGTGCTGGATGAAGTTAATTGATTTGATTGGCTGGCTTGAGTTTGGTCCATCCAATCAGCCACATGTTTCAGGGCGCACTCCACGGTGGAGACCAGGCTCTGCACCGCCTCCAAGACCTCAGAGGAAGGGTAGATGGTGGAGTGCTTGGCCATGACGTGACGGTCATCGTTCCCGAACGACCGAATAGACCTCTGATGGAGAGAAAATCCTCATTAGCTTGAAAAATTAAACACATTAAGAAACAAGACATAACGCTGTGCAGTTATAGATGCAAAAAATGTGCACGCACCAATAAAGCATTTCTTCAGCTGTGGAAACGGTCTCAGAAATTCTACATTTGCAAAACATTTTTTATATTTTATTTATTTAAAGACTTTTTTATATGAAGATCACATTTAAAGTGAATTGTATTTTTTTTTTTTTACAACCATTTACTTATTTTTGGCCTTGTCCCAATTCCAAACCTAGACTTTGAATCTTGAATTATGAATTTCTATGGATTTTTATGAATGATTTATTCTGTGAATATTTCTGTGAATCATTTTATTATGATTGTCCCATAATTTTGCCTCTAATGAAGTTTTTACAAGCAGACAACAGTCTCAGTGATGAACATGTTTGACATGAAATATATGATAAATAAATGTAAATATAATTTGTGAACAGGATATTTTTAACGTGTTACCATCAAGCTGTAATTTCATCACAGAAAATTAGAGCTTGTTTGTTGTCTGATTTTTTAAAGAACTTAATACTTTTATTCAGCAAGGATGCAATTAATTAAAAGTGACAGACATTTTTAATGTTACAAAAGATTTCTATTTCAAATAAATGCGGTTCTTTTGAACTTAAGAAATGTTTCTGGAGCATCGAATCAGTATATGATTTCTGAAGGATCATGCGACTAAATACAGTAACACTGATAAAGGTGCGTTACACACGAATACACACACACACCACTATGTTAACAACTTCTGAAGATCACCTTGGCTAACATTTTCAATTTATCTCCTAAAGTAAAGTGTGCATGTGAGACAGATGTCCAAGGTTAGAGCGAAGCATTTAGCGGCAGATTAAACTTTAATCAATCAAACTCACCTCTGTTTGCCTTCATGGCAAAACAACTGTCAATTGAAATAAATGTATATGTGAACCTCTTTCTGTAAGCTATGTAGATGTTGTGTCCAAAGCCACGGACGTGCTATATTAACCAGTGTCTGCAGGTCTCAGCGTGTTCTACATCATCCTCAGGGATGGAAATCAATTTGAGCTCAGTGACAGTGACCCAACAACCTCTTCTAATCAGACATGAAGCCCTCCTGCTCCCACTTACCCACAATCCTTCAGTCTTTCATCAACCACTGTCTCTCACCTTCATTCAGTCTCTCATGTTATGTCACCCACTTCACGACTAGATCTAATAACCAACTAATCCAATTCCTGCATTAGTATTCAGGGTGGTGCTTCTCAACTGGTGGGGCGAGACCTAAAATGGTGCTAAAAATGCAGCAAATAATGCTAAATGTAAGTAATAGAATGCAACTAACCACTTATATAACCACTATATATACAGTATATATACACACCGATTAGCAGGGCCACACGGAATCTGAGAAATTGTGATTTCTGCGCTGAATTTTTTGAAAAATCTGCAGAATGGTTTTAAATGCGTTAAAAATATCTAAGAATATTGGAACTGAAAGCATTAAATAAATTATTAAATATTCACTTCTTAACTTTTATTTAAGGTTTACAATACAAATCCAAATAGAACAACTTGTTTTTTTTAAACAAAGCTTGATCTCTCTTATTGTAGGCTACATCCACTAAAAGACAGAGAGAATATTGCTTTATCAATTGTATTGTAGACAAATCATTATATAAACAATTTCATATCATACAACAGAGCAAAATAAATAAAAAAAGGGACCCACTTTATATTAGGTGGCCTTAACTACTATGTACTAACATTTTAATTAATCATTTGATACAATGCACTTATTGTGTACATACGTTTTTACATTGTACTTACATTTAAAAAAAAATACCTGCATGTAATTACATCTGTAATTTATTTCTGTAGTTACATTTGTAATTACATAGTTGACACTTCTCTTACACCTAACCCTACCCTTAAACGTACCCATATCACCACACGTGTCACTAACTTTACCCGTATCCCACCTCAATATCAATATCTGTTTTGCAATACAATTTGAACACAGTAAGTACATTGTACTTATTTTTTGATGCAAGTACATAGTAGTTAAGGCCACCTAATATAAAGCGGGGCCACAAATACCTGCCGTAGTAAATAAACTATTTTTAATAGCTATAAATAAGTAATTTTTGTAGACAAGTGACGTTTCCTTAACTCTGTGGTCAATTTTATTTTAGACATTTTAAAATATCACTCTCTCACAAAAAAAAAAAATTCACATCAATAATCGCAGCCACGATTGTGTATACTTCTCAAATGAGTTTTCTGCTAAAACACCCCTGACCCGTCAAGGCACAGACTCCACTAGACCGGATGTTAGCAGCAGATCCTTTAAGTCTTGTAAGTTGTGAGGTGGGGCCTCCATGGATCGGACTTGTTTGTTCAGCACATCCCACAGATGCTCGATTGTATTGAGATCTGGGAAATTTGGAGGCCACACCTCAACACCTTAAACTCGTTGTGCTCTTCAAACCATTCCTGAACCATTTTTGCTTTGTGTCAGGGCGCATTATCCTGCTGAAAGAGCCACCAGGGAATATCGTTTCCATGAAAGGGTGTACATGGTCTGCAACAATGCTTAGGTGTAGGTGGTACATGTCCAAGTAACATGCACATGGATGGCAGGACCCAAGGTTTCCCCAGCAGAACATTGCCCAAAGTATAACACTGCCTCTGCTGGCTCGCCTTCTTCCCAAAGTGTATCCTGGTGCCATGTGTTCCAAGGTAAGAAACGCACATGCACCCGGCCATCCAAGCGCCATGTTGGCACTTTCGGCGGTGGACAGGGATCAGCATGGGCACCCTGACTGATCTGTGGCTACGCAGCGCCATACGCAACAAACTGCGATAACACTCTGACACCTTTCTATCAGAACCAGCATTAACTTCTTGAGCAATTTGAGCTACAGTAGCTCGTCTGTTTGATCGGACCACACAGGCCAGCCTTCTCTCCCCACGTGCATCAATGAGCCTTGGCTTGTGTGTGTGGAGGTGAAGAACCACCCGACGAAGCAGAGTGCATTTTAAAATCGTTTAATGCACAGCTAGCCGTTGATTACCCCACTAATACCATGGTTATTTGCCAGCATTGAATACTTTAAGATGTTATTGATGTTTGCAGTGCAATATTTGACCGGAAAGGTAAAAATTAAGAGAGAGAGAGAGAGAGAGAGAGAGAGAGAGAGAGAGAGAGAGAGAGAGAGAGAGAGAGAGAGAGAGAGAGAGAGAGAGAGAGAGAGAGAGAGAGAGAGAGAGAGAGAGAGAGAGAGAGAGAGAGAGAGAGAGAGAGAGAGAGAGAGAGAGAGAGAGAGAGAGAGAGAGAGAGAGAGAGAGAGAGAGAGAGAGAGAGAGAGAGAGAGAGAGAGAGAGAGGTGAGTCAAATAATGAAGCTGTGAGTTTAATCAAAAACAGCAATGTAACCCCTCATAGCTAAGAAATGTAGCAATTCAGTAGTGAAGCTATTTTATTAATAAAAGTCACTGGGCAGCAGATACGTTTTGGTGCTCCTGAATGCTTTTGTGTGTGCGAAGCGTGATCTACGATCTCTGTGTGCAAGTGGTGTGTGTGTGTGTGTGTGCACTTCAATGAAAGCAGTGCATTAATATAGAACAGTGATTAAACTGACTGGAACAGCCGGTGCATTAAACAATTTTATTGCACACATTTCAGCCAATCAGAATCGAGTATTCAGACATACCATGATATATTTTATTCTAATTGGCTGGAAGGTGTGCAATAAAACCGTTTAATGCACAGGTAGTATATATATAGAATATCAATGAATGTTCATTGAATGTTTTTTTTTCTTTTCTTTGCTTAATCTTTTAAAAAATCTTTTTTATGGTTTTAATTACAATAAACAATTAACGGTTATTAATGGTAATTAATGGTCATTAATGGTTTAATTAACAATAAAAAGAGGACTATTTTGATGTTGACATTTTGTTGATGACATCAGAGCTCACTGGTTCAATTAAACACTGATACACCGGAGAACAGCAACTGAGCTGCTGTCTTCTACAATTCATCAACATCACTTAATTGCAATTAATCTTTCTTGACGTGATTTGCTCCTAATTAGAGTGCATGTGAATGTTAATTACAGAAATAATGCAAACACAGATCAGTTTCATAAATGGTAAAGAATAAAGAATAAAGTTATTTTTGTGGAACTCATGACACAGAATTCTTTGATGAATAGAAAGTTTAAAATGAGATGCATCGCATGGAGTTTCATGTTTCAAGCTGTTTAATTGCTAACATTTTTTACGCACTCCTTTCATATGATCAAATTATCTTGCAAACCAACAAGCACAGATTTTTGCGCATTGAGAGCTAGTCTCTGCATGCAGCAAAATACACACACAGAAAAAAGATGGAAATAAAAAGGTAGGCGTGCATTGCCAGTCATATCTTTCATAAATTCATTCATCATCCTTCACAGGCCTGAATCTCCATGATATCAGCTCTATTCAATACGAGATCCATTCCCTAATCCTGTCATTTTCATTCTGTCGCTCTTCCTGTACCATTTCTACATTCGACCGCAGACTTGCTCAATAGCCTATCAAAGCTCATATCAGCACCACTGCAGTCCCCGGGGGGTGTGACCTTTCACGGAATATAGACATAAAAAAAACGACATGATGCATCCATCTTCTGAACAGCAGCTGTTGTTTAACTAGCAAGCAAAGAAAAACAAGATTCATTTGTTTCAATCGGAATTCACCGAGTGACATTTTTACTCTGGAGGCTGGTACAAGACAGCCGGGCTTGTTTGTCGAGTGCGAAGCGCTGATGGTTGAAGGCTGCAACCTTTAGTGGAGTTGATCAATTAGTGTGATGCAGCGTGAGCACTTTGACACTGCTATACAAACTACACGTGAGAACATTAAAGAAGCCTTGGTGAGCATGGATCAGGGCGGGTGTCTCTCGGCATCTGCAGCAGTGGGTGGCTAGGATATAAAGATGCATATCTTTGCGTGTGCGTTACCGGTAGTGACAGCGGCCTCTCTGTGGCATCAGGCCAGTATTTAACAGGCAATGCACAGGCTTTATGAGGCGCTCCTAATGGCTGCCTGCGAGTGGCCGTAAAACATACTGGCAAGTGTAAAAGAGTGTAAAATAGCTAAGGAGCAGAGAGCACTGCATCTTAATCACACATCATACCGAGGAGAGGGAAAGGATGGATAAGGATAGAAAGACACTACAAGGTGTGCACAGAGAAATGGTTACATATTATTGTTGTTGGGTAGAAAACACACTTGGCTGCAATGAAAAAAAAAACGTACAGCAAGCGATTTCTGAGAAACTGTTTATATTTGAAAACTTAAACACAGCCCTCCCTTCATTGGTCCAAAAATGCACAAACTGGCGACAGACTTTATTCAGAGCAGCACCATGACAAGTATGAAAGCGAAGCGGTGAGGGATAGACTTACCATGTTTTCAATCGCTGTAAAAAGCTAATTTTCTATAGCTCATGTTGTGTGGGTTTTTTTGACTGTTTCGTCAGCAGAACAATCCAAAAACACATTAAATATCAGTACAACCCACTGAAGAGATGTATGTCAATCTCTCACAGCCTCGTTTTCATTCCCGTTAAAAAGCAAAGATGCCGCTGCTGTGAATAAGGTCTATGCAATAGTGGATGTCTCCATCATAGCTGAAGAGAAGCAAAATAATGCTTCATGAAAAATAAAGAGAAGATGAAGCATTGAGTTCCTGCCATGTGATTAGTTATTAGCGTTAATGAGCAGTTGAATGAGTACAGAAGAAGAAGAAAAAAAACAGTACAGCAGAGCAGCATCAATAATATCAAATATTGGGGGGATAATTTGGCCATTTCTAATTATTCAGGGGGACTTGTCCTCCTCAATGTCTATGGTGGTTACAGTCCTGACAGACAGACAGACAGAGAGAGACAAAGAAATCAACAAGCAGTTTCATCAAACCACTGGATTAACAAATGGCACACTTGGGACATTCAGACAAACAGATCTCAATCAAATGGAGTAAGATGGACAAATAGACACATATAGAATGATCAAGCCCATTAAAACTGAAGGGAAATGTAAATTTAAAAAAGTGTCACTGTTATAGTACAATTTTTAATGTAGTAATGTCTATTTATGGCTCCTGCTCTGCCTATCAGATGGAGTAGATAACCACACAAGGGTCCTGGCATGTTGTGTCATCTCTGTGTGTATATTTGTCAGTGCTCAGTATTAAATTAATTACACACCCCTAATTAAAATGTCTTCCAGTCAGGCAATGATCAGCAAAGCTCTGCGGCTATTTATTATAGACTTATAGGCATAGACTTGAGCTAACCACAAACAGCTATTGACAATGCAGGTCCTCTTGATGAGTGAGAGTGTGTCTGTGTGTGTGTGTGTCTCTGTGTGTGTGTGTGTGTGTGTGTGTGTGTGTGTGTGTGTGTGTGTGTGTGTGTGTGTGTGTGTGTGTGTGTGTGTGTGTGTGTGTGTGTGTGTGTGTGTGTGTGTGTGTGTGTGTGTGTGTGGTGAGACTGACACAAACAGACTGTGACAGTGTGCGTGAGCAGCTCTCTGATGCCAGAAGTGTGTTAATCTCAAGCGGCCCTAGAACATAGACCTGGTGAATGCCGCTTTAAAAATGTATATGTACACACACACACTTGACAGAAAATCAAGCCATCAATTTATGCTTTATATAGATGTTCTATTTGTGACATGATGATTAGTGAAATCCTCTTTTCTTTTTAAGCCACATACAATGGAAGTAGAGGGCTTAAAAAGCTGAAATGTGAAGATTGTGTTCTTGTTAAAGCACTTAAAGTGGTCATCACTTAAGTAATTTCATCTTGTAAACTCCAGCTTTTCATATTTCTTTTTTTTTTTTTTAAACGGTATATCAGTTTGCACAGAAAAAAAAAAAGTTTTAACTTTTGTGGCTATATTTTCAAAAGTGTGTCATTTTAACATTTATGTTATTTGAACTGAGGCACAAGCAACATCATTTTCTATGACACTAAAAAACTTGTTCTCAAAAGAACTACAAAATGCAGAACCTTTCTATAAGCCAGAAACACAATACTCAGAATTGTGCATTCATTTTCAAACTGCCATTATGTTCATAATAGAACAGTTTTTTTTTTATATTTTCTGAAAGTCCATTTCTTTTAGATAGGGTCAAGCTGACACACAGCCAGTGTATGTATGTATATGTGTGTGTGTGTGTGTGTGTGTGTGTGTGTGTGTGTGTGTGTGTGTGTGTGTGTGTGTGTGTGTGTGTGTGTGTGTGTGTGTGTGTGTGTGTGTGTGTGTGTGTGTGTGTGTGTGTGTGTGTGTGTGTGTGTGTGTGTGTGTGTGTGTGTGGGCTCTGCCACTTTGGCCACAGTTTGACAGGAAGTCGAATGAAACCTGGAAGGTCACCACTTTATGTGCACAATAAATCAATACAGATACAGAAGCAGATGCAGAAGACACGGAAAGCTGCTAGAGTGAGAGAAGTGGGAAGCGCTTGAGTGTATATGCGTGTATGCGCTTGCGTGTGCATATCCAAGGTCACCCTGGCTGCGGCGGCAAAGCTGGGTTAGCATTAGAGCTCACGCTAGCAGGGTGCTCATTACGTTGGGTTATTTATGAACCTCCCCCCTAACTCTCAGACTTTAATAATTCAAACAGCATAGCCCTACTCTCCCATGAGACCCAGCTTCCACAAGCCGGAGGTGAGGCCCATTAATCAAAACGCTGATCTCCTCCCCCCTTTTCTCTCTTTCTCGCAAGCTCCCATCACATTTTCTCGATCACATCTTGGCTCGTTTTAGATTAGAATGGTTTGGACGGAAACACATGTAAGGGAGATTTCGTAATTTAGACATCAACCTTTTACGAACAAAACTGTGATACTCAATCAGCCACACAAACAGAAGATGAGGGGTTTACCATGGCGGCTGGAGGGTTGCTAGGCGCGGTGTGTCCGTGAACGTGTGTGTGCGAGCGGTGGAGATGGGGGTCTCAGGGCGCCCTCTCCTCATGCGCTCGCCTCTCTGCCCACCCCGCTGCGCCCTACTGCACCAAACCTGTGAGACAGACAAAGAACAACATTAATTACACCATTCCAGCAGGTATTCGGTACATTTTTCTTGTTAGCATTGCACTGTCAGTGCACAAGATGGATAAACAGCATTGAAATGAAGGGGACTAAATGTGTAGCATCCCAAACCCTCACGCACACTTCCCTCAGGAGGTATCATTGACTCTTTGTTTGAAAATGAGCAATGCAGTATATGAAATGTTATACATATTTCATGATCTGGGTGCTGCCACACAACTGAGATGCGGCCCATTGTTCCACTTGTTTATTTCCCGACACGGGGAGGTTTTTGCATGTATACTTGTTTTATTGAGCACTTATCCGGATGTGTTTATCAGGGTTATCTCACAAAGTGCTTCCACTGCTCAAGATAAACATGACTATAAGTGAAACTCACCTGAGTGCCGACAATAACCATAATTTGTGGATCAAACACTGAACTGTACTGAAACTGTACTTAATCCCTTCTTATCTGGCCAAATGTCTTCCCTGTATTAATGTAATTTCCCTGGAATATAATTTAATTCTCTGGATTATGGCTTTCGGAGCTGAACAGATGTACTCTCAAAAAAAAGATTTAAGGCCAAAAACGTAAAATCCAAAAACTGTGAGGGCATAGAGCTGATCTCAGTCATATTTAAATGCTAAAGAAACAAATTCATTACATCACATGTCATCAGATATTAGTGAGTCTACACTTTGCATATGGGCTGATGGTTGATAGTCCGCTGGAAAGTTCTGCACAAAAAAAGTCCTCTGCTCAAAATGTGGCCATTCCTGAACACCATCCTGAATGAATGAAATGACAAATGGGACACCTGGGAGCAAAGACCATAAGACCGCAAGCCAATATCAAGTGTGCCATTTGGGACAGGGCCACATACTCAAATTATTTCCATGCTCTGGTTAATACATATAGTATAAAACGTTCTCAACTAATGTAGCCTACATTATCCAATAATCCATAACCAAAATAATGGTGAACATGACAAAATAGTGTTGTCTAATAAGCCACAGCTTATCTCCCAAGTCCCTTTATGCACAAAACCTCTAGTTTGACATCCTTTTAAGAGATGAACAACTGTATCTCACGGGAGACCCCACGCCGCTGCCAACAGCGCAATTACGCTCAAATGCAGCCCTGCAGATCTTCTGTAATAATGTTCAGTGGAGTGTGTCCACACAGAGACATTCACAGTCTGCTCGCTGGCGTCCCTGCTGTCACTGCCTCGTTATCAGTGGCACAATCTGCTGAAAACACACCACGTATGAGACCTTTCAGAGAGATCATTAGCCCAGACCGAACAAACTGATAAACATTTAAAAAAGAAATGACTATCAAATCACTAGACTGATCATCAAATGCCACATATAGCATATACAAACTACAATACAGTCTAGTTACCATATATAAGATATAACTAATTATGGATTGCAATGTAGAAGTCGATTTTTACATTTGGTTTACCTCAAAAAACAACAAACTCACGTTTAGTCATGGGCGTCGAAACCATTGTATGGGACAAGAGCCACCCACTTTTTACGATCAATGAAATTGGACCCACTCACTTTTATCGTCTCTAATCTGTTCACCAACCCCTAACCGATAAACACTTATTATTAAACACGTTAGACGCTTTATTTCCACTTTTCTAATATTGTCTTAATTTTTATTGAAAATAAATGCCTTTTCGATCTGATATGTGATGGGAAAAGGGAGTAGAGTGAGTTCGGCAAAAGGCGGATTCGAACCTCGGGTCGATTTGCATCAATTTTTTTTTATTCCGACGCCCATGCGTTTAGTGATATGGAAATAAACAACATATTGACTTTATTCGTCTGGCACAATAATGTAATGTTATTACATTAGTACTCAGTAGATATTGATAATGTGAATCTGTACACCATATCATGCAATTAAATGAAATGTTTTCATCAACTGACGACCTTAGTCATAATTCTGTTAAAAATAAAAAATGCAATGTGTTAATATGTGTCAAATAATAGTGGCCACAGTATATATTTAAAAAAGGAAAATCTTAGAAAAAAAAAAAAAAAAACTAATCCTAAGAAATGCACTCCTGTGTTCATGTTGGCTTCCCATGGATTAAAAAAAATCTGTTATGCCATTTTCAACAAAAGATTACATTTATTGTCTGAAATATCATGTGGTTTATCAATCAGTTAAAAAGCAATAGCATATATTCCTTACATCTTGAATATAATGAGTGTACGTACACCTTATTATAAACACGAGACGTGTCTGAAAGGTAAAGGGGGAGGGGTTGCTGTAATTTATAATAATATCTTCAGTATTACTCAGAAGTCTAGTTTCAAATATAATTCCTTCTTAGTTTTGGTGTCCACGTTATGTAGTGTACATGATAAAAACCTGTTTAACATTTGTGTTAGCTACTGTATACAGCAGTAATGACTTTATGAACTTCTTTACATGTAAGATTGATAATATTTGTAAGAAAATTTTAACCATGCAGCCGTCTACTACAGTATCACATCAGACAGAGCATTGTAGTGTCACTGAGGGAAAATTACACTCATTCACTGCTATAGGAGAAGAAGAATTGGCTAAACTCGTTAAATCATCAAAATCAACAACATGTATGCTTGACCCTGTACCGACTAGGCTATTAAAAGAGATGCTACCAGAGGTCATAGATCCTCTTCTTAATATCATTAATTCATCTTTGTCATTCGAATATGTACTGAAAACGTTTAAGTTGGCTATTATTAAACCACTTATTAAAAAAACGCAACTTGATCCTACAGAATTAGTCAATTATAGGCCAATCTCAAATCAACCCTTTCTGTCAAAAATACTTGAAAAGGCAGTGTCTTCACAATTATGCTCCTTTTTAGAAAGAAATGGTATCTGTGAGGATTTCCAGTCAGGATTTAGACCGTATCATAGTACTGAGACTGCTCTCATCAGAGTTACAAATGATTTACTCTTACCATCCGATCGTGGCTGTATCTCTCTCTTAGTGTTACTCGATCTTAGCGCTGCATTCGTTACTATCAACCACAACATTATTTTGAATAGACTCATATATTATGTAGGCATTAGTGGAATTGCTTTGTCATGGTTTAAATCATACCTATGTGACTGTCATCAGTTAGTAGCAGTAAATTAAGAGATGTCACACCGATCACAAGTTCTGTCTGGAGTACCGCAGGGCTCAGTGCTAGGACCGTTGCTCTTCACCCTGTACATGCTACCACTGGGAGATTTCATTAGGAAGCATGGCGTTAGTTTTCATTGTTATGCTGACGATACTCAGCTCTATATTTCTTCACGCCCTGACGAAATTGACCAATTCACAAGATTAACGGAATGCATAGCTGATATAAAACATTGGATGACCAGTAATTCAGAAAAAACTGAATTTTTAACTATTGGACAAAAAAGCTCCACAAGTAGTAACCTAGAATACTGTCTAACACTTGATGGCTGCTCTGTCAAGTCCTCGTCGTCAGTGAGGAACCTGGGTGTGCTCTTTGATACCAATCTTTTGTTTGAAAGCCACGTTTCTAGCATCTGTAAAATTGCATTCTACCATCTTAAAAATATATCTAAATTACGGCACATGCTCTCAATGCAAAATGCTGAACAGTTAGTTCATGCGTTAATGACCTCAAGGCTAGATTATTGTAATGCTCTCCTGGGTGGTTGCCCTGCTCGCTTAATAAACAAACTCCAGCTGGTCCAAAACGCAGCAGCTCGAGTTCTTACTAGAACCAGGAAGTATGACCATATTAGCCCAGTTCTGTCAACATTGTACTCGCTGCCTATTAAACATCGCATACATTTTAAAATCTTGCTTATTACTTAAAAAGCACTAAATGGTTTAGCTCCCCAGTACTTGAGCGAGCTCTTAACACATTATACTCCATCACGTCTACTGCGGTCTCAAAATTCTGGCCAGTTGATAATACCGAGAATATCGAAATCAACTGCAGGCGTCGATCCTTTTCCTATTTAGCACCTAAACTCTGGAACAGTCTTCCTAACATTGTACGGGAAGCAGACACACTCTGTCAGTTTAAATCTAGACTAAAAACACATCTCTTTACAATGGCATATACATAAAACACTTTTTCAATTAAATGATTGTTAGGCTGCATTAACTAGGTCACCCGGAACCGGGAACACTTCCCATAACACCTGATGTTCTTGTGACATCATCAGAAGAATGGCATCTACGCTAATGATAGTCTCTCTGTTTTATCCCGAGGTTTACTGCAGTCAGCCGGATCGGGGCCATATCCAGATCAGATGGTGGACCTGCGCCCAGACATGACCAACGCATGACCCTGAAGTGTCTGCAGAGACCGTGTCAATTAGACTCCCCCTGAAATTGCCTCGTCGACACGGCATCCTCAATAAACCTGTCTCCGGTGTGATGACTCCGATTGTTTGAATATTAAAATTTAATAATTGTTAAATCGATATGTCATCCTCAATAAACCCGTCTCCGGCGCATTGCCTCTGATCTTTCGAATATTCCGATCTATTGTGACCTCTGACCTGTAAAGTTGCCAGAATAATAATCATACGCTGTTTGTTAATTGGCCAGAGGAGAACTGGCACACCGACTGAGCCAGGTTTCTCCCAAGGTTTATTTTTCTCCATTAGGTCACCTAATGGGGTTTTGGTTTCCTTGCCACTGTTGCCTCTGGCTTGGCTTGCTCAGTTGGGGACACTAAATTGTTCTAAATTTTTCAACTTAATATCCAAATAAATCTAATTATTAAACCAAATTAACCATATAAACTAAATTACTGATCTAATTACTGATCTAAAGCCAACACTGTCACTGTATGATAATTGAAATGAACTGATGACATCACCGCTTTCTCCGGAATGGCTATACGGCTGAATACAATTCTGTTGTATTATTTTGCTGTTTAACACTGTAAAGCTGCTTTGAAACAATCTGCATTGTTAAAAGCGCTATATAAATAAAGTTGACTTGACTTATTACTTTATTACTTATATACTGTATAATTCAATGTCTTTTTTAGGGAGCCACAGGTGAATAAATGAATGCATCTGAACTTGACTTTATACATCGAGCTGAGGTTCAAATTAGACTCATCATTAAATTAAACAAAGCACGGTGTCAAATTGTGAAAATACATTTAACCTCTATATTTCAGCATGAACAGGTATAAAAATGCACACACATCCTTCAATAAATAAGTGAAAAGAACGAGATAAGCCTCGCCCCCTTGAGCGACCTTCGCCTTCACCTTCATTCTGACTGATGTCAATCCTTTAATCATTTTTTGGTTCCCTCTAGCAGTTTTAGATAATACAGGTATTAGAAAAGCATGAGTGGGATGTTGGGTTTAACTGAATTCTGTCACCGGGACGGTCTGGCCTTCCTGAAGACAGCCTGCGGCGACATTGCTGCCCTGCAAACAATTACAGTCTCACTTTGTTGCCGAATAATAGGGCAAAACAAACTAGTTCACACCCTCCAAATCACTGTCAGGCTTTAAACGAAAATAGCGACCCATACTGTTCCTTATTCGGCAAAGTTTTCAATAAAGTATCATGATTTTAGCTTTTCTAGCATTAACAGTTCTCATTTGAAATGTATCACTAAAATACTTCCTGTTGAAAGAAAGAACAACATGTTTTTGCAATGTTTCTGAAATAAGATTTTCACATATCAACAGCAAAACCGAGAATGTGAACATGGTATTTCCAGTGATAATTTATATGCATCTACATTTGTACGTGAAATATTAGGGCTGCCAGCTAATAGTGGAGTAAATGTTAGTTAACGAAATCAGGCTTAGACCAAATTTTTGTTGACTGATTTTGCATAAAATGCTACACTGTAAACCCTAACGCTCAAAATAATTAATTGGTTTGAGTAGAGCCAACTCAAATTAAACAAATTAGTTTTATGAGTATTTTGAACTTTCTTTTTTCTTTTAAGTTCATAAAACGGACACATTTGAAGTAATCTGAATTGTTTCATTGTTTTGAGTTTTTGTGAACTGGTTTCTTTTAATTTTATACAAACTTAAAGCTACACTGTGTGATATTTTCCCCCATCTAGCGGTGAAAAGGTAAATGACCATTCATTAAATATTAGTTTCTGTTCCTCCCAATTCTGATTTCATTTTAACTCCTACGGTGGCCGATTTAGTCCAAAATTAACATGGCTTCCAGTTCAATCCAGCATTCCCCCTCTTCACATTCGACACGGTGCCATCGAGTGTTAAAACGCAAAAGGCGAAGCTTGAATTTACGGGTATGTCCCTCTTTGGCTAATGTACTTTCAAGATGGAGCGGCAACATGACGACCCCCATTCGAACCCCTTACCCGTATGTATTTTCAATGGCATATTATAAACTTACGAGAATACTTTATTACTTGAAAGAAGTAAATATACATTAATGAGCACATATATTTTTTTAAAGAACTAAGTGTTTTTAGCTAAGAATAAACTAAAAAAGTTACACAGTGTAGCTTTAAAATGAACAAACTGGGCTACAATTTATATTTCCCACCATGCTTTACTATGACAATTAAAAGGGAGAGTAAATGCTAAATGAAGTGTTATATGCTTTTTGAGAAAGATTAATGTTAAGGTGGAGATTTTGTAGTGTTTAAAGTTTCTGTTATGTTGGGGATCTTTTGGGGGGTTACCATCATGGCGACGAGTGAGCATGACCTTAGTTTGAGAACAGATATACAGTATGTTCAATATTCTATATTGCTGTCCTCATTCAGCAAGTGCTAAACTATGCTAATGCTATCAAAGCACTGTTTCCAATTAGAAAGGTGGCATTTTTTTTAATTAGCTAGTTAAAGCTAGCCAAGTTTCCACTACTAAAAATAATTAAGTTGATCATTTTAAATGTAAATTTATGCATTAGCTTACTCAAATATTTGAAGTTAAGAGCAATTGTATGAGCACAAAATAATAAGTTCTGCTTACTTAAACTTTAAGTTTCTTAACTTAAAAAATTGAGGCAATCGGTTACATCCTTTTTTTTTAGTTTTGCCAACTGATTCGGGTTTACAGTGTAGAAAAACTGCTAGCAAGAAAGGCCATTTTATTACAAAAATTTAATTTCCACACCTGTCATTTCAATCACAAAAGGCTATTTAAAAGTACTGTACATCATTTGAGATGCTGAAAATGACTGCGCCAATATTTATTGCTTCCAGAAAATGTCTAAAAAGTAATGTTAGAAATCCCCAAAAGTAGTCATTGTTGAAGAATAACCAAATTCCATTATTTTGTCAAAGTGCACCTTTAGAAACTTATGGGAATCAGCTTCTTTTAAGATGTTAATCAGATGTTTGTACAAAAATACGACCCTTAAAATGGCACTGCACATGCGGTAACAGAACCTCTTGCGATTCAGTGAATATATTTGCAGGTTTTTTTGCATACTTAAATGAATTGGTAGGAAACCTCATTAAAACACATCAATCCACCAGAGACTTGAGACAACAGGGAGCTATTAAGGAACGTCATTGTTTTCGACTATCAAGCCGAAGATAGAAAGAGGTTTCGTGAGAGGAGTGGGTGAAGAGGGTAACTATCATGACTTTGCCCCAGTGCTACTAATTATATGCATTCATTTTCCTTTTCTATCATTCTTCTCTGTGTTTTGAGGAAAACTGCTCTCTTATTCTTCTCATTCTTTCATTCTTCTCTAGGGTAATCAACTGAGCTGCATTAAATGAGAGGAATTTTCGTTCTGAACCTAGTTTGGCATTTATTTACCATCAAAAACCACTTAAATTCTCAAAAATGAGCGTCTTCATTTTTGCTCCATAATTACAAACAACATCATCAGATTCCTCTAAGGAAAAGTGCTCTGGCCTGCAGGCAAAAGGCACTGGCATGATGGATCTCATTAGTATGAGGTTGCCAGATCAGCGCCACACTTCTCTGCGCACTGATTACCTATTGGACGGTCACTTAATGAATCTTACACAAGGCAAACCGCACCTGCTCCCAGTCAGAGCAACCGGAAAAGACTTGGGTGCTGGTTAGGATGTGTGCGATAAAGATGTTAATTGTGTTGCTCCAAACATACAAACCATCAGTCTGGGAATGCTGTGTTATCCTAATGTTATTTCCAACTCAAACTGCAATGCAACGGTGTTATGTTTAGGTGAGCGGTGGGTTATTTTTACAGCTAAATATGGGAGGCATGTGTTGACGCTCGTGTGAGTTTAAACACCACTGCTCATCAAAATGTTTACTTCAGAGCCATTTTAACCTCTTTAACTAAGTCTATTAATGGTAATCTCAACATACCCCATACTGAGAATGTTTACTGAAGGAAATCAAACCGTTCAAAACTTGCTCACGCACATATTGAGTATTCCTCAGCAGTGTGTTCGGGAGGAAGTGCCTGGACTCAAATCTGCCGACTGACACGCTGAGCGAGTGCCATCTTACACACAGCCAAACAGAAGCACACATGAATGCACATGTCCAGAAAGACAACGCACTTTAGGATGCCCTTCTCATGAAACTTCCTGAACCATATCCGAAATCCAAGATACTTCTGAAGAATTAATTTGTATAGGCGTTTCATTTATATTGATGCAGTAGTCAAATCAAGGTTCTAGCACAAATACATGTAAACAAATCCTCCGACACATGCTGAGCTGAATGACAGCAGTGAGAAACGACTGCCGCAGGTTTCTATTCTTATGCTCAACAATGAGACGTTCTGAAAGGGGAAAGAACAGACAGATGAAAGAAGTCTTAAGTTTTTTGTTCTTTACATATTTTAACCTCCAGTAAACATTCTTACAAAAGAGCTGTCATGAGTTACAAGGGGAAAAATTGTCAGGGTGGTGGGTGTCAATGTGGATCTAGATAAAGAAAAACTTTGTTTAAAAATGTGCCTTTTAGTTCTTCAAATGTAATCTTTGTATTCATGTTTCTATGGTTTTGAAGAATAAAAAAATAAAAATTTTATGTATTGTAACAAAGTAACATGCTTTACACCTTGAATATTGTGAGTGTACACACAAAGATATAGTTTGAGAAAATATATATATTTTGAGTTTGACAGATATTAACCATTTTTTTAACTCAAAATCTACAAAGTAAAAATTAAGCTAAATTTCATAATTTCGTATTTTTATAACAATATTTCCAATCATGCTCCAATTCTGTTTTATGAAAAATAAAAGTGTTAAATATTATTTAAATGTTTGTATTTAGGACATAAAAGGCTAGAAAATGTTATTTCTACAACCGTCATTTCCATCACAAAATGCTATTAAACAAAGTACTGTACATCATTTAAGATGCTTGAAATGACACCATAGTTAGAATTACTTTCGGAAAATGTTCCAAAAGTAATGTTTGAAATGGCCAAAAGTGCTCGGTTGAAGAATAACCAAAATACATTCATTTTGTCAAAGTAAACGCACAGAATCGGCTCCTTTTGATGTTAATCAGATGCTTGAACAAAAATATGACTAAAACAGGATGCGAATAAAACAGAACGTCTTAATGTAATTTATTGAAAACTTGCTGAAAAAAAGAAATAAATGTAAGAAAATGTTAAGAATATTTATGATAATTTTATAATATTAATTTTTTTTTACACATTGAATACTCCGAGGGTACTTAAATCATATATATAAATCACATTGTTTTCAATTATTTTTATATAATATATTTACATTTATATTTAAAAATATCATGAATTATTTTTCAAAATAATCATCAGGGTCTGCAAGGGCCCTCTCTATGATATAAAACATGTAGCTTTTTTTGACATAAGTTTATAAATAATAATAAATACATTTATAAATAGTAATAAATGATTACTTAAGGTTTTGTTAAATTTAACAAAAAATACAAAAACCTACAAATAACTGTCCAGACTTGCTGTGAGAAAATACTTAGTACTTACATTTTAATAAAGTTATGTGTAAGTGCATGAAAGTATTTTTTTTTTTTTCATAAATAAAACTGTAAGGCAGAACAAAAACCAAAAAGAATTTAGGCAAATCTCAGAAATACAGCCGCCTAAAGCAAACAAAATGCTTTAAATGTCCTTCCAACACTTCTAAATGTAACAATAAAGCAACAGTAACACTTAAAACACATTTATATTTATATCAAATTTATATTAAAAAAAACAACATATTTTTAAACTTTCACCTTTTTTTCCTCAGGGTGTGAGCATTTAAGAGTCGATTAGAAAATCTAAAATGCTTCAAAACAACACTGAGGTACAGTTAGCCTAATGGGTAAAAAAACCCCACCCTGTCATCTTGAACAAAACCTGCTCTGTTCAAAGCAAAGAAAAACATTTAAAGGTGCTAATATAGCGCCAAATAGCTAGGATGAGCACAATGCAAACAAACAGACATTATCTTCCAAAAATGATGTCCATTTTACTGACAACACAGTCATGTCTTCCTGGAATCTCTTGATTAAAATATGGCTTACGTTAAAGTGGAAATGCGAGTGCAAGTGCAGCTTCACGCATTTGTTGATTTGGCAGTGAAAGAAAATGCTGAACACACTACTTGGAGAATGGATGCCATCAATAAACGAATAACTGCATTGTCAATATTTAAGATGGAGGGGTGCTTCCTGCTGACTGAGGTCAACCCTGTAGGGACAGAAGCAAGGAAGAGGAGGATAACAAGGAGAGAGATTACGAAGGGAAAGTAAAAGAGACTAGCAACTGTGTGACTTCCTGTTGTCATCCACAGTTCCTCCAAATGCATCATAATCTCTCACTTAGACTCATTTTCCCCTCTCATTTGTCTCACTTCTACAGTTTTGCCACTTCCTCAATCAACTTCTGATGTCCTGATGTGACACTGACTAACAGACACAAAGCAAAGCAAATGGTTCCCAAACAGAACTCAATATTATAATGACAGGATTAAGTTGCCATGTGTAATTTTTCATGTTAAAATACTTCCTATTCCAGTGTAGAACCTTAACTTGACTACTACAGAAATATAGTGTTTTGAGGGAATAATATAGCATTGTGCAAGGAACCACGCAAAAATATGTTTTCATAAAATCGATAATAATCGGCCCCTGTAATCTTAAAAAAAAGGAATAAAAGTTGTTAGCGGTTCATTTCAACTTGAAACTGCAGTGTATAGATACATTTTTGGAGTTTTTGCAAATGTAGACTGTAAATAGTAATTTTTCAAAGTTGTAAATAAAACAAGATTACTGGAGCAAGTTTTACAAGAAAATGTTTAATCCAATGTGTCACTTGCCATTTCTTTGTAATTACTTGTGAAATTTACTAGCAATTTCTGAGTGAAAAATTCTCTACACCAATTTTGGCTGTAGTTTTTCCAATGAGCCTACGTTATAACAAACACATTACATTAGCTTCATTTTATTTGTTGATATTTATATTAACATTTAACTTTTTAAATGCAGGAGGCATGTGGAAAGTTCATATAAATATTAAATAAAATTAAAACAAATTAATGTAGCTCTCATGTATACCTCAACTAAATTACAGTGTTTCATTTTTCCAAGGATTTTTAGTCAGTAATAATTATTTTTCCTGGCATCTGACAGCAGTATCAAGCATTCAAAGTAAACATTAAATAGCTGGTTAATAGGTTAATACAATTAAATAACACTTAAATGAAGCATGCATAATTTATTTAAATTACACTCCTGAGCAAAAAATTGTCCAAGCCAAAAATTGGCAAAATATTTAGTGGACTTTTAATGGTCTTAACCATTTTAATCACAAATCACTGGTCTGGAAATTAGCAAGAATTGCACACATGTTGTAGATAAAGTAACTTGGCACAGAATAGCCTTAGCAGACAGCTTTTTACAGGAAGAAGTGTCAGTGTTGTTCCACTGGTTTCAAACCGTTCATGAGTAGTTAAAAATGTCTCCCAGTTCATTTGAGTTTAATGTGAGACCAAATATACAATATTGGGGTCAAATCTGGACTCTGACCAGGCCTGATGGACTTGTTCTCAAGCCACTTCTTGGTTGTCTTTGCAATTTGGGCAGGAGCATTGTCTTATTGAAAAATAACGTGATCAATTCCTCATCAGATAACAACTTTTAAATTGTGGGAAGCAAGCCATTCTGCAATATTCTCCTGTACTCCAAAGCATTACATGACTTTTCACAGTGAAGCAGCTCACCAATACCAGCAGCTAAAAAGGCTCAATGACACACTCCATGCTTCACTGTGCTAGTGATGCATTTATCATTATATTTCTCAGCAGATTTTCGAAGGCACTGCTGCGGTATTTCGTATTTGAGTGTGATTCATCACTCCACACACACAACTTCCCATATTCTGCCAAAAACTTCATCCTATCTTTTTAAATATTTGTGGTCAAGACAATTAAAAGTTTAGTGTTTAACCATTTTGGGCGTGGCCCTTTTTTTTTTTTTTTGCTCCGGAGTGCAAATATACTAAATATAGAATGTTCAAAACACATCAATACAGACCATAGCTTTAAGATGTATTAATTTATGTTTATTCTTTAGGAAGAGATGATCGCATTGACTGCGCTGTGCGCCACCGCTTTAAGTTGAACTGATAGGCTACGCGTCTATCAGTCACGTCACCCCTAGTAAACACAGATGGAGCGATTACACGACATATGATACATTTCAGTAAGTTGTAATGTATCCTCAACATACTTTAAGATGTATTAATTTATGTTTATTCTTTAGGAAGAGATGATCGCATTGACTTGCGCGCCGCCTGCAAGTTGAACTGATACGCGTCTATGATCGATTGACTCCCGCGCCGCGCGCTGCCGCTTTAAGTTGAACTGATGCGCGTATCAGTCACGTCACATTAAAGAGCGTCAAAACGGCATTTATCGTTTGAATTTCGTGATAAAATGGTCTGAATACTTAATATGTTCGTGTGGGAACTCGGATTGAAGTGTGTTCCGCGCTTACAACAAGCGGACTGTGAACTGTTAAAGATTACATTCATAACCTTTCGGTACACGCGTGCACCGTACCGAAAGCCCTGTACCGAAACGGTTCAATACGAATATGTGTACCGTTACACCCCTACCCAACGCAGTTATCATTTTGCACTGACGCCCATGGGCGTGCAGGTCTGAAAACGAGGTGTGTTCAGAGAGCATTGTTGGTGTGTTGCTATTTTGAGGCAACTGAAAACGACCGTGCCATTGACCAACAAAAACCTGGTCTAAAGTCAATAGCGCAGTATTTTTTGTGTTATTTAAAGGCCGCGTAAGTAATTATGCGGGTGCACAACACGCATGCTTAATACACACACAGGGACATGAAACAGCACACAAACATTTTTAAATATTAACAATAAAAGGATTCCTCTCTGTCGAAGCATTCAGCCTTTCTGCTCGTAAATTCCGCCATGGTGCAAGCGCAACTGGCTTTTAAAGGGAATGGGAGATGACACTGATTGGTTTATTAAACGTTACGCCCAAAACACACCCATGACTCATTAAGAGACAATGTACAAGCCTTTTGGACCATGTGCCTGGCGTGCTGACCAGTTTTTTTTTTTCTGTCGTTAAACTAGCAAAAGTGGATTCAGACATGCCCTAAGTGCAACTGCGCTACGCACTTCAGACCATTCGCTCAGATCGTTAAAATAGGGCCCATTGGTTTTAGACATTAGTGTAGGCATAAACCTGTAAATCTACAAAATTGGCTGACTCGTTCGTGCAATCTCACTAGGATATTTCAAACGAGGAACCACACAAAATGTAACGGAATTATTAAATAAGATGCATCAAACTGATTTCCTCTTAGATGTCGCCTGAGGACTCAATAACGCACACATGCACGTATAAATCCCCATACACACACCCATGCTCTGCCCAATAGTGTTTTTTTCTAGAGATGCTCCGATCAGCATTTTTGGGGCCGATCACCGATTACCGATCACCAAGATCATGATCTGCCGATTGCCGATCACTGCCGATCACAGAATGGCAGGGGAATGGCAATCTTTTATCTATAATCTTGCAGAGCTTGCACCATTTGTAGAAATGAAACTAACTCTAAATTAACTGAGTCAAGATCTTGAAGAACCACCAAGTGTTTATTTTAGAAAATGAGATAACTAAAGGCTACTGTAGGCCACCTTTCCCAAATAAATGTATATAATAAATGTATATAATTATCTCACCTAAATATTTGATCATGCAGTGCATTTTTGTTTTTAAAAACAAATTTTCAGGTAGGTCTAACATTAGTATTGAGGTAAGACATACTAAAGACATTTAATAAGAAATCAAATGTAAATTAATATTAGTCTTCCCTGAATACATTAAATTAGATTAATCCTTACACTTAAGGTTGCAAAAGTTAGTCATTCAAGAGCAGTGAGTGTCATAAAGGTTCATCAAACACCACAAGACAAAGAGAAACTCAGAGACAGCAGTAGTTTATTCGACATCTGTCCCTTTAAGAGCGAACACGGATACGGTTACAGCTGCACAAACGTTCACTCGCGAGTCACGACGGGGTTTACGTGCATACTTGTCAAGACGGTCATTTAGTACATACATTTGTGTGTATCTGACCATTTCAGCGCAATTTGTACTCGCAAGCTTTTTGTGAGATGGCCTGTGTGTGTGTGTGTGTGCGCGCGCTCACGGTCTGGAGAGCGCGCGAGTGCTGAGCGGTTTGAACACTGGCAAGACTTAAAAATAAACGCAAATGATAAACTTTAGTGACGATGCGACACTGCCTCGATTGTGCAAAGTGGCAAATCCTGTGTCAACTGTGCAGCTCGATTTTAGTGCACATGCGATGCGCTGATGTGAAGCCATTTGAGCTTGCCTTTATGAGAGGGAGAGAGAGAGCGCGCGCACGCGGTGATTCACGCGCGCTGTTTGTGAACTTACATTCCACAGAAAGTTTTCAAATGACTGCGTAAGTTATTTAATATAGAAATATGAATTGTACCTCACCTTCAGCATTATAATTATTTTACCCGCGCTGGAAAGAGAATGAGACTGTGTCGCTGCATATCATGCCCCCCAGCTCTCACGGCAGGTGCGGGTTTATGTGTCGTCAGCTGCGATCGGTTCATGAGATCGGCCTTTTTAGAGACCGCCGATCAATCATCCCAAAGCGATTATCGGCCGATCGAGATCGGTTGCCGATCAATCGGAGCACCCCTATTTTTTTCTAAAACCCTGAACTCTATAAACACACACACACACACACACGTTACAAATGCGAACAATTGTTGTGGTATTAAAACTACAGTCAGTCTGAGAATGTATTAATTTAATGGCTGGTAAAGTAGCTCTGGAATAAACCCATAATCTCAGACAGAGAATATCTTTTAACTCAAGAGATTACGGCTGCTTTTACAGAAATCAAGATTACATGCTCTTTTTTTTATTGTTTTAGGCTGCAAACCACCACAGAAGTCTGCTACTCTTAATGTGAAAGTTGGTAAACTACAGTCACGCTACAAGCTAATAATAACTTTACAGTGTACAGTAAGATAATTACATGAGTTAAACAATGAATAATTGAAAGTTGCTGAACAAAATAATTACATATTAAGTTTATCAGTATTACTCAGTTCATTGTAACTATGTAACTAACACTATAGTACAATATTATCCATAAAAGTACTGAGCATCTGAAAACATCAGGTTTAATTACACCATAATCCATCTCTTTTAACGCCTCTGTACGGTGTATGCATATTAAGTTTTAAAGTAAATGACAAACGAAAAAGACATTTAATCACTTGTCAAATAATGTTAACAGTTCACACAAGTGCAAAAACACTTTCTCAAGTTTCTAAAAAGCTGGACTGTTTGTGCAGTCTGAGGTTACAGTGATACATAAAAGACGTCTACAGACTTTCCAGGATACTTTGAGCTGCAAGTAGCTTCGGAAACACTGCAAAAGTGCTAAAAATACAGCTGCCCATGTTACAAAACAAGAGCTTAAAGTGAAAGCCATTTAGAGTGGATTAGATCTTTGGAGAAGTGCTAATGGACAAAGAGAGGAAACACATACAACACTTGTTTAGCACTTAGTGTTAAGATAAGCTATTGAAAAAACTTTAATAAAGTAAGGAAGGACAAATAATGAAAAGGAAACAGATAGCAGGGGAGAGGAAAACTCCATCAGGACAATGAAGTGAATAGATGCAGGAAAGAGAACGAGAAAATTATTTTAAACACTGCTGGACAAGAAAGAAAAGCAGATGAAAGAAATATTATTGTGTGTGTGTGTGTGTGTGTGTGTAAAACTCCATCAGGACAATGAAGTGAATAGATGCAGGAAAGAGAACGAGAAAATTATTTTAAACACTGCTGGACAAGAAAGAAAAGCAGATGAAAGAAATATTATTGTGTGTGTGTGTGTGTGTGTGTGTGTGTGTGTGTGTGTGTGTGTGTGTGTGTGTGTGTGTGTGTGTAGATTCAGTCCTTTCAACACTTTGTATCCCACAGATAAATCAAAGAGGCTCTTGAGTAGAGCGGAGCCAAGACAACGGTTAAACACAGCACAGCGGTCAGCCTCAAAAATCATCATCTTCCGGTTTCCTCGAGACAGACCTCAAAGAAACACATCACAGCTCAGACGTGCGGCAGCTAAACTATAAGGGGCCATACTTGAAGTGTTTTATCATTTTCCATGAAGCCTTCTTAATAGTCAAAGTTTCCTTCTTCTTTATGTGTTTTACACAATTATTTTTCACCCTCTCACTGTACCTTAAACAGGCAGTTTTTGGTACTGTACCTTTAAGATACAGTGTGTAAACGACCTTCGTTATGATAGCTAACCTATTAAAAGTAAAATTAATACAAAATAGGGGAAACGCTTTACAGTAAGGCTTCCATTTGTTCAATTACCTACTTTAGTTATCACGAGATACCAATGAATAATACTTCTAAAGCATTTATTAATCTTAGCTAATGTTAATTTCAACATTTACTAACTTTGAATAAATAATATTAATATATGTGACTTTTGACTTCAATGGACCCGAGCTAACATGAGCTCACAATGAACAGTTGTATTAACTAACATTAATAAATAATGGAACAAATGTATTACTCATTGTTTGTTAAAAGGATAGTTCACTCTGAAATGAAAATAAAGCCATATTTTACTCACCCTGCAATTGTTCTAATGCCGTGACCTCAAAAGCAGAATTTTTTAAATAGTCCTGCACACGCTCCTTCCTATAATGGTAGTGGATAGCGACCAGGCTAAAACATTAAAAAATTATACAAAAGTATCACTTAATGATACAGTGAGATGCGCGCCATATATGGAAAGTGTTCAGGAGGCATACTTTAAGGTTTTGCGAGAAAGAAACCGTATTATTTAGCCAAAGCACTGAGCTCGGCTGTTACTCTGAGCGCGCTCCTGTGAGAGTGCGTGCGAGTCAAAATACAATAATACAACGATACTAATAATAAAACCTCCTGAAGTGAATATTGTGTACTGTAGTCATGACAACATTGCATGAGGGGCTGCTGAGTCAGTACTGACAGCTCGCACTCTCACAGGAACGCGCTCAGAGTAACAGCCAAGCTCAGTATTTTGACTGAATAATACGGTTTCTTTCTCGCAAAACCTCCAAACTCGGTCCTGGAGGGCCGCTGTCCTGCAGAGTTTAGCTCCAACCCCAAATAAACACACCTGAACCAGCTAATCAGTGTCTAACTAGGGCCTTGTAAGACACTGGGTGCATTCCATTCGACAGGGTCCCTACGCACTGTTCACTGCTCCCTACTCCCTGAGCACGGTATATCAGTTGAAGTGGACTTCGTTGACAATAATCACTCATTTGGAACGCCCTGCAACGTCATCAAAGAAAGGCAAATGCGGGGACATTTTAAAACGCTTAACGTGAAACGGTCGCGCAGATTCTATAACAAATTAATATTGTAATTTACTTACCATATAATAAAACACACAGTATATATCTAAAACATAATCAAAACATTAGTTTTATTAGTTTACATACAAGTTGTATTGACTGAACACATTTGAAGCTGCACCTGTCATTCAATATGAAAATACATTTTGATTTGGTTAACTATGTATAAATGTAGGCTATTCTTAATCAATGGTCTTTGTAGTGGTCTCATATCGTGCACTTTCTTTCCCAAGTGCAGCTACGTAGTAAACATTCCTGAGGTAAATAAAGTAAAACATAAAAAATAAAAAAAATGACAGCCCTCAGCTGCTTCTCAACACTTTTAATTTGTTTACATATTCATAAAATATAATATGCAAATTGCCATAACCATTCATAAATACTCAAGTTTGTACAATAACTATGAATATTCAAATGCTATAAACTCCATCGCAGAGCTGTTTAAAACTCTTTCACCGACACGCAATGACAGTTGTGTTTTTCACTCTCTACTTCCTGTGAAGTGATGTATCGATGTTTCCTTTTTCCCTACGCCGTTCGCAGTACTCTTCAAACTGAACATGTTCGCTCCCTTTGGATCGGAATCTCACTTGAGATGGCGGAATACCCTCTGAAGTCCACTTCACAGTCCACTTACGGTCGAATGGAGCGCACCCACTGATTAGCTCAGGTGTTCAGGTGTTTAATTGGGGTTGGAGCTAAACTCTGCAGGACAGCTGTTTGGAGACCCCTGCCTTATAGTATGCCTCCTGAACACTTTCCATATATGGCACGCGTCTCATTGCATCATACTTTTGTATATTTTTTGTAATGTTTTAGCCTGGTCACTATCCACTGCCATTATAGGAAGGAGCGCGTGCAGGACTATTTCTTTTATTTCTGCTTTTGAGGTCCGAAAAAGATAGAAGGACATAGGGCATTAGAACAACAGTAGGGTGAGTAAAAGATGTTTTTTTTTTTTCATTTCAGGGTGTACTATCCCTTTAATGTTAACCAAAAGTGTTGTAAAGTGTTACCAAAATACCAAATAGGCGTTATGCAAACAATTTCTGACCATTATTTATTTACATTTTTTAAACAAATCCTTTAGTCTGATTTGTGATTCGATCCATTTGGTTAGATTCAAAAGATTCAAAGATTCAAAAGGAACAAATCAGAAATCAATACAGGATAGCCATGATCTGCTCACATACTCATTTGTGGAAAATGCACCTTTATTCCTCAGACATCCAGAGATAAACCAATTTTATGAGGCACTTCTCAACAACTTTACATTAAATACATTATAAATAGAATGTATCAAATAGATACATATTATATAAATATTCAAATACTTAAAAAAAAATATATATATACAAACAAATAGTAATATTCCAATTCCAAATACAATATGTATTCTTCAGACATCAAATGTATAAACATATTCCAATTTTATTAAGCACTTTTAAGCACTTCAACAATTTTCCTAAATAAATAAATACTTTAGCTAAGGAAAATAAGTATATTTAAGTAATAAAAGAAGACAAATTTGTATAAAGTTGAATCCAATCCAATATAATTCCCTCTATACAGTTGATATCATGTTAACAATTTTGTAAAATGTTGAGCCTATGCAGCTCAAGGAAATATATAATAAAACATGTCATGTTTCATTACAAGAATGTTAGATTTGGTAACCAGTTGATGCCCGATGTGTCTGAGTAATGAAGCAAAACCACCTGAGAATCGCAGCATTAGCAAGATAAATACTGTTTTCCATCATTTGACCCTTTGAAAGGACCCTTATATAATGGCACACGGATCACGTCGCTCTCTCGCTCCTCTCTTTCCACTTCAGCTTCACGAGCTAGTACGCAGGCCAATGCTGTGCGTCAGCTCACCCACTAGAGTCTCATCCAACCTTGGGCCGCCGTGGCTCAGTATCATGGGCACCATCTGTTCATACTGCAATCAACACAGCGGGCTGCACGCTGCCCTCTGCTACTCTATACTGCACCGCCAAACGTGTGTACGTGTGTGTGTGTGTGTGTGTGTGTGTGTGTGTGTGTGTGTGTGTGTGTGTGTGTGTGTGTGTGTGTGTGTGTCCCGAGGAAGCAAGGTGTATTTGTGAAAGCAGCGAGATGGTGCAGAACAAACTCAGTGTGTGGCTGCGTTTATGCAGAAAGAGGAATTTAGAACAAGTGCGGGTAAGCAGAAAGAGGAAAAACAGAGCACGTTTGTGCACACGCATTAGCCGCAGCACCTCGCGACTCGGCTGCCAAGTCAGAGCGGATCAGTGAATCCATTCATTCCGGGTCAATTTGGGCATGTTACTCGACAACACCAATTCATTAGTGTGATCCCTCACCGTCTCTCTCAGAATAACCCATCCCCTTCAGTATCCAGCAGTACCCACGACCCACAATGCACTGGGACAAGCAGACTACGGTCAAACAGATTGAGCGATGTTGTAAATATTTCAGTGGCTGTCTCTTTCCTTCTCCCTCTCAAATATCCGTTTACTCCTTGTTTTTGTTTTTTCAGTCCACCCAGTTTTCTTTGCATTCCGAACGTCTCTAAAACTCAAATTCTGCAACCTGGTTTCCAGAGACCCTCTAAAAGGTAGATGGTGGTGAAAAGAAAGGAATGAAAAGAGAGGTTTGGTTATCAAAGGAGGGTGGCAGGATGCGGGCCCATTCAGACGCCCACACATACGCTCTCACAGGCAGCGCTGACCTCGGGTGCACGGCTCGTACGCTCCCAAAAAAACGGCCTAATTAGACACGGGGAAATCGTGGCGGGGGCCTTGAGGTTGAACGGGTCTGAAGAGTTCACCGTACCTCTCGCTTGCGTTGGGTTTGTTTGAGTGCACAGAGGCCAGATTAAGATCTAAACATCGTTTTTCACTTTTTTTCCGTTCATTTTGCAGAGACGCCTGCACATGTGAAGGGACTGTGAAGGAAACTGAAAGAAATGGAGTGAAAAGGTCATTGAGGTCACGTCTGTCTCAATGCTCAGAATAAAATACAAGCTTACTGCACAGCGTAAACTGAATACAGCCACCTTGTTTTCTTTTTTAATAATATGTGAAAGTGTTATTCTGTAGGGTGCAGACATGTATTAAAATATCCATAATACATTTGATTAATTCTATCTATCTATCCATCCATCCATCCATCATGCCAAAAATCATAAAGATTAAAGATAATTTTATATTGCCAAAACTGCGGTTATTATATTAAACATTCTTCTTTATGTTCTTAATGTTAAATATATTAAATACTGTACGTTCTGCCCATTGCTGGTAGTATGCCTTTACAAACATCACCTCATTCTTATGGAGGTGCGCAGCTCTTGGGTGTTCAAATGACAGTGTGAACGGAAAACCGATACAGGGCTTATGAGCTGTGTGTGTGTGTGGCATGTGTGTGTGGCGCGACGAGAGATCGTTGTGTGTGAAGAGGTGAAAATCGGCTTGTCTCAGCAAAGTGCTGAATTCCTAACAGAGTTCAGTGACCCCAGGACCATCAGACACACCAGCCGGAGAGACAGGAAGATGTGTTCATCTCTGTGTGTTAGCTGCAGTTTTGACCCCTGACCCCATTTCCAGCGCACACACCACTCTCCTCGTTACATATTCATCACCTCGCATCCTGAATTTCTGATTTCCTTGACTCAGTGATGTGATGATCCAGCACAGAGATTAATGCGACGGATGGCATCTGCTTCTGATCAGAGACGCTGTGCATCTCGGTTCTCAGTCTATGTGTTTGCAGTACAACCTGATCCAGTTTTCTCTGCTATTTTGGCTTGATACAACGTTGAATATCATGCTTAAATGTAATACACTTTTCACTGTCAATTTACTGAGACTTATTGACTTATTTAGAGTTTTAATTGTTCTCATTTTATCTATTTATATTTTATTTATAAAATTAACATTTCAAATTTTTACTACAATATTTAAATGATTTGTTTACTTGGTCACTTTCACTAGTTTTGCATTTTCTTTCTTATATCTGTTAATATACATTTTATTTTAACTATATTTGTGTGTATATATTTTTGTTTTATAGTTTTGCATATAATTTTTTTTTTTTTTCTACATCCACAAAAAATAAAATTCATGCACACTTAAGCTGGGTGCACAGTGCAATTTTGGCCACGATTTGGCCATCTGAGACAAATTTTGCATATCCTAAAAGATTCCCCTCATCCTAGGCTAAAATCTGCAAGTTTGACATGTTCACCGGCAGCCGATTAATGACCGCTGCGATCCAATTTGACCTCAGACGAAATTCTGGCAGTGTCAGAAGATTTGGCACACAATCCTGCAGTGCGACTTCTCCTACAACGACCGTCAAATTATCTTTCAAGACAAACTATGACCAAAATGAGCGCTTGAGATTTCTACCACCATTTCAATCCTGCGTGTAATGCAGCTCACTGTCTCTGAACGCGTCATTGATTGATGATATAAAACTCTGGATGAGTTTTCTTGCATGCGTCCATTTTTAACACGCCTTGACTATCGTACAGTCTGACGTTAATGACAACTTAGATCTTACAGTGTGACATGGCTTACAGCGGGGATCATGTTCATACAGTCTGACAAGGAACAATCGTGAAGGACTATTATAAAACTATTATCACACAGTGTGATTCAAAACATATTGTAATCCTCAGAGGTGTCTCTATGGTTTTGTTGCTGCAATCCTGTGTTTGCGTCGGTCTGTATTTACTACTACGTAATGTGCGAATCAGTGAGCGGGGCTAAATAGATTTTCTGCAGAAGCGGTATTTCGTTGCACTATGACATAAAATTGTGACAATTGTGAGTTTGGTTTTCAATAAAAACTGTTTTTGGACAAACGAGGAAGTTTTGAGTTCTGAAACGTATAAATACAATGAAGTTGTAGGCTGTTGTAACTAACAGTACTGACAGTAACTCGCGGTCGAGCGGGCGAACTGATGCGAATGTGCTCTAGTTATGATCGTGTTAGGGGAGGAGCCAGGCCTCCAGTGCGTCATCGAGCCACCGTTTTAACCCCGCCCAGAAAATCCTGAACACAGCAACGGTGAAAAACTGTTTAACGGTCTAACTTCTGAATTCAGTACTACATAGTTCACAGTCTTTGTAATGTGTTTCAGCAATACATTTCTAACATTAATAATGTGTTTACAAACAAATCTTAAGCAAGACTTTAAGCAAAACATGGTCAGGTCAAAGTGTCTGAATAATTTTGGACCCAAATTTGACTGGTAGTCAATCTTTGGGTATAATACGTCACAGTTTACTTTATTTTGTCATCCTCACTAACATAAATGAACTATAGTGTCCTGCACCCACTATTAAAACATTTTATCTGGTGTCTGAATAATTTTTGGTTTGACTGTATATATAGTTTATTCCAATAACTACTGTTCAAAATTGTACTTCTTGAGGTAACAAATACAATGTTTTTGTCAGGACAATAAAACAAATAAAGAGTGAAAAAGAGAAGAAGAAAAAAAACAATTGACAAAAAAAGTGAGGCTTTGTGTCGGCTTATTCATCAATATTTTTTTCTTCTATATTTTTCTGCACTGTTTATTCCTTTAAGTAGGCTATACTTTTTGAGGGTAACAATTTCTTGTCATGTCAATAAGACAAACTGGGAAAAAAGAGAGAAAAAGAAAGAGTGAAAAAAAAGAGATTGCATGTCAAGATGGGCAAAAAAAAAAAAGTGAGGCTCTGTGCCGACTCATCCCGCGGGAATTGTCGTCATGGCTACATCCTTCCAGCAGCAGCTCCCTGATTCCCAGGGAGCGACGAATGGAAGACAGGAGGAGAGAGAGAGACAGATGGAACGGCTCTTATTGCAGTGAGAGGCTGAGGATTGGATGGTATATTACCACATGGTAAAACAGACAGAGGCATTGTCTGTCCACTAACACAACAAAACTCAATCTAACACTCCAACACAACCTGTGACTTCACACCGTAAGATTAAAGACAGCATTAAAAATGGCTTTGCATCACATTTAAGTTGCATAATGTGATGTGTATGGCCATTGTGTTGCATCTCGCTGTATTTTTCACTGTTACGGTTAACTGTACCAAGTAAAAAAAGTGAAATTCCTGCCAAATTTTTCGTATTACACATGCCTATTATTCACACAGCACTCAGCTAAGGAAGCGCGCCTCTCTCGTGTATCAGTGTTTATCTGCATTCATCAGCAGCGGTCGGCGACTCCAGGAGTCCCAGCGGCAGACAGTTTTAATCAGATATTCAAGCGGCTTCAGGCAAAACAGTGTCCTTCTCTCTGAGAGCAGCTCATGCTTGTGTCTTCCACTGAACAGCCCTTTCAAGACATACCTATTCAGCCCGGTCCAAAACATATCTGAAAATGATGAGACGCAAAGAACAAAGCCTGGCAGAGAACAAAGACAACACAATGAAATACAGTAGCACAAACTGCTTCACAGGAAGTGACAAGGAACAAGAGATGGTTTCAAGGAACTGATGTAAAATATCAGATGATGATTTCTGATTAGATGAAGACTTGGAAAAATCCCACAGATATATACGATACAATTTATTAATAATAATAATAATAATAATAATAATAATAAAAATAAATGTGGTAGAAATAATAATAAAATGCAATAATAATAATAATAATAATAAATTATGTGGTATTTGATTTCAGAATAAAAGGTTCAAAGAATATTAAAGGCTTTAGAGAATAGATGTGAAATGACTGTTTTGGATTATATGCGGATTTGGAAAATTACACAAATATAAGGATACTGTGGTAAGGGACATTACCACCGTTGTTACTATTATTACAACTATTTTATTAATAATAATAAAATAAATAAATACATTTGTGTTATATCATTATTTATGGTTTTATCATCATGATTATTATTATTATTAAATTATATATATTTTTTAAATTATTTATTATTATTATTATTAATCATAATAATAAGGTATCAGTTTTCTTTTAGTTTTTATTATTGATCATTTTAAAATAACATTATTAATAATAATAATATTAAAATGCTTAAAAATAATAAATAATAAAAACTAACAAAACTGTAAATAAAACAAATTATATAACAAAAGTATTAGTGTTATTATTATAAATAAAAAACAGTGTAATAACCATAACCATTATATATATATAAATAATAATGATAATAATAATGATAATAATAATAATAATAATAATAATAATAATAATAATTTGTGGTGTGAGATAACAGAGAGACCGCTTAAAGATATTTAGCTTACTAAATTTACAAGGTCAGCTCTAAAAGCGGTCATAAATATGTTAATTGGTGACAAAAAAAATGTGTGGAAAATAAACCAACATTAGTCAGATTCTACATGCACGATTAACAATTAACGCTGAAATGTCAGATGTACTAAAACCTCAGAGATAGAGGCACAGGCTGCCAAAGTCATTGGATTCTCAAGGACACTGCGGCGAAAGAGAGTGTGTGTGTGTATGTGTTTGATCGAGAGAGACGAGCGTGCAGGAATACGAGAGGTAGCCTGGGAATACACTCACGTGGATTGGCCGTACCGTGAGCATGTGTGTCAATATGTGGTTCTGAGGGCGGGGCTTGGCATCCGGTCCGTAAAGCATCCTGGTTGGAGTAGAGCAGGGATGGGCAACTCCAGTCCTCGAGGGCCACTGTCCTGCAAAGTTTAGCTCCAACCCTGATAAAACTCACCTGCCTGTAGCCTTCTAGTAATCCTGAAGACATTGATTAGCTGGTTCAGGTGTGTTTGATTAGGGTTGGAGCTAAACTCTGCAGGACAGTGGCCCTCGAGGACTGGAGTTGCCCATCCCTGGAGTAGAGTAATGACGGCAGGGTTTGGGCTGGAGAATCATGCTTATACATCACTACGGCTAATGAATCGAGGGTTACAAGACAGAAGAGCAAAGTGGACTCAAGTGGACACAAGTTGTTCGTCTTCGCAACTTGCTCCCCCTGGTAGTTCAAACCAGCGAGACTGATTAGCCACCATTTGGACAGGAAGTCAGAGCATGTTGGTCTATCTGAACAGCGATACACTCCATTACCTCAAGCAAGTCCGAAAGGAGCAATAGAACAGCTCTAAACATCCACTCCACTGCACAGAGCCAAAGCGAGCAGACTTAAAAGACAATGTTTGATTACATAAAATGTTCATGGGTAAATTTCTGCCCATGCCAAGACAAGATCAATGCCAGTCACAACCATTACTTGGTTATTTTTTGCCTCAGACACCTTTCTCAATTACAACCAGTGATAAATGGGCCTTTCCTGTGTCAGTGGATGCTTGAGAATGAGCAATCCCTGTGTGTGATTACTTTGCCAGTAGTCTATGTTTGGTCTCTAGTAGAGCTTTCAGTTGTACATCATGAGTGGTGTTGAGGACTCCACATCCATAACCCATCACAACAGATTTTAATGGGGGAATTGCCTTTTTTAAAATAAGAAATGCAATGGCGATTAAAAAAACAAAAAAAACAGGTTTGGTGCGCATGTTTGTAGGACTAAAAATAAATAGTATTTAAGAATAATAATTATTTTATTTTACATTACAGCTGTAAAATTACATTACATTACATATTTATGGCTCTCTTAATTTCTTCAAATCATCTTTCTTCATTTTAAATCCAACTTTTTTTTTGACGGAAATCCGTAGGGAGTCTCTTAAGCTGCTCTTTTGTTGATAAGCGCTTCTTAATCTAAGTATGGAAAGATGGATGGAGGACACGTGGCACGGTTCCTGTGTTGTGATTCGACAGCAGCTTAGCGCACGTAACTTGCACGGAAAGGTCACGCCTCTTAACGGGAGATGTATGCGCTTAATGATCTCTACAGCGTCCCTGGGAAAGCCAAACAAAGGTGATTTGACTCCGGGATGAAAATAACAGCGTCTCGACGACATGGCGACAAACACAGTCAAACACAACACTTCCTTTTCTCCACGCGACACTTCCTCTTCTCCACGTGGGACAGCAACAAGACCACGCCCCCTTTTTTGCATATTCTTGTGGGCGGAGGTTAGTCTGTTCTACTGACGTAATAGAGTGCCGAAGTAATGACGTCACTTTGTAGGCCAAAACGCGGAAGTGAGTTAGCATTTTAGCCCTATGGGTTCCCTCGCCCTAAAGTCTATGGGTTTTTTGAATGGGTTTTTGCTAAATCGCCTGAAATAAGGTCTGTGGTTAACAAAGCCTCTATATATTTTCACGTTTTAATCTATGACATAAAACACACTAGTTATAACCTGCTTGTGATTTTTTAAGACTTTATTGTGTCTTAAAAACGATGGTTGCTAACAAGTTGCTAAAAGGGACTACATCCTTTGGCGGGGACTTTAGACGTCATCGTGACAAACAGGCAATCTCTCACTGCGTTTCAGCCTTATGAAGAACTTATGTGGCTGGAACTTATGCGCTATTCGCGCAAAGTTGGATGCTTGAACATTTGGAGTTTTCTCTCTTCACATGTTTGTCTCGTTGAGAAATGGCTGACATGGGCTGTGTTTACACGTCTTTTTGTGTTAAAATCTACTGTTAATGTGTGACAACTTAGTTTTAAGACTTTTTCAGTCGATAATGTAGTTGTTTAAAGCTCAAATCTGTGGTTTATTTATAAGAAGAGTGCCTATTTAAACATTTTATCTGGTGTTATCGGAGTTGTGAGCTCCAGTGAGTCAGCGGCGGTCAGCGCTTGTTTAGCCGGCGAGAGTTGACTTTCCTCGGCTAGTCCTTCTGCCGTCTGCCGCTGGCTATGATGTCTCTGTGGCGTCTCCAGCTACAATTAGTCTTGTGGAGATTTAACGGCCCATATTTGCTCTCATGGATCTATAATTTGTTCCCTGGCAAATCGTTTAGGCTGAGTGCAAAGATAAGTTTCATTACTTGTTTATTTTTAGGCTATAACTGTACGTTACCGTTGTAAGTTAGCCGACTAGCACTGACTTTGAATGTTTGACTGAATTGTTTGCTTTATTTCATGTGTAGCTTATTATACGTTTTGTATTATTGATCATACATAAACTTGCATTTAACAAAAAGAGACTGGGTTGTGTTTCATGTCATTTAATGTTATCACAGTGATAATCATATTGTCTGAAAAAACATTAACAAAAGATAAATCTCAGAGAGGCACGCATAAACAAAATTAGTTTCTAACATTTTTGGAAAAAACGAATGGCCAATATTTCTCATGAAAAAGTGGATAAGTGTTCATACACAGCGCAGATCATAATGAGCGAGCGTGCTTTTAAATAAAGTTTGAGGAAGCTTGATGATGACGTTGAACCGCGACCATGGTGTGCTGTAGTCCGTTTATAGCCTACCGTTAGCATTTTATATCTGACGGCTTTATTTGGGCTTCAAAATGTATACATTTTGGATTAACTTGTAAAGATTATCTTGGTAGACAAAACGTGTAAGGGTCATTACTCTTTGTTGAACACAGATCTTATTTTTTGCGATTTTCCAAAAGTCTATGGGGAAAATGAATGGCTTTTTGATCGAGGGAACCCATGCGCCGCTAACTTCCGGGTTGGCCTACAAAGTGACGTCATTACTTCGGCACTCTATTAATGAAGGAAGTACCAGGATGTAGTCCAAGCCGGCCGTTCGCTTTGAAAGGGAACTTCTGTTAAATAAAATATCGCTTGGCATTGAACTTTGAGCTTTATAATTTTACAGGTATTATTTATGCTCTAACAGCAACATTACACACTAACTAAAGTTTGAACAGTGGGATCACGAAGAACGGGACCTTTAAATATTATCAATTATCAAATAGCAAAGGCTGTGATATGAGTCAAATCACGCAGCCCGACCATCAAGATATCCCTGTGATACACTGGCACTGAATGCTTTTTGAGAAACAGTTCATGCAAAAATGAAGACTGTATCATTATTTTCTCATGTTGTTCCAAAGCTTTAGAGATCCTTTGATGTTTCTTTTGTTTTTGTACTTACAATGAACGTCAATGGGATAAAAAAAAAAAAACAGAAAAAATTGGTCCCACTGACTTTCATTGTATGGATCTTTTTTCACAAAATTTAAACAATGTTCAGAGAGGCTCTTAGGAGTAACTAAACATCTCTATGTTAGAAAGTGGTGCCCGGAAACAAGCCTGCCAACCTACAATCCGCCTCAATGTCCCAAGGGGAACACATCCAAGTGGCAATATGGATTGTGAAGGTTTTAAAACATGGCATTTCTGAATAACGCAATTGTTTCATTGACAAACACCAGAGGAGGTGAGGGCAAATACAATCTAACAATCTAAGACTTAAACACTTGAACTGTATCCAGACCACCCTGTACTAATTATTCCCAAAATAAGCAGTGGGGGAAGAGTTTCTGTGCACTCCACACCCATAAAGCACATACTCAAAATAAACTCCAGCAAACAGATCCAAGAATGGTCCGATGGTCTCAAGCACTACTGATTTATGTGCCTGACCCCAGCCTGACCCACTCAGGATGGCCTTGTTTGAGAGGTTGAGAGGGGTCACGTACCGTCAGCGCTCACTTCCTGTTCCTGTTCCTCTCCAGCACCTGCTCACGGAGGACAGACGCTGTCGTATCTGGACCTGTTGAAAGAGAGGATCATTTATTAATCCATTCACGGGAGGCAAAACACAAAAGGTACTGCATTCATGACTGCAACTGTAATACACTGCCACATATGTTTTAATGGGGCCATATCAACGCTAAACAGGATTTTTGTTGCTTTTATGATATAAAGCGTATTGCCAACATTGCTCAGAAAGTAATGGTCTCTCCACCTCTTATAATTGAGGTAATTCACATATAGGTCCAGTAACAAAAACTGTTAGAATTTAAATTTTAGACAAGTCCACATCACTGTTATTTTTATTTTAGAAGACTGGAGTAGTAATGCTGAAAATTCACAACTATCAACCCCAAACCTTTGAATGGCAATTGATTGGTTGGTTGATTGGTTGACTGATTGGTTGATTACTAATAGAGGTTTCCTTCGCTGTATTCACATACAGTACAAAGCCAAACCACAAGCCATTTTCTATGCAAACGTGGCTCTCGACTTTTGGTGTGAGATATTTAATAGCAGTAACAGATGTGTGAACTCCACTTTAAAGCTCAGTGTGTTTGAATGCACAATGTTGACTCCTTTTAAACATCACCTCAGCGCTCTCTGAATCACTGCTGTTCTACATCTATCATTCCCTCAATGAGCTCTGGAGGGAGAACAACATAGCCCTCGCTTTATCGCACTGACCCTATGGTGGTTGTTGTCCACCGCACCACGCAAGATCCAGATGGCAGAGAGTGAGAAATAGAGATAACAGGAGCAGTATGGCATCACACAGCAGTTCTGCACTTGTCTACCATAAGATCACTCAATGGCATTGCTGCAGGGGGTGGCTGGCGAGCCGGTGCGTAGTGAAAATGATACAACCTCCCAGCTCTGTAAACAATAACTGCTGCCGTGATCATGAAATCATCATCCACAGTTTGTCATGGGGTGAATCCATTTCCACTGAACAACCCACAGACCGACCAATAAGAACTGGACCGCTGCCCCATGATCCACATTTGGAGCTGGAAGTGACACCTCAACAAGCAATAATGTTTTAATTCAATCATGTGATGCAGTGAGTGCTCTAACTGGCAGTCAACTAAAACACAACATACGGCTGACTTTATAATAAAAAACAGAACTTGCAATGTGAATCCAGCAATTCTCTCAATTCATAAAATCTACAAAGAATCTGCCTTGCATTTTTTCATGAAAATGTTCATCTTTTGTGAAAGTCTAATTAACACATTGAAGCTAGAGCTGTCATGATCAAGTTACTGAACACAAACACACACACACTCACTCACTCCCTCACACACACAGAAACAGACAGAGACAGATTTTCTCATTTGAAAGTGCTTATCTAAAACAGCAACATGCGACTGGAATTTTAAGGGCACAATTAACAAAGTTGTCAAACAGTTGAGATAAGCCAATTATGTAATAATTTCAACTGGCCTAATAGAAGCAGCCAGTGATCTGTTCTGAAACCCTGGTAATGCTCGAGTCAAGGAGGAAAGGGAAAATAAAAGCAGTTGTGGGTCATACAAATCTAATCTTTATTAGTCTTGGAAGCACAATGGATGAAAACAATCACTGTTAAACACAAGCTCTTTCCCTCCAATTCCAAAATTATAATTCAGTCTCTAGTGGGCACTCAACCGCTGCGTCTGAGCACTCTTGAAACTGACTGACCATGTGTATCATGCTACACCTCCATCAATGGGCATCTTGCCAAGACTGAACTGGTAGTGGCGTGTGGGGTCTTCCTGTGCGCTTCAATATCACTGCAGCGACTGGCAGAGCGGCACGCCTGATTGTTTGATGATAAATAAGGCACTGAAAATCGTTTTTGCCGGGAGACGGGTGACAATGGGCCATCTCTAATCTTCCCAATTGAAAAATAATCTGCCAGTTACTGCGTTCATAAGCCATACAGTGTCTTTATCCATTGATGGAAGAGAAATCTCAAGACGCAAGAATACGAGAGAAAACAAGGGAAGCAAAGAAGGAATAACGAGGAAGAAAGGAAGCAAAAAAAGGTACACAAGAAACAAACAAATAATGGATGAATAACAGAAAAAGATATAAGCATTAGAGACTGAGTGAGTGAGTGAGTGAGTGAGTGAGTGAGTGAGTGAGTGAGTGAGTGAGTGAGTGAGTGAGTGAGTGAGTGAGTGAGTGAGTGAGTGAGTGAGTGAGTGAGTGAGTGAGTGAGTGAGTGAGTGAGTGAGTGAGTGAGTGAGTGAGTGAAGGAAGGAAGGAAGGAAGAAAGCATAAGAGACTGTAGGATAAGAGACTGTAGGAAGGAAGCATAAGAGACTGTAGGAAGGAAGCATAAGAGACTGTAGGAAGGAAGGAAGGAAGGAAGCATAAGAGACTGTAGGAAGGAAGCATAAGAGACTGTAGGAAGGAAGGAAGGAAGGAAGCATAAGAGACTGTAGGAAGGAAGTAAGGAAGGAAGCATAAGAGACTGTAGGAAGGAAGTAAGGAAGGAAGCATAAGAGACTGTAGGAAGGAAGGAAGGAAGAAAGCATAAGAGACTGTAGGATAAGAGACTGTAGGAAGGAAGCATAAGAGACTGTAGGAAGGAAGGAAGGAAGGAAGGAAGCATAAGAGACTGTAGGAAGGAAGCATAAGAGACTGTAGGAAGGAAGGAAGGAAGGAAGCATAAGAGACTGTAGGAAGGAAGGAAGGAAGGAAGGAAGCATAAGAGACTGTAGGAAGGAAGTAAGGAAGGAAGCATAAGAGACTGTAGGAAGGAAGTAAGGAAGGAAGCATAAGAGACTGTAGGAAGGAAGTAAGGAAGGAAGCATGAGAGACGAAAGGAAGGAAGCATAAGAGACTGTAGGAAGGAAGTAAGGAAGGAAGCATAAGAGAAGTAAGGAAGGTGGATGGATGGATGGATAGGGAAAGGAAAGAAAGGAAGGAAAGGAAAGGAAAGGAAAGGAAGGAAAGGAGGAAAGGAAAGGAAAGGAAAGGAAAGGAAAGGAAAGGAAAGGAAAGGAAAGGAAAGGAAAGGAAAGGAAAGGAAAGGAAAGGAAAGGAAAGGAAAGGAAAGGAAAGGAAAGGAAAGGAAAGGAAAGGAAAGGAAAGGAAAGGAAAGGAAAGGAAAGGAAAGGAAAGGAAAGGAAAGGAAAGGAAAGGAAAGGAAAGGAGGAAAGGGTGACTAAGAGTACTGGAAGGAAGCAAGGAAAAACTGGAAGGGAATAACCAGAAGGGGCAAAACTCAAATTAAACGTTTGTGCATTGTTCAGCAGTAAATGTTTATAGTCAGACATTGTTATCGTTAATATTACACTGAGCTGCAGAAGACCTAATGAGACACATGGAATACAATGAAAACGCAACGGTGTTTATGACTAAATATGGTGGAGATTTATGGACGCACACTGCAGTTGTTCTGTAAGGCTGTATTGATGTGAAGCTGGTGTTTCAACAAGTCCTAGTGCCACATTGATCAAGCTGCACTAAAATAGAGACATTAGCAGAAGTGTGATCAATGCACAGAGCTCTAATTCAAACATCAATAATTACACTCTCATGTGAGCTGCTATCATACAAAGTGCTGCACACTCAATTATCCAGCAAAACAAATGTGAAGTCAGAAGTGAATAATGGCTACCTCGTGAAGATGGAGGCCATGACTAGGGATGCACCGATACCGGTACCAGTACTCGGGTGTCAGTCCGATACTGTTGTACCTCGATACAACCGCACCCGATACCACTTTATGGCGCACCTTCGGATGCGGAGCCACGCGGAAAGTTACATAATTCGGCGTGCACACCGCGGCGCCAAGTGCAAAGAGGTCTCGCGCTCTCAAAGCCACGACTGCCATAGTATGGCGTCATTTTTGCCGAGCGCTAGTGCGGAGGCGGCGAGTATACACCAAGCTTAACCGCTCGGTAGTGAGTGCTGAAAGTGAAGGGCTGTTTAGTAGGGATGTGCGCAATGACTAGCGTAACCCTGGTAGTATAACAAGCCTAAGCAAGCTTAATTGGTATACTAGTTTGACATGACATGGAAGAAAATGGAAAAGTTTTGTGAAAGCTTTCAAAGCCTCCTTCACCTGAGTGGAGATTTATCTGAAGCCTCCGCGAGCGCCAGAGAAAACCAACGCATGCAAAACCTGAGGTAAAATTAAATTATTTTGTTTTGCTGCAGATATACACATTTCAAAATAATATATTAATTTCAAGATATAACATTAACACGACAGTAATTTAAACATTGCCTTTGTAAAAAATATATATATTTAAAGCAAAACCTTAAATGTGCCAAAAAAATTTAAATGACTAGTATTTTCCAAGTCGTCTTGCAGCACTAACGTTTAATCGACTAGTCTCGCACATCCCTAAGTTAGCTCAGTGTCACACATTGTAGATGAAAACAGAAACAGGCTCATGATAATGCAGATAAGCTTCTTTTCATAAAAAAGAACCTGCCTCTCACTTTTCCGAAAAGGGCTGTATGGCTTTGATGATAACAATTTAATTCAGTGGTTCTGCTATTATGTTGTGTGGTACTGGAATCCACAAGAATGTTACATTTATGTGAAATGGGCAGCAGTGCCATGTTTGTTTAGGAAAACACCAAGTTGAATGTTAAAATGTCAGCAACAGCATCAATTTGTGTATTTACTTTGTTACAGTCAGAAAGTGAAAAACATCTGATGAAAATAAAACATTGTTATAAGAACTGTAATGGTATTATGAAGTACTCGTATCAGTACTCTGTATCGGCAAGTACCCAAATGTAAGTACTTGTACTGGGTCTGAAAAAAAGTGGTATCGGTGCATCCCTAGCCATGACAATTCATTTGAATTGCTTTCTGTCAAGATTACAAACTAATAAAGCTTATAGAAAAACAAAAACAAGAAATTAAAACAAAAAACAACTTGGGCACAATTTTTGCTGGTCACGTGTTATGGATAAATACACACGCATGCACACACGCACGCACACACACACAGTACATAGTCTCATACATATTCAGGGCTAGACATTAATGCTTGTCCTTGTCCGGGACAAGTGGATTTTTTTGAAGGGGCAAGTGAAAAATAATTTTACTTGCCCGACAGACAAGTATCCTGGTTAAAACGTAAAAACAAAAAATAACTAGGGAATCACCAAAGTGAAAAAATTATTCTGCATTCAGTTAGTGTAAGTTGAGATCGATAGTGGATAATAATCTCCTCTCAAGCAGAAAATCAAAAACAAATGAGCGCCGCTCATACAAAGAAACCCAGTTAACATACACGGTTAAAATTGTGTAGTTTTTATATTTATAACATATGGATACAGTTAAGCAACGTCACACAAACAAGAGTGTTTTCCTGAATACCATCACGACTGAAAATGATGCGGATTTCATATAACAGTTCCATAAACAATTAACATCAAGTCGCTTACATTTTAGATGCAATATGGACTGTTTTTGTTATATTTCAGAAGAGAAAATAGTTCCAAACAAAGATTACAACAGAAACGTAACGCATCTCACAGCAACAGCGTGTTACTGAATGATTCAGCCGTTTGAACGAATCGCCTCAATGACTCACTCATTGAGACGGTCACCTGCTGCCACCTACTGGTGGTTTAGTTTCATCTTTCCAACATTTCTTATTTGTATATTCAAAAATAATCTCATAACATTATTTAATGCAGTTGTAATTTTTCAGTGTAAATAATTTAATTTGATTGGTTACAGCCTAGTGTCTTATTCTAATTTATACTACGGGGCCGTTGAATGCTTGAATCTGATTGGCTGATGAACGTTCTGAGGTGTGCAATTATTTTCTGGGAAACACACAGCGAACCTAGTTCCAGGCAGCTCTCTTGACCGCATTACAGTTCCTTATCACTTCGCATAGTTAACTGTAACAACGGAAATTACAGGACTAAAAAAAAAAAAAAACATGACAAATGATTTTCCTAAAGTAAACACCCCTTTAGTAACTGCAGTAGAATGCTATCAACGGCTCAAGCCTCCGTTACCAGCTTTAAAATGACGTTTCGGAACTAGTAAAAGAGTCGTCGAATGATACGCGGAAGAAATAGTCCTACTCACAATAACGATTTAAGTACAAAAAAAAAAGGACGAATCCCTTTAAATATATCATCGGATCGATGTCTTGAGGTGTGGTAACCGAAGTATAAGCGGAATAATTGACATCAGGCCATTGAATTATTAGAAAAGTAATGCACACCCGCTCTGCTTCGCGTCGTGACCACATCACCACCTCGGGTGTGCATTATTTTGGTTTGGCCCGTCGTCAATTATTCCTTACTTAATTTATAGATCAAATTTAAAAAATATAAAATGAAAGCTGAAGCATAGCCTATATTTAAAGTTGCTCTAAGCGATGTCACACGTTTTTTAGGCCAAAACATTTTGTCACATACAGCAAACATCTCGCTATCCGCTAGCTGCCTGTCCCCTGAACACAATGTAAAAAAACGTGGTCTCTGTTGTCCCCCTAAGCTCCACAAACTGCAACAAAAACAAACTGTGGGCTGGACCACGCAGCACAACAAACAGTGCTCCAGCCAATAGCCGACAAGAATGATTTGGGGGTGGAAAACGCGTGACAGCGCTTAGAGCACCGTTAAAAAGATTATGGAACACTGAATGAACACTGGTGTTCAAGCATGTGAACAGGCATAATGTCGAGCCCTGATACATACGTACAATAATATACACACAGTACATATACACACACACACACATATACACATCCATATATACACACAGTACATACAAAAGTCAACAAATTTGCGACAACCGAATGCAACATTTTTGACAAGCCAAACAAGTCAGTCATGAAATAAACTTTATTCTGTCTCCAGATGGTTTTATAACTACCACAAAATCAAACAGATTTCCCCCCTTATCAAGTCTGTCAAAAACTTGGAATAGGCTGGAATATTACAACTAAAAACCTCGACATAAACACACTCATGGGCAATCAATCACACTGAAGACTTGCCAGCTAAGAAATAAACAAACATATATACACACACAAACACTTTTTCTTTTTTGGACAACTAGCCTACTCAACCACCATACACTCAAAAAATTTTTGGTTCTATATGGCACCAAAAATGGTTCTTCGTCGTAATCATAGGGGAACCACTTTTGGTGCTATACAGCACCATATCTTAACATGTTCTGTATATGGTAGCTGTGCTATATAGCACCTTAGTTAGCGGTGCTATATAGCACCTTAGTCAAAGAACCGGTGAAGAACCTCTGAAGAACCGCTGAAGCACCAAAGTTGGTGCTATATAGCACTTAAAAAGGTTCCCCTATGATTACGAGCCAAGAACCATTTTTGGTGCTATATAGAACCTTTTTTTTTTACAGTGTACCCATTGATGCAGAACAGACTACGAAATCCAATAAAGTTGTGGTAATAAATAAGCTCTGAAGGTATGAAAGCAATCCCAAGAACTCTGGAAGTCTACTCAAAACGAGTCTATATATTTGTCACAATGAAGAGTGCTAATCCTGCGTCTAAATCCATCTAACTCCAAATATGTGCGATGAGCTAAGTGGGATCGTCAGTAAAGAGGAACGTGTGGTGATGATGGAAAGTGAAATTCAATTAGCGCTCTCAGACAACGTCTCCCACACAGCGCTCCGCTTTGAATACTGAAGAAAAGGTCGCTTTTCAGATGAGAATAGCTCTACTGTGGGATACATGTCAAGCAGACGGTGTCTGTGCTATACATTTTAATTGACAAAAGCCGATGTAAATCTACAGACGCCTACTTAGGCTAGGACATTGGATATCATAAACGGCATCTTTTGCCATTGAGCCATAAATCCCCGACTCACTACACGGCATGCATGGACGATATAAACTACAGTCCGCTGATTGTTTTCCTGCTCATGACAGCTTTATCAGGACAAACTTGTTTCTTGTCAGTTAACGCTCTTCCTGAAAAAAGGCTAACGCCCTTCTGAACATGTTGTGTCAGACCTTTGTAAAAACAACAGAAACTTTCAGCATTCCAAAGAATGGACTATCTGAATGCCAATTGACAAACCAGTCTGACTGCAACTCACTTTAAAAGAACATCCAGGAGAATCTGCTGGCCAAACCCTCATTTTCTCTTGTCAGCAGCTCTAAAAGGTCAGGGATGCCATTATTATGAAGTACCAGTGCCCTTTAGCTTCCAGGAAATGCTGTCCCTTTAGCATTATTTCAATTATTTATAGAGGAATTTAAAAGGATTTGCCACAAAATGCCGCAATGAAATAATTCAGAAGTAAATTAATTAACATCTAAATTATTTCCCACAAAAAAGCTGTAAGCAGTTTTTAGTTGAATGACCTTATTGGTTAAATTCGTGTATGTGGTTAAAGTAAAACGCCAGACTGTTTGTTCTTCTCCCACAACACATCAGGAAAAGTGCTCTGCTAAAACACACACAATACACACATGCACACATATACACACCGATCAGGCATAACATTATGACATTATGAGGTGAAGTGAATAACACTGATTATCTCTTCATCACAGCACCTGTTAGGTCTATTAGGCAGCAAGTGAACATATTGGCTGCGTCCGAAACCTGGAAAATGCTGCCTTCGGAGGACACATTTTAAGGTAGGAAGGCATCAAGGCACGTCCAAATCTAATGTTAGCTTCACTTCCTGTCTCCTGAGATACCTTCATTTGATTGATTTTTGAAGGCAGCATAGCATGTATCCTTCGCTGCCTTTGATATCCCACAATCCTGAAAGTTTCGTTTGCTGGTCAGTTTGTGTGTAAATGTAAATTTTTTTGCCAACATTTTCCACTTCTGATGTCATTTATAGCTAGAAATTACTAATGTAGTAGTTAAATATTTGTTTGGTTCTCACCAAAGCTCTCTCTATTTTGCTTTAGATCATTAAACTATTACACTGCCTAAGAAGTCTGTCCGAAATTAGTTTTGTGAGGTGCCTTCATGCACAAACGCTGTCTTATAAGTCATTGTCTGATAAGGCAACGAGTCAGCTGCCTAGGTTTTCTGACGCAGCCATTGTCCTCAAAGTCGATGTGTTAGAAGCAGGAAAAACGGGCAAGGGTAAGGATTTGAGCGAGTTTGACAAGTTCAGAGCATCTCCAAAACTGCAGCTCTTGTGGGGTGTTCCCGGTCTGCAGTGGTCAATATCAATCAAAAGTGGTTCAAGGAAGGAACAGTGGTGAACCGGCGACAGGGTCATGGGCGGCCAAGGCTCACTGATGCACGTGGGGAGAGAAGGCTGGCCCGTGTGGTCCGATCAAACAGACGAGCTACTGTAGTTTAAATTGCTTGAGAAGTTAATGCTGGTTCTGATAGAAAGGTGTGAGAATACACAGTGCAAAAACGTAAGTGTCCTAAAAATAAGATTTCCTTTAAATCAAAATATAATTTCTTTCGATTTTTAAATTACCTGAACATGTTCTTACCAGGTTTCTTGAGATTCCGCAATTAGTATATTTATATTTATTATATGTATATATTTATATTTATGCATTTGGCAGACGCTTTTATCCAAAGCGACTTACAGTGCACTTATTACAGGGACAATCCCCCTGGAGCAACGTGGAGTAAAGTGCCTTGCTCAAGGACACACTGGTGGCGACTGCTGGGATTGAACCAGCAACCTTCTGCATATCAGTTCAGTGGTTTAACCCACTGGACCACCATCTCTAGTACAAAGTATAGATTCAAAAACAATGCCTAGTAATAGACATGTGCCGGTACACGGTAATACGATATATCACAATAATGAACATGCACGATATGGTTACCGTGGGCACTTCAAAATACCGTAAATAATTATTTATTACATATTATTTAGATTTCTTAGAATGCATTTTAAGAATACTTTACCCATCAACAAACTCAACGTGCATGAGCACATGGCTGAACGCGTGAAGGAGGCGCTGAAGTCCACATTCACTCTCTGACAGCAGAGGGCGCTGACGGAACAGCAGAAATGCAGCCGTTTCCCCGGTAACCCTCGTAAACAAAACCATTTTCTTTATTTGCTATGGTGCTCATCACATAACCAAATACTTTAATCCTTAAAGACTTAAGACTATATTTTAATCTGGACTACATGCCCTAGATATTGTTTGAATATGTTCAGATTTTTTGTTGTTGAGTCACACAATTTACAATAAGGCTCTATTATTTAACATTAGTTAATTCATTAAAAAAACTGTCAATGAAAAATACTTCTAAAGCATTTATTAATCTTAGTTAAATGTAAATTTCACCATTTAATAACACATTATTAAAATCAAAAGTTGTAACTATTATTTAATGGATCTGACCTAACATTAACTTACAGTTGCTTTTTTTTAAACTATACGTTATCAAAGAATAATAACTTCTGTATAAATGTAGCTATTCGCTTTTGTTAATGTTAATGTATTAACTAGTGAGACCTTATTGTAAAGGTTTACCTATTGTTCATTTAGCTATAATTCTTTAGCACTTTAATCTGTTTTAAATATGTTTACTTTATACATTTTTGTGTATTTCTTTATTGTTTTTAAATGTTCAGTTCTTTTGTTATAAGAAAGTTATTAAACCTGTTATAGTATGACTATACTTTTTTTGCAACGAATTTCAATACCGTGATAATACCGAATACCGTGATAAAAGCTTCAGCAATTAATCGCAACATGAAAACTTGATACCGGCACATGCCTACCTAGTAAACATCAATGCCAGGAAAGATTTTGGACACACTACAACAGTCTTCCAAAAGAACACAGCTACATATTCATTTTGGCCAAGACCTGTTTTATTTCTGCCTTTTCAGACTTTTAATGCGTTTATGAATTAGACTGAACAGATTCTTTTCTGTGTTAATTCAAATGACCGTGAAAATCTATAAAGACTTTAGCACATCAGTGTGAACAGAGTGACTGACTGCAGAGAGCCCTAATTAACAGTGCCAGCCTTAGACGTCCAGATGTTCTCCTCAGAGAGCTGACGACTGCACACACAGGGAGGGATAAGCACAAGGATAAAGAGTGAAAAAACAGAGTAAGGCCTAAAAATACTCAATGCCAATGCATCAACAAAATCGCTTCTGGCTTTGAAAGTCGTCTGTTCATTTTGGCAACAGAAAATATTTGACCGACATAATAATTTTAGTTTTTTTTGTCAAAATGGTTCTGCAGGGACAAAATCATTAACCGAAACAGTGACTTTGACATCGATTTCATGCACACAACATAGATAAGCTACAACAGGTAAACATGACAGCTGTGTTGATGCAATTTATCATAAACAAAAATGAGTATAACAAAATTTGTTCAGCTGAAATATTTGAGAAGCCAAAGAACTTTACTATGACTGGTTTAATTTATCACCTGAGAACACAACACACTGAGTACAGCAGCATCCAAGTTTAATTAACAATATTTATTGATTTTCCATTTAGCCGAGAACTGAAAATACCTTAATTTCAGTTTCGTAAAAATATATATATTTCGATGCATAACATTCTCAGTTTTACTATAAGGGGTGCTACAATAGCTTAAACTGTCTTCTATGGCCAGTTTTCGTTCCTGTCACTTAAGGCCTGTTCACACCAAGAATGATAACTATAAAGATAACTATAACAATAACTATATTAGCGTCCACACCAGCAGACAATATTGTTCTTTTTTTGTCTGCCACTTTAAATGCTCAAGATCGTAAAGCAGGATGGATTCTGATGTGACCATGTCTTGAACATTGGGGGGGACCAAAGTTGTTTGGGGGGGGGGGGGATTAAAGAAATTAAATAAAGGATTAAAAGGGATTTAATGGAATAAAGTAGTAGTTAGAACTGTAAAAGAAGTTATATGTCGAATTATAGCCTACATAGTTGTGAAGTAATCCAGTTAAACTCTTTGCAAAAAATATTTTATTTAAAAATATGCACACATTCACTCTTGTTTGTATGTCTAAAATGTAAAAAACTTGTCTCTTCACATTCAGTTATGAATGACAATTTAAATGATTGCATATTTTCAATTCAATATGGCGAAATTAGTTACATTACAAAAGTTGTTTGCCTCACTGTTTGTTACCGTGGTTCGTTAAACCTATACATCATAAAACAGTTGTCAAATATTAATATTTACCTTATATATTACCATACACGCACTTTCACTGTAAAAAAAAAAGCGTTGCGTTGGAATTCACATATCTTCAGTGAACATTAAGCCCCGCCTTCTTTGTGCTGATCGGCCATCATTTTGACATTGACGAGCGAGCGATGTTAGATCGCTGATGCAGACCAGTCTAAAAATGTACATTTGTATGCTGTCTGCCATCCTAACAACAAACATGCGTCCTAACATCCTAACAACAAAAATGCATAATGGAGAGCAGAATTAAGAAATATCAAATATAGGGGGGACAATTTGGCCATTTCCAATTTTTGGGAGGGACTTGTCCCCCTCAATGCCTATGGCGGTTATGGCTGTGGCTCTGATTAGAGTTGGGGTGTTGATTATTATTTTACAAAGCGATTTTTAGTTTTAGTTATTAAAGTTAGCCTATCGTTCTTGCTGTGAACAGGCCTTACTGCAATAATGGAACTGAGCAAGTTAGTTAAGGTCCCCTTTTCCTAAATGGTCTTTAGCTACTGCATCTTTTTAACACCTCATCCATTAAAAATCTGTTTTATAAACCACATTTTCTGTGCTAAATATAGCAGAGTTTCAGCCATGCTCAAGCAAAGATTGAGACAGGCGTAGACACAGCACCTGCACGCTCATTATGTTTCGCCTACGAAAGGTTAGAGTCTTGCCGATGACCTCTACTTATGAAAAGCTTGCTAACTTGCGAATGATGAAACCATTCTCCTCTGCCATTCAACAAATACAGCTTCTCACCAGGTTCCAAACGCCTTCCATGAGACCAGACGCATCCTGCAGAGATCTCTCGCCGAGCATTCCAGCCCTGCTTGAGCAATAAGGCAGTGCTCTAACTGCCAAAGCAGGACTGTTAGCCCTGACTCCTGCAGACAAAGCTATTACAGCGAAGAGCCAGATCTCTTCCTTCCAGAGAGGAAAATAATCCTCAACAGTATGTTTTATCAGACAGATCAGGACTTTTGACCCCAACTCAGCCACAACACTGTTCCAGTAGTATATTAATGCTGGTTACTGAAGGTTGCAATTTGGTGAAGTGCACCAAAAGGGTTGAAGTGTTTAACTGTAGCTGCTCAGAAGACGGTTTTCACATGAAAACAGCCCAGAGATTATCCGGCTCAGACGTCTCAAATAGAACCTCTTATCTTGCCGAACGATTTAAGTGCCTTTGACTTTTAGTGAGGCGAGCATGCATTCATTCATGATTTTTCACTGGGAAAATAGGAAGCGGATGACCAATAGGAGGGATGACCAATGTGATCAAAAAATAAATAAATATCAAAAGCTTTACATATCACATTTTTCACGGTATATAAAAACCACAGTATATTTCATGGTATATAAATCCCTTTTTTTTTAATGACAAGAATGAAAAGGTAACACTTTACACTAAGGGTTCTTTTGTTAACATTACTTAATGTTAATCTTAACATTTATTAATAGAAATCAAAAGCTGTATCTGTTACTGTTAATATTATTTAATGGACCAGAGCTAACATGAACTAACAATGCACAGTTGCATTTTAATTAACTAATGTTAAAAAGATGAATAAATACTGTGACAATTATTCTAAAAGAACAGATCTTATTGTAAAGCATAACCAAAAGATTTGATTCAATAATGCATTATGTATCATGTTAGTGCAAATACACATAGAATATACATAATTTAGAAATAAACATATCTTCTAATTTAGAAATATACTCATGTTCATGATTCAATCTTGTGCATTAAACAATGTATATACAACCTGAAATGTTAATTTCAATATACTTTTAGTATACTTTATAGTTTTAACATTAGCCTAGATTAATAAATGCATTAACTAATGTTAATAGGGCTGCAACTATTGTTATATTTTGATAATCGATTAGTTGGTTGATCATTTTTTTGATAAATTTTTATTTTATTGACAAAACACACTATTCCACACCCTGCCCAATGCGGTCCGTCAAACAAACGTGCCAATTGAATGCTATGAAAACATATAGTGAATATATCTATGCTATTCACTATACGAGTTATAAAGCAAAAGGACAGCTTAAATCTCTACATTAAAAATTAAGATAATAATAAAGATTATAAAGAAAAATAAAAACACAAACTCAGTGTTAACAGATTAATGTTCTACAGGATCACACACATTCACTCCTACTGTCAATTATTTTACATGTAAATGTAAGAAACGTCTTGCATTATATTCAAATCACACACTGTTATGCCTTTACAGTTATTACTCTCATAAAATACATGTTGACTTTTAAACCTAAATTTAACATCCAACAACAGATTTCAGCAAAATTTATATTTTTGCACTGCATATTAATTGTCTCCTCTACTTGTGTTCCATCTGTTTGACGCGCATGCGCACGTCAGTGCTTGTTCAGTTAAGACTGTCAGGATGAACCAAGCCGAAACAGTGCTGCACACATCCTGGAAATTTAAGCCAAAGGGTCTCAAATCACCCCAGGTGGTTGGTCCTAGTATAGGTCATAAATCCTGCCCCATCCATGTATTCTGCGAGATGCGAGATGGTGGTCCAGTGGGTTAAACCATGGAACTGATACGCAGAAGGTTGCTGGTTCGATCCCAGCGGTCACCACCAGTATGTCCTTGAGCAAGTCACTTTACTCCATGCTGCTCCAGGGGGATTGTCCCTGTAATAAGGGCACTCTAAGTCGCTTTGGATAAAAGCGTCTGCCAAATGCATAAGTAAATATTCTAATGGGACAAGAGACAAACTAAACAACCAAATTACACTTCAAATAATTTTTTTTCCAAAGATGGTTTGTCATTTGTACTTTCTCCACCAGCGTTTTTTTTTTATAGCTGCCAGCCAGGGTATTTGGTCATTTTCACAAAAATGTAATGGCCCATAGAATATTTTTTTGTATGAATATCTGAACATGCAATATATGAAAAGAAAGAATAGACCCTCTGCTTTTAAACAACAACAAAAAACGGTTTCATTCTAGCTTCATGCATTTCTTTTTTTAAATATGGGTAAATTTCAAGAAAAAAAGCAACATTTTGAACAAAAAGCTGAGAAAATCATATTTGTGTCAAAGACTACATCTAGATCAGATTCAGAGCGATGATTAAACACAGATGGAGTAGATCGAGTCATCAACATCCCCTAATGCTTGCACAGTCCTAGAGCTCGTCCTGGGTCCACACTTCATTCAATAACATTAGGCAGTTTTGATTTATATGATGATTAATGTTGATGATCACGTTATTTTACATATTCATCTGCTTGCATGTGATCGCGTGTTTGTTCGCATCTTCCTCGCCTGTGTTTTGATCAGGAGATTCTGTACTCATTCAGAAGATGCGTAATAGCGCCCCCTAGCGTCTAACAGTGAGAACACAAAACCCCAGAAAATGTTGTGTTTGGCAGGGAAGCGTTTTCTCACAAATATCACAAAATCTTCATGCAAAATGGAAAAACTTGCGTGAATTTGTAACATTTACAGATAAGGACATAAATGGTAAAATGCAAGTTTTGCGCTGAGGAAACATCTCTCACACATTAAACATCACACGCATCTGTCAAAGCACCTGACAAGGCAAGCCTCGTCCAACATTACGCTTATGCAATAGCTTGAAGCTTAAAATAAAGCACTCATGTTTTGGACAGCTTGGGTCAAGCACCTATCCCGCAACAGCTCACCCTTTTTCCTCCACTATTTTTAAAGAAATGTGCTATTCAGTGCTGTAATTTGACGTGACTGGAGGAAGTTTTTTGTGCAGTCGGCAGACGTGACTAATCGATAATGACATTCGTTGTCGATGATTTTCGTTATCGATTATTATCGAATAGTTGCTGCAGCCCTAAATGCTAACATATTAAATATTACCATAAAGTGTTACCACTTTGTAAACTGCGCAAAGCAAAATATAAGATTATGAATCATACAGTTGCATAGCATCTCACTGTCAGGGCTCTATGTGCCCAACATTTCTAAGGGTGCGACTAAAATTTTTCCCAGGTCGCACTGGTACACCTAACATCCTGGTATCCGCTGCCTTTCCATGAATGAAGTGTTTGTTCTCCTTTGACGGAACTCTCCATACATATTATATATATATATATATATATATATATGTAGATGCCTCATTAGTGTCTGTTTCTATGAGCCGCTATACGTGGAGCGGTCGAATGAGGCATCTATGTATACATTTCTATGGAACTCTGATTGGTGGTTTAGACCACGATATGATCCAACCATGAGAGACAGAGATGGGATGGGTCTTTGCCTCTGATTGGCTGTGGTCCAGATATTCCTGTCAGTTTACACTGCTTCGTCAAGCTAACCACAAAAATAACAGTCGTCGTGTGTAATCATTTGGCGTTCGCCGTTTGTAATCTTCCTTTGAAGAGACTGGCAGATTGCGCTACCTGCAACATTTCCCTCAGATACAGTAAATGCTTAACCTAGTCGGCGTCACTACTGTGATTGTGCATTGTTATATTATATTCCAAAAATAATCTCTGAGATCGATATTTTCTGATATATCTATCTACTGTCCTACCTGAAACGCTAACGTTAGTATCATTGTTAATTTGTTTTGTCTACTGCAAAGTGACTTTCTGGCTCTTTGAAAAAAACGTTCAACCACTTTTAATCCTACAGTGATCTACCCGTAATAATTCATAATTTCATTATAGCATTTGTTTCAGATGGCACAACTGTATTAGAAAATATAAACAACTATAGACTACCGTAGCCTACAATAGCCTATCAGTAACGTTACCACATAATTATGACAATCATCAAAGCATGATATACAGTGAGGAAAATAAGTATTTGAACACCCTGCTATTTTGCAAGTTCTCCCACTTAGAAATCATGGAGGGGTCTGAAATTGTCATCGTAGGTGCATGTCCACTGTGAGAGACATAATCTAAAAAGAAATCCAGAAATCACAATGTATGATTTTTTTAACAATTTATTTGTATGATATAGCTGCAAATAAGTATTTGAACACCTGAGAAAATCAATGTTAATATTTGGTACAGTAGCCTTTGTTTGCAATTACAGAGGTCAAACGTTTCCTGTAGTTTTTCCTGTAGATTCTCTATTGGGTTTAGGTCTGGAGACTGGCTAGGCCACGCCAGAACCTTGATATGCGTCTTACAGAGCCACTCCTTGGTTATCCTGGCTGTGTACTTCAGGTCATTGTCATGTTGGAAGACCCAGCCTCGACCCATCTTCAATGCTCTAACTGAGGGAAGGAGGTTGTTCCCCAAAATCTCGCAATACATGGCCCCGGTCATCCTCTCCTTAATACAGTGCAGTCGCCCTGTCCCATGTGCAGAAAAACATGTGTTCTTGGGATGGTACTCATCATTCTTCTTCCTCCAAACACGTTTAGTGGAATTATGACCAAAAAGTTATATTTTGGTCTCATCTGACCACATGACTTTCTCCCATGACTCCTCTGGATCATCCAAATGGTAATTGGCAAACTTAAGACGGGCCTTGACATGTGCTGGTTTAAGCAGGGGAACCTTCCGTGCCATGCATGATTTCAAACCATGACATCTTAGTGTATTACCAACAGTTACCTTGGAAACGGTGGTCCCAGCTCTTTTCAGGTCATTGACCAGCTCCTCCCGTGTAGTTCTGGGAGGATACCTTTCTTAGGATCATTGAGACCCCACGAGGTGAGATCTTGCATGGAGCCCCAGTCCGAGGGAGATTGACAGTCATGTTTAGCTTCTTCCATTTTCTAATGATTGCTTCAACAGTGGACCTTTTTTCACCAAGCTGCTTGGCAATTTCCCCGTAGCCCTTTCCAGCCTCTCTAGTGTCTTTGGACAGCTCTTTGGTCTTGGCCATGTTAGTAGTTGGATTCTTACTGATTGTATGGGGTGGACAGGTGTCTTTATGCAGCTAACAACCTCAAACAGGTGCATCTAATTTAGGATAATAAATGGAGTGTAGGTGGACATTTTAAAGGCAGACTAACAGGTCTTTGAGGGTCAGAATTCTAGCTGATAGACAGGTGTTCAAATACTTATTTGCAGCTGTATCATACAAATAAATAGTTCATATTTATAATCATATAAATAAAATCATATATTGTGATTTCTGGATTTTTTTTATTTTATTATGTCTCTCACAGTGGACATGCACCTACAATGACAATTTCAGACCCCTCCATGATTTCCAAGTGGGAGAACTTGCAAAATAGCAGGGTGTTCAAATACTTATTTTCCTCACTGTATATAGCAGGCAGAGGAAATTAAAAATTCCGTATTTTTATTTATTATGAGTTGTATTTCATTGTTTATTATTTCATTATTTTAAACACTTTGTTAAAACCTTTTACATCACGTGGATAAAACACTTTGTCTTAAAATAGTAATGTTCAAAGCATTGTTTTCTGTAATTTTAATCCCTGTGTAAATGCATATATTATGTTGTCCTTTACATAATATGTATGAATGTATATGGAGCGTGATAAAAAGGTGACCTTGAAATTGTGGCGTTAAAGGGGACATGTGAGGGAAAGATTTGGGTGCACCTAAATAAAAAAGTTAGGCGCACCAGTGCAACCAAGGCAAAAAGTTAGTCTGGAGCCCTGACTGTTCATTTTGAACAATTCATTGACAGCCGGACACATTTAATTTATGTAGAAAATAATATGAATATCCGTTGTAATTATACTGTGTATGATAATTATGTATATTTGAATACACACATATACATATAAATATACAATTTTTCTTAAATATATGCATGCATGCGTGTGTATTTATATATACACAATTATACACAGTACACACACACACATTATGTAAATGCAGAGTTTTATTTTGGAAACGATTAATCATGATTAATCATTTGACAGCACTAAAATCCAGCTTTTGATGAAACAAATAACCAATTGTTCAGTGACACTGAAGCTGAATGAACTTCCTCATCTGTAGGACAACACAAAGCTTAACTTCACATCCACTTCTCATTAGTTGTGAGAGTTCGAACAAGCTACTCAAGTCAGGCCTGAACAGGAAGAGTGAAACTGAAATCGATAGACAGACACCCAGTCTGAACGGGTCAAGCTTCCCCCTCACAAAGAGTTCTCTGTTCATCGTTTAAAAACACGGCCCCCTGCTAAATACAGAGCTCAAGCCAGGGCCATACCAGCTTCAACCATCCATAAAACAAGCCAACACTCAACGTCTGGGTCTCATTTGCACAAGAGCCAAAATATTTACCTTTGCATGTTCTCTCATCCTGCATTGAGCGCCAAAGAAATCATACACTGGTTTAACACGCACATCTAAGTCGGGCAAATAAAAGGGGCAAAGATTATGGGTATTACGTGAGGGTTTTGACTTGATTATTGAAATAAAGACAAATTACTAAATTAAAAAGTGATGTAATAGCCACTAGTTTCGGCCATACAGATTACAGCGGTTAATCTAGTCATGAAAGACACAGCTGTGATGTTGAAGAGTTTTTCACCCGGTGAAAACAAACACAAAAAAAACCCACTATATTTAGAATAGATTTAGAGTTAGGAACAAAACAGGAGAGAAAAGAGGGAGAGAAGCCCCTCTTGCGTTCATCACTCTTTACACAATCTGGGCCAAACCCAATTATTTTACTCCTGCAGTTACCATGGAGACTGGCTCCCTCCCACTCTAGGTGTTAAGAGACATTGCGATCGGAGGCCAAGCCTGACGCGCAGTGCAGTTTGTGTTCTCACCTCACTTGTTTTTAACGCAGCTGACGTCTCTTAACCGTTCCGCTTTAGCGCCACAACAGGAAACAACTGAAAACTGGTTTAAAAGCAGAGGTTGACTCGGTCAATGCCACCTTATTCTATCAAAAGATAGGCTACATGAGAAGCTGAGCTCATCTTTACATGTACAGTGTACTGTGAGTGTAAGTGACAGTGGTAATGGAAATCGTGAAATCTGAGTCCTAGAATTAATGCTACGTTCACACTTTAAGCCTATCAGAATTATGTTATAGCTGTTCACATTGTTGTTTTAAAGGGGTCATATGACGCTATTTTTTTCTAAGATCATTATTTGGTGTATTTGGTGTAATAGAATGTTACCATGATTTAATGTTCAAAAAACACATTATTTGTCACATACTCTACATTATTGTAGCTCCTCTATCCCCAGTCTTTCTAAAACGTGTTGATTTTTACAAAACCCTTCTAAAAAGCGTAGTGTGCTCTGATTGGTCAACTGACCCAGTGTGTTGTGATTGGCCGAACGAACACCTCAAGCAGGTGTCGGAAATGTAACGCCCCTTACCATAAATCACAAGCTTCAGCTTCCAAAGCAATTACAAAGACAGTTAATAATGTCAGTTTTACCACATCAGTTCAATCCCGAGTCAGACTCTGAAAATGCAGATGGCCAAGCCGATCAATCGGCTATAGTTGTATTTGCAGTACACAAGCGACTAGGGGGTAGGAGGAAGGCCACACGTTTGGAAAGATTGTTAATGTTTATGGGGATTATTAAAAAAAAAAAAGTATTGGGTGGATTTTTACCATTATAGGCTGGTTGCTAACCATGTAAAAGTGAATTTTGCATAATAGGTATCCTTTAAAGCAATTGATTACCAGTTTATTCATAGTGTGATCTGCCACAGAAGCCAGCAAATGTATGTGCAGGCAATATAAAAAAAACAAAAAACAGATGAGGATAGGAATAAAGAGAGCAGAGTTTTAAAACATTTATGATTTGCTTGTATATCGAGCTGTCACTGTAATAATTATAAGTTTGGACACATTGTCCTTCACTAGCCGTGTTTCCATTATCCTTCAAATTGCGAAAATACGCCCAATGCAAATGCGTCAATTCCGCAAAAACTCCCATATAATCGCAACAAAATATTTATGCTCGTATGAGGTGGTTTTTCAGGCAATTCGAAAGAACATTTCCGCAAAAACGCATTAACAGGTCACCTGGCGTACGTAAAAGTCGATCATTCTTTACAGATGGCACGGTATGTTTGGATAGAAGACGAGACTGTTCTTTATTAAACTCATAAAAGAAAATAGAATTACAGAATTACTGGATTCTAAATGAAGAAATATGCCACAATTTATCAAGACCTTGAAGCAGATATGAGGGAGAAACACCCACAAACACCTCATACGTGGCCGCTCAAGTAGAAGGGCCTTTCCTTGCCATTAATGCTTTAATAACACACCTACATCTCCTTCCAATAAAAATATATACATAAACATACCAACATACATGGCATCATTTTTGGAATGACTTATCACAAGAGGAAAAAAAAAATTTTTTAGTCGCATAACATACGACATACAAACATAACATACAAACGCCTTAATTATTTTGATGCCCGACATTTAGAAAATATTGCAAACGTTTCGCACAAATCTGGCAGTTTGTACTACTTGTAAATGCAGTTTGTTTTAATATACATGTTAAAGTTCAATGCCATCACCACATTTGAGATCCTCATTATTTCGGTGCCAAATTAATTCGAAAAGAGCATTTCACACAATAAAGGAGATATTTATTTGGTACAAAAAGTACAAAATCTTAATTATGGTGACCGTATTAAACTTGTACTTTGTGTAAACATCTGTTCATGTAATAATTAGAAACACCATTTATATTTAAAACCCTGTCTGACATCAGAATTGAACTACATTTCAAAACAAAACAGACATTAGTTAGAATAGTTTTTTTAAATCGTTCATTTTGTTTCACTGAAATGAAATGGATTCCCAAATTGCTAATGTAGGATTAATGCTACACTGACAGGTGGCAGGGAAATTTGATACTGGAAAAACTACACTATTATGAAAATTGATGGGTTACAGTCACACTACTACTAGTGAAGTTAGTAGAATCACTACATTATTAATTATGCTTGTGTAAGGTGAGAAAGCGAGAGCAACTGTCTCTCTAACGGATAACATTTGCAAGTTTCCGCGATTCTGGCACTTGACACTGGCATTACCAGCAGAAAGCACAGAGATACCTAAAGCCTCTAATCAGCTTAACATTAAAGGCTTATAATCAGTGAGGTCTGTGTGTCCTAAACTGCCTGCTGAGATGCTTCCGGAGGCCTCACAGGCCGTATGCACTTGGTCATACAATTCAGATTTCTGCAGTGCAGACTAGTTATGACCAATCGATTTAGGCCAGCACAGCACTGTCTGGCTGGGTATTTAAGTTAACATAGTTGTTAAATCTTAAGTAAATGCAAAGAAAAAAAGATTAAAAAAAATATTGCATCTGTACATTAGGCCTTCCAGTGCAAATGCAGCCCCTGTGACCTCTCGGTGAAAGAGGAGGTGAGTAATAACGATTGAGGTTTGCATCAGTTCAGACTTGGATCTCCAGAGACTGCACCATCCTCTACAAATATTGCTGAGAGAGCATCCGCTGACAAAGACAATTTTAGTGCGCATGCGACTGTGTGCAAGCTGACGTACGCGTATGAGCTTATTGTCAGTGCATCTGATCGGTTACACTGCAATCTTGGATCGTCACGTGGAGCAATGTTTGTCACGTTGCAGGATGCCAGACGAAATACCAACACTTTAAAGTAGCATTTGACTCCCATCTTCCTCAGAGCTGAGGGGGGGTTTTTATTATTTTTTAAAGGAAACAAACTACTCCTTCAATTCCCCCTTCACCACCACCTTCTCAAATTCGGTGACAAAGATGCAAGAAAGTAAAGAGGCAAAGCAAAGAAATTGTGAGCCCTGCCATTGTTTTATTCTTCTAATATGTAAAAAATAACTCAAACCGAGAGGCAAAGTGGGTCAGAGAATTCCCAAGGTACTGCAGAGAGGCAGCCAGTCGTATCGCAGCAGAAACAGAGCTCAGCTCATCCCAGCTCGAGATTCACACACAGAACATATTACATACTGCTCATTCATAAAGACTTCATTCAACTGAATATTGTTGAAGGGATTCAAGGGAGCATTTATTGGAAAACAGGATCATCTTTGCACAGAACAGTAGTCAGTCAACTATGATACTATATATATCTAATGTTCTCAAAATGCAAAGCATCCTACCCAGTCCATCATGTTACAGAAATTAGGATACAAAATAGTAAGGTTACACTTTATTTTAAGGTGACAGTTACATTTTAAATATTAAAATAAGTACCAAGTAATAATTAACATGTAGTTACGGTTAGGGTTTGGATTAGGGTTAGTTGTAATTAGGGCTACAACAACTAATCGATAAAAATCGATAATGAAAACCATTGAAAACAATTGTCATTATCAATTAGTCATGTGTGCACGGAAAACTTCCACCAGTCGCATCAAACAGCACTGAATAGTGCATTTCTATGGACAAAATGCATGTAAAAATAGTAGAGGATACACAGCGAACTGCTGCTGGAAAGGTACATGATCCAAGCTGCCCAAAACATGAGAATTCTTTATTTTATGCTTCAAGCTAATGCATTAATGTCATGTTTAACATGGCTTGCCCTGTCAGACGCTTTGAGAGATGTGTGCGCTGTTTAATCTGTAATACGTTTCCTCAGCACAGAACTTAGTTATATCCTTAACGACAAGTGTTACAAATTCACGCAAGTATTTCCATTTTGCATGAAGGCTCTTCATTACAGAGGGAGACAATTGATATTCAGTGCAAAAATATTAATTTAGCTGAAATATGCCTGTTGTTGGGAGTTAAATTTAGGTTTAAAAGTCAACATGTAATTCAAGTATTTTATGAGAGTGGTAACTGTAAAGGGATAAGAGTGTGTATGAACATAAAATGTAAGAAGTTTCTTACATTTCACAGGATAAAGAAATGACAGTTACAGGTTGAATGTGTGTGCTCCTGCAGAACATTAGTCTTATCTGTTAACACTGAGTTTGTGTTTTTATTTTTATTTAAAAGTGAAGATAATAATTTTTATTGATTTAAACTGTCCATTTACTTTATAGCTCTTTTGTATATAGCTATATTCACTATTTATATGTTTTCATAGCATTCATTTGGCATGTTTGTTTGAAGCACAGCATTGGGCAGGATGTGGAATAGTAAAAATCAGATTAACCGAAGAAATAATCGACAAACCAATTGATTATCAAAATAATCGTTAGTTGCAGCCTGAGTTGTAACGTGTTATTATGCATAATTTATTGTCATTACTATAGTAAGTACATGAAGTATCATAATTACGTCACTCTTTAAAATAAAGTGTTACCAAAAGTAATTAAATACCTGTGCAACAGTCTATCCTGATGACCAACATGTGAGCTACTATGGTACATGGAGGTTAGGCGATCATTAGAGGTCAGTACGCAAAGATAAAGTAGAAAAAACAGTCTGAACTTAAAATTCTTGAACATTTTGGTCCCAACTTAACTTGGGTGAAATCCACTTAAATATGCAAAAAAAAGACATTCTTAAACCATTTGAGATGGGAGTACATTAACCATTTTTGTTGGCATTAACTGAACATAGGCAGGGGATTTCTAGTTCCCAGCATGCTTTAGGACTGGATGGGGAGAGTAAATGTCGAAATTAAGTGATACTTTGTGTTTTTCCGCAGGATGAAAAAAGGGGAAACTTAGTGTTTAATGTTCTGTTGGGATTTAGAACAGTTTCTGTTATATTGGTATGTTGGGGGGTTACCGTTGGGGGGTTACCATTGAAGAGTGAAGCTTATACTATCATCCTCAACTTAAGTACAAAGGCTATACTGTACGTTGCTTTAAATCAATAAGCAATTACTGTGCAAATCCCAGATTAAAACATAAAAATAAAAACCTTTCGCATGTTAGTACGGCTCTTGCTAGCTAGTAGTGAACAAAGATTTCAGTTAATTTGACATTTCATTTTGTTGACTTAATTCAACCCTTGGTTAGCAGAGAATTTTAATCAGAACATCCTCCCCTGAACATTCAGATTAGTTGTTGACCAATATGCCATTTTCAATGGTTGAATCTTAAATTAGGTCCCCGAATCTTGAATATGGTTACATGTTAGTGTATACATGTATTAAGTCTTTGGCAAAACTTGATTCAGTTGTGGACAGCGGTTCAAATGTTGGAGATTACTTTTCTTAACATGAAATGTCATGTAAATTCAACTCATACTTATAAGATTCAACCATTGGAAATGGCATATTGGTCAACAACTAATCTGAATGTACAGGGGAGGATGTCCCAATAAAATCCTCTGTTAACCAAGGCAAAAGAATGGCCAACATGCACATGTACCCTCTTAAATCAATTACAGGTGCAATAACAGAGCTGCTGTTTATATTGGCATTGCCATTCACGTACAACATGTTTGTTTATTTCCCTGAGAGTGACAGCCAGTTGAAGACTGCTCAGTTCTGTAAATAGACCAGAGACTGGGAGCTGGTCAAAATTAGCAGCAGCTGACAAGCTACCCACTGTGACACGATCAGGGTTCGACCTGAAAAAAATATATATCGAAAGGCTGAAGCCAGGTTTACTGCTCTACATACAGTAAGCCGCCAGATGATTTAGCATGCTAACAAAGCTAACCCACATTAAGCCTGATCAGTGAATACTAATCAGAAGAGACTTAAAAGTAATCCAGCCAGGATATAACACATCCATCGCAAAGATTAAAGGGTGTCCCCTTGGGGTCAGTCAGGGGCAGAGCGTCCTATATGAGTGTGCAAATACGCATCATGGAAAAAATTAAGGAACAATCTAGCAGCACTGTAAAAAATTGGATGAAAAACACCAGAAAATGGTGATTCTCTGTGTAAAGATGTAATCTAGCTCAGACAACAAAGTGTGAAAACATCATTAGATCCCTGTTGTTAGGGAGCACCCCAGAGTCTTATGGGAAAAAGACAAAGACATGACTTGCCAATTCAGCCAAGATTTACAGTGTAACAATTTCAGTATTGCTGAGGCTGAGAAAGAGACACAGCTGTCTCAATACATGGGACACAGCAAGAAGGACTAAGGGTGCAACCCCTGCTCTACGTCCTTCAATGCTCCAAGGTCCGCTCACAGTGGCTACGTTTCCATGCAACCAAATAATCCATTAGTAATCAGATTGACGGCTCAATCGGACTGAAAAGCCTTCATGTAAATGCCTTAATCAATCTGATTGAGCTCAATCCCTTTGAATTGGAAGGGATGGTTTATTCCTTTTCTAATCCGAACTATAGGACACGTGAACACTTGATCGGATAGAAAACTGAAACTGGAAAGTACTGCGCACGTGCAAAGACGTAGAAATGGCATGTAGGAGTCTGAAGTGTGGAACGAGCTGTTGTAGTTGTTGAATGAAGCGTCACGAATGACTGTTGTGTCATTCTAAAAATCTCCTACTATTCATCTGTGAAGTGGAGCAGGACATCGTCCCACCAGTCCATCTTTCATACTCTCATCCACAGGCAGCTGGTTTTGGGCGTGGGAAGGGATATTTTCACTGCTTGATAAATATAAGCAGACCAGCACAATGGTTCATATGCTCATTGTCTCCTAATTGACCGTTCGCAAAGACCCGCCCCCTTTAGTTACTGTTGCTATGTCCGACAAGCCGCGCTCTCATACCACCACACTCATCATGTTCTCACAAGTCATGCAGTAAAAAACACATTGCACTGATGGCAGAGCAAAGAGGAAACTGACAACGCACTGACAGACAGGACAGAGCAGGTTATTTTTTATATGAAACAAAGTCTCAACTCTAACATTGTCATTTTTTAAAGAAATGTAAACAATAAATACAGTTTTGTGTCTCTTTAATGTGTGGTGACAGATAGCTCAGTTAAAGCTGCTCGTGAACCGATCACCTCTTCCTTCTAGTTCATTTACAGCAGGGATGGGCAACTCCAGTCCTCGAGGGCCACTGTCCTGCAAAGTTTAGCTCCAACCCTGATAAAACTCACCTGCCTGTAGCCTTCTAGTAATCCTGAAGACATTGATTAGCTGGTTCAGGTGTGTTTGATTAGGGTTGGAGCTAAACTCTGCAGGACAGTGGCCCTCGAGGACTGGAGTTGCCCATCCCTGATTTACAGTATCAAAAAAACATGAACTTCAGAAGGAATGTTGTTTCAACCGCGGAAAGATGTCAGTACACACCGTTTTACAAGTTCAAGTCCACCGACGTTAATCTACGAATTCTCTTTACTGCCTTGTCGGCCAAAAAATGGCGGACTCTGCGAATGGCGGATTATGATTGGTCAGATCGCCTGTCAATCAAACTCCCAGTGAAGGGTGAATTAGGACCCGTAATAGATAAATATTAAGTCTGTTGTTTAAAACAAATTGTCAACAAAAAAAAAAAAAATCCCATTTGAAGCTTGTGACCAACGCGCACATCAACCAGATCACTTTATTTAGTGTTAGTGTAAACACAACATTCGGATTCATCAATCGAAATGAAATTATTCTGATTGAAACAGAAGTTGTGCATGTAAACCATAGACTGTTAAAAAAAAAAATATGGACGTAGTGTCCGTGATGTCACACGTAGGTTTCTGAAGAGCATTTTTGAAGCCTAAAATGGGCAGAGCCAGCCATCGCCATCTTGGCAGCTCGTCACTCCCGGATAACTGAAAATGGGCAAAGTGGCAGGACGTGGGTGGAGCTGAGGTGCCTGGTTGAAACCACGCCCGCCTAGCTCTACTATATTTCTTCATTTGCGTCGATGTGTGACAGCAGGAGTGAGGAGGACGTGTGTGTGAGCTCTGCTTCCACCGTTTACTAAACAATGGAAGCAGAACAGTCAAATATATATGCGCAGGTCAGGAAAAAGAATGCAACAGAAAAGTACGGCACGACCAGGACGTCACACTCGCCTTTCACGCAGACAGATCGCGACGCCAGTTTCGCGGATTATTGGGTTCGGATAGGTCTTTAGTGAACGTATACAGAGTTGAATGAGAAATCGGGTGTTACAATGTATTTGGTCCGTGCAGCTCTTAAAGGGCCGGACATAATATTCTGTGTGAAGCAGGGCAGGGCAGGGACATGTCGGCCAAGTGAGTTTTTAGGGGTTTTTAACCATAAAACAATGAATAGTAAGTTCTGTCATATTATTATTCAATTACTTTTACAGTTTTTTGCCATGGTATTGATTCAGTATCGGTATTGAGGTATTTTAGTCTGGTATCATATCAAAGTCATAATTTTGGTATCGTGACAAAACTATTCTATTTAAAAAGTATTTGTTGATATTCTCATTTTTTGTTATGTTGGTTTACAAATTTGTACCTTTTTATTTTTACATTTTGTCAAGGGCTTGTTAACATTTATTCTTTTTTATAGTACACTACTGAAGGCCAACGTTGCAAGTTAAATTAAATGTTTTTAAGTCAAATTGTTCAATTATTGTGATAAATTAGTCGATAGATTAATCTATATAAAAAGAGTCGTAAGTGGCAGCCCTACAATCCATCCGTCACTCAAGTGACCATGTCCTTAATTATGCAGAACTTTAAGGCTTAATATACTGTAATTTAAACAGATTATTTTTTTTTTTATTCTCCCCCTCACATTTATCATGAAGGGCAAAATTAGCTGTATAGACCAAAACCACTGCAGACCGATCAACTTGACAGTGCATGCCGGTTAGAAATTGTCCGAAATGAGACGGTGCCAATGCCACGTTATTGTGACATGGCATCAAAGTACATCGAGAGCGATTCATAAGCAGGTGGCTGATTTCTCCAGAGCGGCTGCACAAGCTCCGATGATGACACAGCTGTTCCACGATTGGCCGGATTCACTGATGACAGCAATGTGTTTCAGGTTTATTTGAACTCCTTCAGTTAAGCTAATGCTTGCAAATCCGTGTTTTTATAACAGTAAAAATTATGTAACTATGTAATAGACCCACTTTATTGATATTTAAATAGTATAGGCTTAGGTTGAACTTTATTATTGTACAGATGGTTCTGTCAGCAGAACATGAAAAGTGCTTCTGTTGCTTCATGAAAACGTCTGAAACGTCTGTGTATTTGCATGTAATCCACTTTGTCTGTGATAAAGTACGCAAACATCACTCAAGGATCACTACAGGAAGCAGAAAGTCTCTGACTTGACAGCTGCGTTTTTCAATTCCTTCCTAACTCTGATCGGTCTGCACAGCACCGCATGAAGTCAAACACACCTTCTGTTCTGTCTTTCCTATATGCCCTTTGTGTCTAACCTGCAGCGGATCACTGTCTGCACTATTTGCAGGTGTGCAACTTTCATATCGCCAACTGTCGTTGAAAACGATTGACAATTGCTTTATTACGGTCATCGTTTGCGCATCAAGTAAACGTAGATCATACTCAACCTCAGTATCCAACTGTATCAAAAATGTATGATTTCTGGTCACCTTGGCATTGCATATTGCTGTCAGTGTGAGCATGCCTTCAGTTACCATCCCTCAAGACCCTCCGGCAATATCCTAGTTCACCTCGTCCTGAAAACATCCCTGCACTGAAAATCCACTCTTAGCTGAAGACCAGCAGGTATGCATGAACACTTACATATGTGTGCGAGGAAGCAGAGAGAAATCCCTGGGATTTGTCGAACCCAAGAAATTAAGGAAAGATATGCAGCACAGGGTGTCCCTTTGCACAAGGGAGATTTCCAATTACTCACTGCGCCTGAGAGCTTAGCAGGTGGCCACAGCCATGAGAAGGGTAAGAAAGACAACTTCAGGATTTTTTAGGGAAATCAATATTCAAGAGCAAAAAAGAGAAGTCTGACTGCGAAATGGAAGGTAGAAATGATTATCGTAATGAAGAACAGAAGGTGACACTGTGATCGTTGGACACTGGCTGGTGTTAATGAGCACTACTCATGCTGGACAGATGTTACGTGAGGTTCTGGACATCATTAAAGAAGATTCATTTTGTGCCTTCTCGTTAAATTCACCCTGTTGTCTCTTCGTCTTTCATGCACACATCTAAATGCTAAAGCAATTACACAATCACTTTATGACAAAGCTAAAATGACTTCTCTATTTGCTATGAGCCTTCTCAAAAATCTCACATCTGTAGGTCCAATACCACCCTAGACAACAACATTTTCCATCATCCTCCATTTTCTATCCAAAAAACTAAAAGAAAAAGAAAACTAGTAAACTGTGGTGCTCATGTGAGTGATGCAGGTTTGAATCTGGCCTGTAATATGTCCAAATTCTCCCACCCTACCAGTAATTTCTTAATCTCCAGGAGAAAAAAAAAACTAGGACAGGGTGATATAGAGTTTGTATAATATATTGATATTTTTTTGATATTATATTCTTTATATATATTATATTCTTGATCTTTATATTAAGGCCTTCAAAAAAAACTTTTAAGATATAGTTAACATGTATATTTTAACGCGGCAGGTGCTCTTGACAGATACTTTGAGATAGTGTTTTCCTCAGATGATAACTTGTTTACTGATAACTACTAACAGCTTGCAACAGCGCAAACCCTCTTTTGGTGTCAAAAACTACTGTCAGTATAGGACACGCAGTGATAAATTAGCGCTGAAAAGGTGTGGACAGGGTTATTTTTGCAGCTGACCTTATTGCATATATATTTGAGTTTCCCTTTCAGGTGCAACATTTATGGGAGGAGAGTATTTAAATGAATCACGCAAGGTGATTTACTAAGGATTGCGGCTCATTAATTTACTAGGGTTTGCGCCATTATTTACCGCCCCCCCCAAAAAATCTGGCCCTTATTCCCCATATGTAAATGTTAGAAATCATGAAATATTTCAATTTTGCTAGTGGACTAGGCCTTATGCGAATGAGTCTTCACAGACTTCAGTGAACGAGAGCCACCGCAAGCATGCGCGCCAAACAGACAGAGCACAATAATTCGGTAACACTTTACAATAAGGTTCGTTAGTTAACATTAGTTAACATGAACTTATAATGAACTGCACTTATAAAGCATTTATTTATCATTGTTAATGATAATTTCAACATTTACTAATACTTTATTAAAATCTTGCTAACATTAGTTAATGCACTGTGAACTAACATAAACAAACAATGAACAGCTGGATTTTTATTAACTAACGTTAACAAAGATTAACTAATCCTGAACAGAGGTGTTGTTCATGGTTAGTTCATGTTAACTAATGCATTAACTAATACAACCTTATTGTAAAGTGTTACCAATAATTCTAACTAAAATATATAATATAACAATTGTTTTGATAGCAGTAAACTGAAAATTGTCACTGTAATGGGTAATTAAATGTAGGCTAATATAATCACGAAGCTCAGATGAGTGAATTTGTGTTCTTACTAGTTATTTATTTGCATTTTTAATTTAGGTGATTTTAACTTCAGTTTAAAAAAAGCATTGTTTTTGCACTTAGATTGTATTATTTTTACACTGTTAGAATATAATGTGATTTTAACCCTTTTTTGCACATTATATAGAATAGCCTACATGGTTACATTTTACAGAATTTTATAGATATGTACTGTATATCATGGATATGACTTGTTTCAAGGATATCACCAGCCCTAGCAAAAAACCCACAAATGAGATTTAGAAAAAGTGAGCTGTACATGTAGGTGGAAAAGTAAGAGATGTTTCGATGCAGTATTTGATGTAATGTGAAGCAGAAAGTACAGAAACATGCCACTCACAGGAGTATTGAAGTGAAACACCAACAGATAGGTGGCTTTGGGAAAACTCTGAATATATGAAGGATCTATCTGTAATGAATCAACACATTCGCACAGAATATTAATCTTGCAAGTGTAAGTGAGGGGCTGTTGGCTAAATTTGGCAGGAGGAACAGAAATTGACAATGTGGTCATGTTTACGGAGTACAGAGTTTGATGGTGCAAATTGCCACCACCCAACTATTTGGACCACAATGTACTGCTTAAAATAACACCATCAGAAATCATAAAATTGACAACCAGCTAGGACTAGCCAACGGATTCATTTAAATGCAGGGCTCAACAGTGTGACAATTTCACTCGCATTTGTGACTAAAAATAGATGTGTGAACTGTAAAATGTATTTTGGTGCACGTGTGCGAAAAAAACAATCCGTGCGGATCAGTTTTCTTAAATGTAAGATCATAAAAAGTCTTCAATACCACAAATAGTATAACAAGCGTCTTAATTATCATTTTAGGCATCTTATATTTTGGGGATGGAAAAACATAAAATCGTGATACTGTCTAATAATGTGTTTATTAAACTTCAAAAGGGTATGATTTCATTAAAGGTCCCGTTCTTCGTGATCCCATTGTTCAAACTTTAGTTAGTGTGTAATGTTGCTGTTGGAGCATAAATAATACCTGTAAAATTTTAAAGCTCAAAGTTCAATGCCAAGCGAGATATTTTATTTAACAGAAGTTCCCTTTCAAAGCCTACAGCGAACGGCCGGCTTGGACTACATCCTGGTACTTCCTTCATAAATGACGTCAGTAGAACAGTAGAACAGACTAACCTCCGCCCACAAGAATACACGAAAAAGGGGGCGTGGTCTTGTTGCTCTCCCATGTGGAGAAGAGGAAGTGTTGTTTGAGTGTGTTTGTCGCCATGTCGTCGAGACGCTGTTATTTTCATCCCGGAGTCAAATCACCTTTGTTTGGCTTTCACAGGGACGCTGTACTTAGAGATCATTGAGCGCATACATCTCCCCGTTAAGAGGCGTGACCTTTCCGTGCAACGTGCGCTAAGCTGCGGTCAAATCACAACACGGGAACCGCTGGCACAATCAGAACTCGTTACGTTTTCTGAAGGAGGGACTTCATAGAACAAGGAACTCATCAGCCCATTTTTAGAACAGTGAAAACAGCGGTGTACAGATAAGTAAATTGTGTAACAAATACTGTGTTTTTTTACACGCGAAACATGAACGTGTTATATTGCACACTGTAAACACAATCAAAGCTTCAAAAAAACACGAAAAACGGGACCTTTAATTTTCATTTTGTTTATTAGTTTAGATTGTAGCTATAGCTTGTTTCGTTTGCGAGCTGCCTCAGCTTGTCAAAAATGACATTTAAACTAACATTTATCACAGGGTTTCTGCAGGGTTTAGTCTGTCAAATTTAAGACTTTTTAAGACCTTTTTATGACCATTATGATTTAAATTTATGACCTAAACGAATTATGAAAAATAACTTCCTTTCAAAAAAGTCATTTTTTTTATTAAATGCCTCGGATTCGCCTTTGCATTCAAGTACACAACGGCCATATCAGTGACTGGCTTATTGCAAAAATACACCAGATATTACTAATGGTATTTAATAAGATTAATTCTGCAGCAATAAAGTACACACACACACATGCATTTGTTTTGTGATGGAATTTTTGTATAGGGTTTCATATCACTGAAAGCCAGGTCTTTATTTATAACCCATACACTTATGACTTCAACACACCCGCACACACGCCCAGAACTGAGCAACATTACCAATTATCCTTAATGAACAGACCGACAGTCATTATAGGGCTTTCAACAGTCGCTACAACTGTTCTGAGAACAGTGAATAAGATCGGTGTCAGATAAGTGCAGTTCTGTCACAAAAGTACAATTCAGAGGGAATCACTTCGTACAATTATGTCTGACAGCTTAATTCTCACTACCATAACTCACACACATGGCACTGTGGGTTAAAAAGAACCATACAGTACTGTATCACGGAACAAAGGAACAAACGTGGCAGGGCGAACGCAATAACCCTCGCTTGTCTTTATCAATATTCTGCTCACTCATTTATAGGCTAAACAGAGGGCTCCTTTCATCTATCTAATAGTGTGGCCAGCAAACGCACCATGCGCAGGCTAATTGGTTAATTCTCCGTGGAGGCAAAGGGGTGACAAATATCAAGGCAGAACAAATCAAAGTGTCCTAAACCCCCTCCTCATTCTCTTTTGCTTTCTTCTTCTCTCTAGATCGCTCATAAAAATTGTCCTGGTGATGCCACTGTGCTGGAAACCTCCCTTATTAAATTACACACACTATCAGATGGGGAAGCACTCTGCCTTCCAGCCTTTAATTGAATATCTATATCAGCCATGACATTTTTTAACAAGGAGGTCAAATGGGGATTAATTGCTACATGCAATAACATTCAAGTGACCAGAGCATTGCATCAAAACTAAGAGAGCTGCCTACGTTGACAGCCAAAAATAATCCAAATAAATGGCATGAAGCATGTATCCTTAAAGAGGGGGGAGGGGTCTAAAAAAAATAAAATCCTTGTATGGCCACTTCTCCTGGATTCTCCAACTCCACCACTAATGGAGCGAGCTAGAAAATCAAACTTTTCCCGAACCCCGTGGGGAGGAGGGTCACAACATCATGGCCACCAACAAAACTCAGTTTTTAATGCAAAAAAGAAACCCATCCCGGATGCATTCCTCCTAGGTTTGTGAACAGATTTTGTCACACCATACGAATCTTATCACTTCAAAATCTTATCAGGCGAATGAAAAACAGGTGTTTCAAGACAGGTGGTACTGACAGAAACAAATGTGTATCCTAAAATACTCCAGACCCAATCCACTGAGGTATTTGTGTATTTGTGATAGTCTTGCAAAGACTACATCATACTTGAATCTAAATTCTGCTTCATTCATCACTGCGCATTAAAATGCATAGTATCTTACTATTATAGGGTTGTCAAACACTACGACGCTGCTTTCAAATGCTCTCATTTGTGTTTGAACGCGCTCTCTGAGCATCAAAGGTTTCCATACAGCACGTTTTTATAAGTATATTATCAATCACAATCATATCTGTTGAGCGCATGAATGCAATGGCCTATCAGAGGTGCTAGTCAGTTAGTCAGAATCTACTTAACACTGCTGAAAACTCACAAGGATTTGGTTTGTTCCACGTGACCCGCAAATACTTTCATTATAACCCACAAAGTCTCTGAACACAATGTAAATAAGATATTCACTGTTCAATTAAAAGTTATTAAGAGTTATTACCCATTCACAATCTGAGTACAAGTTTAGGTTTTCATACTGGCAAGGAAAAAGTTTCTGGATTGACAACCGCTGATAACGAAAACTGCAATGATAAGTTGACCTCCTGATTTCAAATATTAACAAGAGCATAAAAGACACCGTTTATGTGTTTAAATTCTGACCATATATGATATGAGATAACGTGGGACAATACTTTCCATAAAAGATTAGATTATAAGAGCCAAATTCAATAAATCAAAAGCAACAGCACGTGGCTTCCTATAAACACTTATGATCTTTGGTTTTAAATACCTTTAATCGCTTTATAACGCAAAATTTATTATTTTATAGGCTGTGTGGTGCAGATAATGATTTGTTTAGGTCAGAGTGTTTAGAAATGCTTCTGCATTCATTGAATGTGTGTGTCTGTGTGTGTCCCATCTTCATGGTGATGACCCACTCTCTCTCTCTCTCTCTCTCTGACGCCTTACAAGGCCATTCCTTCCCCGTGCGTGCGTTAGATCTGGTTTCTGCTCATCACTGGATCCATTTCCGCTGCTCCTGTCAGCACATTAACTGCCTTAAAACCACACACGCACGCACGTATACACAAACTGCCTGTTGACACAGCGCAGGGCACTTTTCCATTGCACCAGGAGTTCCAATCTCATGGTGCCTTTCCTTCAGTATGCACTCACAACCAAATGTACACTTGTACCCTGCTCTCCACTTGCTCCCTTTGACTCCAACCATTTATCAGACAAGGGTCACACAATGTCACTCTGAGGTCTTTAATAACAGTGCAGCTTACTAAATTGGACAACTAACAATAACCTAAGAAATTGAGCATGGACCAGCGTTTCTTGCACCTCTATTAGTGCTGCCGCTAAAGCGTCATGGGAAAATACATTTCATCTTAGTGGTAAGTTTGCAATCTGAATGTAACGCAATATACAAAGATTTGATCAAGCACAAATTCAAATACATGTCTTTCTTACCATTCATAAAGTATGATTTATGAACAAATCACTTCAATGAGCAAGTTTATTTAATGAATTTAAACCTTTTTTTTTCATTAATTATAAAAACATTCAAATGTAACATTCACATATTAAAGAAATATTAAAAGTATTTTTTATGATATATAGTTTAGAATTGCTTAGTATGAAGTTTAGTTTAGTCTGTTGTGCTCATGCATGAGCCCCATGGGGTAACCGGGTCCGAGTCTGGCCTGGGTCATATCTTTTACCCGCCTTTACTTTTCTGTCAATTCCCCACTATGTTGCCTAAAAAAGGCAAAACCCTAAATAAATAAATAAATCTGCAGATTCCTTTGCTGTTTTCTACATACTGACTTTGCGCTACATGCCAGTTTTTTCTGGGATTGTTCACCTCTCCTCATTATTCAGTTAAATTCAGCGGCCAAGATGCAACCAAGTCATGGGCCAAATACAGTTGGCACAGTGAGACATAATGCCTGTAACTGGTTGATGTTCGGTTATTGCTAAACCAGCAATAAACAATGTACAATTTGATAATGCTGCTAGCAGAAGACCTCAGGCAGTCTGAAGACCTCAAGTAGGAGGAAAATTTGTTTAAAACACTTCTCCTTTTGGAAAAAGGAGCTTCTTCCTCTCTGTTTGGTTCTCCCTTTCTCAAACACTCTCCGCAGAAAGGCTTTCTTTGTCATGCAAACAGCAGACAGTAAATCAGATGTCCTGATGGCAGCAGTGGCAGACGGCAGAGAGGCGGACGATGTCTGGTGCACAGGCTCAGGAGGAGGAAGTGGGCTTTGGCCTAAGTCGAGCTCAAATTCCCCCTCTGTTAGCAATGTCAGCTTTTCCTATCAGCTAGAGAGCAGGCCAAGAATAGCTCCGATCGGTTAGAGTGCAATGGAGGGAAAAAAGGTGAAGGAGTGAGAGAACAAGGGAGAAAGATGAAGAAACACTTCATCAGGTGAATACCACCTCATTCTGTCAAACAGCCAATATTCTGCAAATCTATATTAGGCTTATGTGAAACACAGGACATTAATAGTTTTATAAATAACAAGTGACAAATCAATTCTTTCAGATTCTTACAGCATTTTAAACAGCTTGAAGGAACCCTTATTCATTTATTATGATTTTTTTTGTCCAGTAGTAACTGTAGTATTTTGGCAGGTTACAGGGTTCTCTCACTTTTTGACCAATTTCCATGACTTTTCGAATCATGTCTGATTACTGGACATGGATTTTTAAATATTTTTTATAGAGATTGCATAGCTATTTCTAGCTAAAAAAAAAATAATTACATACATACATACGTACGTACGTACACATATATATATATATATATACACACACACATACATACACACACACATACATACATATATACACATAGATATATATACATAGATATATATACTTTTATTTAGCAAGGATAAAATAAATTGATCAAAAAAGACAGTAAATATATTTAAAATGTTACAAAAGATTTATATTTATATTAAAATGCTGCTTATTTAACTATTAAATCAGAATATCCTTATTATGGTTTATTAAGCAGCACAACTGTTTTCAAAATTGATAATAATAATGTTTCTTGAGCAGCAAATCATCATATTAGAATGATTTCTAAAGGATTATGTGACACTGAAGACTGGAGTAATGATGCTGCAAAATTGAGCTTTACCAAAATCACAGGATTTTTACTATCACACTAAAACTCTAGCAAGCAGAGTGAAGTAAACAGTAGAAACTAAATACATTTATCCATATCAAATAAGATAAATAAGCTGAGAAGACGTGTTTGAATTGAGTTTGAGTCTGTGATATCATCCGGTGTCTTTTATGAAAGATTACATAGACAAACAATATTTGTATTTGGAATAACATGCACCAGTGAATCATGCACAATGAGACCTGGAACATGCATTAAGAAATTAAACAAGGTCCATTTGGATTTGATGTTGATTTTAGGATTAACCCAAGACTGAATGTGGAGGAATGTCAATAATTCATATTCAGGCTTATTTTGCCTCTCTAAATCTCCGCAGACAGACAGTGTGACCTAATGATACTGAAAAGTATGTTATATCAGCCACCATTGACTCCCTCTGCCCTCAGGAAAAACTCTTTAATGATTATTCAAACGCTAAACCCTTGCAACAGGCCGTGAGAGTCAAATTCAGGCCTCTGGGACCGATATGGGACATAACCGAGAGCTTAAGCCTGGGAGAAACAAAGACAAAGAGTGACCAGAGACAAGAGACATCCACACTTTGACCTCCCGAACATCTGTCATCTCTTCTCTGGGTAGAATAGATTTTCAGGATGATCAAAGAACAGTTTCACAAAGCCTAAAGCAGGTCTGTACTGCGTTTTTTTTCCTGTCCTCTACCACATGACCCCCATCAGATCTTGGGTAAAAAGCAGACTGTGCGACATCTGTCTCGTATGTCACACTGTACAATGGAAATTTTAAAACACACACACAAACACGCATGCACAAGTACCATTTCACTTTAATGAACATATATTGTAAGAATATCACTAACACTGAAGAATAAACAGAATAAGGTAAGGCTATTAAATAGCAGTACTAAACTAGTTTTTAAAACAATAAAGTTAGTAAGATGGTATGAGCCACCAGAGTCATCAAAAATATAGAATGTGTGGTATTTTGGTTTAAGTTTACGAAAACTACAGTTAAAAACACTAACATTACCTGTAAATAAAACATATGAACAATGATACTGAAGAATACAATAATACCTGCATGCAAATCCTTCCCAGCTAACACACGACATGACACTTCATTTATTAAAGGGTTACTTCAGCGATTTAGCATTAAGCTTTGTATCAGTAGAAACCCGCTAGTATATTTAAATGATGGTACTTTTCCCCCTCATATCCCCCTGAGACGAGAGAATTATGCATTTTAATTCTGGAAAAAATCCTCTGATGACGCAAATATCGTCATTTTGCGTCATCGGAGGCTTTTTTGGCCAGAGGCTAGAGAATACAGGAGCTAGTTCCGCATGTTATCAACCCGCCCACGGGGGAGGGATCTCACTCACAGAATGTAAATGCGCACGGCCGCTCGGCTCGGGCATTCATAACGGAGCGTTGCGGAGCAAAGTGAGCATTTCAACTTTTCAATTAATTCTTATGAAAGTTTAGCTTATGCATGATCTGAAAACGCGCCAGACTGGACTCAGCTCTTCGCTCTCGTGATGAATGAAATCTAACTCCTGCTGCGTTTATGCCGTGCCTTTAGTTCGGCTCACTCACACTTTATTGAAAAGACACGTTCAGTTTTTAATTGTAGTGTCTATTCTCTAACTGAACGAAATGATTGTATTACTATGAAAATCAAAACGACGGTGGGGCGGTGTCATGTGGGCAAGTGATAACCAGTGGCCGTGGCCTCATTGGGCAGCAAAGCAGGTGCATTCTGGGAGTTGTTGTTTTAGACACCAAATTCTAAAATAATTTCACATTTCTACTACATAAATGACCCAGTTTAAATACACATTCATCTTCCCAGCGCTGAAGTACCCCTTTAAATGGTGCAATAGGTGATTCTCTGAAGAAACATGTTTATGCTGGTTGAGTCTCCTCATATCATGATAGCAATCACTATGTTAAGTGGTCTAAACATATTTTTATACCGTCTGTGGAAGGCATAGGACCTTAAAATGTTCGGTCCGAATGAAATGATGGCATGTGTTCCCTGTCAGGCAACGTGTGTTTGCATACCACTGCGAAGCCTGTTCACGCAGACATATCATACGTCATCAGTGTTCACATACACTGTGCACTGCAGACAGAGCGAGAATGGCAGGCAAACAGCAACAACAACCTAACTTTCTTTCTGAACCGACAAGTGGCACTAGCAAAGGATCTATGAAAAGAAAGACATCTTCATCAGAGCCAAGGAGACTCTTATCGTGAAAACCCTGGCATGCAAGAAATTATTACACACAGACATGTTTTAGTAGCTTCACAGCCGAAAACTTGCTGCATCTAACTCCGTTTTTAAAAAGGTTGTTTACGTTCATTATTGTAGTACTGTTACTCGCTGTATTGTAAAGTTTAACCTCGCTTCTGGTCTGTGCGCGTTCATGTGTTTTGGAGGAGACGTGGCTTTAAACGGCGATTTGCAGGGAGGGTGGGATTGTATGCTTTCAATGCTAGCAGGATAAAGTTAGCATTTCCCAGATCCCCTATTGCACCTTTAATAGTCATTTTTTACACGCACAAACTGGATGCCAGTGCAGTGAGACGCACCTGCTTGGCCACATTCGCCTCAAAATCGTGCATCTTTGGAAGCGGAGCCACGCAGAAAGTTACAAAAAATGCCGCCACACAAAAATGGGGTCTCGCACACTCAACAAACATGACCACCACACCGCGATGAAGTCATTTTTTCCACGCGCAACTTTGTACTCGTGCGGACGCGGTGGGTATAACCCAAGCTTAATGTGTTTTCTACAGAAGAGTCAACAGCGTTCATGCACGTCTTTAGGCCTGCCACTAATGACTATTTTTATATAGATTAATCTATCGACTAATTTATCACAATAATTTTCAACAATTTTATTTAAAAACGTTTAATTTAACTTGCAATTTTGGCCTTCAGTAGTGTACTATAAAAAAAAGTATAAATGTAAAGAAGCCCTTGACAAAACATAAAACTAAAAGAGTGAAAATGTAAAAAGGTACATTTAACTGTTAAAGATTACATTCATAACCGTTCGGTACACGCGTGCACCATACCGAAAGCCCTGTACCAAAACGTTTCAATACGAATACGTGTACCGTTACACCCCTAGTAGACACATGCATTGTGTCTACTAGGGGTGACACTGATCGGTCTCATATCCTTACAAACAAACAAAATTAATTTCTCCGCTATGGCCTCTTGTCGTGTTGCAGACAAAGAGCTTGTGGCGGGCGATGCAAAGTAAGGGTGGTCCAGTTTGCACATACAAATTAGATAAATAAATAAAGCCCTTTAAGAGCTGCACGGACCAAATTCATTGTAACACCCGATTTCTCATTCAACTCTGTATTCCTTCACTAAAGACCTATCCGACTGCGTTTACCTGAATACTCGCCAGGACGTGCATTACATATTTTTTACCATTCAAACCCAATAATCCGCGAAAGTGGTTTCGCGATCTGTCTGAGTGAAAGCCGGCAGCGCGCGCGAGCACGTACCAGCCGCACCACAATTTTCTGTTGCATTCTTTTCCCTGAGCTGCGCGTATATTTGACTATTCTGCTTCCCTTGTTTAGTGAACGGTGAAAGCAGAGCTCACACACACACGTCCTCACTCCTGCTGTCACAAATCAATGCAGATTAAGAAATACTGCTCTTATTAGTGCTCTGTTGTAATTTTTAAAGTACCGGTACTAATACAATTTCATATCGTACCCAACTTACCCAGTCGACTAAAAATATTGACGTCAACTAATTAACAGCGTCGACACAGTCGATTGTATCGACCAATCGCGACAGGCCTACACGTCTTTAAAAATAACAGTGTTGAATCAGAAAAATATTTACAATAAAGAGTATGTTACGTAAAAACGACATACTAAAAATGGAAATGTTTTTCTTTGCGTTTTTCGTGGACAGGCAACAACGTTATCAAGCCAATCCCCATTCACATGGATCTGCAAAAACTACTTCAAACGCTGTATTATTCATGCCAGGCCAGTAGATGTCGATGTCACTTGGTAAGGAAGTGTAATATGCATGCGCATGACATCACCGTTTTCACCAATTCATGTTTTTGTAGTTAACACCAACACCCGTTTTAAAAAGTTTGCATTTTATAGCTCCCAAAACCCTGTTGTCATGTGAATGAAAAAGTTTTTTTTTCAGTTGTGTAAACGGTACAGGGCTTTCGGTACGGTGCACGCGTGTACCGAACGGTTATGAATGTAATCTTTAACAGTTAACAGTCGGCTTGTTGTAAGTGCGGAACACACTTCAATCCGAGTTCCCACACGAACATATTAAGTATTCAGTCCATTTTATCACAAAATCAAACGATAAATGCAGTTTTAACGCTCTTTAATGTGACGTGATTGATAGGCGCGTATCAGTTCAACTTAAAGCGGCAGCGCGCGGCGCGCGAGTCAATGCGATCATCTCTTCCTAAAGAATAAACATAAATCAATACATCTTAAGGTATGTTGAGGATACATTACAACTTACTGAAATGTATCATATGTCGTGTAATCGCTCCATCTGTGTTTCAACCGCGGAAAGACAATAAAACAGCTTGTAAACAATGTCATGCAGAATCACGTTTACTCAAGTTACTCAAGTCATTCAGTGTCCACAGCAGTTAGCTCACTAGAGAAATCAACTCTTTCACTGAATACATGCACTATATTAGCCGTTATATTCATTATATTAGCCTAATATTATATATATATATGATTTTTTTTTTTTTTTTTTTTTCATTATATACTACTTAGCCTGTTAGTGAGGTCTTGTTTATTTAATGTATGTTTAAATAAACCTGTCATGAAAATTACAGCCACTTAATGATTATATTTCAACAACGAATAAAAAATTTGATTTAGAAGTTAATGCAAAAACTGCCTTATGTGAAGCTTATGAGTGTTGATTATTATATCTAAAAATAAATAGCAACTGAATTTAGCTTAATAGTTTGGGCTCTGTTGTTAATCTTTAATAGCTATATGCAAGTAAGGGCTCCCTATATAGTTTACAGCATTATCTTTAAGAAACTTTTAGTTATAATTTAATTCATTTAAGGACAGACACAATTTTTTACATTAAACCACTGTTGAAAAAAAATTAATAAAAAGCAATTTTGTAAAACTGCTGTACCGAATCCATACCGAACCAGGACTCCAAAACCGAGGTACGTACCGAACCGTCAGTTTTGTGTACCGTTACACCCCTAGTGTCTACATTACAATTTAGACTGTGTCCAAGTAATATATTTCAGAAATGTATAAATCACAGTTAGCTAACATCATTAAGGCACAAACAATGAGCTTATTGAAGAACATAATCAGCATTGGTGCATCTTACGATCAACAGAATGAACATCACCGGGTAAAACACACCTTTCTATCTGTGTTTTGTTTTGTTTTGGCACAAACAGCTTGGACCCACACAGAAATGAAAAATAAATAAGTTTCAACTTGTCTCTCTCTCAAGGGAATTCGTTCCTCAGTCCTCACAAACAAGTGCAATCTTTCGCATTTCAACCTGAGGCAATATGTGATAGCCACAAGCTATTTTCAGACAATGTGCCAAGCAATTTCAAAAGCATTTCAGATGCTGGACTCACAGCAGCGTGTGTCGCTGAGAAAGAACAGGGTGTGCGTGTTTGTGAGGGACGGAAGTGATGCATGAGCTGATCGCATGAGGAAACAAGCATCACAGTTATGCTCTTTGTTCTTGTGAAAGTGGATATTCAGGATCGTATAGATCACACACTACAATTATGGATGAAGTCAAACATAATCTCATTTCATCACACTTGTGTAACAAACATTAGGAGGAAGCAAAAACTGATTTATGTATACCGTCACAAAAATGTAACCATGGTATTTCTGCAAAAAATAGCCTATTAATTAGGCTACTCCAGTTGTAGTTTGTAAAATAAAACTGTGGTAACGTATTATTGGCCAGAGTTATAAGTGAAATAACAGATTTGAAAAGAATCATTATTTATTATGGTTTTACAGTAGTAACTGTAGTATTTTGGCAGGTTTTGCCATGAATTTTCCATAATTGTTCCAGTGGTTCAAGGATATTATACAATGTATTAATAATAATAATAATAAATCCATTTTGTAGATATTGTATTGCGAATTAAATATTTAAGCTTTACATAACTCAATCTAAAAAGTTAATTATTTATATTTGTATTAATACATTTGTAAACGTCCATGACTCATGATACTTAAAGGTTTTTCATGGCTGTGGGAAGGCTGTGGTTACCATGGTAAATATTTTAAGAAAAACATTCATAGTAGCCTATATTTATTTTTGGAGAGTAGGTTATAACCAAAGAGAGTGTGTAACATACCCACATAAACCTTTCTGCCATTCGTCTATTAAAGTAACTTAATGCCCCATCAATCAATTCTTCGGGTTACTCTAAATGCTTTAATCAGCTCACTCATCGGTTCTAGACTCATTACGAGTCGGTTTTCTCGTAAGAGACTCTTCTCTGATCAAATGAATCGGTCAGCTATTGACTCAAGAACCGTTCGGAGCGATTAAATTCGATTGGCGGGTGTATCGTACCAAACGGTTTTGTGAATCGATTCATTGAAAGATCCGATTCACAAGAACGATTCGTTCACATGGCTAGTACAGAATAGACGGGTGTGAATTGTGAAACTGCGGAAGTCCCTCTACAAGACACCTGCTGCAAGATGATTATATCAACCCTTACTTAACCGACTCAACAGAACTGTCTGTTGAAAACAGATAACGAAACAAACCATCAATGACACATATTCACCACTGACACAGGTTAACTGAGACAAATAAATCAACAACGTTTCAGGTTCTTACAACACTCAAAACAACAAACGTGCAGTCCATAAAACAACATTCAACATGTGACTGCAAACCAATCTAAACGAGGGAGTGGGAAGCTGTTTTCAGCGCTGGAGAAAGAGAAAGCAACTTTTTAAATGGAACTTGTCGCAACCGCTGAGCCAAACGAGAGTCTCAAACGCGTTTGTGCGCGAATCTCCAGGGCTGGCAGAGGAAAAGCCGCAAACACGAGCTCGGAAAGACTCAAACGCGCTACTTACTGGTGAAAGACGAAATGTAGTATAATCCAAATGTATCCTGAATGTGTAGGAGTCGAGGTTCGGACTAATAGTGGTGTCAGCGGGACTCGCTCTCAGCCTGCTGCCTCTCACTCACGCGCAGAGATGAATGAGGAACGCGCAGAAGCGTGCACGAGCTCAATTCATTATTCACGCGGAGGACAGAGTGGACTGTCCTACCCAAGTTTCCCAACATCGATCTTGCACGGTTATCACCTCAGTCTATTTTGCATGTAAAATATTTACGGAATCATTTTAATGGAGTTGACTTGCTATCAGGTTTCATATTCAAATTCCCTGGTTAGAAAAGGTACAGAACCTTCTAATAATTAACACCAAACCTAGGCTACTGTTTATCCCCGATCGATGATCTACAAAAACAGGTAACAAAACACGACAAACACGATAAATATCTAAAGAAACACGATATATTTTATTTTTAAGTAAATAATGACAAATAAATACGTATACATAAAACGGATACAAAGATGTGTAATTGTCTAAAAAATAAAATACACCCTCACATTTAGGCTACTGTTTATTGAGAATACAAGATGACTAAATGTAAACAAAAAAATGTGTAAACGGCCGCTTGGATGTTCTTTTTTCTTAATATAGTATAGGCTATAACAACAAAACCACTTAACATTATGAGGCTACTGCAATAAATAGATTTGAATAGTATGTTGTAAGAAATTGGATGTGGTGAATATGCAAAGTGTATCCATATTGATGGCTCCTGTCATCATAATACAGATTTGTGAAATATAGGCCTACACAAAATCAAATGTATAGCTCTGAGAGATAGGCTATGCATAGTCATAAAAGCAGAAATGTTATTGGATAAAAACATGAATTAAATAGAAAACTGAACACTTCTGTCACTGTTTTGTCCCAAAGTACTCAAAATGAGTTACTCCATTAAATTTAAAATATAAATAATTTCTATAGCTATAAAAAAATATATACTTTAAGAACAAATCAAAATATATAGTGTGATCTGTTTTACCTTAATATAGAACAATTAATTTAGGTCAGATTTGTCCCACGGATCAGTAAAGAACCATGAAAAAGGTGCCATCTCTACCAACACTTGCTGGCACTTCACAGCAAAATTACATAAATGAACAACCAAAGTTTGTTTTGGCCAAGCGATTGATTCCTTCGCCTCAACTAAAATAGTCTCACATAACAAGCCAGTGTTTGTTTCTCCTTCAGCCCCAGATACAGCCTAATAAATTATTCAACTACAGCAGATGCACCAGCACAACCTCAATATACCCAAATGCAGCATCCGAAAGCGCGAGGTGAAGTTAAAACACGCGCGTGCATGTAATTCATCCATTTGAAAGCCGATACAAAAACCATCTTCCGAGGAGCGATTGCATTGGCTTGCCTGAAAGCATCAAAGAAAGATACGATGGCATTTGCAGGTAAAACAACGAATAGATGTGCTCGGATCCGCAGATAGCCTACTGTAGTACATTAACTAATAGCCTAACAGCAGCACATATGCGGATAGACACAAATGATGTTCAACACGAGCACATGAAACAGTCATCACAACAACACGATACGCTTTAAACCCATCTGTGTTTTCCTATCGGCATGGTAGGATCTTAAAGCGTCCCGAACGAGATGAATTACCGTGGTCTCGTTGGCCGTACTCCCCCGCTGGACCGATATACCTCCAGTCAAGTGTTTCTTTCTCCGGCTGTCTCTCTATCTGCTTTCCAACTGTCTCAAGTATTTGGACCACGGGCGCGTTCACGTCATGATATGCGCGTGCTCTAATTGGAGGGCTGCTGCTCTGCAACAACTGATACACTGTTACACTGTTACACCTGGTGAAACATCTGACTGTCTTACAGTGTTATCTTTCGAATTAATAATTCTGGGGGCTAAGTTTATCTGTGCCTCATGTTCTGGAAATTATCCAGATAGGAAGAGCCCAGACCATTTTGTCATTGCACCTATTTTTATAAATTTTATCAGCACATGATTACTTAGGCTAGTTATCACAGAGCTTACTCAAATAATTCACAAAGAATGCAGAGATAAATTTAAATATAGACAGATGACAGACAGATGGATGGATGGAGGGATAGATAGACAGATGACAGACAGATGGATGGATGGAGGGATAGATAGACAGATGACAGACAGACAGACAGACAGACAGACAGACAGACAGACAGACAGACAGACAGACAGACAGACAGACAGACAGACAGATAGATAGATAGACAGATAGATAGATAGATAGATAGATAGATAGATAGATAGATAGATAGATAGATAGATAGATAGATAGATAGATAGATGACAGACAGACAGATAGATGACAGACAGACAGATGGATGGATGGATGGATGGATGGATGGATAGATAGACAGATGACAGACAGATGGATGGATAGATGACAGATGGATGGATGGATGGATGGATGGATGGATGGATGGATGGATGGATGGATGGATGGATGGATGGATGGATGGAGGGATGGATGACAGACAGATAGATGATAGACGGATGGATGGATGGATGGATGGATTGACAGACAGACAGACAGACAGACAGACAGACAGACAGACAGACAGACAGACAGACAGACAGACAGACAGACAGACAGACAGATAGATAGACAGATAGATAGATAGATAGATAGATAGATAGATAGATAGATAGATAGATAGATAGATAGATAGATAGATAGATAGATAGATAGATAGATAGATAGATAGATAGATAGATAGATAGATAGATAGATAGATAGATAGATAGATAGATAGATAGATAGAATCACTGAAATATAAAATACATTTGTTTACTATCATCTTCTTGCAGCCTGCTCAGCTTGGACGTGAGCTTTCAGATTCACTCTCCTGTTAGCTGTGTTGCTGGCCATAGCACATCTTGTCAAATAGCTATATAACAATCCAGTAAGGTGAGCATGATTGACGAGACACAATGTGACTTCAATGTTTATCAATCAGCTCCCAGACAAGCGCATGAATCTGTTCCACGCAGAGCTCAACTGCATAATCCAATCAAGGGTATGAAAACAGGTATGTGTGCATTGAAAATAATTCCGTACTGTGATTGTTCTAGTATGGAAGCCAAGGCAAGGAATTCAGAATACTCCGGCTCTCATAGCAGTCTTTCAGAAAAAACACCTCTTTGGCAGTTTTAAAGCAAGGTTGAACACATTAGTCTGGTCTCTCCTGTAGAACAACATGCCAGGAACACAGTCTCCACACACACACAGCTTACAGTGTTTAAATTCCTGTTCATGTAAAGGGTATTTGTGTGATACTAAGTGTCTCTGCTTACACACCAGAACAAAAGAGCATACTGTCCTGAAAGGACAAACACTTCTCTATGTATCATTATAAACGTACACAGCTGGATTTCATTAAATAAAATTAAACATTAAAATAACTCTCTATTAAACAGACACCCCTCCTCTCTACAACAACATAATGTCCCCAGTCATCTATACGAGGTGGCATAATCTAATAAATATGCATGTTTTTGCATAAATTAGTGAGCTTCAACCTGCAATATTATAATTAGATTACATCAGATCCTCCCTCTGCAGTGCCAAAACTGTTAAAGTGACTCTAAACTGACTCACAATGTTTTCAGGCATAAAATGGAGACAGTGCTTTGAGAATATAAATTATAGCTACTACTATCCTTTCACAAAGATGGAATGATGTAAAAATTATGTCAGGTATGCTCCTGGAACAACATTCCTGTCATTAATTTCCTTTCCAAATTCCTATCTGATTGGTTGATGTTGTTGGTAGCTTAATGATAAAAATTGGTACTAATACCCCATGCAAATTGTTCCTTTTGTAAGCTGCTTTGGATAATATAGCATTAGCTAAATAATCAACTCACAAATTTTACAAATAATGTGCATCAGCATTTGAATGATTTTTCGTTAGTTCCGCCACATTCTCTTGATAACCTAAAATAATTTGTATGGCATGGTGAAATCAGAAAATACTGTATGCCTCGGCTTATACAAAAAGGTATGACTGCATTTTTTTACTTAACTTTAACTTAACTTGCAGGATTTCTTAGGATTTCACCATAATTATTACTACTCTTAAATCTGAGTTAGGAGTGTCGCGATATGTGTATTGACGATAGCGTTGATATTTAAAAAATGAAATATCGTTATCATTTTAATTTGGGGTTCAATATACCGGTAGTGGCGATGACGGTAATATTTAAAATGAATAGTACACATATCAGCGCTCGACATTAGCGCTTGTCCGGGGCAAGTGGATTTTTTTGAAGTGGCAAGTGAAAGAGAATTTTACTTGCCCGACCGGACAAGCTGATTAAAAAGTAAAAAAATAACTAGGAAATCACCAAAATGCAACAATAATTCTACATTAATTTAGTGTAATTGACAATCGATAGTGGATAATAATATAATGTATAATGAACTGACGGTAACAATGTTGTGCTGTTGACGCTCGCGCAGCCTCTTGAGGAGAAATCACAACAAATGAGCGCCACTCATACAAAAAAAGTGATTAGCCTACAGTAAAGCAACATCGCAGAACCATGAGTGCTGTTTTCCTGAATACCATGACGACTGAAAATGACACAGATTTCATATGACAGTTCCATAAACAATTAATTAACATTAAGTTACTTACATTTTAGATGCATTATTCACTGTTTTCGTTCGATTTCAGCAGCAAAAATAGTTCCAAACAAAGATCACAGCAGAACCAACGCTTCTCACAGCAACAGTGTCTTACTGAATTATTCAGTGTTTTGAATGAATCAGTTGAATCAAAGATTCAATGACCTATTCGTAAACGACTGCGGCCCTGTCCCAAATGGCACCCTAAACCCTCACAGTCTTCCTCTGAGTCCGCACTTTCACAACGTAATGCTGCTTTGACTGCCGAGAAGAAGTCCGCTGCGTAGCTCGCACCAGTGCTCGGCATAAGTGCGCATAGAGGGCGCATATCGGACGGACGGACGGACGGACGGACGGACGGACGGACGGACGATAGATAGATAGATAGATAGATAGATAGATAGATAGATAGATAGATAGATAGATAGATAGATAGATAGATAGATAGATAGATAGATAGATCCTGCGCGCAGCGGCCATTGTAAGTCCACAAGACCGAAAGTGCACATGAAGTGTGCCATTTGGCACAGGGCCTGCCTCATACTTGAATGAATCATTCGTTTGAACGAATCGTTTAAATGAATGACTCAATGACTCACTCATTAAGACGGTCAAGCAAATTTTTTACTCGGACAAGTGAATGACAGATTTACTTGTCCGAAGGACAAGCACGTGAACCGGCTTAAAGTTTTTTAGCTTTTAGTATGATTATCTTAGCCTTAAGGTTATGAATAAGCTGGTGTGTTCCAAAACAATGACAAATTTTAATGTCGAGCCCTGCATATGATGATACACTCTAAAAAAAAAAGGTTCTATATGGCACCAAAAATGGTTCTTCGTCGTAATCATGGGGGAACCACTTTTGGTGCTATATAGCACCATATCTTAGCATGTTCTGTATATGGTAGCGGTGCTATATAGCACCTTAGTCAAAGAACCGGTGAAGAACCTCTGAAGAACCGCTGAAGAACCACTGAAGCACCAAAATTGGTGCTATATAGCACTTAAAAAGGTTCCCCTATGATTACGAGCCAAGAACCATTTTTGGTGCCATATAGAACCTTTTTTTTTTGTGTATGCCATGACATCCCAACGTACAGTAGGTGATGGTATTGCACCTTAACCCTGGTTGCAACCATAGACTGTTAAAAAAAAAATATGGACGTACTGTCCGTAATGTCACCCGTAGGTTTCTGAAGAACATTTTTGAATCCCAAAAGCATGCGGAGCCAGCCATTTTGGCAGCGGCAAACGGCTAGTAGTGACAGCAGCGGCATGTAACTCAAGTGGTCACTTTTTAAGTTATAAAAACATTCACCCCCTCACAGTTGTCATGAAGGGCAAAATTAGCTATATAGACCAAAATCAATTTTTGTATCAGGCTGTAAACATATTTATTTTACTGTAAAGTTTGGCATTTTAACATGAGGGAGATACAGATTTGACTCCCTTTTGGAGCCTGTCTCTAGCGGCTAGTCAATGAACAGCAGTTTAAGTCACTTCTGTGTTGGCTTCAAGAGAGAGACCGGAAGGTTAGCTCGCCAGTGTGGAAGTTGTTTGGATTCTGCGAATATGACTCATTAATCAGCCCAGTCTGCAGGACTTGCCGATCAATAGTGAGCGCAAAGGGGGGCAAAACCACCAACCTGTTTACTCACTTCTATCTTTGTTATCTTGCAGATTTGGCCACTGTACAGAGATAGAGGTTGCCATTGTTTTGCTAGTACTGAAACGGGAAATGTTATAACCTGTTAACTGCGGCACCTTCCTTGCATTCCTTGCATTTTGGGACTTTTAGTCCAAAGGTGTGCTCATGCGGATAAAAACTTATGAGGGGCTTTTGCACTGGATAGTTCTAGGAACTTAGTTATACCACCAGGGTGGTTCCCAGAGAACTAAAAGTTCCCCTAGGGCAATTTTCCTGGTTGCATTTGCACCGCCAGTTCTAACTCTGAAGTGACGTAAGCCGGCTTGTTGTCGTGACCTTTATTTTGACTGCGCTGAGAACGCCAGAGCCTAATCACAGCTCTCACACTCTACATCTTCATTAGTTTATAATCTGTTTAAAAGTCCTGTATAATAGTTGTTAGATAGAACTGTTATACAAGGAAAGTAGCTGAGCAGAAATACATAATCATGTTTCACTTGGTCCCCTCAAAGTTGCGCAGGATTTTCTCTTTAGAGTAAATGTTCAGAGGTCCAAATATCACCGTTTTCCATGTTCGTTGATTTGTAGATGTTTTTTTTAAAATGGTGGATGCTGGTATTTCGCATGCGTTTGGCCAATCAGTGTACACTTACGTCACAAGTACACTCTAAACAAAAGGTTCTATATGGCACCAAAAATGGTTCTTGGCTCGTAATCATAGGGGAACCTTTTAAAGTGCTATATAGCACCAATTTTGGGGCTTCAGTGGTTCTTCAGAGGTTCTTCACCGGTTCTTTGACCAAGGTGCTATATAGCACCGCTACCATATACAGAACATGTTAAGATATAGTGCTATATAGCATCAAAAGTGGTTCCTCTATGATTATGACAAAGAACCATTTTTGGTGCCATATAGCATCTTTTTTTTTTAGAGTGTAGTTTCTATTGTGCTGGGTTTGACCCTACTCTGAAGTGGGAGCTAAATTAGTCCCCCAAAAGGAGTTCCTAGAACTAAAATCATTCCTAGTTTCTGTGGTGCAATATCGTTTATTGTGAATTCTTTTGGTGATGATAACCGTGTAGTGAAAAATCTGATATTGTGACAGCCCTACTCTGAGTATTGAACTTCACACTGTAACTCATCTCAGATGTTTGTGCTACAGACATGTAAGATACACTCTAAAAAAAAAAGGTTCTATATGGCACCAAAAATGGTTCTTGGCTTGTAATCATAGGGGAACCTTTTTTAGCCCTATATAGCACCAATTTTGGTGCTTCAGTGGTGCTTCAGCGGTTCTTCAGAGGTGCTATATAGCACCTTAGTCAAAGAACCGGTGAAGAACCGCTGAATAACCACTGAAGAACCACTGAAGCACCAAAATTGGTGCTATATAGCACTAAAAAAGGTTCCCCTACACTCTAAAAAAAAAAGGTTCTATATGGCACCAAAAATGGTTCTTGGCTCGTAATCATAGGGGAACCTTTTTAAGTGCTATATAGCACCAATTTTGGTGCTTCAGTGGTTCTTCAGCGGTTCTTCACCGGTTCTTTGACTAAGGTGCTATATAGCACCTTAGTCAAAGAACCGGTGAAGAACCTCTGAAGAACCGCTGAACAGAACATGTTAAGATATGGTGCTATATAGCACCAAAAGTGGTTCCCCTATGATTACGACGAAGAACCATTTTTGGTGCCATATAGAACCTTTTTTTTTTTTAGAGTGTATGATTACGAGCCAAGAACCATTTTTGGTGCCATATAGAACTTTTTTTTTTTTAGAGTGTATCTTAAATTGCATGGATTTTGCAGGATAGGTGTGTTGTCATGTTTTGAAGTGATCGGACTAAAAACCAGGTGGACAAAAAAAAAAGTCTGATAGACTTAGGGACCAAAGCCATATCTTAAGATCAGGTATAGAGACTCGGGCAGACTGGCATTGTGGCTGCAGGTACTTGTACAATGTAAAAGTCTAGTTTCCTTTTCAAAGTTGAACAGTTCACCGCAAGGAAGCATCTAAGAACCAATCGACTGATTATTTTGCAAGTCATGTGATTGTGTGTGTTCCTGTCTGCATCCATATGTGATCTGGAAGTGTTGCTCTCTACACCACACCTCCATGACTGGATGCCCAAGACTGACAATTGGGTTGTCTGTCCCCATGGGGCTTCCATCATGACCTGCCAAACCCAGAACATACAGTCCCCCTCTCGCCCCTACCTGAAACACAGCAGGACAAAAGCGGCACAGATGGCCAGCACTCTCTCCATCCCCCCTACCTCCCCCTTTCGTTCTCTCAATATGACCGCTTCTCTCTTCAATCGTATCACAACAAGCCTGACATTCAACACCGACCTCAGGAGTTAGCTTTTATCTGTTCTTCTTGAGGAGGATATGATTTGAAAGCTAGGTGCTAGTGCACTTCCTGTCCGCCTGCTGACACCAGTTCAAGTAAAAGCACTAAGAGGGTTTTCACATAAGGGCCTTTCTCAGTTCAGTCGAAGATCCAGCCAAATTTGCCAATTTTCCAGTTGTGTTAGAGCTATTCAAGATGACTCGCCCCTCGGGGCCTGGAAGTACTGGTGATGTTGGACCTTCAGAGAAGGAGATAAATGAGAGAGATAGGGAGACTGAGTAAGGGGTAAGGCTGACAGCTGGGTTGCAGGCCCCTGACCTAAATGACAGGTGGCAATTTCAAAGCTGAGAGTGTGAAAATAACCAGGGAACTAGCTAGAAGAAGACGTACCCAAGTGTAATCAATTCAATATACAGGAGGCAAAATCTTCTTTACCTGAACAGAAGCAGCAGCACATCCACAAATTAAATGGACAAATCTGATGTTCATACACCTTACCACACTGGAAAACACAGATCAAAAAGAACTAGTAAACCAAAAATAATGAAAATTCATCATTTATTCATGTTGTTTGTTCCAGACCCATATGATTTTATTTGTTCTGTGAAACACATATTTGGTAAACTAACCATTTTGGATCAAGATTGCTATTTTTTGGTTTGTCCAAGATGGTCTACCAGCCAAAATCAACTTGACTACGATTAACCACCAGGTCCTCCAGGTAAAAGTCCAGCTGATCAATCAAATAAACTAGACTGGACCTGCTAGTGACCATCAATGACAAATCCTAAGCTATTTTTAGCTGAATTTTCCAGCATTGGTATTGGTGTGACCCTGTTTACACCTGGTGTTAAGATGTGTTTTGGTCAATCCGATCACAAGTGGACGACTAAATACAGGTGTAAACGGGGTCTAAAAAGTTTTGAACTTGTCAACTTTCGACCACTTCCAGAGGTAGTCGAAAACGCATTCGACCAGATTGCTTTCATAGCGTAAACGCTCATGTGGTCGAATGCATTCAAACGGCCACAAAAGATGCATGCATTATGGCAAGCGTGCTAGCCAGACGAGATTTAAACTTTGTTGGCTGGAGACCTACTTACCAAGCACAATGTTCTCACACCATTCCCTGATTTCTCACCGTATCAGAGCAGAAATTAAAGCTGCTGTTCCTTTTTTGAAATGAAAGAAATGAAAGCCTTTTTTGTCGTCTCTGGTCGCATTCATATGTAAACTCTGCAAGCTTATTTTGTCCATCAGATTGAAAGATATAAAAAAGCCCATTTACCCGCCCATAGACCCTCGAAGAAATCAGGACAGAAGTGGTTGAAACTAGACAAAAGAGACAGATTAAAACACCAGGTATAAACGGGAATGTGTCTGCCTTATCTACATGTGATCCAATCGACCAAAACACATCTTAATACCAGGTTTAAACAGAGCCTTGGACATTTCCAGCTTCTACATTCAAACTTGACAGCGATGCTATTATAAATTCAAGTCAGGTGTTTGCAACTCATTTTACTTCCATGTGTTCCAAAAAGACAAATATAGAGAGGGACTTTTATCCAATAGGAATTGATTGGATTGTGGTGTTTAAGCCCAAACCTAATGTGTGTTTGCAGATTACTCTCCTCCTGAAACATCAGCAGCACCTGTTAGTTGGAACTTAAAGGGTTAGTTCACCCAAAAATGAAAATTCTGTCATTAATTACTTACCCTCACGTCGTTCGACACTGTCAGGTTCTGGATGGAAGGAGGACTCAAGTTGCGTTTGAACTAAAGAACAAGTTTATTTCAGGTTAACCTGAGACACACAAGAAACAATAAATGACTGGTGGCAGTCTGAGGAAACTGTTTGGTGGCTCTCGCTGTATCTGTGCACACTACAGCAGACACACAGGCTGAAAAGACCACAGAGAAAACAGGAGACAGGTTGACCCAGCAGAAGACGAGACAGAGCCCAGCTAGGGAATATGGCTTGCTTAAAACTCCTCGTCTAAGGGTCCTGAGCACAAAATCAAAAACAGGTAAGACACAGAGTAAAAAACACAGTGCAGACAGGTAACATCCATGCGACATGAAGTGATCAACTGACAACAAGAGGTAGACACAGGTGGGTATATAAAGGGTAAAGGGAACGAGCGACAGGTGCGGGAGATCAGCTCATGATCAAGCTGATAATCCAATCATGAGCTGCAGAAAAATGACAGGACAAGACATACAACATAGACGAACCGGTGTCACACCCTAAACCTGTGACAAAGTTTGAGGTGAATGTCCTGGGCTGACAGCCAAACCTTTTGACCACACACGTAAAGTGGGGGCTTAGAATGGTGACGGTCCGCCGACGCCTTGTTCCTCTCGCCAGTCCGGGAAAGGGCTTCTCTGGCGAGCCTCCACGTACGAAGGCACCGCTGAATGAACGAATGCGCGGACGGAACAATGGCGTCGGATTCTTGGGAGGGAAATAATGGGGGCTGGTAGCCTAAACAGCACTGGAAGGGTGATAATCCCGTAGATAAGACCGGGAGTGAGTTATGTGCATACTCGACCATGGTTAACCTGGAACTCCAAGTCGACGGCTCTGCCGACGCCCCACAGCGCAGGACTCTCTCTAAGTCCTGGTTGGCTCGCTCAGCCTGACCGTTCGTCTGCGGGTGATAACCGGAGGATAGGCTCGCCGTCGCCCCCAGCTGTCGACAGAATTCTATCAAATGACCGCTGTCTCCCTCGCTGAAGGTAGTTTGGGGAGGGGAATAAAATGAACTGCCTTCGAGAACCTGTCCACCACGGTATTGCCACCAGACGGGGCTAGGCCATGGCTAAGTCCATGGCTATGTGTGACCAGGGTCTTGAAGGGATTGACAGCGGTCGGAGTAGCCCTGCTGAGGGTCGATTAGAGCCCTTACCCACCGCACACGCCGGAGAGGCCAATACGAACTCCAGAGTATCCTGCGCCAGCGAGGACCCCGCAGGAATTGTGACGTCGCGTAACGCCTCACGGACTTTGGACTCTACTCCCCAAGTAACCGCCGCGACCACCTGGCTGGGGGCCACGATGGTCACCAGGGAAGTGGGAATAGCCTCAGTCTCAAAAATCTGTGAGAGTGCATCGGGCTTACCGTTTTTACTACCGGGGCGATAGGAGATGTTAAAAACAAACCGGCCGAAGCATAATGCCCAGCGAGCCTGTCGAGAATTGAGTCTCTTCGCGGACCGAATATATTCTAAATTCTTGTGGTCGGTCCAAACTAAGAATGGAACCCCCGTGCCCTCTAACCAGTGACGCCACTCCTCCAATGCCAACTTAACAGCCAGTAACTCTCTATTCCCGATGTTGTAATTCCGTTCCGAAGGGGTAAGACGATGAGAAAAGAATGCGCATGGGTGTACTCGTCTGAAGGTGACCTCTGAGACAAAATCGCTCCCACTCCTACCTCTGATGCATCCACCTCCACAATGAATTGACGAGATGGGTCGGGGTTAGTAAGAATCAGGGCCGAAAAAAAACGGCTCTTTAGTTTTTCAAACACCTCCTGAGCCTGCGTTGACCAACAGAACCGAATTCATGTGAAGGTGAGATTCGTCAGTGGTAGGGAGACCTGGCTAAAGTTCCAAATGAATCGTCTGTAAAAATTGGCAAACCCCAGAAAATCGCTGGACCGCCTTACGATTCTCTGGGGTGGGCCAATCAGCAACCGCCTTTACCTTACCCGGATCCATTCGGATGCCTTCAGGCGACAGAACCAAACCCAGGAACGGAACCGACCGTGCGTGAAACTCGCACTTCTCCACCTTAGCGAATAAACGATTCTCGAGTAGCCGCTGTAACACTCGCCTGAAGTGCTGAACATGGTCGCACTCGTTCTGGGAGAAGATCAGAATGTCTTTGAGATAAACAAATACAAACCGGTCGACCATGTCTCTGAGCACGTCATTGACGAGTGCCTGGAAGACCGCTGGGGAGTTAGAGAGTCCAAAGGGCATTATCAAATATTCAAAGTGACCTGTAGGGGTATTAAAAGTGGTCTTCCACTCGTCCCCCTTCCTAATCCGAACCAGGTGGTAAGCATTGCGTAAGTCCAACTTCGTAAAGATGGTTGCTCCCTGCAAGAGTTTGAATGCTGAAGACAGCAATGGTAAAGGGTGGCTATTCTTTACCGTGATTTCATTCAGCCCACGATAATCTATACAGGGACGCAAAGAACCATCCTTCTTCCCCACGAAGAAGAACCCCGCCCCGGCAGGAGAAGAAGGGAGTATTATACCGGCTAATAGAGAATCGTTGATGTATCTCTCCATGGCCTCCCTCTCAGGACCGGAGAGCGAATAAAGGCGCCCCTTGGGTGGAGCAGTGCCAGGTAATAATTCTATCGCTCAGTCATACGGGTGGTGCGGAGGAAGAGATGAAGCTCGGGACTTACTGAACACTGATCTCAAATCATGGTAAGCCTCTGGTACACCCGCCAGGCTCACCGGTTTTTCCTGTAACACAGAAACAGACATTAATGGGGAAAAAGCAGACACCAAACACTGAGACAAACAGAATGGACTCCACGCCAATACGGAATTAAGAGCCCAGTCATTGTGAGGGTTGTGTTTAACCAGCCAGGTGTGCCCCAAAACCACTGGAGCAGAAGGAGAATGAATTAATAGGAATCGAATCTCCTCAGCACGATTCCCGGAAATAGTGAGGCTAACAAGCCTCGTGGATTGAGTGATTCTTGTTAGGGGGGTGCCACAAAGTGTTCTGGCTGAAATCGGCTCGGCCAAGAGAGAAAGTGAAATGCCCAAGGGCTCAGCCAGTCCAATATCCATAAAATCACCCTCCGCCCCAGCGATGATGCTGCTCAGCGACAGTCAGATGAGCTCTCCCAATCTGCATAGGTTCCTCCTCAGACTGGCTGAACTGCTGTGATGTAACCACTCCCGTGCTCTGAGCGCTGCTGACGGATCTGTGAGGAACCCCGCCCTTCGATGCTGGGAACGAATGGAAATCCGGTTGTCAACCCGGATAGCGAGGTCCACCAGTATGTCAAGAGCAGGAGGTAATTCCAGCGAGAAATCTCATCCTTGATGTACTCAGCTAAGCCATGGAGAAAGTGGTCCCACTGTGCCTTTGAATTACACCCACAGGATGCTGTGAGTGTACGGAACTCGATTGAATATTCCGATATGGACCGAGTCCCCTGCTGTAACAGCGACAATGCCCGTGCCGCCTCAGTGCCCAGTGCTGAACGGTCAAATACTTTGCGAAGCTCTGCTGAGAAATCCTCATATAAACGGCAGCAATCATGCTCATTGTCCCACATGGCTGTTGCCCAATCTCTTGCAAGCCCAGCCAGGTGCATGATGACGAAGGCTACCTTCGACTTCTCCGTCACAAAGCAGGACGGCTGTAGTGAAAAAGTCAATGAGCACTGAGACAGAAATTAACAACATGAGTTGTGCTTACCGGAATATGGAGCCGGTGGGTTAAGGCGAGGTTCAGATCGGCGGGGGTTCGCCACCTCAGTGTCAGGTAGACCTGGAGTAGTGGGAACCACGGGCGGATGGGGTTGAAGCTGATCGAGCCGCGGGGTAACCTCGGCTAGCTGGCGTGACATCTCCGTCATGGCATGATGAGAAGTGGACAACTCCTCCTGCTGCCGTCCTAACAGAATGCCCTGTTGAGCAATAGCTCGTCGCAACTCTAGTTTGTCCGCTGAGTCCATCTTGGTCAGTTGATTCTGTCGTGTTCTGGATGGAAGGAGGACTCAAGTTGCGTTTGAACAAAAAAACTAGTTTATTTCAGGTTAACCTGAGACACACAAGAAACAATAAAGGACTGGTGACAGTCTGAGGAAACTGTTTGGTGGCTCTCGCTGTATCTGTGCACACTACAGCAGACACACAGGCTGAAGAGACCACTGAGAAAACAGGAGACAGGTTGACCCAGCAGAAGACGAGACAGAGCCCAGCAAGGGAATATGGCTTGCTTAAAACTCCTCGTCTAAGGGTCCTGAGCACAAAATCAAAAACAGGTAAGACACTGAGCAAAAAACACAGTGCAGACAGGTAACATCCACACGACATGAAGTGATCAACTGACAACAAGAGGTAGACACAGGTGGGTATATAAAGGGTAGAGGGAACGAGCGGCAGGTGCGGGAGATCAGCTCATGATCAAGCTGATAATCCAATCATGAGCTGCAGAAAAATGACAGGACAAGACATACAACAGAGACGAACCGGTGTCACACCCTAAACCTGTGACAGACACCCATAAGACCTCAGTTCATCTTCAGAACACAAATTAAGATATTTTAGTTGAAATCCGATGGCTCAGAAAGGCCTCAATTGGCACAATGCACTTTACACTCTCAAGACCCATAAAAGGTACTAAAGACGTCGTTACAAAGTCCATCTCACTACAGTGGTTCTACTTTGAGAACTTTATGAAGCGACGAGAATAGTTTTTTTGTGCAAAAAAACCCCTAAATAACGACTTGTATAGTGATGACCGATTTCAAAACACTGCATCATGAAGCTTCGAAGCGTTATGAATCTGCGAGTCGAATCATGATTCAGATCGTGTGTCAAATCGCCAAACTGCTGAAATCACGTGACTTTGTCGATCCAAACCACTGAATCAACTCACTGATTCATAACGCTTCGAAGCTTCATGATGCTGTGTTTTGAAATCGGTCATCAATATATAAGTTGTTATTTAGGTTTTTTTTGCGCACAAAAACTTTTCTCGTCTCTTCATAAAGTTATTGTAGAACCACTGTAGTGAGATGGACTTTGTAAAGACGTCTTTAGTACCTTTTATGGGTCTTGAGAGTGTAAAGTACATTGTGCCAATGGAGGCCTTTCTGAGCCATCGGTTTTCAACTAAAATATCTTCATTAGTGTTCTGAAGATGAACGGAGGTCTTACGGGTGTCGAACGACATAAGGGTAAGTAATTAATGACAGAATTTTCATTTTTGGGTGAACTAACCCTTTAGCTTGTTCCCGCCACAGAATAAAACATTTTAAAAGATAATTGCAACTTTTAATCTCACATTTGCGAGTTTACATATAGGCTAAAGAGTTTATATATAAAGTCGCCATTGAGTGTTATAGAGTCAGAATTGTGAGATACAGTATATGCTTTATACCTTATTTAGACTTTTTTCTCACAATTGCCAGTTTATTTCTCGCAATTCTGACAATTTTTTTAAGAATTGTGAGATATAGACTCGCAATCGTAAGATTAATTTTTAAAAAGAACTAACTTTTTATCTCAGAATTTAGAGTTTATATCTCACAATTCTGATTCAGAATTGTGAGATTAAAAAGTCACAATTACCTTTTTTATTATGTGGCGGAAACAAGCTTCCATCCCTTGGTGATGTCATCTGAAAATAAAAGTAATTTCAGAGGAGGACTAAGTTATTACATTTCGATGAAAGGTTGCAGTGACAAATATTTTGTTGGAAGAAGACCAGGAACATGCAATAAGAAAGTTAAAAGGGTCAATTTTCATTTTGTGATGACTTCAACCTACAAGAGAAGTATAAACAAATTTAAGGTGACTTTTATGACAAGCCCTTAACCATATCTGCATTCTTGCAATAAGAAAGAGAGGGTGTTGGGAGAAAAGGTGTTGGGGGAGGGGTGGCACAAGCACCACCTGGCCATCCACTCTGTGCCAGGGTGGCAGGAGTCATACTGACATTCACCAGATGGTAGTGGCCAGCGTGGTACGAGCTGCGGGCACCAGCAGCAGAGAGGTGCCGACGAGCCCAGCAGGTGGCACCGAGATGGAGACATGGACGAGGGGGAGCAAAGGTCCGCTGGGCAGCACAGACAGACTGTGTGCGTGAGAAAACAACAACACTCGTCTGATCCCCTCATCAGTCTGTTTTTAATTTCCAGCAGATGCACAGTGTCAACAACCTTCCCATTCAACAGGTCTGATACACAGTGTCAGCTGTCAGCACTAAATGGACACTACTTTGTCTCGACATGATTGATGAATCTGTTGTCTTATAGGGCGGTAAGACCAATGGAAAAAGAAAACTAAAAAGCGGGTCTGTATTTAGTGAGTTATTTGGTGCTTGCATTCCTGTGTGTGGGTGTTAGATGAGACATTTATTTTTGGATACCTGCTTTGTCTGTGTTTTTTATTTACTTCTCCTTTCTCTCTCTGTCTCTTTTTTTCTGTCTGTTCTTTCCTGTTCACACATTTACAAACACACACACATACATACATCTGTCAACTACTTTACAAACAGTCTGGTTACTGAGCAAACCTTCATAATGAACATCTGTCACCATTAATGGATAAAAGCGAGTTGAGAGTTCAGATCTTCTCAAATCTATTTTATTCTAACATAGGCATAGACATTATATTTCATACCATTCTCATTAACTCCTCCCCATTGTCTATCAATGACCCCATTTGAGTGACATCTCAAGCTGAATAAATCCCATTATTCTAACTTAATAATAGGCCAAAAACAAATTATGTTCTTAATATTAGTGAGCCACCTTGTTGTCTACTGTATACACAGGCAGCTTTCACTGCCAGCATCATAACAGGAAACTGAACCTCTGATTTGGGACACTCTATGTAAAAAGCTTATGAGAAGCACTCGAGAGGCCGAGCTCTGTAGATAGTCTGCACATAACCAGACCTTCAGTCTCACGGCAGAAGGTCTGGACCCAATAGCAGCTTTCAATGACCAAGGGCCGCCTGACTGACATGTAAATCACAGTTCATTTTGTTCAGTGTTATGTTTAGGGGCGTGAAAATGTAACGTTGATGTCCATAAAATAACAGACCAGCGTGTAAAACTCTTGACCGTATTTTATAGTTTATGCCACAAAGTTCACATACTTGAAAAAACAGCGTTTAGTTGATCCTGATAAGCACTCGTCGTCACAGTTCTAAACATGATGGCTTTCTTCTTCCACGAGGGGCTTTGGCGTCAAGGGCTTTTGTTTTCAGGTGGACCGTTAAAGAACCAAACACACTAGTCTCACAGAAAACCTGTAGAATTCATTCAATCAGATGACAACTCCGAAACTTCTGAAGTGTTTCCAAATTTGTGTGCCCTTTGTGATTTCTGAAGGATAATGGGCATGACGTCTGGGCCTGAAGCTAAGATTTAACAAAATATGTTGGGATTGAATGAAATAAAGACACTGTTAAGACAACTGTTCAATAGTTTGGATATAATAATAGTTCTTTTTTAATTAATAATAACGGTTTTCAACATTGATAATATTAGAATGATTTCTGACGGATCATGTGACACTGATGACTGGAGTAATGATGCTGAAAATTCAGCTTTGATCACAGGAATAAATGATATTTTAATATATATTCAAATAGAAAACAGTTCTTTTAAATTGCAATAATATTTTACAGTATTCCTGTTTTACTGTATTTTTCATCAAGTACACACAGCCTTGGTGAGCATAAGACACCTTTATCCAAAGCGACTTACAATGCATTTTATCAGTTCATGCATTCCCTACAAACCGATGACCTTCATGTTGCTATAGCGCCATACTCTACTGTTTGTTGCTAGAGGAATGGTTTTAGTTTTTGGATTTTAGTTTCTTAGGCACATTACAAATAGAAAGAATTTTGAAAGAAAAGAAAGGGGGGAAAAAACAACACCAGAAGGCATCCACTGTAGTCTGGACTTTCCTGTTGGGCCAGATCTTGCTAAAGAGGTTTCTGTTCAGATGAGGAAACAAACAGACCTGGAAAGAATGTGCAGCATTAAACTACAGTCAGGCTACTCGCAAAAGGTAGCTAACTATACTATTTGTTAGTTATGTTTATAATATACAATAAATAGTACCTTTATACCATTGTTAAAAAATGTAACTTGCTACTGAGCTACTGTAACATTGCTGAAAATTGTAGATACCGCTAAGTTAGTAGCGTGTGATAATGAGAGAGTTTGAATCTGTTTCCTGCAGGAAGTTCTGGATTGATGGGACTGAGGAGCTCATAGTTTGACAGAGATTTTGCCTGAGCATGTCAGTATTTCCTTGACCCCCTTTGGCTTAGCTTACCCTCAACTGTCGAGGAACAAAAATGTAAGACCACCGCCGAACCCCCCTGCACCCATCTCCCCTATTCTACAAGACCAAAAGATCCTTTCATCTTCTCTTTTTCATCCTCCATTTCTGTCTTTCTCTCAGGAGTCACTTTGGCCCTCAAGCCCACACTCTATCACTTCAAAGGATGAGCAAACAGGAAAGAAAAAGAAGACGGGGGAGGGCGAGTGAGAGAGAAAGTGATTTTGATCTGACAGACACGCTGGAAATAAGACAATAAAAACGTGCAACAAAAACGTTACTACGTTAGTTTCACAAACAAACGGAATTTTAAGAGTGGACGACACGTAATCTATTCTTTATCCAAAGAACACAACTTATTTGTGTTTTTAACACTGAAACACAAGTGAAACGTTTCATTTTACATGGGACAAATTTCTACTTAAATCCAAATATTCAGAAAGAATATTCAATAGAAATGTAGACAGAGATTGATTTCTGTGTTGAATTTTTTGTGATTTATTAGTAAGGAAATTTCACAAATTGACTTTTTGCACAGGTGGCAACCTATCACGGTACCATGCTTGAATTCACTGAGCTCCTGAGAACTTTGTGTGGCCTTCAGATTAGCTCAAGAACAGTGCGTAGAGAGCTTCATGGAATGGGTTTCCATGGCCAAGCAGCTGCATCCAAGCCTTACATCACCAAGTGCAATGCAAAGCGTCAGATCTAATGGTGTAAAGCACACCGCCACTGGACTCGAGAGCAGTGGAGACGCGTTCTCTGGAGTGAAGAATTGTGCTTCTCTGTCTGGCAATCCGATGGACGAGTCTGGGTTTGGCAGTTGCCAGGATAACGGTACTTGCCTGACTGCATTGTGCCATGTGTAAAGTTGGGTGGAGTGGCGATTATGGTGTGTGGTTGTTTTTCAGGGGTTAGGCTTGCCAGTGAACGGAACTATTAAAACTTCAGCATACCAAGACATTTTGGACAATTTTATGCTCCCAACTTTGGGGGGAACAGTTTGGGGATGGCCCCTTCCTGTTCCAACATGACTGCGCAACAGTGCACAAAGCAATGTCCATAAAGAAATGGATGAGCGAGTTTGGTGTGGAGGAACTTGACTGGCCAGCACAGAGTCCTGACCTCAACCCGATAGAACACCTTCGGGATGAATTAGAGCGGAGACTGCAAGCCAGGCCTTCTCGTCCAACATCAGTGCCTGACCTCACAAATGCGCTTCTAGAAGAATGGACAAAATTTCCCATAAACACACTCCTAAACCTTGAGGAAAGCTTTCCCAAAAGATTTGAAGCTGTTATAGCTGCAAAAGGTGGGCCAACTCCATATTAAACCCTATGGATTAAGAATGGGATGTCATTAAAATTCATGAGCATGGAACGGGTAATGTCCCAAAACTTTTGGCAATATAGTGCATATATATAGTATAACTTAATAGCATATACCAAATATTAAAATATAAGACTCAACTCAAATGTAAGTAAACTAATGGTGCTAAAGTTTAAATTGAATATTGCCATATAATCATGATGCAAGCTAAAGAGGATCTTAGCGAAATAAAAAAAATCCTAAAATATAATCTCTAAATAATACTAAAATTATTAATATGCAGACTGCAAATGAACATTTCTAAATAAATAAATGATTAAGGATTAAAAAAATCCACACAGCTAATAGCACCGCCATATTTGGGTTTTCATATTCTTATAATTAAAATACATTTTGTCATTTTTTTTCTCTCATATTCTTGAGGTGAACCTGATTTCACCCAGTACAACATGTTCCTGGATCTTTGTTGATCCTGGAACAACTTTCCATTCAACCAATCAGATTTGAGGGACAATTTTCAGTTTATGTCAAGTTTATGCTTACAACCAAGGTTAGGTGTTTCTACATCAGTGTTATTCACCCTCATTTCTGATTTTAGGGATAAGTTATGGGTAGGGTTATGTTCAGTGGTAGAGGTAGGGTTAGGATTACATTTTCGGACTGGAACGTTGTTCCAGAATATGTTGATCCAGGAACGTATTGGCAAAATCACAGTGCCCTATTTTTGACAGACCCTCTTACAGAACTAAAAACAGCCCTAGCATGTGCTATGAATGTGGAGAATTCTGTTATTAGAGCTGTACATTACTTTGCTAATCAAATATTTAATGTGCTAGTTGAGGGCAACATATGGCCAGTGGTGAACCACTGTTTCTCTTTTATTATTCCCTCACATGTTAGCCACACATTACTCATAATCCATTAGCAACCATAAATACAACCTTTTTTCTGTTCAATTTAATTCATGATCTTTCTCAAACCAGTTTAACCACACTGTACAACCAATTTTTGTAGCATTACTATTATGAGACAACATCTCCACACAAACCAAATTAAATCTCAAAGCTCAATGAAGTTGTTGAGGGCACAAATCAGACTGTGCGTGTGCGTTAACCCAAAACTTGAATTGCGTGTGCCCTGGCATGAGTCACAGAGCTTAGCGTAGACTGCCGCTTGGTGAAGTTAGCTGTTAGCATACAGAAGAGCACTTAATCTTGCCATCTGTGAATATCCGTCCGCCAGATACACACCAGACTCTCATCCAACAATTCTCTTCCAGATAGACGGATACACACACTCACAGGTCACATTACGTTATACCTATAGCTTCACCTTCAGATGGGACGCCTACGAGCCGGCCGTGGACAGTTCACAGACTGTGTCTGATGCTTATTACACACAAAATGCCAAGAGCTGGCTGAAATTGTCATAATGCACGGTTTTTATCAGTACACCAGGAAACAAAGTTGTGTTTACGTTGCTACAATCAGCACTTCTGAAGGAGAACTACTTGCTGAGGTTCATGATGTCGTATCTCCATTTAAAGGTATAATTCATTACATTTTTCAAATAAAATTTCAAATGAAAATTGTAATTTACTCACCCTAATGGCCTTCCAAACATGTTTAACTTTCTTCTGTGGAACAGAATATAATGTATTTTGAAGAACTGTTTTTGTTCATACAATGAAAGTCAATGGGGTCCAAAACATGATTGGACCCCATTGACTTTCCACTGAATAGACAAAAATCACTGACCCTGCATTCGACTATGTTTACTTCCATACTAATAGGTGAAAAAACAGTATGTGAGCTGAGTGGTGTGTCCGAATTCATAGTATTCATAAAACAGTAGGCGAAAAGTACCTGGGAGACCTACATTAGCCACGTTTCCACCGAAATTGCCTGGAAAGATTTGTCCTAGGAACTTTTTTCCCCCCAGACCTGTTGCTGTCTGCGTTTCCTTTGCGGTCTAAAGTACCGCCAAGATTAGGCAAATTAGTCCAGTGATGTAGGACTGCGCTCGACTTTCCAGTTCCCACTGGATTTCGTCCTCCGCATATAAGCTTAATAAAGCCTGAACCTCATCGTCGGTCCATCGGTAGCATTTTTAAAACTCCATTGTTGATTCGAATAACAGACAACTCTTACTGCACGCACCGCAACAGACTTTTAAAAATGGTGGTTGAAATAAAATGCTGCGAGGAGTCAACAAATCAAAATGTTGCTTGAACTCAACCAATCAGCATGTTCAGTGCCCAAGTCCCACCCTCGAAAGTTCCTGAACTTTGAAAAAGTACTACCTCGCGAGCAGGGACTTTCTGAGGGGAATTTTTTTACCCAGAACTGCATTTAGACCCTGGTCCCTGTGGTCGAAACACATTGAGTACCACCCCAAAGTTCCTAGTTCGAGGACAAAGTTCCTGCAGTAGAAACGCATCTTGTTTCTAGTGAGATTCGCATGAAGCCACGGGAGTCGATTTGTGAACTCAGTTGAATCCATAGATCACATGACAGAGACAACATGGTTGATGTAGAACGTCAGAACCAAATGTAGTACCTATACAGTATGTGATTTCAAAATATCCTATTTTGTCTTCAAAGAAATACAGCTTTGGAACGACATGCGTGAGTCAATGATTGCTCACTTGTTGCCAGTCTGTTGGTAATTCACAAGGTTCCAACAGAACAGAGCACAACATTCTATATATGGGAACTTGGGAAGTAATCGCCCTCCACCCACATGTGCATATATGTGACGTACATGAATACCTATTTCGCATCAAGGAAACAAGGGCAACAATGATTTGCACTCAAGGGGGTGTTTCATATATGGATTATATAAGTGCTCTGTGATTCACATGTTCACTTCTGCTATATTCTCTTAGATCTTTGCTTGCTTTGCAGGATTGCTGCGAAAAGACCTGCTCTAATTGAGTGCTGGTGAGTATTTGTGTTTTGTGTGGCTGCTCAAATGAGGAGTGAATCCTGTGTCCCTCTGGGGCCAACTGAAGGTATTATCCAGCGACAGAAAGCTAAAATGGAAATGAGAAAAGAAGAAAAGATACAATTGGCACCTTTGGTGTGGAACATTTGACACTGTGTTTGTGTGTTGGTGTTTAACCTAGTAGTACAAAATTAGACCAAAAATATCTGGTGACAAAACCCTTAAAGTTGAATTGATTGGTTCAAAAAACTGATTCAATGCATTTTTACTTATTGAGTTTTCGTACATGTAAGCTTTGTGTGAGGATCAGATTGAAAATGTAAGCCGTTACTCACAGAGAATATTCCCCTCAGGTTGTAATTTTCAAATCTTGTACTTGTGCATATTTAAACAGGTACATCTGATCCAATAGTGTTTGGCGTTAAAAAGGGCAATTTGAATATGCACAAACCCTCTTCTTTTATGGGAATAGTTTAAGATAGGGTTAGTCTAGTTAACTGGGTGAATCTCATGTAGATGTCTGTCAAGAACATGTCTGTCATATTAAAATAATAATAAAATTGGTAAGTAATAAGTAAATGAAAATTGAGCCTATTTGTGTACCTTTAATTAATTGCTATAAATTGCTTTCCATTTTTAACTGTGGAATTATTTTCATTTATATAATTTATTTTACTATGTATTATTTTTATTAGTATTGTTATTAATATATTAAATATAATTTATTTTCATGACAATTAAGCACATTTTCCCTCAAAAGTTTGTCTAAACATTTTTCTAGTTTTTATTTTAATACATATTTTTTTTATAATTCCTATATGTGATTGTCATTAAATAATTTATGCAAAAAAATATTTTAATAATAAAATAAAATAAAAATAATAATAATAATAAAATAAAAAAAATACATATGTATATATGTATATATATATAAAAAAATTATAAAAATTATAAAGAAAAAAATTATAATATATATATATATATATATATATATATATATATATATATATATATATTATAATTTTTTTCTCATTACTTTGTGGCAATGAAGAAAATATTAATGGTGCTAAAATTCATTTACATTATGCTAAATATTATTTATTTTTCAAAACAGGTTGACAGATTTTGTGAGATTCACCCAATTAATTTTATTTGAAAACTCTTGTCTATAGCATGTCCCCATTTAGATAATTGTGTTCGGGTTATCAGTATTTGGACTGCACTCATTTTTTCAATCAACATTTGCTCTATTGAGAAGTGAGAATGATTTCTAGTAATCTCATGCCAAAGCAATATCTCAACACTCTTTTATCCCCAGCCTGGTTCCACACACACACACACCTGAGCTCCCTAATGGCAGCTCTGGCTTTGGATCCCTTACACTTTGATGAAAATGAGCATGGATATTTACATACGCAAGATAATCCACTTTTAATGTGGCTGGGCCTTTAATCGGCTAGCTTTATTTGTGCGACTTGCTTGCCTTGTTTAAACTTGCTAATTACCGCCACATTTAGAATGGCATGTGCCTATCCTCTACTGGCGGTGATGGAGAAACGACGGTAGACATGCATTAATTGAGCGAGGCACAAATCCCCCCCAAAAAAGCAAGCTTCAGTTGAGAAAACAGCTTGTTTGTCAGGTTTCACATTCACACAGATAAGACAGGTGAGAGATTGAGTGGGTGTCTGTAAACACACACACTCACACACACACAAACAACACGTGCACCTCAGTATTAAGTCTCTTTCAGCATTTGTTTACTCCAGCAGAGCAGCTTTGAAACGTTAGCTTTGGCGGCCATTATGCAAAACCCTCAAGGCCGCTCGCTTTTGCAGCTCATTCTTCACCCTGGATTTGAATGTGATTTTCATTCAAATGGGATTCTTCTCATTTTTCCATTTCACACACTCCTTCTCTTCCTCTTCTACCCTCTGCTACTCTCTCAGTCTCTCATCCTATGCCTCTTTCAAGTGTCTGTGCCAGAGTAAAGAAATAAACAAATTAATTCCCATCAGTCAAACGCTCACGGCAAACAGAAGGATGCTTGCGTTCATGCCTGTCTGTGAGCATGTTGTGCCATATTAACAACTGATGAGGTTTCTCCATCATAACCTGCAATGGTCCCACAACGTTCCCAGACTCATTTGAATTCCCAGATGAGCATCAGAGGGAATTGACTGTAATCCCGCTAACACACGCTCTCAGACGTGTGCCTATCTCCTCCATTATCCTCAGGACCCGCCGTGTGTCTGGAAGCTAAACATAGCTGCCCTCCGGCCCACCGCTGTTTACCCGGCAGTCTCAATCCTGTCTGACCTCTCTGCCCATGACGCCACCATAATCACACAGGATGGAGGTGTCGTTATGTACTGTACTCGGTTTTGGGTTGTTTATTTGGTTACACTTTATTTCGATGGTCCACTTTAAACATTCTACTAACTTCAAAGTAACGTTGCAACTACATGTCAACGAACTGTCATTACAGTAGAGTGTAGTAAACTGTTAAGTTAGGATTCAGGTAAGTAGAATAAGTTGACATGGTTACAAAGTTACTTAAAGCCAGTAGAATGTCTGTTGAGGGAGCATCAAAAAAAAGTGTTGCCAGATATTAAGCAGATAGTATACTAATACTCTAATGACTGCTAGTTGACACGTACCCCCTGTGTACACCTGGCATTAAGATGCGGTTTGTTTGATCGGGTCGAGTAGACGAGGGAGACACATGCCCGTTTACACCTGGTATTTTAACTCATCTCTTTTGTTCACTGATTTCTTTGAGGGGAGGTTCTATGTGTGGGTAATAAATGAAATATGCGACCAGAAATGACGGAAAAACATGCGGTGATTGCGTGTTAGAAATCAGGAACGGTGAGGGAATATTGTGCTTGGTACTTGGTATGTTTCGTCTTCAAACCAAACTTAGATCTTAATTTTAAATCTTGTCTGGCTAGTGAGAATTGATGCCGGTCTGTTGAATTATTAGAAAATAATGCACACCCGAGGTTGTAATGCGGGCACGACATGAAGCGATAAACCTTGGTCTAAAATGCACTGCAACTATTTAAATGAATAGTTAAAGCTGCAGTCCGTAACTTTTTTTGGTTAAAAATAATCCAAAATCAATTTTTGAGCAAGTACATAACCAGCCACTGTTCAAAACTATCTCCTTACCTTAGCCCGATTCACAACGTTAAACTTATAATAATGTGTTATAATTTGAGTGGTACTGGTGGATATTCGTAGTAAATATGAGCTTGCCGCCGTTCGTCTTTGCGTCATTATGTCACGTCTGTATACATAAAGAAGGAGTCCCGGCTAGTAGGCTATAGCGCATGTGAGGATGCTGCAGGTGGCGGATCATTTATAGCCTTTTCTCAGCAGCTGGAATAATTAAATTTATAATTTTGATGGCAGATTGTAATCCAGAAAGGACCAAACGGCAATCCTCAGTGAAAATTGGAGATTAACCCGTGATCAAAAGCAAAAGATTAGACTGTTCAGAAATTGAAATCTACAGGTAACACTTATACACACTAAATACACGTAGTCACACAATACCGTTGTTAGCACGATTTATTGTAATGCTTTTTTTACGCAGTTGGTCAGAACAGAAGTGGCAGGCATATTACTTACTTGTCAGATGACATTTTAGTGAAAATTCTTATTTGTATGATTCTGAAGTACAGTATCCACACCGGTGCGGTGACAGACAGCCACACATACACATAATCCTGGGCATGTCGCAGAGAGGCGCAATTTAGGTTAAAAAGTAGATACTCATTTGTATTTATTTTTTTTAAATGACCGATCGTTTCGCTAGATAAGACCCTATCCCTCGTCTGGGATAGCGCAGAGTCTCTGAAGCCCTTCGAAGTGCTTTGAAACTGCATTGATTTGGACCTTCAACATTTTGGTTGCTATGGAAGGCTATGATAGGGAGGAAAGTCCTGGAATGCTTTCCTCAAAAAACTTAATTTCTTTTCGACTGAAGAAAGAAAGACATGAACATCTTGAATGAGATGGGGGTGAGTAAAATATCAGGATTTTCATTTTGAAGTGAACTAATCCTTTAATGCAGCAGGCTCTTTTGCCACTCAAGTCCGGCTGAGGGGGCGTGATCTGGCGAGAAAGTGATTCTCTCATTGGCCACCGCAGGTATCACGTGAGAGGCAGCCCGATTAAAAGTTGTAAATATCAAACATGTTTGGGGAATATTTAGGAACGTGCGGGCTCCGACGCGACGCAATCGGGAGCAGTAAAATAATCATAATGACACCACACAATTGGGGATTTTTGTTCAAAAAGACGTTTGCGACAAGCATCGATGTAATCTACATACCAGACCAGTAGGTGGTGCTGTAATTCAATAGTAGGAATAAAGTGTTTAACGGGTAGGGATAGGGGTAGGTGTATGTCCTTATATGTTAGCTTCCATTTATGATTTTAATAAATACAGGGAGTGCAGAATTATTAGGCAAATTAGTATTTTGACCACATCATCCTCGTTATGCATGTTGTCTTACTCCAAGCTGTATAGGCTGGAAAGCCTACTACCAATTAAGCATATTAGGTGATGTGCATCTCTGTAATGAGAAGGGGTGTGGTCTAATGACATCAACACCCTATATCAGGTGTGCATAATTATTAGGCAACTTCCTTTCCTTTGGCAAAATGGGTCAAAAGAAGGACTTGACAGGCTCAGAAAAGTCAAAAATAGTGAGATATATTGCAGAGGGATGCAGCAGTCTTAAAATAGCCAAGCTTCTGAAGCGTGATCATCGAACAATCAAGCGTTTCATTCAAAATAGTCAACAGGGTCGCAAGAAGCGTGTGGAAAAACCAAGGCGCAAAATAACTGCCCGTGAACTGAGAAAAGTCAAGCGTGCAGCTGCCAAGATGCCACTTGCCACCAGTTTGGCCATATTTCAGAGCTGCAACATCACTGGAGTGCCCAAAAGCACAAGGTGTGCAATACTCAGAGACATGGCCAAGGTAAGAAAGGCAGAAAGTCGACCACCACTGAACAAGACACACAAGCTGAAACGTCAAGACTGGGCCAAGAAATATCTCAAGACTGATTTTTCTAAGGTTTTATGGACTGATGAAATGAGAGTGAGTCTTGATGGGCCAGAGGGATGGGCCCGTGGCTGGATTGGTAAAGGGCAGAGAGCTCCAGTCCGACTCAGACGCCAGCAAGGTGGAGGTGGAGTACTGGTTTGGGCTGGTATCATCAAAGATGAGCTTGTGGGGCCTTTTCGGGTTGAGGATGGAGTCAAGCTCAACTCCCAGTCCTACTGGCAGTTTCTGGAAGACACCTTCTTCAAGCAGTGGTACAGGAAGAAGTCTGCATCCTTCAAGAAAAACATGATTTTCATGCAGGACAATGCTCCATCACACGCGTCCAAGTACTCCACAGCGTGGCTGGCAAGAAAGGGTATAAAAGAAGAAAATCTAATGATATGGCCTCCTTGTTCACCTGATCTGAACCCCATTGAGAACCTGTGGTCCATCATCAAATGTGCGATTTACAAGGAGGGAAAACAGTACACCTCTCTGAACAGTGTCTGGGAGGCTGTGGTTGCTGCTGCACGCAATGTTGATGGTGAACAGATCAAAACACTGACAGAATCCATGGATGGCAGGCTTTTGAGTGTCCTTGCAAAGAAAGGTGGCTATATTGGTCACTGATTTGTTTTTGTTTGGTTTTTGAATGTCAGAAATGTATATTTGTGAATGTTGAGATGTTATATTGGTTTCACTGGTGAAAATAAATAATTGAAATGGGTATAAATTTGTTTTTTGTTAAGTTGCCTAATAATTATGCACAGTAATAGTCACCTGCACACACAGATATCCCCCTAAAATAGCTAAAACTAAAAACCACTTCCAAAAATATTCAGCTTTGATATTAATGAGTTTTTTGTGTTCATTGACAACATGGTTGTTGTTTAATTATTAATGTTGTAAAATTAATCCTCAAAAATACAACTTGCCTAATAATTCTGCACTCCCTGTATAATCATATACAATATGTTGTTATTAGTGCATACTTTTTAAACGTACTACAATACATTGATGTGCAATTAGTAGCTATCTCCCACTATTTGCACCAAGTATAGCATCTAACAACTAATTAGACTTCTGTTATTTTCACATCAAAATAAGTGTACTTTAAGGCCCCGTCCACACGAAGCCAGAGCTTTCCCTATCCAATCTTTTTTTTCTTCTCGTTTCAAGAAATATCTGCATACACACGAGAGCCTTGAAAACGACTCAAAACTATGTAGTATACATGCCAGACCAGTAGGTGGCGCTGTAATTCTGGCACAGAAATACACTAAAAATGGAGAAGAAGAGTTGTGGCTAGAAGGGGTACAGCAACAGTAGGAAGTGAGGCAAAATCTCACAATAAAATAACAATACATAAATGTGCTACTTACCAGATGTGTTTTATTAACTCCTACACCTACCCCAACCCTACACCTACCCTTACAATAATGCAAATACAGTAATTAAATTACGAAATATTGATGTGCGCATGCCCAGTGCCCGTAGTTGTATCCCTTCTAGTCTCGCCCCGTGCAGGATCCGCAAAATATACGGATCGGCTGTACACACGAAAACGCGAAATTATGTCGTTTTCAGATTTATCCACTCTGGGACCCGGTTTCAAAAAATATCGGTTTCATGTTCCCAAAACGCCGGATCCGTGTGGACGAAACGCTGATACGGTACAAAATTTTAACGTATACAGCTAAACGCATCTCCGTGTAAAACTAATTTGACAATAAAGTAATTAAGTGCACTTCTTTTTGACAATGGAATCAGTTGTTTAAAACGGACTAGCCAATCAATGTTCACTACAAGCATATTCAGATAATCTCACTAATTAACATAGAAGTGTCTCCACCTGCTTAACTCACTTATTCTGACATTCTCTAGTCCACATTTTCTCTCCACTGTCTAGGAAACTCTGAGCTTGACGTAGTGTCTCACGCTTGATAAACTCATCTCCCTATTCCCATGTCCCTCTTATGGATTATTTGAGCATGAAAATTAAGTGAGATGTTTGGTGAAAGAATTATGGGTAAATCAATTAAGACTCAGACTAATGGGGAAGGGCAGTAACCCACTTAGCTCAGCTGTTGCAACGGAAAACTACGGAAATCTGATATTGAATTTGACAAGGGCAACATCTGGCCTGCTGCACCACAACAGATGCAAGAGGGAAGACGGTACTAGAGAGGGAGACGGGTAGGACTGAGAGGAGAGAGAGATAGTGTAGAGAGAGATAGTGAGAAAGAAAATAAAGCGGCGAGAGAAACACAGTGTGTGTGTGGTGGTGTATCAGTGATGGACAGACACTCTGGCTGAGGTTCAATTCACACCTCCTGGTGATGATTCTATCTGGAGCTGACACTGTGTTACCTCATCAGTTACTGTCTCTCTCCTTCACTCCTCTTCCTCTCTGACACAATCTGCTTCAGATCTCTTCACTGCAAAAAAAAATCCTAAAGCAAGTAATATACAAGATAAATTTACCTGAGAAGCAAAAAAAATTGCGATCTCGATTCAAACACCTATACAAAATCACACCAGAACATTCAAATATGTGTTTGAGCTGCCGTTGATCCAGAGAGATCAGTTTAGAAACAGTCTTGTTATTTCCATGTTACAAACATTCAAATCCACAGAAGTACTGGTATAATAGTTTATAGTTTGGAAATAAACACTGATGTCTACGGCAGCAATCAAAATTAACTTGGCACTTTAAATAAGGATTGTATCGATTGGATTGTTACACCAGTAGATTTTTAAAAAGTATTTGTCATTGAATTTCAAAAGATTCATTCAAAAATGCTGATTCATCCAGTAATGAAACAAGAGAAGTATTTATGAGTGAGTAATTGAATCATTCATTCAAACCAAATTATTATAAATAAGTCATTCAGATTAATGAAACATTTTAAATAGACTGCAGCAATTACCGTTTTGTCAGAACCACTAGTATCGCCTATTTTGTTTAGTTGTCAAAAAAAAAAAAAAATAATAATAATTTATAATCATGCAACTCTTCAGAGCAGCCAAACAAATGCATAGTAAAACCCTAGAAAAGTCTGAACATGTTGTCAACCACATAGCAACATCCTGGCAACCACCCATAACACGCTTGCTACTGCATAGCAATAGACCAAGAACTAGCATTTTAGCAACTATCAACACACTGAAAACAATCTAAATATGTTAACCACCTAACAATGCTCTTGCAATTATAGGAAAGTGCATTAAAAACACCCGGAACACTTTAACAAACACATAGCAACCCCCTGGAAACAACCCATAACACCCTCGCCACTGCATAGCAACATGGCAAAAAACACTCCACCTGTTAGCAACCACCTGGCAATGCCAAAACAACAACTGCAGAGCATTTCCTTTAAAACACTTTGAACCCTTTAGTAACCATATAGCAAAACCCTGACAACCACCAACAACACCACTCTGAAGCCCAATTTATACTTCTTTGTTGACTGTACTTCATAGCTACATCGTAGGCTGTGTGTAGTATGCGTAGCTTGAGGTGCACCTCTCCAAAAATATGCGGATTGGTCTGCCAGAACCCATCCCTCAGGGGTTATCATGCTCCCTATGCATGTGTAATTGCATGTCGACGTGGACAATGACGCAGAAGTAATGAAAATCGATGCGTAGCCAACAGCGTAGAGGATACGGTGCAAGTCCGACGCAGAAGTATAAATCAGCCTGGAGTATGTTAGCAACTACATAGCAACACACTAAAAACAATAAAAACACTCTGAATATATTAAAAAACACATAATAATGCTTTAGAAACTGTAGACCGCTGTGTTAAAAAACACTCTGAACACTTTAGCAACCACATAGTAACATCCTCGCAACCACCCCACTTGCATAAGAACATACTAAAAGCACTGAAATGACTCAATATGTTAGAATGCTGAAAAATACTTTTTAGAAAATGCATAGCAACCCCCTGGCAACCACCCGCAACACCCTTGCCACTGCATAGCAACATGGGGAAAAAAACACTCTGAACATGCTAGCAACCACCTAGCAACATACTAAACATTCTGAATATGTTAGCAACTGTAGCAATGCTCTAGCAACTATAGAGAAGCATGTTAAAAAACATTTTGGTAACTGCATAGCAACGCCCTGGCAACCACTCACAAAATTCACAACACAGAACTTTAAGTTCACAATTCTTCAATCTTTCTCAGCATACACAGACAGGAAGTGTGAATGTCAGTGAAACCAGCGCTCTGTCAATCTCTACAATGTTGTGAGGTGCTGCAGTTCCTGCAGAGAGAGAGAGAAACACTCATATACTTCAGAGCAGAGCTGCTGATATGACAGGCTGAAGTTGAGAATAAGAGAGAGAGAGAGGGAGATGAGAAAGGAAAGCAGATAACATCTGAAGTGCTGAGAACTGCATCTGTGCTGCTGCTGAGGAAGAGCCCAGAGATATTGTCATTAAACACAAGAGACGGGCCACTGAGGTCAGAGCACTGGCCCCTAATGAGAGACAGAAGAGAATATACAGACAGGAGAAAAGACAGACTTGTCTGTACTGAGACAAGCTTACAGTACATACACAAACACACTCGCACACTGCAGCACCCAGAGGAGAGCTTTATTGCTCTGAGTTTGCCATTTCATAGGCCAGAAGAGATCACAGTTCACTTAAGTAAATACCTTAAATTAAATAGATCATACGGGAAATGTAGTAAAAAAAATAATTAAATGTTGCCATATTAGCCATATTTTCCTCATTTCCTCAGTAGTGAAACATTTTTATTAATATGTTGCCATATTTTCCTCATTTCCTCAGTAGTGAAGAAAACTCAACACTTTAAAGACTGATTGTTATAGAAATGGAATTCTATCCACTAATTAATTGACAATCTGTTTGAACATGCATTTCCCCAGTACATTTCGTGTATCATTACTGTTTGTATATTGTCTTTTTTAATGTAGTATAGTGTTTTGCACGCTTGATGATTTAATAGTTAATGTTCTATTCCATCTAGCTGGTGTCTCCTATCAAAATATTCATAATTTGATTACTCACACTTTGGTGGGCATCACTTTCTTATAGAATGCAGTGTATTTGTTTTATTTATCAGAATATAAATGAACACACAATTTTCAACTCACTCCAATGTGTCAGCCTTTCAAACAAAGGAACTCTCCCACTGAGAATTGCACCTTCTTCATTGGTCAAGCCAAAACTCAAAGGTGTGGCCTCTGTGGAACTTAAAATCCAACATGTTAGTAGTGCTTGCTGTCTGGCATTCCATTCCGGCCAGTCCCACATACATCAAGCCATGTGGGCCTTCTTCGACCATAACAGAGCCTCTGCGAGTTCACTGCACTTTCTTATCTCTTATCTCAACACTGAAGGAATCGATTGCAACTGCAACAACATCGGACAGAACTATCAAGACTTTCTCCTGCGACTGTATATGCGGACGTTCTTCAATAGCTCAGGCAAATGCAAGTAACATACAATATACAAAAACGCTGTGTGGTTAGTTAAATCTGTAAACCCCTTTGTTCAAACAAAGGAGCTTGATGGCTCTCCCAGGTGTTAGACTCTTTTTTCAATAGCTTCATTCCTCTGTTCTGATCCGGTTTTCAGTCACTTTCACTCTCCATTCTACCCATGTATGTGTGCTTGTGTGTATGTGAGTATATGTTTTTTGTTAGATTAGTTATGTGTTTGTGTTTTAGTTAAAAAAAACTTTGTACAAATTTGCACGAGTTGATTCTGGTCTGATTGATTTGCTGGACGAACAGATTATTTGATTGTAATATTAATTCAGTTACATTAAGTAAATTCAGTAAACTGATCTAAATATTTATAATTCATTATAACGAGTTATGATTAATTATTAATATTTCCCCTTTGAGCTAATTTGTTACACATATCATTATCACAAACTAGTGTGATTATTCCATTAGTTAGTGACAATGCAGCATTAAAAATGGCAAGAAAATTCAACACAACAAATGCTCTCAATTAGCAATGCTAAGTAACTAGAAGGTTCCATTAAAAAGCCATGCAAGAAATGACAAACAAAGTTAATCTCTACTGAGCTGTGAAACACAAAACCTATGGTTACATATTTTAGAATTATTTATAATCGATTATATTACTTAATATTTTGAATTAGTCTTTGTTTTTATCATCTAAATTGTAAAATTTTGATTTAATTAAGTTTTAAAGTAATTTTTTGTGTGACGTTTTTATTTGTTTTTACTTCAATTTAGGGCATACACGTTAGGCAATCTGAACTGTTCTCAAGTTTGACCCCCCCACTGTCACTGTCCCTCAGGCTCAGCCTAGATCAGACATTGCTCTGCCTGCTCCACGGACTACCGGGCCTTCAGCTGCATTCGTCCAACCACCCCATCAACTCTATCAGGCTACACCTTTCCTCCGGCTTTGCCTTGGTCCTCTACCTCAGACACTCATCGCTGCAGATCCGCCCTGGTCTCTTGATCCATCAGTGTTGCGTGGTCTCATTGGCTCTTCCGCTCCGACTAGGTCTCCACTTCCATTGGCTCCATCTCAGTCTGTCATCCCCTTTGGTCTTCCAGCCAAGTCCTCCCTCCTTCGACTCCGCTGTGGGCCTTCATCCTGGCTGTTCTGCATGGTTGTCTATATATTTTCTGTGTCTCCTGAAATTTGTGAATAAAGACTGTTCTTTTGGATATCTCTATTTGTTGTGCGCTTACTAAAACCACCACCCGTTATATCAATGTCACGTGCACACCAAAAAAAAAAGTGATACAACAAACTAGAATGTTCTGATTAGCAATGCTTGTTGCAAAAAACTAAATGTGATACAACAAACTAGAATGTTCCAATTAGCAATGCTATGTGCACAACAAAAAATGTGATACAACAATCTAGAATGTTTTAAATAGCAATGCTATGTGCAAAAAACTAAATGTGATGCAACAATCTAGAATGTTCTAATTAGCAATGCTACGTGCACAACAAAAAATGCTACGTGCAAAGAACAAACTACAACAAACACAGGGGTTTGAAAACCTCTTTCCAAATATAGATACAATTTTTTAGGTGAAAAGTGCAGAAACATAGCCTGGGAAAACCCAGACAACTTCCGGCAAATTTAGATTTGCTCTGCAAGTAGTCTGGCAAAGAGCCCATTCAAACCCATTTCTAATGCCTAGAAATCGAGGCACCAATCAGAAACGTTGGGGCGGGCTTTACACGATGACGACAGCGCAGCGACGTTGAAGCAGATTTGCCGCTGTGGAGCATCACTTGTTTGAATCAGCTATCACGTCTGTTTTAAGCGATTTAAACTTTTCCTTTTCGTTAAAACCCGAGCAAAGAACAACACTCGAAGCCTTCATATCTAAAAAAGATGTTATCGCTGTCTTACCGACTGGATTCGGCAAAAGTCTGATACCAGCTTGGCCCTTTGGTGGCTAAACGAATGGGTCTTAGCAAGAGCCCTCTGGTAGTGTTAATGTTTCACAAAATATAGATTTGAGTCCTTTTCAGGCGAGAATGTAGTTGTTTAAAGCTCAAATCTGTGGTTTATTTATAAAGAGAGCACCTTTTTGAAAATTATATCTGCCGTTTTCGGAGTTGTGAGCTCCAGTGGACCAGCGGCGCTCAATCGCTCATTAACCCCACCGAGAGGCCCCTTTCCTCGGCCAGTCCTTCAGCCGTCTGCCGCTGACTCTGATCTCTCTGTAGTGGTTAAACATCAGATATGATTCGTGTAGATCTAACGGATGATCTTTGCTCTCATTAATCTATAATTTGTTCCCTGACAGATCGTTTTGTCTGAGGGCAAAGTGAAGTTTCATAACTTTATATTTTTAAGCTATTAAACTTGTAGTCTCCTAGCGCTGACTTTGTTTGACTGAATTGCTTTATTTATTGTATAGCTTCTTATACCTTTTACTTATACTTTTATAATTGCTATTGATCACACATAAACTGACATTTAACAAAAAGAGACTGGGTTGTGTTTTATGTCATATTTAATTTATTACAGTGATAATCATAGCCTATATTATGCACACATTAATGTGTGTGTGTGTGTTTTTTTTTTTTTTTAAATGTAAACGAAAAGAGGCTGGGTTTTTTATATTTCGTTTTGTTATAAACATGCATTGAAGATAATATATATAATATGTTTCTTTTTTTTTAATGAAAATTAAAAGAGGTAGAGTGGTGTTTTATCTTATATTTCGTTTTATTGTAGCCTAAAATATACAAATATATACTGAGTGATACTGTCAAGAACGCTGCTTGTCCATTAGCAGAGTAGGCGGACTATTAACTAAATGGCGGCGGGGATTCCCCCGAGGGGAAGTGCTTAGGGAAGTTTGCAAGTGCGTGTCTAAAACTGGAGTGGAACGCAGCATACGATGTTTCTCCGTCGCTCTGCATACGTCATCTCCTTCGTCGCTCTGATTGGTTTTAGGTCTATCCAATTGCACCGAGAGGTATTTGAGCAACGCCCGTTGGTGACGCCCCTTTGGAAATGATTTGTCTATGAAGCTTTGCCAGACCATAACTCAGTTACTACTGAGAATGGTCTGGTTTTAACCAGGCTAGCAGAAACACATACTAATTCATAACATAAACATCAGTTAGTGTGAATAATATTCATATATTTTACATGATATTTAAATTATTATTTTCAATAAGAAAATATAGTCTCCAAAAAAAAAGAGCAAGCAATTATGCATTCAACAGCAAAGCGACTATAGCAGTTTTCAACCAAACCAAATTTCTAAGCAGCAGGATGTGCTTTTTTAAGGGTAGAGCACTCATACACAGGAAGCCATCAGCATGAACACATGCTTTTACAGAAAGTGTAAATGAGGAACATTTTTTTTATTAGACCAAAATGACTAGGCAAGTTTTACATATACTCTCGAGGGAGAGCAGAGCAGCCAAAATATCATCACATATAAAGCCAAAGAATGTTCTCTCATAAACATAAATGATACACAGGAATGGCAGGAATCCACAGACGAAACAGCGAGGGAGAGACCTGCAGAGGTTCCTAAGAAGGTCAAAGCCCGAAATAAATTACACCTTTTTTACTGCCATTTTCATAGCTAAATAATGACAGTGAACAGTCTCAGTGACACCTCTGCTAAACGCCTCTCACACTCACACACTTCTGTCACACCCTTTTTTGTGCTGATTAGCCATAACATGTCCAGTCTGCACACCCTGTCAGCACTACTTGTTTAGATCACAAAGGCTGAATAGGTGATAAGTGTGTTTTCTGACACTCTTGGATAGTATCCACATTAGATTTCTGTTGTAAGTGGTGTTTGCTAAATCAAGCATCACTGTTACTATTGCTCATGATTTGTGCACCTGAGCATAGCAACTATAATACAGAGACTTAAGCCCTGTTCACATCAACACAAATGTTGGGCATGAAAATTTGGTCCAATTCTCGCATACAATTTGTCTCTTCAGGCCAATGTGTAATAAATGGTAGACAAATATCATATTCTTATATATTTTTGTAGCTCAAGCAGTAGAGATTCCTTGGTGTGAACAGGCCTTTAGGATGGGCTCTTGTTTTTGGCCATTAAGCAACCACGTCCTGATTTTGCAATGTTAGACGTGATGCTGGGTCAACATATTTTCTTGATACTGGAACAAAAATGTAATCCTAACTATCTATCCCTACCCCTAAACCTACCCATAAGTAATCCTTAAAATCAGAGGGAAATGATGTAGAAGCAGCTAACCCAGCTTGTAAGCCTGAACTGGACATAAAGTGTAAACTTGTCCCTCAAATCTAATTGGTTGATTGAAATGTTGTTTCAGGACCAACAAAAATGTTGATCCCTGGATATGCTGCACTTGGTAAAATTAGATTCTGCCAACTGTAACGGCTATAAACCGTCCAATATACCCTAGCCAATGCATAGCAACAAGCTAAAAATGACTTAAACAAGCTTAGTCCCTTCCTTGCAAAAACATTAGCAACCACCCAGAACATCCTAGCAACCATATACTAAAAACACTGAACACTCTATCAAATACAAATAAAAAAAACAACAGTCTGAACTGCTTAGAAAAGACAAAGAAATACTTTAGCAATCACAAATGATGCCCTAATAATGACACAGGACACTTTATCAACTACTTAAAGACAACCAAGCAACCAATTGTGCACTAGTAACAGCCTAGAATGCATTATTCCAACACAATTTCATGGCAATATGTAACCATTTGACTTTTTAACAAAATGGTGCCTAATTTATATTAATTCATATCTCATTCATACATATTTGTACAATCTGGTTATGAAAGTTGCTAACAAAAAGTTGATTTATTTCACTAATTTCATTCCAATAGTGAAACTTGTATATTATGTTCATTCATTACACACAGACTGATATATTTCAAATGTTTATTTCTTTTAATTTTGATGATTATAACTGACAACTAAGGAAAATCCCAAATTCAGTATCTCAGAAAATTAGAATATTGTGAAAAGGTTCAATTTTGAAGACACCTGGTGCCACACTCTAATCAGCTAATTAACTCAAAACACCTGCAAAGGCCTTTAATGGTCTCTCAGTCTAGTTCTGTAGGCTACACAATCATGGGAAAGTTGTCCAAAAGACGACAATTGACACCTTGCACAAGGAGGGCAAGACACAAAAGGTCATTGCAAAAGAGGCTGGCTGTTCACAGAGCTCTGTGTCCAAGCACATTAATAGAGAGGCGAAGGGAAGGAAAAGATGTGGTAGAAAAAAAGTGTACAAGCAATAGGGATAACCGCACACTGGAGAGGATTGTGAAACAAAACCCATTCAAAAATGTGGGGGAGATTCACAAAGTGTGGACCGCAGCTGGAGTCAGTGCTTCAAGAACCACTACGCACAGACGTATGGAAGACATGGGTTTCAGCTGTCGCATTCCTTGTGTCAAGCCACTCTTGAACAACAGACAGCGTCAGAAGCGTCTCGTCTGGGCTAAAGACAAAAAGGACTGGACTGCTCCTGAGTGGTCCAAAGTTATGTTCTCTGTTGAAAGTAAATTTTGCATTTCCTTTGGAAATCAGGGTCCCAGAGTCTGGAGGAAGAGAGGAGAGGCACACAGTCCACGTTTCTTGAGGTCCAGTGTAAAGTTTCCACAGTCAGTGATGGTTTGGGGTGCCATGTCATCTGCTGGTGTTGGTCCACTGTGTTTTCTGAGGTCCAAGGTCAACGCAGCCGTATACCAGGACGTTTTAGAGCACTTCATGCTTCCTGCTGCTGACCAACTTTATGGAGATGCAGATTTCATTTTCCAAAAGGACTTGGCACCTGCACACAGTGCCAAAGCAACCAGTGCCTGGTTTAAGGACCATGGTATCCCTGTTCTTAATTTGCCAGCAAACTCGCCTGACCTTAACCCCATAGAAAATCTACGGGTTATTGTGAAGAGGAAGATGCGATATGCCAGACCCAACAATGCAGAAGAGCTGAAGGCCACTATCAGAGGAACCTGGGCTCTCATAACACCTGAGCAGTGCCACAGACTGATCGACTCCATGCCACGCCGCATTGCTGCAGTAATTCAGGCAAAATGAGCCCCAACTAAGTATTGAGTGCTGGACATGCTCATACTCTTCATGTTCATACTTTTCAGTTGGCCAAGATTTCTAAAAATCCTTTCTTTGTATTGGTCTTAAATAATATTCAAATTTTCTGAGATACTGAATTTGGGATTTTCCTTAGTTGTCAGTTATAATCATCAAAATGAAAAGAAATAAACATTTGAAATATATCAGTCTGTGTGTAATGAATGAATATAATATACAAGTTTCACTTTTTGAATGGAATTAGTGAAATAAATCAACTTTTTGATAATATTCTAATTATATGACCAGCACCTGTATATTTAGGAGTGACCTTCATGCTTTTTTCAAATAATCGTATGTTTTTGTATGAGTCACATCATAGTAGTCAATACGAAATCGCCACCTTATATCATAGTTGCGTTTTGTACAGGTAATAATCGTCTACATTGATTCTTCAGAAAATGTGCAAATCTTGTCTAAATTAATTCAAATGGCATCTAGTGCTCATTATAGGTGCTTTAGGATGCAAATGCAGAGATCGTATAACATTATATGATTCCACCAAATCCCGATCTTCATGCAGAAGGAGCTGGAAGCAAAATGTGTGAATAATATCAATCCACAGATCTGACTTGTGATGCAGCCTGAATCCAAAAATTAATTTGCCCAACAGAACCAATCGAGCTGACTTGAGCTGAATATTAACACAATTGTTTTTTAGAACTGCTACAGCAGAATAATAACTTCTCTCACATTTGATGAAGTCTGCAAAATTGATTAAGAATTGATTTCCGGTTTATTACTATGAAGCTGCTTTGAAACAATCTGTATATAAAGCGCTTTATAAATAAAGGTGACTTGACATAAATGTTATTATTAATTCAACATGCTATTTCTCACCTAATTGTTTGCTTTGGGTTTATATGATTGTCATTACCAAACATGAATTAATCTCTGTAAATTGAAAGAACTCAAGCACACAAAGTGCCTGCTATTATTTGCAATACGCTTAATATAAATAAATAGTGTGAACACAGGCACAGGATACATGGCTGTCATGTGTAACGGATATTAAAAGCTGTGTGTGTAAACCTCACTCCCCTGGCCTCAAGAGGCAAGCTAGAGGCTGCGTTCTTGTTAGCGAGCCCACCTGCTATGCTGAAGACGCCGGTTCGAATCCCGCTTAGAGCGGAGTCAAGTATAGGACCGGTTGAGTGAATGATGACAGCATTTAAATTTTTGGGTGAACTATTCACCCACTTTTCTGTTTCTCCATTTTAGGAGAAATATCTGAGACAAAGCTGATATGTAAATTAAGTCTAACAGAACCTCCTGAGACAAAGAAAGTTTTGTGCAATAACACGTCCTCAAGGTGAGACTAATATTCTTCAAACTCAGGAACTTTGTGTAGAGTCTCCAGATATTTAATGTGTTGTAATCTAGTGGTTAAAGATCTGAGCTGGTAACCGAGAGGTTGTCGGTTCAAAGCCCGCAAGGGATGATTAATGAACCATCATCAGTGTGTCCTTCTACAAGACACCTACAGTGTGTTCCTTTCTGAAGTGCCCTTTTCCATGCTTCTCCCTTCACAGTAGCATCATTGATGAAAAATGACTGCTTATTTGGAACAAACTGGAAAGTCATCTTTACTTACCAAAAAAGTCATTGTTACCTTCACAACTACAATGGAAACTGCAAAGTTCTGATGCAGTGCAATGATCTTGAGATTGAAGTGTTTGTCAGTTTATTTATTCATCTGCATTTATTTAATTGATGATCTTTACAATGGAACTGAATCAACACTGAATGGAGCTTAAACTTCAGTTAAGCAATTAGACTATTTTCTTTTAGATCAGCTGTACAGTCGAAATGAACAGTTTGCCTCATTGAATTATTTCCCTGTTATCAATGTAAAGCTGCTTTGAAACGATCTGTATTGTATAAAGCACTATATAAATAAAGGTGACTTGTCTTTATTTATTTAATTGTTCCTCAGTAGGCACCATTCATGACGTCTGAACCAGAATGTTCAATTCAGTTTTCTCTAGAGGGATTGTTCCAATTATAAGTGCTTGGATAAAAGCATCAATGGCTAATTAGTCAATTAGGGGGCTGTTAAGCATAATTTATCAGAATTGAACCAATTAAACTATCCACATACATGAAATGGTCCATAGCTGTAGCTCTCCACAGTCACATGAGAACCCTCGAAGCGCTTTCACATAGACGTGAATAAATGGCTGTGCTGTTGGCTGCTATAGTAGGCGTTCTTACTCAACTGTTTCTTTTCACCCTCAGGACCCCTAGACAGCTATTAATCACTACACCTCCATACACACACTCTGGTCCTCCATCAAACAGAAACAAACAAAATGTGGCACTGAGATGAAGACAGTGTTGAAAAGAAGGCGGCCAGCAGTGGCTCATCCTGTCGAGGGCAGCCGGCAGCGAGTCCCGCACGCTCCCTGCTCCTCCCCTACATGGCGGATGGACACAGGCTCCGGCCCAAGGCGAACGCCGGCGACTCCTCCGCTCCCTCTAGGACGGCAGCCACCCCACCTCGACCCAGGGGCACCGCAGCGAGCTGTCCGTGTCTTCACCCATCCGCGCTGCCCGACCTCCTCAGCACCGCGATCCCCCTCAGCAGCGAGGGCTCTTCGACAGCATGTCTCTCCTTCCTCCCGGGTTTCGGCACCAATGTAACGGAGTTTGTTCGTGTGGGAAGAAGGAGGCGGGAACCGGCGAACATTCAACAGCTTTAATAAAAGTCCCTCACGGACGACTGCTGCGCACACACATTACAAAACGTAAATAAAACACAACTTAAAATCCAGGCCTGGTTCTCTCTCGTCCTTCACTGGAGTCACTCGTCCTTATATGCCTCCGTGCTCCCTCATGAGAGGACTCGAGACCAGTGTGCCTCGCAGGTGACGTTCATTCTCAATCACACACACCGATCTCGCTCGCTCCTCCCATGTCTCTCGCTCGTCCACCTCACCACAGTAACTAAAGAAAGATTTGTAAACACTTATACACTCCGAATATTACACTATATAGGTGCTGCTACACCCTAGACACAATAACCATCTGCTTGAAAATGTATATCAAATTCCTTGGCGGGAAATGTTCAGAAGGCATTCAATGCTTTTTACATTTACTGTATCAGTTTGTATGATTTTAAATGTTTAAATGACATCTTTCTGACCAAGGAAGCACACGTTTTCATAAATATAATATCGATAGTCATATTAGTCAACAGTGCCACAATCCTGACTTCTCTGTGCAAAATTTCACACAGCAAAAGTTACATCAGAACTCACAGTATGGCAAGAGTGAGCAAGTCCAATATTATTATTTTTTGTACAGCTTTTGGTGTCAGACCACAATAGCAAATTATCTACTTTCACATGATCCGTTCAGGTAACCTACAGTACAAGAGGCAGAACAGTAAAGTCATTTAAGTTATCGCCTGCTATATACACCACATACAAATATCTCTCTTGTCATTGTTTTGACAGTCTGAATCAACCAAATGCAAATCATTATACACAAGCTGTTCATGTGAAAATAAATTGCCATTTGCAGATGTCATATGATTTCATTATTGCATAATGGCACATTCTTTGTGATACCAATATTATAACCACCATTACAATCCTAAACCCCTGCTACTGTTTATATTAATTTAAATGAAGGCAGTGCTATAGTGTTGCTATGAATATTATGCAAAGTGTTGCAAATATGTTGTCTAAAGTAAATAACAAACATTGAAAAATAAATAAATAAACAGCCTGAACAATTGTGTCAAACTTGCCAACGTGACATGCCAACTTCTGGGTCAACCAATGGTGTAAGTTTGAGGTCGGACAATGTGTGTCTGAACACTGACATTTGGCCAATATATTCATAAATATATCTTGTAATATTTCAAAATATACAAAAATGGCCAATAATATATGGCTAATACAGATTTTAAATTGTATTTACATAAATACAGTTCCAATTGAAACTCCAAAATAACCAATACAATTATTACTGGTACCATTTGCTGAATTAAACAAATGTTGCACGCCAAGTGATTTTTTTTTTAAAGGGTGTTCAGTATAATTTCCAAGTAGAGCAAAGAATAACATGATTTGTCTCCAAAAGAGTGAGAAGGAAGGGAGGGTGAAATGGAGAATGAGACACAGCACAGATGCAGCTGTTAAACACATTAAACAGTGAAAGAATGACAGAATGAAGAAACAAACTCAGTGGCCGTATATCATAGTTACTGTGCTCATATTACTTTCACAGGTGAGAGAGGCAGCTTTACAGAGTGGCATCATGGGAAATAATCAGCTTCACTAAAAAGCATGCAGTCATGTTACCAAGAGGAACTCAAGTAAATGTCTAGGTTACATTTCAAGAAATGTTAAGAAATTATGTTGATTATACAATGGTCTGTCAGAATACTCGATTCTGACTGGCTGGAAGGTGTGCATTAAAACCAATCAATGCACAGGTAGTTCAATCACAGTTCTATATTAATGTGCTGCTTTCACTGAAGTGCACACACACGTCACACACAGAGATCAAATTAATGTAATCTTATTGAACTACTATAGCCTATTTCTGTGGCTGCGTCCAAAATCCTAGGCAGCTGGCTCGTTGCCTTGCTGCCTTATCAGGCAATGACTTGTAAGGCAGCGTTTGTGCATGAAGCTAACATTAGATTCGGACGTGCCTTGATGCCTTCCTACCTTGAAATGTGTCCTCCGAAGGCAGCATTTTCCAGGTTTCGGACGCAGCCTGTGTGTGATTTAAAGGGGCTATAAGTAGAATTCAGAAACCCTGGTTATTATATATTGACACCGGTGGCCATTAAGTGATCTGCAGCAAGCAACTTACTGCTCGTCCTCGTGCACACGTATCGCACAAGAGACGTGATTCAGTGCCCCAATATAGTCATGGTGAAGTTCTTTTTTGTTCTTCATTTAGAAGTAAAACGAATTTGCAAATACCTTTGCATGTGGATATGTTTTCACCAGCTCACAAGCTTTTGTCCATAAAATGAAAGTGAAAAGTTAAGATACATATGTGACCTGTGCTGGCAAAATGAGATGGAATGCGCACAGGCTAATTACGAGCTACAGGCAAAGCAAGTGAAAAATTTTGATTTTGAGGTTTTCACAATAGTCAGTTCATTAACCCAGTGTATAGCGACCCCAATGCTCCAAACAGCAATTAAACATCTAAAAGTATCTTTATTTGTATGTTTTCTAAGAAGAGTACCTTTCCTTTGTCTATGAAAAACATCTGATTTTAGATATTAATATATAAGCTGTCAAACAATTGCGGTATCATGGGGAAAAAAAATGTAATTTTTCCTATAGATATTTGGTTTTGACCTGGTGTGTGCCAAATTTGGTGGTATTTCCAGGGATTTTAAAGGGGGTGAAATGCTGTTTCATGCATACTGAGTTTTTTACACTGTTAAAGACTTGGATTCCCATACTAAACATGGACAAAGTGTCACGAGGTGACGAAATTCTAGCTTTTTTTCCTTGCAAGGCGGAACTAATGTTCGCCGAGATTGCCTCCCACCGGACCCATAACAACGGAACACCGGGCTAGTTCCGGGTTAGCGCAAATTCCCCGCGAATGGGGTGAGTAGCCAAAATCGCCGGCAGCTGTGCGCGATTGGATTGAAGCCCCGCAATTGGCACATGTTGCCATTAGGGGAGGATAAAAGGAGGTCGTTTTTGGGGGACTGGAGAACAGATGTCAGAGGAAGCGTGAGGAACAGAGTCGGCAGAGGAAACGTGAGCGGCGGAGAAGAGGAAGTGGGGCTGGCAAACGGGCACGACATTGTGAGCTTGGGAGAAAGAGCACATTGACTCAACCGAAAGGAGGAAATCGCTGGACAGTAAGATCGTTTGTGAGAGACTGTGAGTAGTCCAATCGATCTCCATCTGCTCTCTCTTGTCTATGGGACTCCTGATGTGAATGCCAGGTCAGAAAGTGGGTGACGGCCATTTATATATGTATTTTCCACTGAGTGTTGAATTGCAGTGATGAAGTGATCTGATGCACTGTTTTGATGTGTGAAGTGTGAACTTAAACCCGCTGGATGTCCATCACTTACCTGAGTTTTCTATCATGTTCTAAGATGTAAGAAGAGGCTAACACTGTTGTACCCCACAGATACTTGAGTGTACTACCTGATAGCCCATTGTGAAGAGGGACACGTAGGTGAATGTTTAACTGACTGCTTTGCAGTAAAAATCCTCCAGCCGTAAGTTCTCTGTCTGTCATTACTGAAGAAGAGGATTACGTGCCTGTATGTTCACCTGTCTGCTTTGCAGTAACTTCTCCCTGTCGTAAGCTCTGTGTCTGCCAGCCCTTCAAGAGGAGTTCATGCCTGAATGCTCATCTGACTGCTTTGCAGTGAAGTTCCTTCAGCCGTAAGTTCTCTGTCTGTCATTACTGAAGAAGAGGATTACGTGCCTGTATGTTCGTCTGTCTGTCACCTGTAGAAGAGGAGGATTACGTGCCTGTACACTCACTTGTCTGCTTTGCAGTGAAGCCCTTCCGCCATAAGTTCTCTGTCTGTCACCTGTAGAAGAGGAGGATTACGTGCCTGTACACTCACCTGTCTGCTTTGCAGTGAAGCCCTCCAGCCGTAAGTTCTCTGTCCGTCATCTGTAGAGGAAGAGGATTACGTGTCCGAAACACCCACCTTACTGCTCCACCACAGTCCCTCCGGTCATAAGCCCCGACCGGCCCTCCCTCTGGGAAGAAGAAGGGAGTACGTCACCTGAAATACGCACCTGAACGGTCTTCCAGCACCCTCCCTGCCCCAGTCGTGAGCCCCGACTCGTTCCACCCATCGGAAGACAGTGGAGCTACTCACCAGAGCACCCCCTCCCCCCCTTTCTTGTACTCTGTGGGCCTCCGGCGGTCCGCAGGACGGAACGACCCTGCCCAGAAGACTCCCTATCTTAGATCCCCCCTACCCATCTTTTATACTTAATAAAATACTGTTATTGGAAGTCTGGTTGTCTGTCGTCCTTGCCTGGCCTCTGTCCGACTCCCCAAGGGTGGTACGGGTCTTAGGGGTGGGTGCAGCCTGATTTGGCCCGCCCCGACCTGTGACATCATTTGGCGTAAGCCGGCAGGGTTCCACCTTGGGTTGAGTAGACAGAGGCGGAGCAATGGCAGACAAAGATGCACCGGCGGGTCACCCACATGTCATGCCTATCTTTATGGGAGCCCCATGGGCCCAAAAGTATGGAGGACCAGGTTCAGAACTCAGCTTGTCGGCGTGGAAAACTCAAGTGGAGTACTTGGTGGGCCTCCAGGGGCTAAACGCTACACAGAAGACCCAGTTCATCTTAAATTCACTCGAAGGTGACGCCAGGAGAGAGGTACAAGCGGCGCCGGAAGCAACCCGAGCCACAGTCCAGGCTATCTTTGATTTTCTAACGGGGCAGTACGGAGACGCAACTCCTGCAGCTGTCCTCCGGACGCAATTCTTTAATTGCAAACAGGGACCTCGGCAGACCATACGTGCCTTTGCTTTGCAACTGCGAGAACAATTGTTTCGGCTGAAGAAGAGGCAGGACCATGGGCTTGGAGAAGGAGAGGCCCTCCTAAAGGACCAGTTTCTTTTGGGGTTGCGAGATGGCCCAATACGTCAGAGCCTCCGAATACAACTTCGCCGCAATCCTACTCTGACGTTTGACGAGTTATGCCAGGAAGTTCTGGCCCTCGAACAGGACCATGCAGATACCTCAGATCCCTCCCACTGTATGGCCACCAATGCGGCCAGTACCCCCCTGCCTCCTGCCCCGCCCGACTGGAAACAGGCCTTACAAGAAGAGCTGAGAAGAGATGTCCGTGATCAGATGACAGAGCTGTCTAAAACTTTCCTAGAAGAATTACGCCGAGAACATTACCGGCCATTGCCACCGGCACGAGAGCGAGCATATTCCGAAGGTAGTCGATTCCCAGAGCGACGTCCACCCCGGTCATCCGGGCTCCGTTTCCAATGGGACGAACAAGGACATCCCATTTGCAATGGCTGTGGCGAACCAGGCCATTACGTCCGGCAATGCAGTGCACGCCGGGGATCGCAGGGGAGTTTTTAGAGTCTCCGGCCACTGTGGGTCAAGTGGTCGGGACCCCCCAAATCGACCCCTCTCCATTGGCGGCCAGGAACTGTCTAGTCGGGCGTTGCCCCCTCGTGGTGGTTCAAGTCAATGGGACCGAAGTCCAATGCCTCCTGGATACCGGTTCCCAGGTCACGCTGTTCTCCGAAAGCCTGTCTCGGGAGTTATTCGGGGTCCAGGGCCATTCGGCCGCAGATGCCCCTTGGTTAACCTTGCGTGGGGCAAACGGTTTGGACATTCCGTATGTGGGCTATCTGGTCACGGATCTGGAGGTTCATGGGACCCTTGTGCCTCAAAAGGGGGTTGTGATCGTACGGGATACATGTCTGGGAGCTCATCGTGCCCTATTGGGGATGAACGTCATCACGGACTGCTGGGAGGAGTTGTTTAAAGCGAGACCCACCCCTTCGGCTCCGAGGGAGGAGAAACGGGAATGGGATCGGATCGTGGCTGATTGTCGCCGGGTCCGCATGGCTGATGCCCAACGGAATCGAGAGAGTGTGGGGAGAGTGATGTGTCGTTACGCACTGTCAGTCCCGGCCCGGAGCGAGGCCATTGTCTGGGCCCGCCTTCCTGCCCAGCTTCACGGGTCCCAGGAATGGATCCTGGTGGAGCCTCACTCAGACTGCCAGACGGTGGAAGTGGTCCGGGGATTGGCTTCTGTCCACCGGGGTCGGGTTGCCGTAAGACTGAGAAACACAAATCCCTATGCAGTGGATCTGCATCGACACCAACGTCTGGCTCGGGTTACCATGGTAAGCCCCCAACAAGTTCACGAGGAGGGAGGGTTTCGATTCTGCCAGGTGGGCCCAACGGTAGTGGAGGTGGCCTTGGCACAGACCGAATCCCCTCTGCAAGCAGAAAGGAGGAAGCGCTGCCGGCCCACCTTGCAGGAGAGTCCTTACGAGGTGAGGGGTTGGAAGAAGGGCAGGCGAAGAAACTCCGGGACTTCCTGGCGAAGTGGAAACATCTCTTCTACGAACATGATGAGGATTATGGGCGGACTGACATCGTAAAGCACCAGATCCCTACTGGGGATGCCCCTCCGAGCCGGGAACGCTACCGTCCCGCACCCCCGACTCTGTATGCTGAGGTCCGTGCCCTCCTACGAGGGATGCTGGAGAAGGGGGTTATCCGAGAGAGCAGCAGCCCGTGGGCAGCACCGATCGTCCTCGTTCGGAAGAAGACCGGGGCATGGCGATTCTGCGTTGATTATCGGAAGCTGAACCACGTTACCAAACGAGACGCCTTCCCCCTGCCGCGGGTCGAGGACTCCCTGACCAGCCTCACTCGGGCCGCCTGGTATTCTAACTTAGACTTGGCTAGCGGTTACTGGCAAGTTCAAGTTAATGAAGAAGGAGACCGGGAAAAGACTACCTTCACCACCCCCTTTGGCCTCTTTGAGTGGGAGCGCATGCCGTTTGGGTTGTATAACGCTCCCGCTACCTTCCAACGGCTTATGCAGCGCTGCTTGGGAGGCCAGCTTATGGACACCACGCTCGTCTACTTAGACGATGTTATTGTGTACTCTCGACTTTGAGTCTCACCTCCAACACCTAGAGCAAGTATTCCAGTCCTTGGAACGGTACAGATTAAAGCTACAGCCCGAGAAGTACCAGTTGCTCAGTAAAGAGGTAAAGTTTCTGGGCCATCGAGTCAGTGCGGCCGGGATTGCGGTGGACCCCGAGAAGGTGTCGGCCGTCCAGGAGTGGACCGCGCCGAGGACGGTGCGTCAGGTGAGATCCTTCCTGGGATTCGTGGGATAATATCGGTGGTTCATCAAGGACTTTGCCAAGATCGCTAAACCCCTGAACCAGCTGCTTGGAGGCTCAGGGCGGACCCGGGGTCGTGGGTCCCCTACCATCTCGTGGGACCCTGCCTGTGAGTTGGCCTTTCAGAAGCTCAAACAAGAGCTGCTCCAAGCCCTGATCTTGGCCTATGCTGACTTCTCCCAGCCCTTTACGCTCTACACGGACGCCAGTAATCTGGGATTGGGGGCCGTACTAGCCCAGAGGCAACAGGGGGAAGAGAGGGTCATTGCTTATGCGATCAGGAGTCTGCACCCAGCCGAACGTAACGACGCTAACTACAGCTATTTCAAGCTTGAACTCCTCGCTATGAAGTGGGCCGTCAGCGAGAAGTTCAAAGATTATCTCTGGGGAGCGAAGGTAGTCGTGGTTACGGATAACAACCCGCTGGTCCATCTCCAAACTGCAAAACTGGGAGCCGTCGAGCAGCGATGGGTGGCGCAGCTGGCCAACTATGACTATCAGCTTCAGTACCGGCGGGTAAGGAGCATACCAACGCGTACTGTCTCGGATCCCTGAGGGTAAACCCTTGAGATCTACTTCACCTCGGAATGTAGCCCCGGAGGATGAACTTATGGTGGGGATGGTAGAGGCCCCTGGGCTCCGAAGGGAAGGAGTTCCCTTGAGTTGGGGTTGGGACCCCCAACGGTGGAAGGACCGACAGGCAGAGGACCCGGTTTTGACCTAGATACAAGACTGGCTGCAGCGAGGGACTTGGCCAGAAGGGGGAGTACGGCACGGGCAACCCCGAGGGGTGAAGCAGCTCCTGGGACAACGGGAGAGGCTCTTCCTTAAGGAGGGAGTCGTCTGTCGAATGTTACAGGACCCAGCATTGGGAGAGGAGGTATGTCAAATAGTGGTGCCTGAAGATCAATCCCAAGCTCTGCTCCAAGCTTATCACAACCACCTGGGACATCAAGGACAGGAGAGGACGACTTCATTGGTGCGGAGACACTTTTACTGGCCTGGGATGGAGAAGGCCGTAAGGATGTTAATTTCACAGTGCCCGCGCTGCATCCTCTTCAAGACCCGGAGAGGTACGAGCCCCACTGACCCCCATTCAAGATAAAGCCCCCCTACACAATGGACTACCTGACGCTAGGTCGGCCTACTGACCTCATCCAAAACATCCTCGTAGTAACAGATCTCTTTACGAAGTACGCATGGGCCATTCCAACTAGAGATCAGACAGCAACCACCACTGCCAGTGCCCTTTGGAAGAATGTATTCCAGCCCTTTGGGTGTCCAGAAATCCTTCACTCGGATCAAGGTCCCAACTTCGAGTCCCGGGTCATCAGAGAGTTGTGTCAGCTATACGGGTGCAAGAAGACCCACACCACGCCAGATTCAACCAGACCCTGTTGGGTCTGCTGGGGACGTTAGAAGTGGAACAACAGGGTAATTGGATGGCAAGTCTCCCGGCCGTAGTCCAGGCCTATAATAACAGCGTGCATAGCACTACTGGATATGCTCCGACGTACCTGATGTTCGGACGGCACGTACGGTTACCCACGGACTTACTGTTGGGATCCAGCCCCGCAGAGGAGGGGACTAGCCTAACGGAATGGGTGAGCAACCACCACCAGCGTCTCCACCTTGCTTATGAGCAGGTGTCCGCCCGAATCAAACGAGCTGCGCAGAAGAACAAAACGATCAATTATACGATCGGACAGCTCGTGAGGCTCCCCTGCTGCTGGGAGAACGGGTCCTGGATAAGGACAGTCGGCGCCAGGGAAAGGGAAAGTTGAGCGACCGTTGGGAGCCCCGACCTTACGTGGTCCAACGACAACCCCGACCTGACCAGCCCGTGTACGTCCATCGTCCTGAAGGAGGAACCGGCCCAGAAAGGGTATTGCATCGGAACCTGATCCGCCCTTGCCCCAACTACCCAAGGCCTGTAGACACCATCATCCCCACCAAAGAGAGAGCCCACCGAACCCCGATGATAGGTTGGGCAGTGGTCCCAAGGGGACCGGCCATTGAACCTGAGCTAGCAAATTTCCCCTCGCCCCCAAGACGATCCCAGCGGGACAACCGAGGCCAGCCTCCAGCACGGTACGGAGACTGGGTAGAGCCGCCACGTTCTAGGGACTAGAACGGTTTGGTGGGGGGGGTATGTCACGAGGTGACGAAATTATAGCTTTTTTTCCTTGCAAGGCGGAACTAAAGATTGCCTCCCGCCGGACCCATAACAACGGAACACCGGGCTAGTTCCAGGTTAGCGCAAATTCCCCGCGAATCGGGTGAGTAGCCAAAATCGCCGGCAGCTGTGCGCGATTGGATTGAACCCCCGCAATTGGCACACGTTGCCATTAGGGGAGGATAAAAGGAGGTAGTTTTTGGGGGACTGGAGAACAGATGGCAGAGGAAGCGTGAGGAACAGAGTTGGCAGAGGAAACGTGAGCGGCGGAGAAGAGGAAGTGGGGCTGGCAAACGACATTGTGAGCTTGGGAGAAAGAGCACATTGACTCAACCGAAAGGAGGAAATCGCTGGACAGTAAGATCGTTTGTGAGACTGTGAGTAGTCCAATCGATCGCCATCTGCTCTCTCTTGTCTATGGGACTCCTGATGTGAATGCCAGGTCAGAAAGTGGGCGTCGGCCATTTATATATGTATTTTCCACTGAGTGTTGAATTGCAGTGATGAAGTGATGTGATGCACTGGTTTGATGTGTGAAGTGTGAACTTAAAGGTCCCCTTCTTCGTGATCCCACTGTTCAAACTTTAATTATTGTGTAATGTTGCTGTTAGAGCATAAATAATACTAGTAAAATTATAAAGCTCAAAGTTCAATGCCAAGCGAGATATTTTATTTAACAGAAGTTCCCTTTCAAAGCCTACAGCGAACGGCTGGCTTGGACTACATCCTGGTACTTCCTTCATAAATGACGTCGATAGAACAGTAGAACAGACTAACCTCCTCCAACAAGACTACGATAAAAAAGGGGGCGTGGTCTTGTTGCTGTCCCACGTGGAGAAGAGGACGTGTCGCGTGGAGAAAAGGAAGTGCTGCGTTTGAGTGCGTTTGTCGCCATGTCGTCGAGACGCTGTTATTTTCATCCCGGAGTCAAATCACCTTTGTTTGGCTTTCCCAGGGACGCTGTAGAGATCATTGAGCGCATACATCACCCCGTTAAGAGGCGTGACCTTTCCACGTGCGCTAAGCTGCTGTCGAATCACAACACAGGAACCGTGACACGTTCGCTAAGCTGCTGTCAAATCCCAACACAGGAACCGCTGGCACAATCAGAACTCAGTTATCGTAATTATTTCAGTAATCAGTTACGTATTTCTGAAGGAGGGACTTCATAGAACAAGGAACTCATCAACCCGTTTTTAGGACAGTGAAAACAGCGGTATACAGATAAGTAAATTGTGTTAAAAATACTGGGGGTTTTTTACACGCGAAACATGAACACATGTTATATTGCACACTGTAAACACAATCAAAGCATCAAAAAACACGAAGAACAGGACCTTTAAACCCGCTGGATGTCCATCACTTACCTGAGTTTTCTATCATGTTCTAAGATGTAAGAAGAGGCTAACCCTGTTGTACCCCACAGATACTTGAGTGTACTACCTGATAGCCCATTGTGAAGAGGGACACGTAGGTGAATGTTTAACTGACTGCTTTGCAGTAAAAATCCTCCAGCCGTAAGTTCTCTGTCTGTCATTACTGAAGAAGAGGATTACGTGCCTGTATGTTCACCTGTCTGCTTTGCAGTAACTTCTCCCTGTCGTAAGCTCTGTGTCTGCCAGCCCTTCAAGAGGAGTTCATGCCTGAATACTCATCTGACTGCTTTGCAGTGAAGTTCCTTCAGCCGTAAGTTCTCTGTCTGTCATTACTGAAGAAGAGGATTACGTGCCTGTATGTTCACCTGTCTGCTTGCAGCAACGTCTCTCTGTTGTAAGCTCTGTGTCTGCCAGCCCTTCAAGAGGAGTTCATACCTGAATACTCATCTGACTGCTTTGCAGTGAAGTTCCTTCAGCCGTAAGTTCTCTGTCTGTCATTACTGAAGAAGAGGATTACGTGCCTGTATGTTCGTCTGTCTGTCACCTGTAGAAGAGGAGGATTACGTGCCTGTACACTAACTTGTCTGCTTTGCAGTGAAGCCCTTCCGCCGTAAGTTCTCTGTCGGTCACCTGTAGAAGAGGAGGATTACGTGCCTGTACACTCACCTGTCTGCTTTGCAGTGAAGCCCTCCAGCCGTAAGTTCTCTGTCTGTCATCTGTAGAGGAAGAGGATTACGTGTCCGAAACACCCACCTTACTGCTCCACCACAGTCCCTCCGGTCATAAGCCCCGACCCGCCCTCCCTCTGGGAAGAAGAAGGGAGTACGTCACCTGAAATACGCACCTGAACGGTCTTCCAGCACCCTCCCTCCCCCAGTCGTGAGCCCCGACTCGTTCCACCCATCGGAAGACAGTGGAGCTACTCACCAGAGCACCCCCCTTTCTTGTACTCTGTGGGCCTCCGGCGGTCCGCAGGACGGAACGACCCTGCCCAGAAGACTCCCTATTTTAGATCCCCCCCTATCCATCTTTTATACTTAATAAAATACTGTTATTGGAAGTCTGGTTGTCTGTCGTCCTTGCCTGGCCTCTGTCCGACTCCCCAAGGGTGGTACGGGTCTTAGGGGTGGGTGCAGCCTGATTTGGCCCGCCCCGACCTGTGACACAAAGTTTCAAAAATTAAGTTGGACGTTTGATGGAGTATTTCTGTGCCAAAAATACTCCTTCCGGTTTCTCTCAAGTTTCGGAAAGTTTTTTCCGAGTATGGTTATGTGTGACGTCAAATGGGGTGGAATTTCCTTATACGGGTCCTAAGGGCACTTCTCCCGGAAGGGCACGGGCGCACCCGTAGACCAGAGCGAGAGAGCGAAAGCAGTACACCCATCAAAGTGCTTTGCTCGGCTACGCTGCAGTCACAGGACTTCACGACATCAACAATGTCACCAAAGATGTGTGTTTTTGGTTGTCAGGGCAGGATGGAGTTTGTTTTTCCAGAGCAGCAATGGAGTTGTGCAAGTGTTTTTGTTTGTTCCCTGCATTTCGGAAACGATTGTTTTATAAACAAGGCCCAGTTCGACAGGGGATTTGTAGCTCGTCTAATGCTGAAAGATGGAGCAGTTCTAGCGATTAAGATTCACGGTCGTGACTCGTGTTTTGGAAGCCTGCCAGTTTTACTCACCGCCTGGTGAGTAAAACTGCTTCAAATGTCTTAGGCTATCGACTCGTTCATTCAAATGCACTATTCCATTGTTTTTCTGTAAACAAACACTAGTCTGACGTGCAAAACCGTTACACTTGCTACTGCTAACATTAAATCACATATAATAGTCCATAAACCAAATTATATCCTCATAAACCACGAGTAAACACACATACATGTTGTAAAACTTGCGCATGACAAGCCGCTAAGCAAATATATAACGTTACAGTACACACCACATAGAGACGTCCTGCTGTAGTCGTCGTTGCTGCTACTGTTCAATTTCAGCATCCGGATCAGATTCTGGATCATTTATGTGTGGTTGAATCTGATTGATAGTCACGGTTTATTTAAGATAACGTTTTCTTTTCCACGTTTAAGGATGTCACAGTTTTCAGACGCTCTCAATGCAATAGCTGCGCGCGCTCGTGACTCTTAAGCCCCACCTACACGATACGCCTCCAGCTGCTCGTTTTTTCTTCCGGAAAGACTTGGTACAGCGTATCTTTCTTTTAAAAATATAATAAAACTAAAGACTTTTCTGAGATATTAAGGATGCAATACTACTCTATATAGGTACTCAAGATTGACATGAGATTGACTGAAACTGAGTTTTTCACCCCCCCTTTAAAGGTATGGTTGCTAGGTGATTTTGTTTTGGAACCTTCGAAAAACTTTAACTCGATTTTTCTCAAAATTGACTTTGCTGACTTTGATTGACCTTAAACAGGCGTAGCTCAGACATTTTTTGTCTGATTCCAACAAATCATACAATTTGCTCATTGCAACTCATTTTGCCAGCACGGGTCACATAGAAACCAATGACGTTGACCAAAGGCATTATTAACATCACACTAGTGTGACATGCCTTGACGTGACATACACTATGCTTTCAAAGGTATTGGGACACCCCTCCAAATCATTGAATTCAGGTGTTCCAATCACTTCCATGGCCAAAGGTGTATAACATCAGGCACCTATGCATGCAGACGCTTCTACAAACATTTGTGAAAGAATGGGTCTCTCTCAGGAGCTCAGTGAATTCAACCGTGGTACCGTGATAGGTTGCCACCTGTGCAATAAGCCCATTTGTGAAATTTCCTCACAACTAAATATTCCACTGTCAACTGTTAGTGGTATTATAACAAAGTGGAAGCAATTGGGAACAACAGCAACTCAGCTACGAAGTGGTATGCCACGTAAAATCACAGAGCGGGGTCAGTGCATGCTGAGGCGCACAGTGCACAGAACTTTCTGCAGAGTCAATAGCTACAGACCTCCAAACTTCATGTGGCCTTCAGATTAGCTCAAGAACTGTGCGTAGAGAGCTTAATGGAATGGGTTTCAATGACGAGCAGCTGCATCCAAGCCTTACATCATCAAGAGCAATGCAAAGCGTTGGATGCAGTGGTGTAAAGTACGCCGCCACTGGACTCTAGAGCAGTGGAGACGTGTTCTCTGGAGTGACGAATCACGCTTCTCTGTCTGACAATCCGATGGACGAGTCTGGGTTTGGCGTTGCCAGGAAATTGGTACTTGCCTGACTGCATTGTGCCAAGTGTAAATTTTGGTGGAAGGGGGATTATGGTGTGGGGTTGTTTTTCAGGGGTTGGGCTTGGCTCCTTAGTTCCAGTGAAAGGAACTCTTAATGCTTCAGCATACCAATACATTTTGGACAATTTCATGCTCCCAACTTTGTGGGAACAGTTTGGGGATGGCCCCTTCCTATTCCAACATGACTGCGCACCAGTGCACAAAGCGATGTCCATAAAGACATGGATGAGCGAGTTTGGTGTGGAGGAACTTGACTGGCCAGCACAGAGTGCTGACCTCAACCCGATAGAACACCTTTGGGATGAATTAGAGCGGAGACTGCGAGCTAGGCCTTCTCGTTCAACATCAGTGCCTGACCTCACAAATGCGCTTCTAGAAGAATGATAAAAAATTCCCATAGACACACTCCTAAACCTTGTGGAAAGCCTTCCCAAAAGAGTTGAAGCTGTTATAGCTGCAAAGGGTGGGCCAACTCCATATTAAACCCTACGGATTAAGAATGGGATGTCATTAAAATTCATGTGCATGTAAAGTCAGGCATCCCAAAACATTTAGCAATATAGTGTATATGAATCGATCACTTCATTTACATCATTCACTTTATATTGTAACTTTCTGGTAAATCTATCCATTCGCGTTCCTAGGAAGAAATAATGAGAGAAATGTTATTTTTGGCTGAACTATTCCTCTACGGAGCTGTAGGGGAGACCGAGTGAGCAGTCAGAGGGCGGCCGCCTGCTGCTGTGCTTTTATTCATCCAGTCTGAGAGCAGCTGTGCCCTCCTTATCTCTCTGTTTCTCCCTGAGAGGGAAGAGAGAGGTGAGACGGCTAATTATAGCCCTGCACAACACATTATTCACACATTAAGGTGTGAGCCAATGGAATGGCAGATGATATTTTGCTTTAAAATCATTAGGTTTATTTCAAAATCAGTGCTCAGCAGAATCTCGCAACTTTTGCGATTCTCATTCTCACTTTCAGCAGGAGCTTCTTCCTCATTTAATTTCTTCAAGTCTGAGACTTCATTGCTCCCTGCCAATGTTATCACTCTCACACAATTAGCATCGATTGGATTGATTTGGCGGAGGTCTCGGATGCCATTGCCAGCAGTCATGTCACCCTGTAGCCCAAGACTGGTTTCCCACTGAAGCTAAGCATGGCTGAGCCTGGTTAGTACCTGGATGGGAGATCAACTGGGAAAACTAGGTTGCTGCTGGTAGAGGTGTTAGTGAGGCCAGCAGGGGGTGCTCACCCTGTGGTCTGTGTGGGTCCTAACGCCCCAGTATAGTGATGGGGACACTATACTGTAACAAGCACCGTTCTTCGGATGAGACGTTCAACCGAGGTCCTGACTCTCTGTGGTCATTAAAAATCCCAGGATGTCCTTCGATAAAGAGTAGGGGTGTAACCCCGGCATCCTCGCCAAATTTGCCCATTGGCCCCTGTCCATCATGGCCTCCTAATCATCCCCATATATATATATATATATATATATATACGATTGGCTTCATCACTGCCGTTGCATCATCCAAGTGGATGCTGCACATTGGTGGTGGTTGAGATTCCCCCCTTCTATATGTAAAGCGATTTGAGTGCCTAGAAAAGCGCTATATAAATGTAACAAATTGATTGAGCTGGGGTTTATAAAACACAAGGTGAAAACCTCAAAGAGGCAAGACAGAAAATTACAGTGAGAGAAAATGAGTAAGCAGACAGACATTATCCACCGATTATTTTTGCTGCCTTGGTTTGCTAGTCATTTTCCCATTCATCAAAACATACTTTTTATGTTAATAATAATAATAGTTTAAAGCCATGGAACAAACCAACAAGCTCTGAGACGACAACATTACTAACTTTGATTTGAAATATTTCCCATTTGTGAAAAAAATGCAACTTCCTTTATGAGGAAATTAACTATTTGTGAAGCACTGCGAAATGCCATAACTGAGTAAGACAAACGTTGATACAGTATAAAACTATAATTTTAAATACATATACGTATATCAGCTAAAAGCTTATTTTGTCAGCATTTCTAAGTATATTAGCATATAGATGTAAGCCTCAAAGCTAAAAAACATTAATTAAAAGCTGCAACCTCAAATTGTATAGCCTGATGTTGCTCCATTCGGCTGTGATTATGAGGCGAACCAGGAAAGAAAATGCCTCTACACTCAATTGGATAGACCTACAACCAATCAGAGCAACGGATATTACAACGATGCATAGTTGTCAACAGAACTCAACTGTATGCACGCTGGAAGAAGTAAAAGAAGAAGATGAGTGTAAACGATCTTTGACGGTGTTGTAAAAAAGAATTTAAGGATACACGGAGTACTTACCAACAGGATCATCATTTTTGAGAGAAATAGTAAAGGTGAATGCATATACGAACAAGTTCTCTGTTTAGGATTAGAACAAATTCAACCCAAGCACTCTTTGGTGACGTGCATTATTACGTTACTGTTGATTGAGCATAGTTGCTCCACAACAGATCAAGTCCAGACCGAACTTCCCAACCTCAAATGTTGTGGGCGTGGCTAAGTTTGACTGGCATCCAGGCTACAAATTGTATTTCATAGAATGTAAAATATTCAAAATATGTGCAACTATACAAGTAGTTTGAAACACAAAATCTCAATTTGCAACTATTCTTATATCCATGGTAACAGAAACTTGTCTGATTGGTGGATCTGTCTTCGGGATTATGGAAGAATTGCAGTTATCAAATATATTTTTCGCTCACTCTGACTTGTGGCTTCCAAATAATTGCTGTGTATATTGTTGCTAAACAAACACTAAATCTCACAAAAATGTATTGAAAGTTGTATCTTTAAAATCAATTTCTTTATGAAAGAATGGGATTTTTAATTACAGAGCCACTCTATATGTGCCTGACTGTTTTTGCCTGCTTACCATGCAAAGGGTGTAAAAAAAACCTTGATAGTCTAGTGCTTGTATTTCTGACAGTCTCATGTAAAATGCATTAGACGGGAGGATTTCTGTTCCACTGTTCTTCCACCTTCTCTGCCAAACTCTCCTTCTCCTTCTATCATGTGTTGGTTATCACTTTATCTCAACCTCGTCAGGGCTTGACCTTGACCAAATCCTCAAGGTCTTGACGCATCTCCAGAGAGTCATTAGTGCCTTCTGCTCATTTCGAGAAAATTAAACTGAGAGAAAGAGAGAGAATACAGACAAGCAGCTTTTTAATTTTTTATGACTGACATTGTAACCACTTTTCTGACACTTACTGTTTTACAGACACTTGTGATAAATCTCTAATCTTTATAATTTCTTGTTTAATGCTTTTTTTATTTGAAGCTCATGAATTTTTAATCACGAGCTTCAGAACACAATTCATGGTTGTGTTTTTTTCCATTATTAACATGACATTGCGGGTGACTTTGGAATAAGCACTTAATGAGAAGAAATTTGAATAAAAATAACTGTCTTTATATTTAAAGGGATAGTTTTCCCCAAAAGAAAAGTTGTCAATTTACTCAACCTCATGTTTTATTCAAACCTGTATGACTTCTTCTAGAACATAAAAAAGGGTCATTATGGGTCTCAAATCTTTGCCAAAATCCGCCTCAAAGCTTCTTGTGTAATAGATTTCCAACAGATTCTCATAATATTCCCACAGATTAAAAAAGACTGCGAAAAATGCATTAGAGAGAAGCTCTGTTTTGACAAATCATTTTTCTATTGAGTTGAGAGTTATATTAAAACTTAGCATGGGCTCCATTAAGACTCCTCTAGATGTGTAGTTAATTGAAGGAATGAATTATTAAACCACTAAAACAGACTGACTGTTGGGAGGCACTGGTGTACACAGCCTTCTTCAGAGCTAAATGTGTTGATGATAAAGATTGAAGTGGGAAAAACTGGGGCAGAGAGGGAAGGAGGGTGAGAGAGAGAGAGACAGATGAGGTAATATGGAGTAAAAAGGGGCACAAGGCAGACTGTTCTGGAAGGTGTCAAGAGCGAAATTCTTCCCACCTTCATTTTCACCTCTTACACACTTTCTGTGAGCGATCTGTGCCATGCGACAAACACGAATTTTCCCTTTATAAACGTCTACACTTGAGGTGTGTTCACACTGATAGTGTTTTAGTCTATACAGTCACCATGTCGCTGTACTGTTGGCTGCTATTAGGCATTATATCTAACCGCATCAGGCAGTGGATAGCATGCCATACTGAATGGATTGCAAAGTGATTAAAATTCTGGTCGATAAAGATATAATCTCATAACCATTTTAAGTGTATGATTGAAATTATAAGTGTATAAATTATGAATTCTATATTATTTTACACTAAAACTGGGGAAATGAGAATGCACAATTACATATTCAATTCAAATAGAACTAACATTAAATTAGTTTAAATTAAATTCTATTTTTCAAAAAATAAATTCGGCAGTGATGTATTAAATTGACCAAAATTGGCAGTAATGACATATATAATGTTGCAAAAGTTTTTTTTGTATCACAGTTTCCACAAAAATATTAAGCAGCACAAACGGTTTTCAACATTGACGATAATAATAACAAGAAATGTTTCTTGAGCATCAAATCAGCATGATAGGATCATGTGATCCTAAAGAGTAATGATGCTGAAAATTCAGCTTTGATCACAAGAATAAAATTACATTTTAAAATATATTACAATAGAATATAAATCACAATATTACTTATTTACTGTATTTTTCATCAAATAAATGCAGCCTTGATGAGCATTTCTTTCAATAAACTCTTACTGACCCCAAACTATATATATGACATGTAGGCGATCAACATGATGTAAAACTACATTGATATAATCAACAATGTTGGATATGTTAAAAGAGCATTCGATAACTACAAGCACCTGATTGATATCTCTCTGTGATATATCACCTCCTGTCTTTTAGTTTCTGTTATACACACACACACACACACACACACACACACACACACACACACACACACACACACACACACACACACACACACACACACACACAAAATGGGTTAACATGGCATTGGCAGGCTTATCTGTCCAGCCTTTACAGATAACACTGGACTCACCACAGACACTTACTACACAGCTCCTATTTACCTGCATTAAAATTCAATAAAAGAACAAGGACACATTAGAAGACTGAGAGAAAGGCCAGTAAACCATCACTGTGTGCATGATAAACGTGTTGGACCCTTCAAATACAACCCCTACACATTCACACACACATTTGTTGTGGCTGATATTACTGACAGAGCAGTTCTTCAGTGAGGCATTACACTGACTGCATTAATGTGTCAGAATGTGTGTTTATCATTCTTTTACAAAACCTAGTGAGCTTGCGGTCTAGTGTCTACATAGGCAGCTACCTTCTAATGTAGCATTGTGACTGTCAAGGAACCTCATAAGTGACTGATTTGCGAGTCTGCAATACAGGAGTAATGCAATAATGGAGTTGGCACAACCTTTGCAGTTATAACAGCTTCAACTCTTCTGGGAAGGCTTTCCACAAGGTTTAGGAGTATCTTCTAGAAGTGCATTTGTGAGGTCAGGCACTAATGTTGGACGAGAAGGCCTGGCTCGCAGTCTTTACTCTAATTCATTCCAAAGGTGTTCTATCAGGTTGAGATCAGAACTCTGTGCAGGTCCGACAAGTTCCTCCACACAAAACTCACTCATCCATGTCTTTATTGACATTGCTTTGTGCACTGGTGTGCAGTCATGTTGGAACAGGATGGTCCATCCCCAAACTGTTCTCACAAAGTTGGGAGTGAAAGTTCTCACAATGCAGTCAGGAAAGTACTGTTCTCCTGGCAAACGCCAAACCCAGACCGTCTATCGGATTGCCAGACAGAACCGTGATTCGTCACTCCAGAGAACACGTCTCCACTGCTCTAGAGTCCAGCACTCAAAAAAATGATACGTGGGTTTTACTTAATTTTTTTTATGTCAACAGGTTCCACGTAATTGGGTTATGTTGAATTTAATTAAAATAGTTTATTTCAGTAAACTTAAGTTTTTTACGTAAGGTCAATTCAATGCCATCTAGTTAAATCAGGTTAACATTCTTAATTTTGTCCAAAACTATTCAATTTAATTATTCTAAAATGAATATAAAAATCAAACCAAAACAAATAATCCAGTTTAATTGATTATTTTTATTTAGTGAAATACTATTTTTACAACATTTACAAAATATTTTACAAGGTCTTATTGGCTATAGCCAGAGGATGGTTTTGTTACATCCATGGCATGCCCAAAGTAGTTTTATTTTTATTTTTTAAAACAACTTTTATTGTTATTAGCAGGTCCTCACCCCAAGTACATGCACTACACTTCGCCACAATGGTAACCTCCAAAAACACTAACATAACAAAAACGTTTAAATACCAACATAACAAAACATTAAGCATTAAAAAATCTCTCCATTTTCTCATCTTGTTAAAAATGCATCAACTAGCACTTTATTTAAACATTTACTCTCCGAATTCAGCCCCTTTGCAAAGCATTATGAGAAGTGAAAGTCTTGTTTGATTGGGTTACTTGATTGAAACATGTTATTTCAAAATGAAAACATCAAGTTATGTCAAAGAGTAACAGTTTTAAGTCAGTTTAACATGAATCAATTATATTTGAACCAGAAACCTGATATAATTGTGTTAAATCAAGATGAATTGCTTAAATAAAGTGAACAGCATCATAAAATATTTTTTTTAATGAGTGGCGGCGTACTTTACACCACTGCATCCAATGCTTTGAATTGCACTTGGTGATGTAAGGCTTGGATGCAGCTGCTTGTCATGGAAATCCATTCCATGAAGCTCTCTATGCACTGTTCTTGAGCTAATCTGAAGACCACACAAAGTTTGGAAGTCTGTAGCTATTGACTCTGCAGAAAGTTGGCGACTTCTCAGCATGCACTGACCCCGTTCTGTGATTTTATGTGGCCTACAACTTCGTGGATGAGTTGCTGTTGTTCCCAATTGCTTCCACTTTGTTATAATACCACTAACAGTTGACCGTGGAATATTTAGTGGTGAGGAAATTTCACGAATGGACTTGCACAGGTGGCAACCTATCACAGTACTACACTTGAATTCACTGAGTTCCTGAGAGCGACCCATTCTTTCACAAATGTTTGTAGAAGCAGTCTAGACTAGGTACTTGATTTTATACACCTGTGGCCATGGAAGTGATTGGAACACCTGAATTCAATGATTTGGAGGGGTGTCCCAATACTTTTGGCAATAAAGTGTAGTATGTATATCACACATCATCTTTGGATTAGATTAGATATATTTATGATAAATATTTCTCTCAATTTTGCCAGCCATCTTGGATGCTTATGCAAGCTTGTTGCAATGCACTTTGGGAAGGCTACATATGATACTGCCCTAAAATCTGGCCAAAACTTGCACCTTAAAGGGATAGTTCCCCCTCAAATGAAAATTAAGTCATCATTTACTCACCCAGTCACCCTGATGTTGTTTTAATGCCATATGCCCTTCTTTCTTTTATGGTACACAAAAGGTCCTGCTCCCGCTTGTCCATATAATGGCAGTAAATAGCGACCAGAATCAAGCTTTTTAAAAAAGACACAAAAGTATCACATAATGATCCCATGCAACACGTGCCATTTATTCCACGTGTACTGGGGGTATACAATAGGATTTGGTGAAAAACAAACTGAAACTTAATGTAACGAAATTCTTGACCTTGGTAGTTGGTATTCGGTGTACGGCGTCACGGACAGAAAAATCAAGAAATCAAGATGAACAAAAACACAGCATGAAATACAACACCTAGTATACCTAAAAGTATCCATGTACTTCCAAAGTCCAAAACCACTGGACCGGAACTCTTTTTTAGTCTGATGACAGTCAGAATGACAGTTAACAGATGTGAACACGATAACTTCTTGTTATGACGAATACAGTTATATTCCCTTCAGAGAATCAGGTACATGAGTTGTATTTCATGTTGCGTATTTATTAATCTTTATTTCTTGTGCTTTTTCTGGGTGAGATAGTGAACTGCGCAACACTAATCGAGTCTCACGAACAAGCATGTCCTGCAGCCGTGTACAACAGACCAAGGGCCAAGGTCAAGAATTGCAAAATACATTCAATTTCACCAAGTGATGTTTCATTAACAAATTTCGGGAGGAGCACACGCAGATAATTAAAACCTAATTTAACACAAGTGGAGCATGTTCAGACAATTAAAACCTAATTAAACACGAGGGGAGCATATTAAGCTAATCAATTTAATCAACGATAGGAGGTGGGTATATATACAGCTGACTTACCTTCCTGTCGTTGACAGTTTCTTAGCATTTTGGTTTTCCTGTCTTGCTACCATGTCGCAATATCAGCCATCCCCTTATGAAGTGGAAACCAACTCTCCTTGGGATCCTCCGCCGCAATCTGCCGGCTCCGGGGTCACTCCTCCACTGCCCAACATCGCACCCGAGCTCCAGGCTTCTCCACGCGGCCACCGGCCTATCCGATCAGCCTCGCGCTCGCCAAGACGCCGAGGCCAACCCTCGCTTCCACGACGAGACGGCCAACTTCCTCCCCAGCGTCCTCCTACAGCTCAGCTGTCCCGATGATTCCAGCCATTGGAAAGTGGACGGTAGTAGGTCTGAGGTAAGCGCTGGCCAATTCCGACATACAGTTCTCGTGGAAATTGAACAAAGTAGAACTGTACAGCCTTTACGTCAGCTTGCAGCCAGACCACCGCCCACAAATAGAGCATGCAGGGCTCAGGATTTGCCTCACTCGACACGTCATCTCCTCTCTGTACAAGATCCGGCTGGATTCGCCACAGCAACAGTCCTTCGGCGAGCTTGGGCCGCGCTCCCGACTCCACCACGTAAAGGCATCACCTGCTTTTAACCGAGGGCCAACCTCGCACCATGACTCGCCTATCCCAGCTAACGCCGTTTCCTCGGAGCCGCCTCCAGTGGCCCAAAACATCCGGGCACAGATCCTGGCAGGTTTGGACGTTGACTTGTCATCACTCCTCTCTCTGTTTCCTGTGTCAGACATAAACCGTCAAATAGACTGCAGGGACTTTTCAGTCACTTTAAAAAAAACCAACCCACATTCATCCCGCTTACTTTCTTTTCCTGAATTTTCGATTGCCTTTTCCCATTTCACGGATATAATTTGTTCAGTTTTCCCCCAAAGGCACCGCGAGCTGAAGGATTATCTGGCAATCATAGTCGAGCTTGCGCTGTTCTACGGGTGAGGTCATTTTTACACATATCACAAACTCTTCTCTGCAAAGTGTGCCGTGCGGCTCGCCCAGTGGAACCAGTGCGCTTACTGGGGCACTCTCGACACAGATCTCCACAGCAGGGTGTTCTTAGGCTGCAGGAATATTTTGTGTGCAGTCTGCAGGTCGGTGGCACATGCTACATCGTCATGTCCTAAGATTAACCCTTCCCCTCCCTGTCCGGATCCAACCCAGGCTAAATCTACTAGCTATGTGCCACGACCTGCAAACTACTCAGCAAACTACGATTTTAGAAGGGATCCCCCTCGTTTCATAGACAACCAGCCCTGCAACAGTTTCAACCAAGGGAAATGTAACAAACAACGGTTGCAGATTCCTGCATCCCTGTATCAGCCCCATAGGGGTGGCCACAAGGAAATTTGCAGGTAAAAAACAGCTTATAATTGATCTCTCGGCTCAGCATAATTCCCATTTTCCTAGCATAAACAGCTTGATCCCTCTTGACGAATGATCTCTCAAATAACACGATATAGAACATGCAATCGAAATTATTAAAACCACAGGTCGGGGTGCTTGGCTCGCAAAAATTGACATCACTTCTGCTTTCAAAGTGATGTCCATCCATCCCGATTCCTGGCACTTATTCGGGGTTCGCTGGCACGAGAAATTGTACTTCGCCGTTCGCCTAACGTTTGGATGTAAAAGCAGCCCCAAGATTTTCGACATGCTATCAGAAGCCGTTTGTTGGATCCTGTCAAACAATTATGCCATTTCTCACCCAGGAAAAAAACATGGGTCCCACTACGTCGATTGAGTTTCTTGGTATTAACTTAGATTCAGTAAAATTCTAAAAGCTTCACTACCAAAAGAGAAAATTGATAGGATAATTCTTGTCTCATCTACTTTTCTAGATGACTCCCACCATTCCAAACGCAAACTTCTATCACTGCTAGGTCACTTAAACTTCGCCAAGCGTATCATTCCGCAAGGCCGCCCTTTCATCTCGCATCTCCTCTCACTTGCTTCTTCGGTTCACTCGCTGGAGGACCTAATTCCAATAACCAAGACGTGCCGCGACGAACTCAGGTTATGGATAACATTTCTAAATCAGTGGAATGGCCTGTCTATTTTCTACAATAATCTTGTTTCTTCCCCTTTCGACATCCAACTTTTCACAGACGCAGCCCCTTCAATCAGATTCGGAGGATTATATCAAGGACGATGGTTCGCGTCTCCATGGCCACCACAGTTTCAAGACTTGATGCAGTCCTCAGCGCTGTTTGAGCTTTACCCTCTCGTAGTTGCGGCTTTTCTGTGGGGGAAAGAATGGCCGGCTAGCAGCATATTAGTGCATTGCGACAATGAGGCAACAGTCCAGTGCATTAATAAAGGCCGTTCTCATTCACCCGCTCTGATGCCCTTTCTAAGATGTCTCACCTGGATCTCGGCTTGCGATCAATTCATAATTATTGCAAAGCATGTCCCAGGGTCCGAAAACCTAATTACTGACTCCCTGTCTCGTTTTTTGTTTCAGAAATTCAGGACAATGGCTCCAGAGGCGGATCTTTTCCCAACTCCAGTACCTCATTATTCAGAAATGGAAGCTTTAGCGTAAGTTCTGCCAGGAAGACTTAATTGTCATGTCACTTTAATTTTATCTATCCAATCACATGCTAAATACCTGGGTATAAAAGATCGGTACTTACACATGTCTGAGTTCGCAGATGCTGACGCTCCAATTCACCGCCATCCTCCCCACCACCTCCAAGTCAAATCCTTCCCTACATCCACCCCACCACCACCAGGATGGTCCCTTCCATACCTCACGGGGGGGGGTCGGCTGCGCCTCTGCCTTCGTCTTCAGGCAGGATATGCAGAGTCCGGACCCTCAGATTGCGAGCTACGGACGGGGCCTATGCCAATATACTTTATTGCTTGCTGGGTTGTTAATAAATGGATAATTGTCACAGTATTTATTCTCCCGAGTCTTTCTGGCAGAACTGATATTCCCATAAACCACATGCTAAAACCCCTCCTTGAAGCATCACTCAACAGCATCCTCCAAGCAGTTTCCCCCAGAACAAGCTTGGAGATGTTTTAGACCTTTTCACCTTTTATATAGCTTGCAGTTTCCTGATTTCTCTCTCCTTTCAATTATCTCATTTATCTCCCATCTCAATAACATTAAGGGCCTCCAAGTTGGGTCCATCAAAGGCTACCTGAGTGGCATTAAATTTTTCCACAAATTGATTTATGGTACTCCCTCCCCAGAGATAAATAACACTCAAACCTTCCTGATCAAGGGGATTTAGCGATCACAGCCCACCTGCCCTGCCAGTAGACAACCCATAACACTAGATGTTCTCACAAAATGTTTCCATACCCTTCGTACAGGTTACCAGCCCCTTAATATAGCCCGCACACTCGACACCATGTTTATTTGAGCTTTTTTTGGTTTCCTTAGGTGCTCAGAAATTGCGATCACTTCTAAATTCGACCCTAAAGTCCACCCCACTATCTCAGACCTATCAGTACACTCTTACATCAAATTAAATGTACAAAACATTATGCGTATTTGGCGTGCTGTCCGGGGGAGGGCTCCAGGCTCGGAATTTGGCCCGAACCCAGAGTATCCCCCAAAATGCAAACGCAGAGAATTGGTGGGATGACGTTTTGATAAGCTTGGTTGCTTGACCAGGAGGGCCTGTGTTGCCACTGATGGGAGTAGCTCACGGCATCGGGCGGACGGGCCCTACTGGCTGACGGACTGGGAGCACTTTGATTTAATAAACTCTTATTATACATCAATAATCCATTTATTCAAATGCAGTGTAGTTCTATACTACCTCTATCGGGAGGGATACTCTGGGTTCGGGCCAAATTACGAGCCTGAAGCCCTCCCCCGGACAGCACGCCAAATACGCATAATCTTTACTACATTTAATTTGATGTAAGTGTGAACTCGTGAAACACTATCATATTGTCACATGTCTGTTTGTGTCTGGACTGTTTGTATTCTGATTTGTTCATGTGCTCCTTTGTTCAGTTTCCCGCCACTCCTTTGTTACCATGATAACCTTCAAATTAGTTAATTCTGTTCAGATATGAATTCATTCTGTGTTTGCTTGTTACCTTGTTTGTGTTCCTATATAAGTTCTTCCTTTTCAGTCACTCCTTCTCTGTTCACTGTCTTAGTTAGTGTGTTGCTGCCTGTTTGGATTTATTATCGTCGTCTGTGTCTGCCTTCCTGCAACCACTGTGACACACAGGGCTTGACATTAACTTTTTCCCTCACCAGCCACTGTGGCTAGTGGTTTTGCAAAGTTACTAGCCACTCAGCATTTTCAATGGCCACAATTTTGCTGTTTGGAAATGACATTTTATATGTTTAAAGGTGACTTTGGCATGCTTAAATTACTTGATTTTGAGTCATTTTACTTGATTTAGAAGATTTAAAACCCTTTAAAACTTTCAAATGCAGAGTGACCACCCAAATCAAGACTACATATCAGCTGGTATGTGCAGGTGGGCAATATGATCATAGGCTAATATGAGAAATGTAATATGATACAAGTTATTTTTGTTAGACTAAATAAAAGAACAAAGAAGCAAATTACAAAAACAACAGTAGCCTACATTTAAAACTGTATAATAAACTGCCCCCCAGACCAGAGCCAAGGATTTTGTCTGAGCTATGAATTAAAAAAATATATATATATTATTTATAATAATATAAATTATACCCAAGGTGCCAACCCCCCACCATATATATACCCAAGCACAAAAGTTAAACTCCGCCTATGAGCCCTGGTGACACATATACCCCCAGAACACTTGGAAAATATGGCATGTATCATTCTGTGATACTTTTGCAACTTTTTGAAAAAGCTGGTCGATATTTACTGCCATTATATGGGCAAGCATTTTTAAAAAATCCATAAAAGGGTCCATAAAAGAAATTCAGTTGAGTAAATTATGACTTAAGTTACCATGAAATCAAAATGGACAATTTTAGTTTTTTATGTAATATTGCTGTATTATAATTTATCTGTGCACATCATTAAATTAATGAGCCCTCTTTAATCAGAATAACTTCCCTCATCTCTTCTCTTCTCTGATGATGTGTTTACTGGCACCTGTCACTCACATGACTGAGAAGCCATTTCACTTGGATATTTGTCACAATAGGAAAGAAAAGACTATTTTTGAAGAGAACACTGCCTTATAAAGTAATAGAATGTGTGAACACCGGTACTCAACACATGCACAAAAAGTTTAATTATTGTCCAGTATCTACATTATTTATTTTTTATGAGAAATAAAAATGTCTTACATTGTTTAACTGCAGTTGCAATTCAGTATCTCCAAACCGCCACACACAAGTCGGAACAGTTTCTGAAATGACAGACATTTAAAAGGTTTCCATTAAAACATTTTTCACTTTAATGTGGTGTTAATGTTCATTTCATTCACAGTTAAAACTGGAATAGTCGCCACTCTGCCATAGCTGTTTTCCAGAAGTGAGTGGCCATTACTGCTGAAGAGCTGCAAGCTTCTGCCAAACGCTTGTGGCAAAACATTTAATTAGCCATAAATTTGCCACAAATTAACTGCACGTTTGCCTCAAATAAACAGTTTGTGCAAAGGCATTGTTGTGCTCTAATAATCACATTGATTTATCCTTTAGTTATTCTAGCTTCTGCAAGCTGTTTATATGTGTATGCTTGGTTGTTTTCCTGATCTCGGCAGGCTTCCTGTGGCTATCCTGCATACATTTACTTGGACATTATAGCTGCGTTCCAAAACCTAGTTGTCTTGCTGTCTACTACGTACATAGACAACTGCCTTCTAAGAGAATGCTAAGCAATACAGTACCTCATAAGTGGCTAATTTTAAGCTAGACACATTCCAATTGTTGATGTTAGCCTGTTGCTAAGCTAACAACACAGAGGCTGCATCCTTCGAAGGCCTATTGCATCACAGGGGTGCGACAAAGTCTGTCCCAATACAAAAGATCCTTCCCACAAAATGCATTCTTCGTTTCCTAGGCAATGAAGGATACAACGGATGAATCCTTCATGGCCTATCCCAGAATTTATTGCGTTTATTATTTAAGTTTATTAAAACCTTCAAAGCAGTTCAAATGTTGACATATCTTACTAAGATGCAATTTTAGTTTATTCTCTTTACTGTGTACATAAATGGAGCAATATGAACATATTTAGACAGGTTCTGAACCCTGTTTTGTTTTAACATTTGAAAAATAACTTCCAGTTCTTAAAAAGTCCAGTACAAACGTCACTGGCGCTCGTCAACGGCAGCTGTCACAGTTGTTAGGCGATAAGAGCAATCCTCTGTAGACAAGACCGTCCCATTTAACAATGCTTGGTTCGACCTTCACGAACTTCAAAGGAGTTCAAACTTCCTCTGAATTGGGACACAGCTAATGTGATACTCTGGTGTGATACATCAGTGGTTCTCAACCTTTTTTGACCACTGTCCAAAACAATATTAGAAGACCCCCGTGTATAATATAATACAGAACTACAACTATAATCTATTAAAGGGGTCATGACATGGATTTTTATTTAATTATTTTAATACGTTCCTTGAGGTTAACTTCAATGTTAGTAAAGCTCATGTGAAATACCCCATGTGATTATTTTCAACCTTCATTCTGACCCTCTGTCTGAAATGATGCATTTTTAAGGGGTGGCTCTTTCAAGGCTAGTCAGTAAACAGCCACTGTTATGATTGAACATCATTGCATAGGAAACAGTATCAATGGCCACTCGCTATTGCACATGAGTTAGTGTTTTGAAAACATCCATATAGAACCATCATTTACAGACTATAAAGCATTATGAAATAATTTACTTATGGTTTGTGATGCAGCTGCTGTCAGATCAAATACAGTCGGCTGCTTCATCTTCCAACAAAAGATTCTTTGCAAACTCTCCATTACACTCTGTCTCATTTACAAAACAATCCGCAGTCAAATGCTCTGAACAAAGATATAATCTAGAAACAGTCATATGCAAATGTAATTGCCAGTGTGAAGTCACAGATCCCACAATATTAAAATGAGCCATTTTTGGAGCTTGATTAAATAAATGCTTTGTTTAAATTGAGAAGGATGTTTTAAGCAATGAAACTTGCAGGATATTTAATGTTATAAAATCCTCTTATATGTCAATAGATCAATAAAGCACAACTGTTTTCAACATTGATAATATTAAGAAATGTTTCTTGAGCATCAAATCATCATATTAGAATGATTTCTGAAGAATCATGTGACACTGAAGACTGGAGTAATGATGCTGAAAATTCAGCTTTGCATCACAGGAATAAATTACATTTAAAAAAAATTTTTTAATTTGTAATAATATTTCACAATATTACTGTTTTTACTGTATTTATGATTAAATAAACACTGCCTTGGTGAGGAGAAAAGACTTATTTCAAAAACATTAAAAAACTAATGATTATAAACGTTTGACAGGTACTGTATTTAAATCAAATTGAGATATTTCAATTCAATATATTTCATATATTTTCATATGTCATTCATCACACAGAGATGTTGTTGTGATCACATTGGTTTCTCCTTCAGTATTTCTATTTTTTGCAAGCTGTTTATGTGCGTACACTTGGCTGTTTTCCTGATCTCAGCAGGCTTCCTGTGGCTACCGATGGCTGCACTCCTGCATAGATTTACTTATGTAAATAATGTCAGACTGTTATAAATGACACCACCTTTTATAAACTAACAAATAAAGATTTGTACGTTTATGACTAAATATTTGTGTTCAAACTGAAGTACAACTTATACAGAGAACATTTAGACAGAAATTTCAGCATCATTACTCTTGTCACATGATCCTTCCGAAATCTTAGCATGCTGATTTGATGCTCAATAAACATTTCTTACTATCATCAATGTTGAAAACAGTTAATATTTTTGCGTTTAAGCAGACAACCCTTACGAAAAAGTAGTACACTTCAAGTTCATTTTATGAAGTATACAAGTAACGTTCAAGTATATTTTTAAGTATACTTTATGTAGTAAGTATACTAATATCAATGTGTACTAGTAGTAAACTTGTAAGTTTACTATTTCAATACTGCTTGGGACTAAATTGGCCCACTTTTAGTATATAAAACTATACATTTAAGTGTACTATAAGTGCACAACTAGGTTTCTCATTTGTACTGCATGCATTAGCAAATTATTTTTGCACTTTCAGTATACTCTAATGTAGATATTTTTTATACTTGAAATATAACTATATAAAGTATACTTGAAATGTAACTGTAAGCTACTTTAACTAATTTAAAAAACATTTTATCATCATGTCATGCATCCTTTTTTATCAACACTTGAATGTGGGTAAGTTTCATAAAGAAAGGCAACATTTTAAACAAAAAGTTGAGAAAATCGCATTTTTATCAAAGACTACACATTGATCAGATTCAGAATGATGTTCAAAACACAGTTGGAGTAAATTGAGTCCATTAACATCCGCAAAGCTTCACAGTCGTTTCCTCTTCATGGGTTAGACATTTCATTTGGTAACACTAGGCAGTTTTGATTTACATGCTGTTTAATGTTTGATGATCGCGTTATTTTACATTTGCATGAGCAATCTTCTAACACTTTTTTCTGCTGCTTCTTCACCTGTGTTTTTATCTGGAGATTCTGCACTAGACATTGCGCTGCGTGTCATTGCGCCCCCCTACCGTATAAAAGTGAAAACATGGATAGCATGGATAACAGTCAATGGTGGGGAAAGAGTAAAATAGAGTTTAAGTAAATTCCTATGTAGGCTATACTACCAGTCGACTAGCCTATACAAAAATTCAGATACACAGAATTAGGAACATATCTGTTTTCTATTAATATTCGATTTCAATATTGTCAAACAATGTAAATTTCATGTAAGACTCTATGTAAAACTATGTAAAAAAAAAAAGAAAAGAAAAAAAAGTATATTCAATAAACACAATTACAAGCCAAGTATACTTTGAATTCTTAATTATACTTAATATTTAATATAAATATAAATATTTATAGATCAAATGATTGAGTACAAGTATAGGCCAAATATTCTTAGACTTTTTTGTCAGTATAAGTCAAGCACTTAAGTGCAATTTTAAGTATATTTCTGAGAAGTTCATAAAGTATATTTCTGAGAAGTATATACAAAGTAGACTGAAAGTATACTTTCTTATTTTTAGTTTAAAAGAAGTATACTTCATAAGGGTAATCAAAAAGAACATCTATTTTTTTGGGATTTAAAGGCACTCAATCCAATTGTGACACACAACCCTGCCATGCACACTGTGAAGCATAAATGTCAAAAAACGCACAAACAGACACACACAGGGCTTTTAATGATGGCCCCAGAAAGCTCCTCTCACCACAAGGCAATCAAGCAGCAGAGTAAATACGACCATCTGACTGCATGATGTTTAATTATGAATCGGTAGGCGGCCCCACAAACAGCGACATCCATCACTCCCCAGTGTCTGCACCAATCGGCCAGGGGGAGGGAGAGAATCACTCAGCCCAAAATCGAAGGCTTTCAACCCCAAACAGCAGCGTAACTTCCAATATCCACTTTAACCTGATAGCAAACCGTATTGATCATCAGCTTGCGAAAATGCATACACTCAGAAAACAAAACTCAAGGACAGTATGTCAGTGAGAATTTGAAAATTGTCAGTGGCTCAACTCTCAATTTGAACAGGCCTTGAAATAGGGCTGTCAACGAATATTCTAAATTCGAATATTTATTCGAATAGTTTTTAAAAAACGAATTTCGAAGGTGAAAATTAATATTCGAATAAAATATTTTGGGGGGAAAAACGTCCGTGGTAGTAGAGGCGTGGCTGCCTGCTTTGCGAGTGGGCGTGCTAGCGCCTATGGCTAGCGTGCCTGAAGCCTTGTTTATACTTTTGCATGGCTCCACAGCGCGAGCCCCCGCTGAACTGCGCGCGCTCCTCCCCAAACGGACGAGGCGTTTAGTTTATACTTGACGCGCTCGCCGTTGTGCTATTCTTTGAAGCGACAGAGGGCGGAGTAATTGTTCTATAAACCATCAGGAAAAAGCGTTGAGGAGAAGTGGGCTAATATACACAGGTGACGATATTTATTTTAGTACACTTCACCGAAAACCACACTACAAAAGAATCATGTAAAACAGATCAAAATAAACCTTGATATTACTTGTGACATGAGAACAAAATGTATGTAGAAATGTAACGTTAACTTATACAACTAAATTTATGATCTCTTAAATGTTTCCTAATTTCACTAAACATTTTCGTGAGTTTACACTTAGTTTCGTGAACTTTTCTTTATTAAACGAGCTTGTTTATGCTTTTGTAGGCTCATTTTGTAAATATAAGCAACTAATTTGTATGTGCAAACTGGACCACCCTTACTTTGCATCGCCCGCCACAAGCTCTTTGTCTGCAACACGACAAGGTACCATAACCCTAACATTACTAAAGTGTAGGCTACTGTACTGACTGAATAGATATTGCATGAATAAAGGATAAATGCACTGCTTCCACTGGTTTTATTATTCACCGTTTCATGTCAAGGAAAAGTTCCATGTTTACCACAGCATAGCTCGCTCGGAGCGTTCAACATGCTGTAAAACTTCAATTAATATTTGTTTCAATCACTGAATGAAGCCTGCTATATTTGGGACAAGAGTCGCAACCTTAAATTGCTTGCACAAAACTCTTGATCAGCTCTCAAAATGTGTTTGTTCATTTAAACCGTTATGCGCAGAGAGCGTGAGGGTGAGGGCGAGAGAGAGGTCTGCGGTCTTGGCCATTAGTTGATTTACTTGTTTGTGTGTAGGTAATACGTTGTCAAATATGTTTAAACTTAAATAGACTACCTATACAAGTAGTTATGTCTCTTTGTATTAATTTGTCCTGTTATTGACGTAATGCACCAGATGTTCGAATAGTTCGAATATTCGTGTTTTTTTAGAGGGAATATTCAAACGTCATTTTTGAGCAATTTTGACCGCCCTACCTTGAACAAACATTTTCTTTATAAACCCTCAAAATGAATCTTTTGTTGACACATAATGCAGAATTGAAAAGCATCTATGGCCTTATTGATCAGTTCTTCACCTGATATCGCTCAGGTCTGTAATAAGAGACAATTTGCCGCCACGGTGTAATTTTTGAAAGCAGTGGTGAGATGCTGTAATAATGCAGGCCCATTGATTGACGGATTGATTTAAAGAGAGAGAGAGGGGGCGGGGCCTGGCTTCTGCTGACCTGCGGTTTTCAGATCAAGATTCACGCCAGCCTTTTGAACCTCAGCGCACTTATTAGATTTGCACATTAATGTTTGATGACTTTGCTCATCCGCAGCAGCACAAGCCCATCAGCGGCAGCCAAAGGCACTCAAGGTCAGATGGCGACACATCACTTCCCCCTGTGGAGGTGGGGGCAGGGGCGAGGGCGAGGGCGAGGGCGAGGGCGGAGAAGGGCGAGGTGTCACCTTTACAACCCGTCATCCAATTAGTAGCACGGTGGGGTGCATTGTGGGAGTATGCAGGGCTCATGTGATCGTGATATATGATATGCGCATCAACTCTACTGCACAGGAGATTATATGTTCGGGAGGATGGGCAGCAAAACAAATGGCCCTATTTGTCCAGTAGATTTAGTCGACACATTTCATGTTGCGTTCTGAAGTGAATGCTCTTCATCTTTATCCTGAGGTGAGAGAAAATAAGAGAGTTGGATAAATGTCCTTGGGGGATATAAAGGAAGAGAGAAAGCAGACGAGAGAGCTTGAGAATTGAGACGCATGCAGAATGCAGGAAAAGATATCTATTGAAAAGACCAGCTTGAAAGTCCATGTTGAATTACGGTGGACAGTGCAGGTATAGCTGGCAGACCATATAGTATTAAAGGGACAGTTCACCCAAAAAAATCAACTTTACCTTGAATATGAGACTAACGAAGCATTTTAAAATAAAAACGATCCTCGTCCATACTGGCGTTTCAGAAAAGATCTCCGTCCACACTACACAACCCGAAAATGCATGTCACGCGACGATTCATGCACACTGGGTATGCGCGTTCCACGTAGGGGTTGAAATGAGATTTTTTGCAGCTGCAGTATTATAAAATGCAGAGTTGAACTGCACAATGTCTGCTAAAAAGGACAACAAAGTCAGCAAAGCTTGCAGTTCTGTCTCCATGTTATTGTTTACATGGTCGTCGAGGCTGGATATTGTCGTGTTCTGGTAGAGTAATGGATACGCAATGATCCAGAAGACCTAATCATGGAGCGAATGTGGGCAATCTCCATTTCGGTCAGTCTACACAGAAACGCAACCCTGGAGTTTTATAATTAAAACAGGGTCTGCAGCATTTCCAAAAGTCTGTTTTCGAGGGTCAGAGTAATAATAATAATAATTTGTTACATTTATATAGCACTTGGATGATGCGACGGCAGCCATTTTGCGCCAGAACGCCCACCACACACCAACTGATTGGTGGAGAGGAGACAGAGTGATGAAGCCAATCAGTAGTGTGGATGCCAGGTGTAACTGTGGCAAAAGTTATGCATTTTAAAACGGAAACGCACTGGTGTAAACAGGAGCAGTGGTTCTCAACCAGGGGTCCGGGGCCCACTAGGCAGCCTATGGAAACTTTCAAAGGGGCCTCAAGATGACTTGAAGTAAAACAAAACAAGCATTAAAATAAGCTAAAATGACTACAATTCAAGATATTTCCAATTTCCATTCACCCCCTCTACACAGTCTTGGAAAATCTAGATATATGAGGTAATCTAATTTTAAAATTAATTTCTAGAAAGAAAACAAACAAAAAAAAACATTTTAAATGAATAAAAACACTACTGAACATTACAATTTTTGTAGTTATGCCAAGCTGTAAAATATTTTATAGAAACTGTCAGTAAAAATAATATTAAAAGGCCAAGAAACACTGACTTAATTTTGGAATATTTCTAGCATTTCTCATTCTGATTTAAATATGGTAATTCAATTGTAAATTTATTTCAGTAGATGAGTAATACATTTTATGGATTTAGTGATGCTTTTTATTATTTATTTTATAATTCAATTATAGATAGATAGATAGATAGATAGATAGATAGATAGATAGATAGATAGATAGATAGATAGATAGATAGATAGATAGATAGATAGATAGATAGATAGATAGATAGATAGATAGATAGATAGATAGATAGATAGATAGATAGATAGATAGATAGATAGATAGATAGATAGATAGATAGATAGATAGATAGATAGATCCAAAAAGCAAACATTTTATGACACTAAACATCAGTGTAACAGACTTTACACTGCTACATACTAATTATAGAACTGGCTCCAATAGCGTAACTAAGCCAAATATTTTTGGTTTAGTTTTTTTTCCTAAGGACAGTTCTTCAAAGCAAAAATGTGTGTTTGTTACCCAGAGGCAGCGTTGTGCAATTAAAATCAGGGTTAAAGGAGCCTAGTGAAGACACCAGCATCCCATACACCCAAAAACATAACATATGCTGATGACCGGCCATGCTGGTCTTTTTTTTTAGGAAGGATTTAAATTGGAAGGGATGGAAGTGTTTAAGAGAAGAAGAGATAGAAAGAGGTATCCATTTGGAGGCTGGTGTGTTGGCATCTGTGTCTTCACTCTTCTGGCACTGGAAGCGTTTGGAGATGGAGATTTTCCTTGAAGTTGTCTGCCGGAGCTCGCCAAGAATAAAGCCTCCATCTGACACTCAAAGGTAAAATTAAATGCCAAAACACTCCTGCAGACTGAGTCCTCAAAAACTTTTAACACCGCCCTGCTGCGTGGTGCTTTATAAAACTCGGACCATCTGTTTCACCTTTCTACAGCCGTCCCTTCTCCACAGCAGGACTTTCCTGCTCTCAGAGGTTCTGCCATCCATCCAAAACTAAGATCACTTAACAAAAAGTTGAAATCAGCATGTGCTCCCTGATGCAGCTCTGCTGTGAGACCCCCTGGTCCCATAGGCGGAGCTCCCTTAAATATACTTCATTCCCTTTCAAAAGTTCAGCCTACAAATCCCCCATTGGGCTAATGTTTAACAACAATCTCCTAGCCAGAAACTAACATTGCCCCCTCCACGGCAGGACTCTTCCGCTCTCAGGGGTCCTGCCATCCATCCACAGCTAAGATCACTTAACATAAAGCTGAGATCAGCATGTGCTCCCTGATGCAGCTCTGCCATGTGGCTCAATGGTCCCAGAGGCGGAGCTGCACAACTAGCCTCTGTGAATATACTAAATCTACAAATCCCCCAATGGATCCTATTGGGCAAATGATTAACAACACTCCCTAATGTCACCGCCTCTACAAAGACACGCACCAAATTCACACCCCATAAATCCTCTGTCCCCGTTGCCCGGCCGACAGGTAGCATCACCTAGGGATGGCACAGGCAGCAGAGCGAAAGAGAAATAACACGGTTGCAGCTGCTTTCCACTGCCTCATCATGCACAATTACAACAACTGGCACCACAAAAGAGCTCTGAAATGTCAGCAGGCCTGTAAATTACAGGACACACCAGTGAGACAGTTACTCAAGAGTGCCTGCACGCAAATAGAGCATTGATGGGAGAACAATCTGCTGCAGCACTTGTGTTTATGTTTTATATTTAAAAAAGTAGCACTCGCTGGCTGTCGATTGATACATTTCAATTACACTTGATTGGCTATTTTAGTGAAATATACATGTTGATGTGTAAATGGCAGCAAAAAAAGGAAGTTGATGGATATGTACAATGTTAAAATTATTATTTAAATTTCCTACTGAAAATACACTGAAAAAAATATTTTCTCAGTTTTTTTTGTTGCAATTTTCCAGTAAAATTTAATATAAGCTAACATTTCCATCCATTTGGATTACACAGTTTTAAGTAATGAAGTACATTTACTTGAGTACTGTACTTAATTACACTTTTTGAAGTACTTTACTTGAATATAATTTTTTCTGGAAACTTGATTTTGAAACTTGAATGATTTTAACTTCATTACATTTCTATCAAGGTCCTCAAAGTCGAAAGTCGTTTCTATGTAGCCGCTTTGAAAGTCAGAGGATGATTTTTTTTTCTTCTTTAAAACGTGTTTTGCATTTTTTCCACACAGCCTATCAGTAATCACTCTTGTAGGGTCACATGAAGTTTAATGATTTCCAAGCATTTTTTGAACCTCGATCTGTGATTTTTCAATCACCGGTGGCAAAATGGAAGAAGACAGTCCCTCTGCGCAGTGCGCACAACCATGGTCATACTTAAAAAAGTATGTTTCAGTTTTCTGAAAAGATTAAATATTTGTTTTGTTTTAAGTGCTTGCTTTGTTTGCCAAAAACAAACCATATCACGGCCTTCAAAAACTCGCCGTCCAACCTGCAGAAGCATATTGAGGTGTCTAAACTTTTCTGGTGAAAGCATGAAATGGAAATTGTCTGTGCTTTTAGCGCTAAAGTTTCAGTATGAAGCAGTGTTCATTTTGTTGACAAATAATTTTTGTCAATTACATTTTTTCACTGACGAAAACGAGATGACAACTAAATAAAAAAACTGTTTTGAATGACAAACACTATGACAAAAATCTACTGACATTTTTCGTCAACAAATAAAAATTAGACTAAAATGTTTGGGAGGGACGATTTGGGAAGAGATCCAGTCAGAACTGTCCTGCATGAGATGTGCACATTTGAACATGCTGATACCTGGTGGGACATAAGTTGGAATAAACACGCTGCATGTCTCATTAAACGCTCAAAAATGTAGGGGAGAAAGAGAAGAGTAGACATATGGATAGATCTGAAAAAAAGGGTGACGAAACAAAAGAGAGCTCAATTCAATCTGGGTTCTGTGTGCATACAGAAAGCTGCCTCTCAGACGCCAGAGCAAGTACTGAATTTTAGTTGATTTAACCTGCTAAAATCTTTTTATATTTAGTCAACTAAAACTGGAAACGGTGACTAACACTAAATGCCATTTTAGTCAAAAGACTATGACTAAATCTAAAACTAAATTTGCTGTCAAAATTAACACTGGTATGGAGTATGTTTGGACAAATTATTTTTTGGGATTTCCCCACCAAGTATTAGCATAATCTTGTCAAATAAACACAATGTATAAACCTTTCTTTTCTAGAAAGTTTATATCTGTTAATTCTGAGTTTTTTTCTCAGAATTGCGTGAAAGTCTCAAATGCGTGTTATAAAGTTAGAATTGTTTATTTTAATTGAGATATATTATTTTAATTGAGATATAAACTCCCAATTTTTTCCTCAGAATTGGGAGTTTATACTTTCAATAAACAAATCTGCATGCGTCTTGCGGAAGAACATTGTCGCAGGAGCTACTTTTCTCTATATAGTCAGGCAGGTACTGGGCTACTCCACAGTGATTGGTGTCCTGCTCAGTCTAGCTGCGTTTCCACCGCAGGAACTAGGGACTTTGTGGTGATACTTGGGCACTGCATGCTGATTGGTTGAGTTTTTTGATTGGTTGACTCTGCACCATTTTATTTCAACCACCAACAGTCTGTTGCAGTGCCTTCAGTAACAATTGTTTGCTATTCGAAACAATGGAGTTTTAAAAATACGACGATGAGGTTCAGGCTTTATTAAGCTTATATACGGAGGACGAAATCCAGCGGGAACTGGAAAGTCACTAATTTGCCTAATCTTCACGGTACTTTGTATAGATGGCAATGGAAGTGCAGACAGCAAGAGGTCTGGGGGAAAACATTTTCCTGGGACAAATTGTTCCGGGTAATTTCAGTGGAAACGCGGCTTAAGGGCCTGTTTACACGACACCGTTTTCAACTAAAAATGAAAAACTTTTTTGGTTCGATGTAAACAAGCGGGACATTATGCATTTCCATTGTAGTTTATGCGCACGCTTTCGTATCGGATAGAAAATGTGTCCGACTCAAACGAGCGCATGCGTTTTTTTATGCGCATTTATAGAATTCATGCGCATCTTGGCGTTTCCATTCAGCATTTTATGACGCGATATCCCAAAATGCGCATAAAAATAGGTGGATGGAAACATAGCTTATTGACATTAAACAGTTGACAGTCATTCAAGCTATCCAAATTTGCTAACGATGTGGGAACACAACCTCAATGAACTTTCAAAAGGGTGAAACAACAGTACCGTTACCCTCCGCGGTAGTTGGTTGGGATGAAGTGAAGAAGTGGCCTCGTATCACGTACGGTAGCATTTTTAGCTATTTTCTAGATTCAGTAGTGATGGTAAGGTGATGAGCAATTTGAAAAGCTCAGAGGCGTATCAGTATCTGTCGGAAACGATCTAAAAGCGGACACTGAGCCTACACATATCCCATCACAAGGCATGGGTGCTAGCATCAGCGACAGGTGAATTACAGACAGCGGGTTGTTTATGTATTGCAGGGTCAGGACGCTGTTGTAGTCATGCAGCAGCTTTTGTGGAAGGTCAGTAAAGTAAGGACAGTTAAGGGCATGAAAATTGTATTGTTATATTAATTAACTAATAAATGTACTAAACTTAAATGTTTAGTGTGTGTCATTCATATGTTGCTTCACAGTAACCTTCACTAATAAAAAAAAAAAATAGAAAAAAATATATTTTTGAAACCTTGCCAATGATCCGAAAAATACTTAGCCTCTTCACTAACTAGCACACAAAATACCATTGGTATACTACTTCCGCCGCCTCATCGGAAGTTGTACCAACGTTCTGTTTTACAGTAGCATATAAAAAAGTATAAACAAAGAGTTGGTAAGTTTGGGTTATTTGGGCTGAATTAATTGGAAAATTGAAAACTTAGAATGAAACCCCTAATGAGATTTTTTTTTTGCAATATCAACACAGTGCAGCCTTGCAAGCGCTGTAATTAAAGTCTATTTGTCTTACCTATGGCACCAAACCCAATCCATCTCTCTTACTCCTGTGGCTTTTGACCCTTGAGTTACTGTGTCCTCTCTTGAGAAATCACTTGCTCTTCCATGTGTTCCTGCTCATGGCACTCCAGGGAGAAAGACCCGGCTCCGTCAACACATCCGCACTTCCTAAGAGCACACTGTGCCTCCCTGAGGCCTTTTCTCCACCCTACAGGTAAAAATGTTCCAGTCATTTAGAAAAATAACAGCACAGCTCTCTTCAACAAGCCATATGATTTGAGGTATCTAGCAGAACTGTAGATTAATTCTGCACCAACGTGCAACTGAAAAAAAAAGCGTTAACTTATAAGCAATATAGTGATGCTTGCAGTGTATGTATGTAGTATGCAACTCATTTCTAACTAATGAGGGTTTTTGTAATTGAACAGCTGTGTTAATGTGCAAAAAGCAATTCCTATTAAACAGAGCTATACAAAGTTGATGCTGTGACGAGTATAATTAACAGAAAGAGCTCCATCATGTGGCAAGCGCTGTGATGCTGCATTTGGGTAACGGCTGTTCAGAATTGAATACCAGAATACCAGTTTTTGGAAGTGAAAAAGAACAGTCATCTTATAATTTACAGTGAAAAACCACGTGCGCTAGCTCACATTTGATGGTTTTTCACTTGTTCTTCATAGTTTCTTCTTATGTACAGTTATGTATATTAGGGTTTAATGTTACAATGTCTTATGCTGTTAAATTAATGTTTATTGCATTATTTTAGTGTTTTGTATTTCTATTCCTCAGCTTGTGAAAAAGCCATTTTATTAACTTTGATTAAGGTGGTTGTCAATATATTATGAAGGTTAAAATGATTTTAGTAATTTGGTATTTCAGTAAATAACATATACTTTTTACTGTAAATTTAATTTCAATTTGTAAAACTTAAAATGTTGTTCCTACATTTTTTTATGACAACCACAGCTGCCAATTGTTAATGTCATTTTCTTTACAGTGAATCTTGTGTACTGTTTAATATTTGTAAATACACAAAACATGTATAAAGTTATTAATGTAAAAAAAAAAAAAACTGCATTTCATTATGCGACACAGCACCAATGCACTGTATTATATTGTTTCTACACCTTTTGGTATATTTAGTAGGCCATATGGGTATTCAGCATGCATATTACAACATACCTACCATATACTGCAGAAATAGTAAAAGCAGTGTGCAAGTATGCTATTTCAAACATAAACACAAGCCTAAATATTATGCACATACACACGTTCTCTGCAGGGCTGTTGAAGGTAGAGTGAGTAATCTGACAGTCAATAAACCTTGTCCTAGATATCATATAATTGTCTCTGCTCTGCAATCAGGGCTCATTTTCATGAAGTACCCCTCACTAGAGTGTTCAGCGCCTAGTGGTTTATGATCTGAGCCTTTAGCTAAAGGGTTAGAGTTTTGAGCAGGAGGCTGATGAGAAATGGGAATTAACCAGCTACTAAACTAATCTAAGATCTGTGTTTCCTGCATTAGCAGTCAGAGGCTGTGTGTGTGGAGAGACCCATGGCTCCAACATTAGTCTAAATGTCTCTCAAATGATTCATCCGACCCCTTACGTGCTGCAGCTTTTAAAAACACACACACACACACACACACACCGGAGTGAGTCTCATTCTCTCAATGAGCTGTCTGCCCTGCAGAGACAGTAAATTGAGAAACGTGTAGGTGGGCAGCAAAGACATTGAGGGAAGAGACCTTTGTGAGGCATAAAGGTAATTTCGAATGTCACAATTTGCATGAAGTGGGACATAATTATTTTAATGTGTGTTTGGTAACAAAGAGCTTTATCTAATGCTGTGTGTGTTGAAAGTGCGCATTCTGGATGGAAATCTTGTAGGACAAAAATTAGATACGAACACGGGGATATAAACCTTTCGTGTTTCAGCTCTTTACATCAGAATAAAGTTTTATGGAGAAAAATGAACAAAACTAACATTGCCAAGTGTGAGTCACACCAAAAAATAAATAATTATATAATAAAACAAATGGAACAATAACAATCCTTAGAAAATTGTACCTTCAACACTTTGTCTATGCCAAAAATGCAAGAAGATACATTTCAGTGGACTTTCAGAATTTGCTTTGCTTGAGAAAACATGAAAATATACATTTATAACTTTTTTTTTAATTTGATTTAGTTTTGTATCAAATACAATCCACCTCAGGATCATTACAGGCTCTGAATTACATAATCGGCATCGTGAGATATTTTGGCTTCTTTATTTCCTTATTTGTTGGCAAATAATTTACGTACAGTTACACACATATTCGCAACATTTTATTATGTATGCTTTACGTTACACCTCAGATGACAAGGGGATTTATAGTGATGTTAATATTAGTTCGCCAGCCCGAAACTCATTCTCTCAAATGGCTTTGGTATGTAGAACATTTGCAACTCATAAGGACTGCATGACCCTGCTTCATTCAATGCTTATTGAATGAGACTATACACTCACCTAAAGGATTATTAGGAACACCATACTAATACTATGTTTGACCCCCTTTCGCCTTCAGAACTGCCTTAATTCTACGTGGCATTGATTCAACAAGGTGCTGAAAGCATTCTTTAGAAATGTTGGCCCATATTGATAGGATAGCATCTTGGCAGTTGATGGAGATTTATGGGATGCATATTCAGGGCACGAAGCTCCCGTTCCACCACATCCCAAAGATGCTCTATTGGGTTGAGATCTGGTGACTGTGGGGGCCATTTTAGTACAGTGAACTCATTGTCATGTTCAAGAAACCAATTTGAAATGATTCGAGCTTTGTGACATGGTGCATTATCCTGCTGGAAGTAGCCATCAGAGGATGGGTACATGGTGGTCATAAAGGGATGGACATGGTCAGAAACAATGCTCAGGTAGGCCGTGGCATTTAAACGATGCCCAATTGGCACTAAGGGGCCTAAATGTGCCAAGAAAACATCCCCACACCATTACACCACCACCACCAGCCTGCACAGTGGTAACAAGGCATGATGGATCCATGTTCTCATTCTGTTTACGCCAAATTCTGACTCTACCATCTGAATGTCTCAACAGAAATCGAGACGCATCAGACCAGGCAACATTTTTTCAGTCTTCAACTGTCCAATTTTGGTGAGCTCTTGCAAATTGTAGCCTCTTTTTCCTATTTGTAGTGGAGATGAGTGGTACCCGGTGGGGTCTTCTGCTGTTGTAGCCCATCCGCCTCAAGGTTGTGCGTGTTGTGGCTTCACAAATGCTTTGCTGCATACCTCGGTTATAACGAGTTGTTATTTCAGTCAAAGTTGCTCTTCTATCAGCTTGGATCAGTCGGCCCATTCTCCTCTGACCTCTAGCATCAACAAGGCATTTTCGCCCACAGGACTGCCGCATAGTTGATGTTTTTCCCTTTTCACACCATTCTTTGTAAACCCTAGAAATGGTTGTGCGTGAAAATCCCAGTAACTGAGCAGATTGTGAAATACTCAAAACGGCCCGTCTGGCACCAACAACCATGCCACGCTCAAAATTGCTTAAATCACCTTTCTTCCCATTCTGACATTCAGTTTGGAGCTCAGGAGATTGTCTTGACCAGGACCACACCCCTAAATGCATTGAAGCAACTGCCATGTGATTGGTTGATTAGATAATTGCATTAATGAGAAATTGAACAGGTGTTCCTAATAATCCTTTAGGTGAGTGTATATATGAATATTTAGTGTCTAAATAAGGTGATGTCCTCTATACCAATGACTTTATCCTGTTTATTTCTGTACCAATGGGTCAGACACATTCATTATCTTAAAAAGGTAATTTGGCCTTAATCTCTTTATGTATTTTTGGTCTGGCTCACATGGATGGCTGTCCAGAGGTCAGGACAACACTTTAGTTGAGGCAACTTTGGGTTTTTCAAAAACTAAAATTTGGCTTCCTTTCTTTATTTAATAGTGGATTTTCTTGAGTTACTTAGAGATTAATCTGCCTTTGAAAATCTCATAGATGTTGATCATTCGTGTTGTTCCTTCAGTGTCGACTGTTACAGCCCTGGTACTTCGAGTCTGAACTCTGAAGTAAGAAAATATAATTTCCTGAAATTATTAAATATTTATTATAGCATTAGCATAAAATGCATACTTTTCTGATAACCCAGAGGTGAAACCTGCGGATGTTTACCCTGGGGGTTTCCTGTGACCTCCTGCATAAAGGTAAAATGTATTTGAGATATTTGAATCTGACAATCGTGTCTATGAAGTCTAATAATTATTTACCTTATATGAAAACAATCTATGATAAAATAATGTCTATGATAGTGATGTGAAAAGTTTTACATAAGTTTATAATACTGTTAAAAGTTTATAATACAGTTAAAAGAGTGTTTAATAGCATTTCCTTATCTTTGGAATCAAAGTTGGTATTGTTAAATTTGATGCATTTAATGAAATTTTGATATTGTGACAACACTAATATTTATTTATTATTTAGATAAATTACACAAGAAAAGCCTAGATGAAAACAAGAGAGAGCCAATAAAGAGAGGATCAAAGAGAGAGGGTGACGGCTCTAAAAACACACCTGTCTAGCTGCTGTGAGTAGAGCTCTGCAGGAGTCACCTTCACATTCCCTGCTGCCATTCATGCCATCTCAACCTTCATCATTCTCACACCTGGCCTGAACCACTTTTCCAACCTTCCTTGAAATATAGCAACCGTTGTGTGACACACTATAGGACACGGGAACAGCTAGACCTGCCCAGTCATTTTATGAATTAAACAGTTTCGCCTCTTTCATCTCTGTTTGAAACCTGCAATTGCAGTTATTTGCGGAGTTATCATCTTCGTGGGTTGTGCATGGTCATGCAGACGTGACTAATGACGCAAAGGCGAACGGCGGCATGCTCGAATTCCCCGTGGAAAGCTACCAGTACCACTCAAATTATAACACATTATTACAAGCTTACCGTTGTGAATCGGGCTACGGTAAGGAGATAGTTTTGAACACTGGCTGGCAGTTAAGGACTGCAGTTTTAAGTATGTGTTTTGCTTCCAATATAGTTCCCAAATACATGTTTTAAATGAATGATGTTTGTGTGTACTTTTGATCAGGCATTACTGCCTAGGCCTAGGTCCTAAAGGAGACCCAATTCCTGGGGGGACTCGATTTCTCATGACACGCTTGTCTTGTTTACACTATTCTCACTCAGGAAATGACTGTTTATCTGTTCTAATGGTGAATTTATCAGATGCGTGTCTACCCTTGAGTGCAGACAAGGACATATTCGCTTTGCACAAGGTGCAGTGGAAACTGGAGGCCATGGAGAAGCAGCTTACATGTTTTCAACTGAAAACTTTTAATATGTTTTGGCTGTTCATTTACACGACAACGGGGCCTGAAAACACAAGCATTTGGGTTTCAAAGTGCAAGGTTTTGAAAACGATACAAGTACCGTCTCCATATAAACAACAAAAACGTGAATCTGTATACACAGTGACGTCATGCACATGCATGTTACATGTTCAAGCATGTGTATTACGTGTTACTGTGGTGTTATTGACAAAGCGGCATCTCCATCTACTGGCCTGGCATGCATAATACAGCCTTTTTAGTAATTTTCACAGTGAACGGGATCGTTTTGACAATGCTGTCATCTGTTTTAGTACATCGTTGTCGTGTAAACATACTCTAAAGCTATCCGGATAGATTTGAAAACGGCGTTTTCATTTCAAAACGCTCTCTGTCCACAATAATAGCATTTTCCAAAAGTTTCTCATCCACATGAAAACGTCGGAAAATGCTAAATTCACCTTACTGCCCATGCGTAAACCCTCATAAAATATCACTGAGATGAAACAGATGGAACAAGACATAATAAAGTTATCATGCAATTTTTCTGGCAGGATTATTTTATTTAGCAAAAGATCTGACCATTCACTGATGCGTCCAGATCCCACGCAGTCGTGCGAGTACATTTTCTGTCATCTTTCCAGGACTGTGATAAAGATTGTGCAAAGTAACATATTTTAGCAACTGAGGGAAAGTGAATAGCACATAACAGGCACAATACCAGTGGATACATGAATATATATCGGTACAATATGCGTCACATGACTAAACATGCATCATCGCTTTCAAATACCTGTTTTCACAGTCCACACTACAACGCGAAAACAACGTTTTCAAATGTATTCACCTTGGAAAGCATTTTCAAAAAGCCATTACGCCATCTCAGTGTGGGTGGAAGGCCAAAACTGAGAGAAAAAAGATGTGTTTAAAAACAAAAACGTATTTGTGTTGACAAGGCGTCAAGGATAACAATTCATCATTTCCAGTCGCCTCCTTTTTGAAAACATCTTTTGCTTTCTCTCATGTCTGGATTTTCTTCCTTTATTTATCATGTTCAATGGTGATCTGAATTCATTTCACTATAATACCAACTAAGAGACAGGAAAAATCATCTTTATTCTCCTGTATATCTCTCTTTAGAATGAGGGATTATGGGTAAAGAAAAGTTTAGCAGTGTAAATCTGATCCCTGCCTCACTTCTCCTTGACCTTCCTCAGATATGTATTAATTTCCTCGCTCCTGTGTTCCTGTCTCGGCTTGTGACCCATCATAGGTTGTTCTATCCCTAACACTAGAAGTTGCAATGAAAACATCTGTGTATCAAATTCTTCACTTTAAAACAAATCTAGCGCATGATGGGTTCCCAAATGCATGTTAACAGCTCTTACAGATGGCCGTTCTGAAAATACGGTATTATAATGTGTGTATAATGAATCCAGTGCCACTCGTCACTCTGAAACATGTGATGATATTCAGTTTATGTTCTGAATACTGGTCAACTGACATCTTGTCCTTCTCAATAAAAAAGACATTTCTAAGAGAAACATCAGAAGCTTTAACTTGTCAGATACAGTAGTAGACAATGAAAATCTTCTGAAACGTGATGGTCAAAGTATCAATGGCTTTTGTCACATGGAGGAAGACTGATTGTAAGCTTCCTGGACTGAGTCAAAAAAGCAATATGTGTGTAAGCTGAGCCTCGGGTAGCAGATCTTTCTTCAAATCCCTTTTATCAGAGAGTGAACAATTATAGAAATTAGATTCAACATATTTGTTTTCCTTCCTTGACTTCATAGCTTCTGTTTTATCATTCCCTTAATGTTTTCTCTAAAATTCACATAACCAAGAAAAAAAAAATGAAATGTAAAAATCTGGATGTTTTTAACATTGTGAGAACATTTAGAAATAATGTTTTCATAACTTAACGGAAAACATTCTACGAACATATTTTTGATTTCAGGGTTTTCAATTTTAGTGGTGAATTATTAGAATACAATACACAATTTTGGTTCACCACTCAACATCCAAAGAGGTCGTGAAGCAGAACTAGTTAAAAACCATGCTAAGATAGATGCACATTCTGGTTTACTGCAACTGTAAACTGCCATCCAACATGATCTTACTGATTAACTATAGTCTAAGTGTATTTTGGTTATTAAATATTGATACATGATACATTTAACATTGTGTGGTTTACAGTGATTTTACCACAGCACAGAATCTGGCTGTGAACTCAAGAGAAACTCTGATGTGTTTTATTAGCGCTAATGCTAACCTTTGTTACCCTGAACATTTCCACTCAACCCTGTGGTAAAGACACTTTAGTGAAACTTGAAAAATGTTAAACTATCACAATAAAATTGTGCTGTCAAACTGACTGTGTTTGTGTGTGTGTGTGTGTGTGTAGGTAGGGTTGCCACCTTCAGTGTGACAAAATAAGGGACAGCCTTTCACCCCCCCCCCCCCCCCCCCCCCCCAAAAAAAAAAATCAAGGACACAAATAAAGAATAAACTCATGAACTGATTATTTCAACAATAAACCATAAGAAAATGTGAGATCAAGTATGTGAACTTGCAACAGAACACATTTTATATTATTTTACGTTCGATTATTTTATTTATTTATAACTCTTTGGTAGCCTATTTGGTGCACTTTAAAGGGACAGTTCACCCAAAAATGAAAATCCTGTCATCATTTACTCACCCTCATGATGTTTCAAACCTGTGTGAGTTTCTTTCTTCTGCTGAACACAAGAGAAAATATTTTGAAGAATGTTTGTACCCAGGCTGCTTTGGGGGCACCATTGACTTCCATAGTTGGAATGAATCTTCCTATGTGTTCAACATAAAGACATTTATACAGGTTTGGAACAACTTGAGGGTGAGTAAATATAATGACAGAATTTAGATTTTTGGGTGAACTGTCCCTTTAAGCAGTCATTCTGAACCAGTAATCACTTTTTGTGACTGAAATTCAAAAATGTTTAATTTTTTTATTTAATTTGTTGAAATTATGACTATATTGTTATGTAATTATTTGTCCCATTTTTATCTAAATATATATTTTTTAAATGTCATAAGCTTTATATGACAGGATTATTTATTGTATTATTAATATAGCCTAGCTAAATGATAAATGAATAATAACATTAATTACATAAAATATAATAATTCTGTCTGCCAAGCTCTGATAATATTATATTAATATATCATCCATTAAAAAAAAAAAAGACCTAATGTTACCTTTGGAAGCACGGATGTGTCGGTCACTGTTTTAAGTCAGACAGTCTGAGACACTTAAATGCTTCTCTGCAAAGTGTGCAGTTCGCCTGAGGTTCATCATGAGTTACTGGACAGACCCATTGATACCTTTTCTATTCAGCTCTATATCTGGAGATCCTCTTGTGTTCAAACGTTGGACGCGAGCTCGACATGTTTTTTTTTTAAAAACGCGCGAGTGTACAGCGCATATGGTCTCGAGAGACGCTGCCGTTTTGGCAACAAAGCCACAAAAACGCAGCCACGCGCAAATTAACTTCTTTACTACTTATTGTGAAATTTATTTCTTTATATTTGCTAGTCGTGTTCTCCACACTGCAGAATCCTTATGTGTTTTTTTAACTATAGGGGCGTAAATCGCGGGGGGGACAGGACCCCCCCCCCAATCTGAGGGCTGTCCCCCCCTAAAACCATGCTGAGTATTGTAAATAATATAACAATATATACTTACAATAAATGTGTAAGTAGTAAAACAATACAAATACAAACGCAAACGGGACAAAAAAAAGAAACATTTTGAGTCCCCCCTCCCCCCTTGCCTCACAGTGGTTTGATCCACCGTGCACCTCAACTAACGTTACCCATAGACCGTAGAAAAGCTACCACACAAGTTTGGGGAGAGAACAAGGCTCTTCAGACAGCAGTTGTGAAACACCAGTAAGTAGCTGTCAAGGCTATTTTATTCACTTTAAACGTCAGATGAAGTGATTCATTTCTCTTTAATACAGATTAGGCAAAACACTGTTAACATCACTTGCCCACCGCCGCCCCGCCCCGCTGTATAGTAATAAAATCATTTAGTTCAGTTAGAGAACTGACAAAACAATTAAAAACTGAACGGGTCTGCTCAATACAGCACGAGCCGAATGAGCAAACCGCTGACAGACAAGATTATCGAAGATTTGGTTTCAAAGCGTAAAAGCGCCTATTTAAGGGAGTGTGTCATTGTACTGTTTTGTTGTTGTGTTTTTCATTACGAATAATAGGCTAATGAACCCAAAATTTAAGCAACCCGCCCCCAAATTCTAAAAATTGGCTAATTCTAAACCGTAAGTTCAGTCAGATCTGTGTTGGGTTTTGCTCAATATGATAATAAGTAAGTAAGTAAGTAAGTAAGTAAGTAAAATTTATTTATATAGCACTTTTCACAGATAAAGATCACAAAGTGCTTTACAATGTATATACAATTTAACACATCAGAACAAAAACAAAACAGAACCTTAAAGCCCGAGAATTAACTAAAAGCTTGTCTAAATAAAAGTGTCTTCAGCTGCTTTTTAAATGAGTCAACAGATTCTGCCACACGCAGAGCGGGGGGAAGAGCATTCCATAATTTAGGGGCAGCTGCTTGAAAGGACAGGTCTCCCCGTGTTTTAAGACGGGTTTTGGGGACACTCAGGAGATTTTGACCAGAAGAACGAAGAGTACGGGAGGAAGAGTATGGTGACAGCAAGTCTGTGATATATTGTGGGGTCTGACCTTGTAGTGCTCTAAAAGTTAGAACTAAGATTTTATAGTCAATTCTGTATTTGACAGGCAGCCAATGTAATGTAAATAAGATTGGAGTAATGTGTGCCCTTCTGTTGGTTCCTGTTAGAAGCCTGGCTGCAGCGTTTTGCACAATTTGGAGACGACTCAGTGAGGATTTGTTAAAACAAGTAAAAAGAGAATTACAGTAGTCTAAACGTGAAGAAATGAAAGCGTGAATAATCAACTCCATGGTATCTTTTGACAAAAAGGTCCTCAGTTAAGATAAAAACAGTTTCTGACCAACTGTCTAGAATGACCATCCAGAGACATTGAATGGTCGAACAGAACACCAAGGTTTCTTAGGCTCAACTGAATGGTTGAGTCCAAGGAACAGAGATGTTGTTTAATTAGAGGTAGTTTTTGGTCTGGAGCAATAATTAAGGTTTCAGTCTTTTTTGTGTTTAGTTGTAAATAATTATTATTTAACCAGACCTTTATGCTAGACATGCATTCCATCAATTCAGTTAATTTATCTAATTCTGACTCTTTGAATGTGCAGTACAACTGGATGTCGTCAGCATAAAAGTGATAAGACACGTTCTTAAAATTACGAATGATTGCACCAAGAGGACTAATATACATTAAAAACAAAATAGGACCTAAAACCGAGCCCTGAGGAACTCCACAAAACAGAGGAGTCATTTCTGAAAGGATATTGTTAGCATGCACACAAAATGTTCTGTCACTCAAATAAGAGGCAAACCATTTTAAAACCGACCCTGAGAATCCCATTTCATTTTGTAGCCGATTTATCAATACAGTATGGTCTAATGTATCAAATGCCGATGATAAGTCAAGTAAGATCAACACAGTGTGGTGTCCAGAGTCTGCAGCCATCAGAATGTCACTTGACACTTTTAGAAGCACAGTCTCAGTTGAATGATTTTTACGAAAACCTGACTGAAATTTATCAAACAACTTTTTACTTTCAAGAAACGCATTCAGCTGTTCTGCTACCACTCTCTCAAGCAATTTAAATAAAAAAGGTAATTTAGATATAGGCCTGTAATTAGCTGGAACAGAAATATCCAAATTGGGTTTTTTCAGTATGGGCAGATCAGAGGCTTGCTGCAGTTGAATATCTAAATATCTGAATATCATAATATAAAATACTATGTGGAGGACGCAAGATAATTTAATAATTATAATATGACTGCGTGGTGAACCTTAATCGTATTTAAACTACTATCACTTTGTGTTGTTGGTCAGATACAATGACAGAGAAAAGAAAAACGGACATTAGATAATTGTTCAGTACACCAAAACGCCAAATAAGTACGAAATGTTTTTTTTTTTGTGGTACACATATCCTTACAAATACGATTTTGGCTGTATTATTTGTGTCCCCTTCAAAAATTGCTCTTGAGAAATTTCATGTTTATTGTCCCCCCCAACTTTTAGATGAAATTTACACCCCTGGTGTGGACCTATGTAAAATACGGGACAAATTGCGTCCCGTATTGGTTTGATACAGGACGCATCATTTTGCTTGTAAATACGGGACGATTCCGTAGGCTATTTCACGGGACGGGTGGCAACCCTATGCGTAGGTGTACATGTAGCTTTAAATAGCCACGTGCACCTTCACCACTGAAGCACTTTCCATTATATTCTGACGTCACCTATGAATCATTTAACACAGAAATAATGCTAGGTTATGTCAAAGATATATGTTGGTGGTAATAGCACTCTGTGTCATTCTATAGCCCCCGTTTTTACTTGTATACCCTTCTCTACATCAGTGGTTCCCAACCACGGTCCTGGTGGACCCCCAACAGTGCACATTTTGGATGTGTCCTTTGTCTGACACACCCACATCAGGTCTTGGAGTAGCTACTAATGAGCTGATGACTTGAATCAGGTGTGTTTGATTGAGGAGACATGCAAAATGTGCACTGTTGGGGGTCCACCAGGACCGTGGTTGGGAACCACTGCTCTACATCACCTACAATTTGAACTAAGTTGAGACATCTAGCTTCAGAGAAACTTTCTGCTTTAAAGTCGGTTGCCATAGTCTTTTCTTGTGATGTACTGTATATTTGAGGGAAACGGCTTCTCAAACAAGAAATAATGTAGGGCGGGACTTGATTTTGTCCATAGGGAATTGATTGGATGGTTGTGGTTTGCTATTGGTGGATCCTATGCGAGCGACAGGTTGTCCCTAAAAACTCAATGTAGGAGCGTTTTATGAAGTCTGTTGGTAAGGTATAATAAGATAACAGTTTTCTATTTTAATAGCTACTTTAAAATATAATTTATTTCTGTATATTCAGCATTATTACTCCAGTCTTCAGTGTCACATCAGTGTTGGAAACAGTTGTGCTGTAATATAATTTATATAAAAAAAAAAAAGTATAACCTGTGATACTTTTTTCCAAGATTCTTTGAAAAGTTAAAAAAAGAACAGCATTTATTTAAAATAGTTTTAATATAAACTACCATTGAAAGAAATTATTCATATTATTAATTCATAATATTAATTGATAAAAAGTGATAGTAAAGCTTTATATTAGGGCTGTCAAAAGATTAATCACGATTAATCACATCCAAAATAAAAGTTTGTGTTTACATAATATATTTGTGTGTATTCTGTATAATTATTATGTTTATATAAATATTCATGTATATATTTGTCACAGGGTGTTTTGGTGATAGTTCATGTTCATTGTTCTTGGTTCTGTTTTGGTTATCATGTTCATGGTTATGTTTGAGTTTGTCATGTTCACAGTCTTGTCATGCACTTCCTGGTTTTGTCATGTTCCAGTGTCATGTGACTCCCATGCCCTCATGTGATCTGGTGTCTTGTCCTGTCATTGGTTCATTGTCTCATCACTGTTCACAGGTGTCACTTGTCTTGTCATTAGTGTGTGTATTTAAGCCCTCATGTTTGCCATGTGTCTTTGTCTGATATTGATTGTTGTAACCTGCTGTTGGTGAGTTTTTGTTTAGCCATGCCATGACTTTGTTTTATGGTTTGCCAAGTTAAGCCAAGTCTTTGTTTCAAGTTTTCTTTATTATAAATAAAGAACTGCACATGGGTTCAGCAACTTGCCTCCAGTGGATACTGTTACAATATTTAAGAGTATATACTGTATACATTTATATAATTTATATTATATATAAATATAAATATTTTATATATGAATATAATACATTTTTCTTAAATATATACATGTGTGTTTTTATATATAAATAATAATTATACACAGTTCACACACATATATTTTGTAAACACAAACTTTTATTTTGGATGTGATTAATCATGATTAATCTTTTGACAGCCCTACTTTATATTGTTAGAAAAGATTTATATTTAGAATAAATGCTGTTCTTTTAAACTTTTTATTCATCAATGAATCCTGAAAAATGTATCACAGGTTCCAAAAATTAATATTAAGCAGCACACCTGTTTCCAACGTTGATAATTGAGCATCAAATAATCATATTAGAATGATTTCTGAAGGATCATGTGACACTGCAATGATGCTGAAAATTCAACTTTGATCACATAAATAACTTATATTTTAAAGTATATTAAAAGAGAAAACAATTATTTTAAATTGTAATAATATTTGACAAGATTACGTTTTTTTCTGTATTTTGATCATATAAATGCTGGCTTGATGAGCATATGAGACTTCTTTCAAACATTTTATAAATAGTAATGTTTCTAAACTTTTGAAATTACATATATGTTGCTCTGTCTCTACAATTTTAGCAGTGCTCCATTTGACAAACTGTCATTTATTTTGTGAAAGCCTCAGTCATGAACAGTTCAGCTCTGCACCCCCTCACGGACCCACCCGCGGGTCCAATATTGCATCATCATAATAATTTGAAAAAATCTATAAGTTGTACAGCACAAAACTAGACATATGGTATCGTTTGAAATATTAGAACCTCAACTTTCTTGACAACCCAATCACTTTTGCATTTATGTTACATAGATAAAGATAATAAGCTCTGAATTTTAATTTTCCATTTCAGAAATCTGGTCACCCTAAACCACATATTAGGCTAATGTTTAATATAGGCCTATTGGTTTTTTTTTTTTTTATCTAAACGAAAAGAGGCAGGGTTGTGTTTTATACTTCGTTTTGTTATAAATATATAAGATAACTAATGTAGCTGCCTGAACGACATTTGTGTGGCTAATATGTTTAAGATTTTTTTTGTAAAAAAAAAAAAATGAAAAGAGGCAGTGGTGTTTTATGACATATTTCGTTTTATTGTAGCCTAAAATATACGTTTCTCTATACCAAGGCCTTCGCGAACTTCTGACTTCTGACTTGCGCCCGTGTTAGTTAATTCAGGCTCGCCAAGTTCAACTCCGGAGAACGAACTCCCGAGGACGGGAGGACAATAGTCCGGTACTCTCTGCTAATGGAACAGCAGCGTTCTTGATAGTGTTATTCGTATTGCGTCATACGTCAAAAAAGCTGAGTATCTCCGCTTTCTATGGACATGTCGATCATGCTTCTAGACCAATCAGAGCCCGAGATCTCACTTTACAACGTTGAGGAGGCGGAGCTTTCTTTTCGAGTTCCTAGCGGCTATGGAAAGTTATTAGATAGTTTGCACAGATTAATCTCAATAACTTTTTTTTGGAAGGAGATATCAAGAATCCCCCCCCCCCCCCCCCCCCCCCCCGTGTTTACTGACACCTAGTGGAATCGGATGGGAAGGGAAATAGACCAAACAGATTAAAAATTATAGATTTTCAAATAACAAATTAATAAAAAAAATAAATCAAAATATGACTTTTTATTTATGTTTATCATACAATTGTGAATAAATACAGTATAATATATGCAATATTCCACCACTGTGATAAAATTTGAAGTGTTTTCTGTAAAATGAGACTCCAACCTTTTACTCCAATGTAAGTGGGTAGGGTGCTCTTTTAATTTCAGATATGCCTAATTCTCTAAAAAAAATTATGCTGCAGATCTGAAGTGGTTAACAGGCGTACAGTAATGTTCCATGATTTAATTACAGCCGATTGATTTTTGCCTAATGTTGCTCATAATTTGGTGCACATTAAACTAACTCAAGTCTAATATGCTGATAATAGCCTATATGCTCAGTTCATGGTAACTTGATAATTAGCTAATATTAAGCAGTACAGCACGAGTGTGGTAAGTGACAGTGGACCGCTGCTGTCCTCTAGTGGTCATATAGGGCATTGTTTTGTTGCATAGTGTCAGTCATATTGGCTGTGCCCCAGTTTGCATACTAGACACTAAAATGGACACTAATATGCTAAAACTTTGAGTATGTAGAAGTATACCACTATTGGGATGCCATTTATTCCCACCCAGTATTGGGATATTCCCATCACTCCTTTGGCGTATACTACAGTATATATTATACATTTACATGCCACATTTTCACTTTTCTTCAACTGTAAAATATTTGTCATATTATTTGTTCTGTTGTGCAAGCCAGACATAGGCCTACTAAAATGCAAAAATCAAACTGAAACTTAAATAGTTTTTACTAATATTTTGAATTAGCTTTTCATTTCATACTTTCAGTTATGTTTAGTAATGTTATGTGATTTTGTCATTTTAGTTCCCTTTCAATCGTTCGACGTACGTCGGAACTGACCGACGAATTGGGATCTGTTTTCAGAGACCAATCTACTTTGAGTGTGTTAAAAACGAGCCAATGGAGATTGGCATGCGATCCACGCTCCGCCCCGCGGTGCGAGTATATAAATAAGGAAGTGGAATGCTTGATCATTGCTCTATACTTTGGAGCCGAACAGTGCATTATTTCGCTACGAAGAGTGTTATTTGAGTCTCGTGAGAAGGACTGCTGTTCCAGTGCGGGTGTGACAGCGTGTTTCAGCGGGTGGCTGCTTCAAAGGAGAAAAAGAGCTGGTTCTGTTGGTTGGCTGGGCGTTTCCGTTTCTGAGAGCTCACGCAGGCTTGCACTATCTGAATCTCTACACTTTAGATGCGCGGTCGAGACTATGAAACCTCAAACGGGGTTGAGTCCCTTTGCTATTCCTCGATCTAGTTTCTTTTCTTGCACCAGAAAAGAGCTACTTCAGCTAATAAGCCTTGGTGACCTGAGGATTACAGTGGTGCTTCCCCGCTGGGTGCATCTCTGTGGGCCCCCACTCCTCTATCGCATCGCAAGCATGCTCAGACTGTGTTTGTGGGTGGTTCATGTTCTATCATGAGAACATGACCACGTCGGTGCAGTGTTCGTCATAGGGCTTGAGCGTTCAGCACGCTGTGCCGTCGAGTTTGACAGCCACGTTCTGTCTCACATGCCTGCTGGTAGCTTACAGATGGGATTGCTGGTCCTTTTAAAAAACAAGGGGACTTAGAGTCTGGTTGGTGTTGAACTGCTTGAATTTATTCAATGGCAGGACAGCGGTCCCTCTGAAACTTTTTCAGAGGCTCCTGAGGCATATGGCATCTGCAGCCGCGGTAACGCAGCTCAGATTGCTTCATATGAGACCACTTCAGCACTGGCTTCACAGCCGAGTCTCGAGGTGGGCGTGGCAGAGAGGCAAGTACCGAGTCCCAGTGACTCCTTACTGCCACCAAACTTTCAGCCCGTGGTTGGACCCTTTCTTTCTACGGGCTGGAGTGCCCTTAGAACAGCTGTTCAGGCATGCTGTGGTCTTCACGGATGCCTCGTCCACGGGCTGGGGGGCCACGTACAATGGGCATGCAGTTTCGGCTTTGTGGACGGGACCTCAATTGCATTGGCATATCAATAGCTTTGAGTTGTTTACGGTACATCTGGCACTGCGCCGCCTCAAGGGACCGCTACGTGGCAGACATGTACTGGTCCTTACGGACAGCACTGCGGCCGTTGCGTACATCAACCGCCAGGGTGGTCTACACTCCCGTCGCATGTTCCAACTCGCCCGCCACCTCCTCCTTTGGATTCAGAAGCAGCTGAGGTCGCTTCATGCCATTCACATCCCAGGTGCGCTCAACCAGACAGCCGATGAGCTCTCATGGCAGCCGACACCTCCGGGGGAGTGGCGACTCCATCTCCAGATGGTCCAGCTGATGTGGGGCCTCTTCAAAGCCGCACAGGTAGACCTGTTTGCCTCTCCGGACTCGACCCATTGCAAGTTGTACTATTCCCTGACCGGCGCACAGCTGGCCCGGGACCTACTTAAGTATGCGTTTCCCCCAGTGAGCCTTCTTGTACAGACCCTGTGCAAAGTAGCAGGTCTTGTTAGTTGCGCCCTACTGGCCCAACCGGACCTGGTTCCCAGAACTAACTCTCCTTGCGACAGTCCCTCCTTGGCCGATTCCCCTAATGAAGGACCTTCTTTCTCAGAGATGGGGCACTCTATGGCACCCGTGTCCAGACCTTTGGAAACTCCATGTCTGGTCCCATGGACAGGATGCGGAGGTTCTAGGTGGACTGCCACAGGCAGTGGTAGACACCATCTCTTCTGCTAGAGCCCCCTCTACGAGGTGCCTCTATGATTTGAAGTGGAACCTGTTAGTTGAATGGTGCTCTTCCCACCGGGAAGACCCCCGAAGGTGTTCGGTTAGTGTCGTGCTTTCTTTCCTGCAAGATGGGCTGGAGCGAAGGCTGACTCCCTCCACCCTCAAAGTGTACGTTGCAGCAACAGCGGCGTATCACGACGCAGTTGAAGGTAAGTCCTTAGGGAAGCACAACCTAATCGTCAGGTTCCTCAGAGGCTAAATCCCCCTCGTCCAAACTCGTTACCCTCTTGGGACTTGGCTCTAGTGCTCAGAGCACTTCAGAGCCCTCCCTTTGAGCCTTTGCAGACCAGAGAGCTTAAAATCCTGTCAATGAAGACAGTGCTCCTGACCGCATTGGCCTCTATCAAAAGGGTAGGGGACCTGCATGCACTTTCGGTCAACGAATCGAGCCTAGAATTCGGGCCGGCCAACTCTCACGTTGTCCTGAGACCCCGGCCTGGATACGTGCCCAAGGTTTGTACCACTCCCTTCAGGGACCAGGTGGTGAACCTGCAAGTGCTGCCTTCGGAGGAGGCAGACCCAGCCCTGGCTTTATGTCCCATCCACGCTCTTCGCGCTTACATAGACCTGACTCAAAGCTTTAGGACTTGCCTTGCCTTGCCCGTTCGGGTTGTGAGCACACTCAAAAGGAGTGTGGCTTCCTCCTGGGCACTGCCTCAAGGCGCCTCGCTAACAGATATATGTAGAGCTGCGGGCTGGGCGACACCTAACACGTTCGCTAGATTCTATAGCCTCCGTGTAGGACCGGTATCTTCCCGCATTCTCGCCCACAGTGGCCAATAGCGCTAAGTGCCCGTTCTAAGTGTTGGCTTGCAACGCCACTCCTGGATCCCTGACTCTGGGCCGGATACGTGCATCTATTGTCTCCAGTTGTGTTCCCTGGAAACGTCTAACCCTGTCGAGCTCCTCCGTCACCCCTTCGGTGCCAGACGTTGCGGCCATCTGACGCGAAGCCTGCACCCATATGCTTGTGAAACGTGTGTGTGTGTGTGTGTGTGTGTGTAGGCTGGGTTCCATATGTAGCGGTTCCCCCATATGTGTATTCTTCCACGGTACCAGCTACCCTACTTGGCTAGCCCCGTGTCTTTCCCGCTCTGTCGTCTCTGGGCATGTTCTTTCCCCCCTGGAACCAGGTTGGAACCACCCCAGAGACTGCCATATGTTGCACTACCCTGCCAGGTTAGTCCTTATGTGTATTCCGCCAACAATCCTTCCACTGAAGGACGTGGCCCCGCAGCGTACCATCACCCGAGACGGGCACGCTTTCCCAGCGTTATCCAATAGTCACACTGAGTGGTTCTTGCAGAAACAGCAGTGACTGACCTCCCTTCTTGGAGCCCTGACTTCCATACCATCTAAGACGGTCCAGTGTGCTCAAGCAGGACGCTGGAAGGGCCAGCATCCTGGCGTTTTGGTAGGAATCCGAATTCGTTGGTCAGTTCCGACGTGCGTCGAACGTGACCGACTGAAAGGGAACGTCTCGGTTACGTATATAACCCTTGTTCCCTGAAGGAGGGAACAGAGACGTACGTCCCATCGCCAAGTGCTGCGCTTCCGCTTGGGGGCAGAGTCACTAGTTTGGCTCCTCAGCAGAAAAAAGGAATGATCAAGCATTCCACTTCCCTATTTATACCCGCACCGCGGGGCGACGCGTGGAATGCGTGGATGCCGCATGCCAATCTCCATTGGCTCGTTTTTTTTAACACACTCGAAGTAGCTTGGTCTCTGAAAATAGATCCCAATTCGTCGGTCAGTTCCGACGTACGTCTCCGTTCCCTCCTTCAGGGAACGAGGGTTACATACGTAACCAAGACATTTTTGATTTTAAAATGATTTCAAAATAGTTTTTTATTACCGTTTTATTTTTTATTACCGTTTAATTTAAGTATTTAATAAGTTATTTCAAAAGAAGTAATAACTTATTTCAGTTAGTTGACAAGCCAACATTTAATTTTTTTTCATGTAATGTTTGTATTTTATTTTTATATTTTTATAAATGTTTTTAATAGTTTTACTTAATGATAACACTGATATTCAGCCACTTTTGGTATACTGTTTTCAACAAACTGATTTGAGACACTAATTATAATATTGCATACTATTTATGATGGATAGCAAATTGGAATATTTAACTTGCTATGACGAAAACTGCAAAGTGTTATATCAAGAACAGCATCACTGACTCATAATTCATAACAGATGCAACGCGTAGCGAATTATAGTTGGTTTAAACCAAATTCAGGACACTTGTGTGGTATGTACGAGAATATATGATTAGGAAATGTATGATTTGTAAGAATTTAAAAACTCAACAAAAACTAGCAACGCCCTTTTAAACTTCTCACTTTCTTTCTCTGTATTGCAAACATACGCCCTCATGTTCGTACAGGAACTGGGCTAAAGGCAGATTGCAAGAAAGGAAGTGAGATGCAACACATTTATAAACAACATTGTTGCTTTTTCAGCATATGTATCTGGCGTGATTAAATGTGTGAAATGTGAAGAGGAAGAAAAGTCTTCAATGGACATTAATGTGGCCACAGCTCACAGAGAAATGTAATAGTTATTATATATTTATTTAATATTAGTTTAGAAACATGCAGTGTGTATGAAAACATGGGATTTAACAGAATAAGGTTCCATTTGTTAATAGTTCACTGTTAATTTTTTTAAGTACAATAAACTTGGATGTCATGTCATGTCATAACTTAAATTACATTAAACTCATTTTTTAAAGTCAGTTTAATCTTGTATAACTTATAGAAAAGTTTAAAATTACTTATTTTGATGAGTTAACAATGTAAAAACATATGTTGTCAAAGCTTATTGATCATATAATGTTTTAGTGTTAACATGAAATAACAATGAAAAATACTTCTAAGAATGTATTAATCTTAGTTCAAAAAAGTTATGACAACATATGTTTTACATTGCTTTAACAAAATAAGTTAAGAAATGTTAAACTTTTTTTCAAGTCAGTTTAATATGATTTAGGTTGAAATAACTTAAACATCAAAGTTGATTGTACTTTTAATGTGTAAATTTTAAGGCAGCAACTTTTTTTTACAGTGTATAAGTGTCAGCATCTACTAATACATTATTAAAATCAAAAATGTAATCTGTTCACATTGTTTAATAGACCTGATTTAGCATGAACAACTAACAAAGAACAGTTGTATTAACTTGTTAATAATTATTAATAAATACTGTAGCAAATGTGTTGTTCATTGTTAGTTAATGCATTGAATAATGTGTAAAATAAAGTTATGTAATGAAGAAGAAATATCACTTACATGATGTATTGTTTTTTGTAAATTACTGATTGTCACCCAATTTTCTCATCATTTAGTGCACATTAACTTAAACTCAAGGCTAATAAACCAACAAAAAATAAGTTATGATATAACGAGGAAGAAATGTTTATATAATACGGTTCTTCACTATTTATAGTTCACTGTAGCTGTGAAATTGCCCTTCAAGTTTTATAAAATTAAGTGATGGTAAGCTACAAAAACAAAATGGCTTTTTATAACAAGGTATGATATTATTATAGTATAGTATAAGATATGTAGGATGATGCACATTTTGTTAGACGTGTTATTATTCAGTCATGTCACCTTTGACAGAGTGACCCAAGAATCTCTTGCATGTCAACATCTAGTGTTATTGAGTAAATGTGGCATTACTTTTTGTAGGTATCCGCCCAGCAACCACAGGAAGTCGTTCTTTCGCTGCTGCTTCTTACAGTGCATCAGCTCCATGCAGCGGAAGTTCACGCTTCTCTCTTTACACACACATACAACACACCAACAAGAGCCAGAATTGAAGACCTGTGGCTCCCCGTCCCATAAAAGGCCATCTGCATCCTGTTGGACACAGGAATCAGAGACCATGATCAAACGCAAACTGAGTGAGTATATTTGATTGAGGATTTCGGTCATATTGTGTAATCATTCAGACTGACATCTCTTTGCCATGAGGCTTGTTATTGTGGTTAAAGACTCTGGTCAGTTAAGCAAGTCTATTAAAGTTCAAAATGCCTTTAAACAACGCACCACTGTCCTTGCTGAAGCTATCAACGAGTTCTAAAGGAGCAGAATTGTTGACATTATTGATTTTTATAATGGCCTTAAAGGGTAATATTCCACTCTTATGAAGGTTAGTGTATTTGAAGGCACTAGTGCATAAACATAGATACGTTTTTAAAAGGCTTTTTGTTGTTTTGCTCACATGCCTTGAGGTAAAGCCAAAGCCAGAATCACAACATTCTGAAGACAGTGATGGGATATGGGAATACCGTAATGACATTTGGGGATTCAGCTGCACCAAGCAAATTAATGTACGTCAGACTAGATCAATATGAGCCAAATTGAACATCGACCAAGAGAAAACAAACACATGATGAAAATAAAAGTCTTTTATATCAGATTAGTTTGAGTATGACTGAGAGATGTATTTCAATATTGTGTAATATTGTGAGCAAATATAAAAAATGTAAAAGCACAGTCATGGAAAAACAACAACAACAGCATCACAAGTTTTTCCATAGAAGTTTTCTGAAATGTCATGTACACTCACTAAGCTCTTATGGTTACCATTCAGAAATAACAGAAGGTCTTTAGTTTAAAGTTTAAAACCTAAAATCTATTTAAAAAATATTAAAATAACACATGCATGTTCATCAATGTTGCCACAGTTTCTTTGAAAAAGTAATCTGATTACTGATTACTCCTTTAAAAAGTAACTTAGTTACTTTACAGATTACTTGATTTTAAAAGTAACTAAGTTAGATTACAAGTTACTTTATTAGTTACTTTATTGCCGACAACACCCCTGCCGTCTCAACATAGAAATGACAACCGTTTTTACACTCACTTTATTGGAAGTGCATTTTTAACAGTAACGTCAACAATGTATCTCCTGACATTTTAAGTTGAAATTAAAAAATATTTCCTGAAAAAAAAACATGTTTTAATAAAAAATGTAATAAAGACAGTTTTTCTTGACATCACTTAATATAAATACTCTCCCCGAGATGCAAGAAGAAAGCAAAAATATATATTTTTACTAAGGAAAATGACTAAACTAGTAACTCACAGTGACTTGGATAAATTACTTTAATCTGATTACTGGTTTGGAAATAGTAACGCGTTAGATTACTCATTACTGGAAAAAAGTAGTCAGATTAGAGTAACTGATAAGAGTAAGTTACTGGCATCACTGATGTTCATATACACACGCCAGTCTATTTCCAGTAAAAATATAGATAAAGGAAAACATTTTACAGTACGTTTTGCCTTATTAAAAGTTGTCACAATGGAATGCCCATTAAGCAGTAACAATGAAAATGTAACAGTATGATTAAAGTAAATATAGCAAACATACAAAAAATATTACAACTTTATTTGGTCAATAATATAGAATGGAATTCTATCAAATGACAACATATAAAACACATAAAATGCAACAACTTACCCCGACTTGAACTTTATGAAAAATACCCTTTACCTGAGAAAAATAACATAACCTTTCAGTTCAAATCTATTTTTATTGTATAGACTGACTATGTAGTCCAGTATGGTTTTGTATCTCCTCTCTATATATGAAAATGTGTATATGTTTGCATTTCAAATTATGCACATATTGCAATTGCTAAAAATAATTAAACTGTAAAGTAGATATTTAAATATTTATTCTTTAATGTTTACATATTAAGCAAGAAAACTGATTTGTGTTTTAGGAATTGCTATGGACCCTTATCAGCATCACAAATCTATTTTTACAAAATTGAATACATTTATAACACTACATATTGTGTTAGATTTCCTAGTCAGTAAAAAAAAACAAAAAACGATTTAACGCTACTGTGAGGGTGTTTCTAATACAGCGGCTGAGAGAGAGACGGCACATTTGACATCTCTCATTTATTTCATCCCTCTACATTTTTCCCTCTTTTGGAAAGTCGTGAAACTCTATCACAGATCTTTTTTTATTTTGCTTTAAGAGTAGGGCTGCTCGATTATGGAAAAAATCATAATCACGATTATTTTGGTCAATATTGAAATCACGATTATGTAACACGATTATTTCACATGACTTTGGGAATGTGTTGTATTTATTAAAAATACACCTTTCAACAATTCAATTGAAATTGTAACATTTGTTGTACTTTTTGAACTATTAAAATAAATAATATAACATATATTCGAATCAAAGTATAAAAGTATTCACGTAAAAATGATAACCACAAATAAATAAGATCAACAATATGGTTCGGCTATGCTTTTCATGTACGTCTAACATTAGTTTTCAGGTACAGAAATGTATCAAATGTAAAATAACATTGCATATTTGAGTGCATAAATTAAAGATTAATCCTATTAAACTTACAAAAGCTATTCAATCAAGAGCGGTGAGTGATGTCCTTGTCTTTTGTTGTTTGACATTAAACAGACAACAGTAAAGGCTACTGCCCCTTTAAGACCTCGCGTCTTCTTTATCGACTGTATAAAGTTCACTTAAGGCATATACAGACTATGTCTGCTAAGATACTCATCAAGATGGACATGTTGACATACGTTTTGTGTGAGTTTGTCCGTTTAAGAGCAAGACTTGAAAGAGAACTCAATATTTGCGCGCTGAGAGACGTGTGCGCGCTCTCGGATGAACGCACAGAGACACATTTTCTCACAGCGCGCGCGGCTTCTCATTCTAAACCTAAACCCTAAAGCACTAAACCCGGGTGATGACGGTGAAAACGACTGGTCATATTCGAAAATATGGCAGCACTCGCAATCTCGCATGCATTGAACAAAGTTTACAAAGAGAGAATTATTTGAAAAATATGAAGGAAAAAAAGGACGTTTACACGGCTCCCCTGCTCTCCTCAGTTTTTGTTTCTTTATTAGATTGTCATAGGTCACTCTGTTTAATTTTCAAGTGGTTAAACAAATTCGTGGTGTTCCCTTGCGTTGCAGCCACTACCATGTAGCAAATCTTAGCATGTTTCTGCTCGTCGTCTGATTCCTCGAAGCCAAACTGTTCCCAGACAACGGAGTTGGTTTTGCCTTTTTTGCTCACCAAACGCTGCTGTAACTGCCCTCCTTCTGCCATCTTTACTCGCGCCGAGTTTTTAAATTCCAGCGGATGATATGCACACGAGACTCACGACCTGAGAGAGATTTGTGGGTTCGGGAGGGGCGGATGTGCGCGTGCGCGTTTCATTCAGAACGCAAGGCAAAATAATCGTTTTTTCTCGATTGTACTATTTTGGTGATCGTTGGGAGGCAAAATCGAAATCGAAATCGAAATTCGATTAATTGCACAGCCCTATTTAAGAGCAGTCTTGGCACACAAAACAGGTTTCTCCCTTAATATCCTTAATAATTTGCATAGCTGTGTTTCTTCTCCAAGTACAACAACCGGAAATACATTAAGAACTGCATCACTTTTAATAGTCTCATGTGTTATTCATTTCAGTCTGTCTGATGTATATGCTCAGACCAATTGACAAGAAACAAAACGGGAACAAGGCTAAACTGTGACGATCCCCAGAGAGCTATAATTATTAAGATGAATGAATAGACATTCCAACAGTGACAAAGACAACATTCAGAGCAGGCCCTGACATTGAATATCATGCTAGAAACAAATTACGATAAAGCTTTATTTTAAGAATCGCCTTCCTGTTTGTACAGTATCTTAATTTCCTCCCCCGTTCATCATTATCACTGTTCTGCAACCATGACATGATTTTCATAAGAAAGAAATATTCTGGCTTCATCTATGGGAAGCTGAAAGGTTCAGATGGCTGTTTTAGAGATTTACGGGACCAATGAATTTTTCCCACAGACAAGGTCAGGGCTTGTATATTTACTTAAGAGGTTACATGTTTCTTTCTCACATTGAAATAATTTTTGGAATGGCAGGGACCCTAGGGTGCACAGTCAGCCCTCCGCAGGCGTCATTAACCTTTTTTTCTTCTTCTAACCATTCGAGGCATTTAGAAAACTGAGTTACCAAGTTACAGCATGCACAACATGTTTTCTCCTTTCTCAGGCTTCAAGTGGTTTGGTAGTCTCACCAACCTCCGGCGGAAATCAGATGCCCAGAAAGATGATGGAGCTCTCAAAGAAGTTTCCGCTGACGATAATGGCATGAGTCCACGGAGCCAGAATTATGCCAGCTCCAGTGAAATGTACACGCACATGGGCACAATGCCACGTCACCCGAAGAAGGACAAAAGCTTGAAGAAGAGCAAGTCCAAGGACAAGACCAACCTCAGTCGGAGTCAAAGTATGAGACCTGCACAAGACCATGTAGTTGATTCACCCCTTCTCAGCGTACTCTCCTGGAAGGGCATGGAGGTCCTGGAAAACCCCATAATGGAGGACAAACCAACTGTAGGGACCAGAGATCACATCCAGAATCGTGACCTTCCACCTCCACCAACTGTGGATGGACACTCAACAAAGCTGGAAGATGAACATATGGAGCCTGTAGTCGACTCCAAGCTACATGTTGACCCACCGAGTGCATATCTAGAACCTTCACCAGATCTATATTTGAGCAAAGAGTCAAACGTCCAGCCAGTGCTGCCCAAGAAAAAACATAGAGAAGATGCTTCCGTGAAGGACGCTGAGGAGCTCCAGGTGGACAGTAACTTGATTCAGTTGCCTCTGAAGATGAGCAACCAGATGAAGCCGAAGACTAATATAGGATCAGACTGTAAACCAGACAGTCAGGAAAAGATGGAGCCTAACAGGTAAAAATCAGTTACTTGATTTTTGAAACTTGTTTTATACCATTAAGTACAGTAGCTACGTTCATTCAGTACAGTACACTTGAAACAGAAGTTGCGAAAGTCTTTTCTTCCCTATTATGATGTATATCAGCTTCTTGACCAAGAAAAAATATAGGACAGGACATGAATTTGTCCATTAGGAATTGACTGGATCAACACATATTGAGTAAAAACAGTATTGTATCCACATGTAATGCAGCAGGTTGTGAGAAGGAAGGGGAGATCAACTCACTACTCATTCTTCAAAAAATGTATTAGAAAATTTCAGAAAATTCTTGTATTACTTTTGATACATTTTTCCAATGAAGCTTCAACACAAAGTGCGCACATCTAACGAGCAAAAGGCTCGACGAGGGCGCTCAACCACAAAAAAAAAAGGAAGGAAAAGTTGGCTCACCACAGTTCCAAAAATAGAAAAACTGCATATTAGCATACTACTCTTATTAGTTCTGCCATAGAAAGATATGGTAATAGTACGGGTAGTAAATGGTTTCGAATTCAGCAAGTGATTCTATCTACATTGGACGCGTGGCAAGTCGTCGCCAGTAAATGCGTGCTTGTGCTACCAAAAACAGGACAAAAAGGACAAATTTGGAGCATTCGCTTTGATGTGTCCAAGGACGCACCGATGTAGAAACATTGTTAGAATGTTGCAGACCATTTTCTTTTGCAAGTAGCTACAAGTTTCTGTTTGTAAATTTTTGGCGTAAAACGCACCATAAGCAAATACCCCCTTTCATAAATATTGCTTGCAGCTCCAATAATGTCCTCGCTGCAGCATGTATCATGATGACGTACTGGATTAAATACAATAGTGGACGTGTGAGAGGGACTACCATGCCGGAGACCCCTGTTCGAATCCCGCTCTGAGTAGGACCGGTTGCATTTAGTGCCGTAACCCGGATTCAAACCGGGGTTGCTGCAGCCACAACGCAGAGTACTAACCACTCTACGAGCACGGCCCCAAATGTAACCGGTCCTACTCTACCTGCTCCAAGCAGGATTCGAACCGGAGTTGCTGCGGCGTGGGAGGTTGGTGCACTAACAAGGAGGCTAAACACTGCAGCCGCTAGTGTCAGTTGATAGCATGTCTCTCTACACGCACAGCTCTATGAGCCTATGTCTGTTACACTCACCCCCCTAAACCTCACTCCCATCCAGGTCAACGGCACTCCAACCGGCACTAACCGGTCCTACTCGACCCGCTCCGAGATTCAGTCTCTAGTGAGCCTCTTGAGGCCAGGGGAGTGAGGCTCTTACTCTTCTACGTCCGTTTCATTTAGAAACTTTTCTTCCTTGTTCCTCTACTTTTCTTCCGATTTTCTAGCTGAAAAGTCCTTGATAACATCAGTAAAGTCAATAGACATTCATGTTTTTTTTTTTTTGTTTTTTTTTTGCCAAGACCAGCATTGAGAATGATTTGAGAATTTGAGTGTCGAAATATCCACACAATAACGTCTCGAATACTGTCCCTGTCCCAAATGGCACCCTTCATGTGCACTTGCGGTCTTGTGGACAATGGCCGCCACGTGCGTGTGTCCGTTATGGCCGTAGGGTGTCCCATTTGTCATTTTAGGTGTCACAAGGGTGCTCACAAGTATGGACTCGGAGGAAGATCGTGAGGGCTTAGGGTTCCATTTGGGACAGGGCCACAGTCTGTATGAATGTGCAATGGGATCTATCAGCTGTAAAAATAATGAAAGTGACTAAAGTAATATCAAAGATGACGAAGTAAATATAACATGGCTAACGTTTTGAGCAAGTTCATCAAATTAATCAAATCAATCAAGTCAATCCAATTAACTGATAACTGATTGAGACATTACGTTGAGTTACAGAATTACAGAAAGAGTAGGGGTATAACTTCTGGCTAAATTCCCTCCATTGACCTTATCAATCATGGCCTCCCAGGTGGATACTGAACACTGGTGGGGGGTGAGGAGAGACCCCCTGATATGATTGTAAAGCGTTTTGGGTGTACAATAGTACGTAATAAAGCATTATATAAATGTTTCATTCATTCATTCAACTCTTTCCAGATAAATCAGGAAGCTGCACTGTAATGTCAGACTAGACTAATCCTCGTGTCTGACCACATACCGTGACAGCGTGGTTTTGTGAAACAATATATGCTCTCGTTCTTTTGTGACACCAGTTCTGGCTCATTATACATGTACATCAGTATTGATGTCACGCTTGAGATGTTTTCACGAGATAGAGGCTGAGAAAAAAAAAAAACATGATTCTCCCGTATCTGCTCCTCTCTGGGATCTAATAACTCAGGGGCCTAGACTCCAGTGAAAACTGTTCTGTTATTTTTTGTTCCCCCCAAAAAAAAATGAATTTACTCACCCTCATGTTGTTCCAACACTGTATGACTTTCTTTCTTCTGCTTAATACAAAATATATTTTGAAGAATATGGGTGACCAAACAGTTGATGGGCCCCATTGACTTCCATAGTAAATGGGGCCCAACTGTTTGGTCACAGACATTCTTCAAAATATCTTCTTTTGTGTTCAGCAGAAGAATGAAAAGCATACAGGTTTGGAACAACTTGAGGGTGAGTAAATGATGACAGAATTTTCATTTTTAGCTGAACTATCCCTTTAAAAATATTTTTAAGTGAAATTATTTACTGATGTTTGTGATGCATCATGGGAAATGTGGTTGTTGAAAATTCTTTTTATATCAGGCTTTAACATATTACGTCCCCTGCATGGTATTGTCAGGGTTGTCTATGTTTGTTTGGTTTCATCATGAATTGTTTTTGTTTTCTCTGTTCCCGTTCTGTGTTCCTTGTTCATTAATTCTTGATTAATCCGCAACAGTTTCTGTTCTGGTCAATTAAATCTTCCTGTGTATTTCAGCCCTTACTTTCCATCTTTTCTATGCTTTAATATGGTTGTGTTCTCCTGAGTTTCCTGTGTCTTGCGCATCTTTACAGTCACACAATACAGCTCCAGCCATATTTCCCATTTCACTTGCTGGCATGTAAACGACTGGCAATGAGGACACAATCTGTGACTGTTTGTTTAATCAGTGAGGTCAAACAACCGTTTCAATGGTGACCCTCATAAATGCACATTAGAGGGCAGCAGCGAGCAACAGGATGAACAGGGATGCAAAGGAAAGTAGTTGTTCATTCTGTTCAGCGTCCAAAAGGACTTGACAAACCATATGAAGAAACATATTTAATTTACAATTTTTAAACACCTCATTGGGCCAGAAAAAAGGTGTTTTTGTTTTCTTTCTGTGTTGTTTGAGTATGAAGTTGCACAAGGATTTAAGGTCAGTTTATCATTGTCAGTATGTTATACTATGTGTTGCAGAGTAAAATGTCAAAAAATGTACATGGTAATGGTAGTTTCCACTAAAATGTTATTTTACTGCTACTACAAAAACACAAGTTTCATAATCTTTCTGTAATTTCAGGTCATTTGTTTTACTTTTTTAATTTTGATGAAAGTGGTGGCTAAATTGCATGTTATTCATATACAATAGTAGGCTAATATTAAGTGAATAGTGAACTTTAATTTTTGTTTTTGTGAACTTTAAATCTAACACTGTATACTTTGAATTCAAAAGCTTTTAAGAAAGTGTCCTGTGGTTGTAGCTATATAGCGTATAGTTATAATATCAAATAATGCTTTTGTTACTTTGAGATTTGATATTGTGCAAAAGAAAATTAATATTATTATGGTACCTCGTCTTGGAGAGGCGTTTTAATGCAGGCAAACTGTATGATACATACCGTAAGCATTGTTCCCTGGATTGTTATAATTAGATTGTACTTGATCATAGATCTTTTTAAACGACACTTGGTTTGTTGTTTGCAAGCCAGATATTTTCCCTGTCATTTGTAAATGCGGCTGAAAGAGAATAATGATGTGAGGTCAACCAGCACGAGCACAGCTGGAGGATGTGAGAAATGTCTTCAGGAAACAGTATTTTAAGTGTCTTCCTGCTTTTGTAAGCAATGTTTTAAGAGTTTCACCTTCACCAGCATCACTCTACCAGGACAACCTCTGATAAAACAGTATAAAAGATTATCTTTCACTAAACGAAGATCATCCATAGTCAAAATTCAAGTAGTCACCTCCTAAAATCTTTTGTGGCAGTATTCAGCTGTAAGCAGCTTCGACGAATGCATGCTTTGTGTTTATGAGTGTTGGACCATTGAACATGAATTCATGTGATCCAAGACAACATTTTTTTGATTCAGTCCCTACACTTTTCTTCCCTGACAAGTTGGACGTACTAGATCACCCCCAAACCATTCCAAACGCACAACTTTTGCAAACTTTTTGCAACTAATACTGCAAATGAACATTCATTTGAATATAAAAGTAAAATATTACAAAATAAAATGAATATAAATGTAATAAAATTAACGTATTATTATTAATAATAAATATATTAATAATATTATTGTATTCATAACATTAAAAGAATAATGATTAATTATTATTAATTAAATAAATGACCATTTTGATATTACATGACCAGCCAAAATAAATAAAACCCCATTTTTTTTGGACACTTCCAGTTGTGGGATAAATTTATCATGGCCTGTGAACAGGGTTTTTCTTCAATGGCATCTTTTGCTGCTGTGTGATTTTTGCATCCACACCACAAGATGTCAGTGTAAAATTCAAGATGTCAAAACTGGCTTGGCATACACCTGGAGGCAAACGCTTATCCTTTTAAAAGCAGTTTTTTTTTTTTCCTGCTTTCATGCATGTGTTTCAGAAAAAGAAACTTCTCTTCAACACACACCGTTTCACTTTGACTGAGCATTCATTCAATGTCTATTTAGTGTGTTTGTTAGTGGTTCTACACACTTCTGCTTTTATATTAAACATTTCCCATGCTGAAAGTCATTTCTTGGCCTGATTTGACAGTACATTTTCTGTAGTTCTGTGGTTGTATTTGCCTCTTTACCAAAACTCTTTCTGTCACGAAAGACTGGGGCTATATTGCACTTTTACACCAATGACAATTCCTCAGGGTTTATTTAAGTCAATTTCTGAAACTTTTGAACATTCAACAAGAAAACATATCACAACATATTTATCTTAATATATTTTATAAAATGTGTATTATAGGCTGTTTACAAATCAGTAATATATTCCTCTTTCATTCTAAATATTCCACACAACCTGAAACATCAAAAATACTTAATAACTAAATAACTGCATAAAGTGGGAGTTTTATTTTACAGCTGACTAGCTAACTGTTAACTATATTTCATAATATAGTTTCTGCCTATGAATAGTTTGTGCTACAAAACAATTTTGACAATGTTTTTCTTTTCACAGACAGCGGGACACCACAGACAACCAAGGAGAATATGTGGAAGTAAGGCTTTGTTTCTTTCTCTTATAGCAAGACGTCACTTGATAAAGTGCATTTAAACTAGGCAAATCGCTCATCCTTAATAAGGAGGAGCTGGAAATAATTCTATTAATATATCTGTCTATTACTTCAATCTGTCTGTTCTTTGAGGCTTTCTCCTGACAACTTGCTGAATATGGCTATTCCATGCTTAATTAGGCAAAATCCCTGAATTCATTAACTAAAAGCACCATTTGGAGATGTAATAAGAAATTAATCTAATGAGATTTCTTTTGGAATGTGCTGATTTGGTGCAAATGAATGTCTTTCCTGTCCCTGCCCTTATTTACAGTCATTAAGATATTAGATTCTGCATTTAACTGCTGTGTAGTGAACTCTGTTACCTCTAGATGGTGCTATAAACTGATCTTCATTTCCTGGAGCTCTGTGTTAGGGAAGGTTAGGTGTGGCCAGGCCCACATGACCCTCATGCCTTCAAAAATACATTCTCATTTACACACACTGTATAAAAATATGTGCACACAAATATTGAAACTTCCTATTTGTCTTACTCGTGCACACAGTCTAATGCAGTGGTCCTGCAGTGTTTCTTTTTTCTTATGAATGGGAATTGTGAGGAAGTAAGCAATTCCGATTCCTTAATTCTTTCAGTACTTTTGAGGAACAAACATTTGCAAAAATGCTGACATCTGCATTGTTTTGCCAAATGTAGAATGTGTAAGCCTTGCACCTTTTGAGGTGCAATTTGAGGGGAAAACTTGCGTGATACCTTGATACCTTGTCAAAGGCCACTAGCCGAAATGTTGGTAAATAAATAGCCAATGCTTAAGAGAGTGTGCAGTTTTTCTTCTTTAATTCAAATGTGAAATGTAACATACACTATATTGGCAAAAGTTTTGGGACGCCTGCCTTTACATGCAATTAAACTTTAATGACATCCCATTCTTAATGGGGTTTAATATGGAGTTGGCCCTTTGCAGATATAACAGCTTCTAAACACTCAGGTTTAGGAGTGTGTTTATGGGAATTTTTGACCATTCTTCTAGAAGCGCATTTGTGAGGCCAGACACTGATTTTGGAAGAGAAGGCCTGGCTCGCAGTCTCCGCTCTAATTCATCCCAAAGGTGTTCTATCGGGTTGAGGTCAGGACTCTGTGCAGGCCAGTCAAGTTCCTCCACACCAAACTCGCTCATCCATGTCTTTATGGACATCGCTTTGTGCACTGGTGCGCAGTCATGTTGGAACAGGAAGGGCCATCCCCAAACTGTTCCCACAAAGTTGGGAGCATGAAATTGTCCAAATGTCTTGGTGTGCTGAAGCATTAAGAGTTCCTTTCACTGGAACTAAGGGGCCAAGCCCAACCCCTGAAAAACAACCCCACACCATAACCCCCCTCCACCAAACTTTACACTTGGCACAATGCAGTCAGGCAAGTACCGTTCTCCTGGCAACACCAAACCCAGACTGACAGAGAGAGAAGCATCTGCATCTGACGCTTTACATTGCATTTGGTGATGTAAGGCTTGGATGCAGATGCTGAAACCCATTCCATGAAGCTCTCTAAGCACTGTTCTTGAGCTAATCTGAAGGCCACACAAAATTTGGAGGTCTGTAGCTATTGACTCTGCAGAAAGTTGCAGACTTCTGTGCACCTCAGCATGGGCTGACCCCGCTCTGTGATTTACATGGCCTACCACTTCATGGCTGAGTTGCTGTTGTTCCCAATTGCTTCCATTTTGTTATAATACCACTAACAGTTGACTGTGGAATATTTAGTAGTGAGGAAATTTCACAAATGGACTTATTGCACAGATGGCAACCTATCATGGTGCCACGGTTGAATTCACTGAGCTCCTGAGAGCGACCTATTCTTTCACAGATGTTTGTAGAAGCAGTCTGCATGCCTAGGTGCTTGATTTTAAACACCTTTGGCCATGGAAGGGATTGGAACCTTTGGCCATGGAAGTTATTTGGAGGGGTATCCCAATTATTTTGGAAGTAGGTTACAGAATGAAATAAGCCAAATATGCAAACACTGGTAATGAAAAAGCTATTTCATTCAACCTGTCCATGTTGGTATGCATTAAATTTGACTAGTTTCTACCAAATGACAGATGAATTTGCAGTAGATTACAGTACTAGTTTGATTGGATGCACAGTCTCCCTTCCCTCCACTTCTTGGATGCCTCTCTTCTCCACCACAATATGAAACTTTAATAGTGTCTGAGTTAAAATGAGTCTCTGCCCTAAATGTTCACTGTAATGGCAAAAAACAGCTCTTTCAACTGGAAACAGAGATGAACAACTGGTCTTTGCTCCAGAACAGAACGTTCCCAGAGGCCCAGACACTGGTGTTCATAATTGCATTCTTCCATTCAGCCGTTGATACCAAATGTTTATTTTCCGCTGGGCTGTCATCTAATTATCTCGGCTGTTCCTAGATCTCACACCTTTCCCAGCACCTTAGGATTGAACTCCTAACCTTTCTGCCTAGCCTCTAACACCAATTAGCAGTTTCCTTTCAATAACTGCATCACTCCACCCCACATAAATTCTACTGAAAGAGTAATATACAATGATTCTACTTTGATACTTATCCAATAATAATAATAATAATAATAATAATATTTCCATTGATTGTACCATATCTAGTAGCATGGTAATGTCATTGTACCATGTCCACCGAATCATATTAGGACCATGGTACTTTTTGTTACATTTTAGCATGTTTTCATTTGTATCAAAATGAATAAGACTTAACTGATATTTGTACTTAAAAGCCCACTAAAGTGCCTTGAACCGTGCAGCATTATTCAATGCGCTGACATAATTTTCACTGAAACAGGAAGACAGGGCGGGACATATCGAGCAGCTCCTCTCCTTTTTTTAAAACAGCCAATAACGTTTAGTAGGGCTGTACCAGAATGTTAAAATATTCGTTTGGTGGGTTGGTATTCGATTTTCAAATTTGGGATTTGAATATTCGTTTTTTGTTCTGGCATCCCCTCGAAACGGTTCTCATTCACGCTTGAATATGTTTATACTGTAAAATCTGGTGAAATACAATACTTTCTTTTTCTTTTTTCTTTTTTTACAATTATCTTATAGCCTAGCCAACAGTTGAATAGGAATCCAACCTAGTAATACTTAATAAATATATTTGCTGCTTCTTAGCCTAAGTGTTCCCTGCAACGGAGTAGCCTATTCTCTGTCTAGAGTGCACAACTGCACAAGCTTATATGGAAAAAGCGCATGCCTGAGCTTGCATTTTGGGTTAAGCTGCGTTGGTTTGACATTGGGGAAAATAGAATAATAGAATCAAAATGTATTAGCCTTTTTACCAGTTAGAGATGTGACGGTCAGAAAATGTTCCCTCACCGTCACATTACAATGCTGCACTGTGCAGCCGTGAAAGAATGAAAGTGCACATTTTAGTTTTGAATTAGCGCCAATTCGGTTGACGCCAATTCGGGTGATGTCATCAAAATCATTTATCCATATTGGCGGAAGTGGGAGACTGTTAGTTTTAATCTTCTAAATGTGAATTTTTGCGCAATTAGGAAGGATAGCAATTTTATGGTGTTTTACCATGGAAATCTCACTGACACAATACTATGGTAGGTTGTGTAGGCATTGCTAGGTGGTTCCTAGGGTTTTCTAGATGTCTTTTTTTACTGGTCAAAAGAGGCCAATCCCTGGCCTCTGTGAGATTTGGGGTCCTTCTCTCACTGAGTTTTGTGTGTTTTTTTATTGTGCACCAGGCAAAGATCATAATTTAGATTGCTTAGTAAAGTAACAGCACAATCTCCTCAAAAAGCTGCATGGTTTTTGCTCTCATGGTTTGGGGTTTTAAAAATAACAATAGTAATAGTTATGCATAAAAGGAATGAGACATAGAGAGGTGAACAGTCAATGAAGAAAGACAGGCACTGAAATGAGAAATTGATGTAAACCCAGCTGGTGAAAGATGGGGGTTGTGAAACCCCTCTTTTTCCACTCCCTCCTGTTTTTCAGCATGGAAATACATACAGAACAGCCAGTTATTCCGGTCAAATCAAATCACTACACAGCTCTGCATTGATTAGTACTGTAAATTGACTAGACCTCACACACTAACATGCTTCTCATGGTCTTCTATTACTGCTACAGATCAAACCAAATGACCAAACTGCTTGATCAGCAAAAGCAGCGGAGCCAGATTGGGCCGGAGCCATATTTTGCATGGCAACTACAATACCCAGAATTCCAAGGGGGCCGAGCTCATTAATGTTAATGGGAAGGGGGAGGTGAGGCGTTCGGGCCCTGTAGGCAGATGGAGGTAGAGACAAACCCCCTCCACCTCCTCATTATCAGTTCACTCACAGAGTCTAGCTCCTCTCCATTGTACCACTGCACCCTGCCTGCAGGACACTCACTGTGTAATTAATATTTAACGGAGAGAGAGATTGAATGAAAGATTGAGGAGGGGTTGTGAAGGAAAAGCCATGATCAGCATAGATATACACAACAGCGTGATACCGAAAACAATAAATACAGAGCGAGCACAGAAAGTAGAGATCCAGGACAGAGAGGAAGTTCTCTTTAATATAACAGTTGTTTCTCCTAGACATGAGATTAAGTAACATTTTGCTAAAGGTTACGTTTCAAATTTGTTTCTCCTTTAGAGTTTCATAAGTGATATGTTCCTGCATCTCAAATACTGCTTGGCAGCAATGCCACAGTCATGGTTTCAATGGGATGGAATTGAAAGAATAATGACCGTTTTCAAATATTTCCCTCCATCTTCCATTAGTTAAACAAACAGGTAGTCCCGCACCAATATAACACCATTGGTTGGCCTATTATTGCTGTACTATTCTGGTCAGGACACTCAAATAAGCACAGCAATGCTTTGATAGTACCACAAAGCCACAGGGAAATCAAGCTATAAAAAGTCAATTTAGGTAGTAATTTCATCTCTCACAAATATCTGTCTGTGGTTGCCATATGTTTGTCACCATGTGTGTGTCATGTGAGACTCCTCACAATATCTGTGGTAATAACATGAAATCCTTTTTTCATTACATGATCTCATGAGACAAACCCACACCATAACATATGATGTTAACCCACGGAATGGATTACACCACTATCTTTTACTCTTTAAGAGCTTCAACTTGACATTCATCCTCCTATTGTTTTAGGCTGATGAGCATTCAACATGAAATGAACATGTTCTTAGTGGATTAACTGCAAATGCACAATAGCATCAGTCAGATTTCTTTGCAGAATGGGTTTCGTCTAATTATAGCTTTTGTTTTTTCATTGTACGCCTTCCCTAGTTGATACTATAAGCTTCATTGCTTAGTAAGCTTGTTACAGAACCAAATGTATAGACGCAAAATGCTGATGTGATCCTTACAGCCAGACACATGGCTGTCTGGTCTTAGATGATGGATGTGTCCAGCAGGTGTGTCCAATCCTACTCCTGGAGGGCCACTATCCTGCAGTGTTTAAATCCTAATTAAACACATCTGAACCAGCTAATCAAGATCTTTAGTATTACTACAAACTTCCAGGCAATTGTGTTGCAGCAGGTTGAAACCAAACTCTGCAGGACATTGGCCCTCCAGGAACAGGATTGGACACCCCTGATTTAATGGAATAGTTTACCCAAGAATGATAATTCTACTTTCTTCCATGGAACACAAAAGGAGAAGTTTTGAAGAATGTCCAGACTGCTCTTTTCCATACATTGAAAATGAATGGGGACGGATGCTGTTGAGCTCCAAGTATAAAAAGAAACACCATTATTGTTGTCCAGTCGACTACTGTATTCCACATCTTCTGAAGCCATATGATTTCATGTGACAGACATCTCATTTGCACTTATTAAAATTTGACATGCAAGATCTATTGCCATTTGATGTAAAACCTGCCAAGTCTTAATACGTAAAGAAGCATAAATAATATTTGAAAGCTATTACAGAGGGAACGATTATCTGTGAATAACTAATGAACTTTCAGCCTGATCCTGTTTGGAACAATTTCAGCTTGAGCAAATGAAGGTCTTTTCACTTTTTTTTGGATTAACTATTCCTTTAAGGATGCTTCTGTCAAATCTTTGAGTTGGTTGCCATAGTAAGGCTTCCATTTTGATGTCACAATAGTCCTCAGGGACCAAACGCCCCACCCAAGACTGCTGTGCCAGAGTCAGACTCATTTAATCTGGAGTATGTATGTGTGCATGCGTGGGCAGTATCCAATAGGGAATATTCAAGGACTGAGGCTCATTAGCAGGTTTTTACTACGTTCCTAGAAAACATCATTTTATTTCCAAGCACAACTCAGATTCTAAATAGATCCTGCATGCCCAGACTTACAACATCCACTCCTGTTTAAAAAAAAAAAAAACTCATACAAAACAGTCATGTGTGCCTGGATTTAACTATTTTCTCTGTGACTCTCTGTGGGTCTGGGAGTGTGTATGTGCTTGGGGGTGAGTGTCTATAGATTGACTGCCCCCTCCTGCTTTTCTTTTGCAGTCTTTCTAACCGGAATAAAAGGGAAAATTCCTTTGAGTAGGTGCTGAATGCGTGCGCCACATACCTCTCTCTCTCTCTCTCTCTCTCTCTCTCTCTCTCTGTCTCGCTCCCCCCAGCATTGTTTGGAGCCCTGGAGGAGGGGGTGGGTGGGGTCTCAGTGCCTGCAAGCATCTCTCTCTTGCTACATCCCTCTCTCTCCCCCTCCGTCCCTCCCCCCACCCACTGCTTTCATCCAAGAGCGATGAGGTAATCCCTGCCAGCGCTGTGAAGCATAGCAAGCGCTAGAGTGAGAGTAAGAGGCAGTGGAACTGAGTGGGAGAGATACATTGAAAGTCAGAGAGGGAGAGAGAGAGAGATCGAGACATTGAGAAGGGAGAGAGAGGAAGCCGGTGCAGATCTGGGATGACGTTGTCTCCAGTGGAACGGCGATAGCACTGATCAGTTGCGGCAGTGGCTTGAGCACGGGTGAACACTAGGAGATAGGGCATGACCTGGGGCTTCTAGTGGACTCCAGGGGTGGAAGAGCCGAAGAGAGGAGGACCGGAGCCATGACGGAGAGATGCAGCCTGTGGAGTGCCCTGTCAGCGGCTGCCTGCTGCTTCTACAGGGGCTCCTTCATGCAGGTGCAGGTGAGAGGGGGGCACCCCCTGAATGCTAGTGTGTGAGCATGCATCCACAGAGTATGTGCATGTATACGCTGTGTGATGCGTGAGAAAAGGTGTGGATCTGGATTACATCATCTCTAAATGTGCCATCAGGAGTTCCTGCATGAGAAGTAGAAGAAGACGCATGTCACATTTCCAATGTGGTGTGGTGTATACATATTGATTCCTTTGATTCCGTTCAGGGCATCTGCTTGCAGGGAAGGGTGCCCCTCAGGGCTATGTGTTTGACCCGGTATAATTGTGCAAACCCAACAACTGTGTCATTCCACCAGCATGAGCTATGATATCATTGCACCGTGTGCGTGTGTGTGAGAGAGAGTCTATGTGCCGACTGGGCTCAGCTCACTTTGGCTCAGCTGTAACACTAGTGCTGATGATGCACAGTTGGATGAGCAGGCAGGCAGGGCTCTGTTGTCACCCTGCGGTTATGTAGTGGATTGTAATGGGGCTCAGGAAACAGGAGAATGCATCAAAGTGGCTCTGGAGGTCATGCTTTTTATATCTGAAAGTAATGATATATTGTTTCATGCAAGGCTCAGAATACAAAAAAACTCTGAGTTACTCTGTCGAGGTCTGATACATGATCTCAGAACAACACAGGATTTCAGTGGAAAGGCTGGAAAAGGGAATGGGTGTCGTCTAATTGTCCTCTATTTCAGCAAACTTGGACGGGATAACAACAGTACAATTTTGGCTCTGAGTTTGGGTGGTGCACTAAGCACTATACAAAGAAGGACAATACTTGTTTGCCTCATTTACTTTTCTCACCCTCTCTGTTTGTTTTTCCTGTTCCTTTTAAAAGCTAAACAGAGGGCGTTTAAGGTGATGAAATTATAGTGTTTTGCACTACAGAGTGCCAGATTGACACTGTCTCACTATAAATGCACAGCTAGGTTGAGATGGTAAAAATATCCCTATAAAAACAAAATGTTTACAGTGCATTTTTAGTTATAGTTAGTTCACAGATTTCACATTCTAGCGCTAAGGGTGCAGTTACTTACCACTTACCACTACGTTTTCTATATACTTTCAGTATAAGCAAATCTGTACAAATGTTAGGGGAATTTTTTTTACAGCTCTCACATTGACTCCTGGCTAGTATGTATACAGCACAAGCTTAGAGCAAGCCATATAAAATACACACACTATAAGCACACCTCACAGTTATGACAATTTGGCATTTACTAAGAACAAAATGAAAATACTCAAATCCATGTAGGGGCCAAAGAGGTCCATGGGCTGTCTGTAATGATGTATGTGTTTGTCCCATTGGCCATCTGAGCTCAGAGCTCACCAGGAGGAGATGATGGTGTCTCAGCTGCAAATTGATAAAAGTCATTCTGAGTTGATTTTCACATGCAGGTAAACAGACAGTGGAGAATTTCTTTGTGTCTGTCAAATAGCTTGACCTTGTGTGGAGCTTTGCGTTAAACCGATTTTTGCTTTTCAGTTTATGGAATTTACTGTGGTATATTTTGGTCGGCATAGTAATTTTGATAGCTTGGCCCAAGAAACTCAAGCCTTAACCGTATATTTCTAAACCTAATTCTAAGCCAGTTAACACTTTGCTTGCGACTTTCTCCCACAATATCTTGCCTTAGACTTGAATTTGGGTCCTAAGATCCAGTTTGGACCCAGGGATTCAGTGTGCAGTTCCCCCCAGTAATCTCAAATGTGTCTCTGCATCAGCCTCCTTATACCAGTAAAGATGGTGCAGTCTTGATTTTAATTGGGTTAGGGTACTGTGTGTTTATCAGGGACAGCATCAACCCCAAATCCTCCATCTGCCTCTTGCAGTTGCACTTTGATTGTTTCATCTTAATCCCCCTATTCTCTGCTGGCTGGCAGCTCGACCGTCCTTTCGCCTGCGACCCCACTTGCATATGTGGTCATGCCAGTTTTAACCACAGGGGTCGGGGGACCACATTCACTCTGGGGGTCCAAAACAAATACCCCGTTATCATTAACACAGATTCCAGACACATTAAGTGTAGTGTAATTGTCTGTTTTGGTGGGTCGCTGCACTAAGCTGGTGCATGATTCATTTGCATAGATTCCCCCTTCCAACCATTACAAAAAAATATTAATTTCATATTTAAATATTCAGGGGTATGACTCTCCCTCTCCCCTCTTTCTTTCTTCTCTTTTTCTTATGTTTTCCTTTCTATCCTCTCAAAAACCTCTCTGGGAAATGCTGTCTCTTCCCCAGGGCTGCGGCGGGTTAGCAGCTGTTAAACAGAAAAGTTCAAGAGTAAATCTGCCTGTTACTGAATGTGAGGATAACCTAATTACGCAGGGCTGTTTTCTCTCCTAATGAACGCCACGCGGATTTGGAGTGCCAGGATTTTTATATACCTCCCCCCAAACTGTTTCTGTACCAATTTCTTCTCATCCCTTTGATAATGTGGCTGAACTAGCAGTCCCTCAGAGACTGGATTAGTCTTCATTCATATTGTGTATATTTCTCAGACTAATGATGTTTGTTCTGCTTTGCTTATCACACAAATGAAGATGCTGAAGTTGTCAAAAATGCTAAATTAGACAAAGACTATCTGTGCAAAAGTTGGATGTGTTTGTGAATCCCACTGCCCCAACAAATGCCAACATTTCAACCATTCTAAAGTTGTCTGTTCCTGAATGACCACCTTCCTACGGAAGTTTCTAAAAACCCTGAAGACCATAATTAGCTGTTCATGTGTTTAACTGGGGTTAGAGCTAAACTCTAAATTCCTCCAAAATTAGGTTTAGACACCCCTCACCAACAAGGTTATCAAATAGACTCAAATCCTATCAACATAATTTATTGGGACATTGTGAACTAACATTGGGTGATCCTGAAATTTGACAGGTTAGTGAAATTATTTAAAGCAGTGGCTTTCGGCCCTGGTCCTGGATTAGCCCCAACAGTACACATTTTTTTATGTTTCACGAGCAAGAACCACGCCACAACCATGAATGCTGGAGAATTATTTATTAAAAAAGTTAGGGATGAATAGGGAGAGGATTAAGTGGAAGGGAGAACGGTATGGTAGTTGATCAAGGCGTCTGGTGTTGGCGGCCAGAAGACGGAAGGCTCAGCGTGGGGGCATCATCACAGTTAAATGTAGGCTGAGTGATTAGGACCCCCAATACAACCTAGAAAGGAAGAGAACAGGGGATGGTAAAGATGGTTGAATGGATGAGAGAGGGAGGGGAAGCGAGACAAACAGTACTGTAAGGGGCGGCCCAATATAAGAAGGTTTTGAGAAGTCAGGTGATTGGTTGAAGCGTGGCCCCGCTCCCGAACTCAGTTTACTAGTTAACTCCATCTTGGATATTTGCAGGGTTGAGGTACTCCAGGAAGGGTTGTGAAATACTGGTTTATTTGATGTTACAGTTAATTGCTTAAGCAAAGACTATGTTCTCCTTTATTTTGAAATATGATTTAATACACACATAAAAAATTGTAGGCAAAGAAATCCCTGTGGTGAAATTCAATGTGGTTGAGTCCTCTCAGTGCACTATATCAAAGAAACTATGAGCTGGTTGTGTGCTATTTTTTTATTTATTTATTCTATATTTAAGTGTTAGTGGAATGGAAGTGGAATTAATGAGATATGTTTTTCTATTATCTGAACAGAGATCAGAGGGAGTTTTTTTCATGGCTAGCCATCAGAAGTCTTTAATGCTTCTGTCCCTTTAAGAGAGCGGTCAGATCACAGAGAGCCTTTCAGCTCTTCTCAGTGCAGGTTTCACCATGTCTATCTCCTATTCCTTCCACGACTCATCCTCTCCACTGCTTTCATTTCCAAGACAATCACATTGTAAATCCAGTAGGTCAGTGCAATTGGTCACTGAACAGGAAGTGTCTCTGTCTTAGGCATCCACTATCAGATGCTTCAGTGACAGTGGATTATCAACACCACCAGGAATTAATTTCATCTGAAGTGAAAGAAAAGCCACTATCATGGAAGAGATGTCCTAAAGTTTCAGCCCCTCAAAGGATCTGTTGAGCAGGTGGGACCAAAGGAAAGAGGGGCTGGGAAGTGGTTTAGGCTGGAGTCAGGTCTCTTTTGTATGTCCACTTGACTTTTATCCTGGTTTGACCTTAGGGTCAATAGACAGCAGCACACCCTTTTCCAGTTCACTGATAAAAAGGATGAATGCATGTATATGAGAGGGCACTTCAGTAGACTTCACAAGAAATATGCTCTATCATCTCTTTTAAACTTCATTAGAAAGAAGGGAACCTTGTCATTACTTGTTTTGGTCACAAGAGAGGGGACCACTTCAAGGCTACCAGTGGGGCCAGAGACAGACAGAATCAGTCATGCATGTAGAATACACTTGATTGGTGAAGTTTTAAGACATAGCTTGTCCTTTTGAACTTCTTGTCTTTTTTTAATTCTAGTTATTCCAAAACAGTGTTCTTTAAATGGCCTTATCTAGTGTTGAAAATATGGCCAATACGTGACTTGGCTTCGTGCCTTATCAGTGCACAATGTTTAGTGCAATAACCCTTGGTTTTTAGAGTTTTGTGTGAGGTGATGTTATATCCATTCACATTGTGGTTGTGGTATTTGAAAAAGTATGGACATTTGTGTCAGACATGCATGAAACCGGGCTTGTGTTTATCTTCCTGTGTTTGACCAGTTCAAGCAGGACCATGCGTTTCCTATCTCTGTGACATTTGAGTACTAGCAACTTGTTGGATTCATAGTCGTTCCATCAGGACTCCAACCTGCCCCTGGATGCAGTACCATAGCACCCATCTCTTTAGAAGAGCCACTACAGTGAATTACCGTCGACAGCAGAGAATTATGCCTCGCTTGATAACACAATACATCAGAACAATCATAAAAATGCATTTTATTGTCTGAGATTGAAGTGAAACCACTCACCATGCAGCAACCAAATCACCCTAAATGACAAAATGATGAGAAGGAAAGATTAGACAGTTAATTGCTGTAAATGAATTCAATTCCATTTCAGCAGCACCATGGCAAAGTGTGGTGATAACAAAATTAAAATTGCGACAGACAACGGCATAGCTGAGTCTTTTAAGCTTCTTTAGACTGTTGTGTTGTCTGGATTGGATTAGGTATAGACTTGTGTAAAGCATGTAATCTCCAGTTTTGCATTGTATGTTAAATTGAATTAACCCAGTTTTGCTGGTAGTGCGCAAGACAGGGAATCTAGTCCTATTCATTGGCACATATTGGTGGAAGTCTTCCATGAGAAGCAGTAAGAGGAATAGAACTCGAAATTTTTGAACATCCAGAAGAGTGGATTTCTCCTCAAAGATCCTGGAAAGAATCACGTTCATATGCCTCTGCAGCAACTACAGAAAAACAATGACATCATGTACAGGGTGGAGAACGAGAGCGAGTGAAGAGAGAGAGAGAGGGACATTTACATCACAGCGGGATATTGCTGGCTAATACCTAGTGTGCGTGGTGCGGTTTAACACATGCTGAGAAGGGTTAGTGTATGTCCAGTGGGGTTAGCTAAGAGGCACTAAACATGCACGCAAGCAGTCTGGTGTGTGTTTATCTGTCTAAGGGAGCTCCCCAGCACTCTCCATCTTTACTCTGCTCCCCCAACTCCAGGAGGAGTGCATCATCTGCAGTGTCGCCATGGTGACAGCCTCACGCTCCAGGACAACCCCACCCCCGTATCCCAACCCCCATCAGAGACGCACTGATTAGGTTGCTCTAGTCACCATGTGGCTGCGTCTAAATGTGTGTGTAATGAATGTGTGAACACCGTTAAGCCTGCTGGTGCAGACATTAGCGTGTGTGTGTGCGTTTGTGCACACCTGAGCTGCATGAACAAAGCCTTGGGCTCCACACTTTTTTTTCATCCCATTATAAACTCCCATTAGCACTTCATTTTAGTGTATGTCTGAAGTATCATTGTGCCGGGACAGTTTAACAGTGTACCGCTACCATACGACCCTAGCTGAGAGGTCACAGGCCACCCGCCAATAAATGCCCCTCCCCAGCTGTACATGAATGAAAGTGAGATCTCAGCACTCCACCACCGTTTACTCTGCCAGCCAATGGCATGCACCGCTGTGGAGCTCTCCGGAAGAGATGACATCATCTCCAGCCAATCGTAGCATAGCTCAAGGGCTGACTGCTGCAGGCTCAACAATGCAATGAGATATACAGAGAGAGTGTCTCTGAGGTGAGATAGAATGAAAGAGGCAGAAATGCAAGGAAGCATGTTGCGATATCCTATCGTTCAGTGCAAACACTAGATATGATGTTGAAATGACCTCAAACGCATTCTGGGTGCTATCAGGGGCAGATGACAGAAGGGCAGGTGTGTGTGTGCATCTGACAGTGATACCTCTCTGTGACCTGCCAGCCGGCATTACGAGGCAGATCTTCTTGCCAATGTGTATGTATGTGCATCCCTACTGGGACGATACGACTACTTGCCCCGGGGTTGCTGACCACACTGAATGTCTGAATGTTCAATACGCAGCGGCTTTTAACATTCAGTAAACACTTCATAACCTAAACCAGAGCGGCAACATTTCCATGTGCTTATGTTACAAGGAATAAAAACAGACCTCGCCCTTTTATCGCTCTCTTTCTCTCTATAGCCCTGAAACATACTCTATGCAAGTTTACAAATGCAGATGCGAATGCTTAGCCAATGTTTAGTGTGTTGTCCAATGGTCATTGATTAGATTAGATTAGATTCAACTTTATTGTCATTACACAAGTACAAGTACAAGGCAACGAAATGCAGTTTAGGTCTAACCAGAAGTGCAATAGCAGCAAGTGCAGGATATATACAATGGTTGCGTAAGTGCTGGGCATAAAAATGTACTGAATATATATAAATATGTATAAGTAGAGAGATGGTTATTTCTATAAACAGAACTGAATTTACAGATGAATATATACAGTGAATAAATATAAATATACAGATGGCTATTACTATAAACAGAATGTAAACAGAATGTACAGGTGAATATGTACTATGAATATAATATACAGATGGCTATTACTATAAACAGAATTTTACAGATAGAGGTATACAATAATATGTTAGGCTAATATGAGGAATATAGCATTGGATTAAGGTAGTGCAATAAATTATGGACAGAGCTATCCGAAAGAAAGTGTAAAAGTGCAGTGGAAAGTGGTTGCATATTGCAGTTAGAAGTACGGTGCAAAATGCAAATGTAAACATGGTTACTATAAATACAGTCGGCAGTGCAAATGAGCATATTCCAGTTAAGATATGGTGGTGCAAAATGCATAAGTAAACAGTTGTTACTGTAATAAACAGTCGGTAGTGCAAATAACAAAGTGAATGTAGGTGTGAGGTAGGAGAGTTTGCAGTTTATGAGGGAAGTGGATCAACGGGGGTTTGAGTTCAGTAAAGAGACAGCTCTGGGGAAAAAACTGTTCTTTAGTCTGCTGGTCCTGGTCCGGAGGATCCTGAAACGCCTGCCGGAGGGCAGGAGAGAAAACAGTCTGTGGGCTGGGTGAGAGGAGTCCTTGAGGATGCTGCGAGCTCGGTGCAGACAGCGTTTCCTCTGGATGTGCTCGATGGCAGGTAGTGGAGTCCCTGTGATGCGCTGGGCAGTTTTCACCACCCGCTGCAGTGCCTTGCGCTCCGCAACAGAGCAGCTCCCATACCATACTGCCACACAGTTGGTCAGGATGCTTTCTATTGCGCAGCGGTAGAAGTTCACCAGGATAGCCGAGGAGAGCTGATTCTTCCTCAGTGTCCTCAGGAAGAAGAGGCGCTGGTGAGCCTTCTTGACCAGGCTGGAGGTGTTGGTCGTCCACGACATGTCCGCCGAGATGTGGATCCCCAGGAACTTGAAACTGGAGACACGCTCAACAGCCATTCCATTGATGTGGATGGTGTCGTGTGTGCCTCTTGACTCCTTCCTGAAGTCCACGATGAGCTCCTTCGTTTTGGTGGTGTTGAGGAGCAGGTTATTATCAGCGCACCATGTGGCCAGGTGCTGGATCTCCTCCCTGTAGGCAGTCTCATCGTTGTTGCTGATGAGACCAATCACCGTAGTGTCGTCCGCAAACTTGACAATGGAATTAGTTCCATACACAGGCTTGCAGTCGGAGGTGAAGAGATGCTCGTTCTTGGAAACTCTTTCTATTTCCGTGTTGTTTCAATGCTAAAAGTTGCTCTCAGTGTGAATAGTGCTTTAATATGTGTTTTTGCATTGTAACAAACCTCAGTATTCAGGGTATTTATCTTAAATTTTAAGATAAATTGGGGAACTAGATGTGATGCTGGGGAACTTGATATTTGGGTACTCTGCTATTAATAAGTCCACAAATTTACTGATTTTAACTAGCTTGGGCAGGGTTATTTTCAAATTGTGTCTCATGGCTGTAGTTAATCTAAAGAGATATCTGAACAGAAAAAGACGATTTATGTCAATGCATCCTCTAGCACCCCTTCTGGCAGCACTGAGAGTCCAATTTTTATTTGTGTTGGATTATTAATTGCATTTTGACACATTTTGTAACACAACGATGTGTGAAATTGAGCTTGCATTCACACATCCTTTTTCTAAATAATGTAATGATCAGATGTGCTTATCTTTAATGTCAGTACATCGATAGGTCATCCCTATTTGTATAGGAGATTGTATAATGTGTGTGGGGACAGTTTTGACACATCAGTGACAGCTACGCTTCCCCTTACCCTGATGTCCTTCTGAAGGCTGATGTGTCTGTATTGATCAGAGAAAGTGATGAGCATGTGTATGCATCACGTCGTGACTCACTTGATAGTCATCCCTGAAAAATAGATGTGCTCAAGCACACTCTTACACATAGGCTACAATCACACATGCAGTTTAATGCTGCCCAATTATCCAAGTGTTTGAATGATAGTGTGAACAAACAAAAATCAATGACATTTGACATTTTCAAATCTAATCTGGGCCACTTTCATTGAAGTGTGTCTTCATTTTGAAAAGTTCGGTTGGAATTTATGTGATTTGACATTTAAAAGCGTACTCCACCTGAACATAATTTTTTAATCAATAAAACTCACACACAGACAGTTTTCCCCTACAATTTTCCTTATGAGCAAATTCAAACATAAAAACTACATAGAGTTTAGAGTTTCATTACGGAAATAATGTTGCCACAAATGCTGCCACTTATGTTGCCACTAATGTTAATAATATATATAATTCCTTGTGAAAGTATTCAGACCGCTTCATTTTTTTCACATTTTATGACCAGATGTGTAAAAAAATATTTTAAAAAGAATATGTTTGCTTAAATATTCAGATCTTTTTCTGTGGAGTTACATTTGGTGCCTTGACCCAGATTGGAGTGAGGTTTAGGGGGGTGAGTGTAACGGAGGCCAGCTAGTAAAGAATTATGCAGGTAAACGTAACTCCCCTGGCCTCAGGAGGCGCAGTAGCGACAGATGCTAAAGGCTGTGGCCTTTAGCATCCTTCTTAGTGTGCCTGCCTCCCATGTCCGAAACGCCAGTTCGAATCCTGGTCAGAGTGAGGAGAATAGAACCGGAGGGGTTACATTGGAGCCGTGACCCAGATGGGAGTGAGGTTTAGGGGGGTGAGTGTAACGGAGGTCAGCTAGTAAAGAACTGTGGGGGTAAACCTCACTCCCTTGGTCTCAAGAAGCATGCTAGTGACTGATGCTAAAGGCTGTGATTTGTAGGGTCCATGTTAACGTACCTGCCTCCCATGCCGGTTCGAATCCCGGTCGGAGCGGGTCAAGTAGAACCACATTTAAAGCTAATGTGAGCAACCTCACAAAAAAATTGGATTTGAGCAGAAAATAAGAATGGCAAAGAATGGTTTGTTTAATTGCAAAAACATACACACACATACACGCACATCCATAGCATTGCAGTTCCATCAGCAAAGGTCAGAGTATGATCCGTTAACATTTCCTCAAAGCACAAACACTGCCAGTGCTTGATATGTGCTTCCTAAAGGCCGCCTGAGCTTTTTCAGCCACTTCCTGTCATCTTTTTCTCCCTCTACCTCTCACTCCGTAGGTCTGAGAGATGGATGGTGGATGTGATGGAAGATGCCTGTAAGGTTACTCTCATAAATTCACTTGTATTGACCTTTCAAACTGCCCTTTCACTTTGAGATGGCACAGCGTTCCGTTCATGTGAATCCGGAAACAGCCTATGAGATGAACTCAACTGGATTGAGTTTAGCACATCAGATTAATTTTGAGTCTGTTGCCAATCAGATGAGTATATCCGTGTTCATAGCCCTTTTACTTTTATTGTATAACTGATGCTCGCCAGAAGTGCTGCCCAAAGTCTTTTATTGAATTTGGTGTCTTCATAATTTCAGCTGGTACGTCTTCCAGGCTGGGTAATTAATCTACGGCTGACATTTATTGATTAATCAATTGGACTTGTCTTTATATTCCTTCGCCAACTCACCCCTGCTGCAGTTTTCTCCTTTGGGGCTGAGCCCAGTGCTGCGTTGTGGGATGTGCAGTTTATTTGAACATAAAACAGCCCCTGGCCTTACACTTTTACACTAGTCTAATGCTCACACACAAATGCTGCTACTGTTCACAGACGTTGGATTCATAATGGTATTTGATGGGGTTATATTGATGTGTCCTTAGACCCCACAATCCATCAGTGCCTTGACCTTTTGACCCCTCACAACCAGTAAATTGGCTCCTAATTGGTTGCTCTCTTAGAAAAACAGGAAGCAGAGGTGTCTTCGGATTGCAATGGCTCATTGTGACAGTTCATGAATATTAACGCTTGTGCGGTCAGGTCAGATGACTGTCAGTGTTGCAAAAATATTGCGTCATTTGAAAAATGACTGCCCTTTCCCAACCTAGTGAGCTTCCTTGTTGTCGACTGCCTGCAGAGGTACTCGTGTGTTTGAAACAGGTCTAATGAGTCAATTCAATTACCATTCATTTTAAGAGTTGTCTGTATTTGCCACCAGAAGTCATTCATTCTCAGCTAGAGTTGGTGATTTGGTGATTTGAGGTGATTTGATAAGAATCTGCTCACAATTGGCTTTGGGTTTGCACGTGTTGCTAAGCTAACAATGTGGTCTAATAATCAAAAATATAGAACACGCATAGGGCCCTATTTTAATGCTCTGAGCTCATGGCCTAAGTGCACCTGTGCCATGCGCTTCAGCCCATGTCCAAATCCACTTTTGCTAGTTTAACAATGGAAAAACGGTCGGTGCGCAACCAACCTGAAAGCCTGTTGCGCTTGCACATACATTATCCATCTATAATGGATTATCAAATTAAAAAAGTCTAGGGTGGGACATGGTTCTGTTGATTGGTTGGAGGCAGATAATTTGTAAGAAAGAGGCAAGAACTAAATGATTGGAGAAGTCCAGCATACGTCACCAGAGAGAAGACATTTTATTGAGATATGATTGAGTTTTGATTAAAAGTTATAAAAAAAAATTTAAAAAAAAGATGTGCATAGATGAATAGCTCATAATTCAATCCAAAACTTCAATTTAGAGAGATAAATATCTGTCTGGGTAGACAGCTGAGCTCTAGGAATTAAAGCAGAGATATTATGTGTTTGCATAGACATTAACACTCTAACAATGAAATTACAGTATTTGAGCAGTTACAATTTTCAGCACTTGAGTTAACCATCACAATCATTATGTATTTTCTGAACATTACAGTTTTTGGTACTCTTTGTGGGAATTCAAATCTTGAATGAGGCTCCCGCTGTTTCTATGATTTCAGCTTTTTGTTACACTCACTAAATCACACGGCTGAGATGCTATTTGGCTAATACGGATGTCGAGGCATTTATCCACAGAGATGTGCTCTCTCCAAACCCGTGATGAAAGATAAGTCATGTGTGTTTTCCTGTGGTACTTGCCCCCCTCTATGACACCATATGCCCAAAACCCTCAGAAACACACTTGCTTTGAGCTGCTCCCCTAACACATTGGGACCAAACCACCCGTAGACCCCATATGGCCAGTTTTCTCTTGCTGCCTGTCCTCTCTCTCTCTTTCCCTCTCGTGTGTGAGCCCGGAGGGAAGAGAGTAATCAGGATGTTTCTCCTGCGCCTGTCAATGTAACAGGCCTATGTGTCACAGAGAAGCATTATGAACCGGCAGTAGCACACAAAAATTCACACAATCTTATGGGCCCAACCACAAATCATGAGACGTGGCCTTGCCTAAAGTTATGATGTCATGCATGAACATTTTTATCAGGGTTAAATAGTATGACTAATTGTCATTTCATGTGGTTAAACCTTCTTTGTAGTATTTTTATCATTATTTTGCTTTTTATGTCTATATAGTTTTATTTGATCATGACTTTTTGAAACTCTATTTTTATTTGTATTTTAGGCGTTTCAAAATAAACGTATTATCACAATTTTTATGAATGAAGTTCCAAATGTAGGTTCGTTAGGAGCAGTAGGTTCAGCCCTGTCAATCATCATTACGAGCGTATTGCATCCCTCCATCTCCCCATCTCCACATCTCTCCCTTCTCTCATTCTCCCTCTATGTAATACTGCTATAGGGGGATTGTGCTCAGAGCTCGAGCTGAGCCTTGGTTTCGAGCCTCCACAGAGGACAGCAAGCCAAGTTCGTTTACCATTAACTATTAAGACAGGATGGGCTGGCAAACTTGTGAAACAGTGTAAAGGGATCTTCATACATGAAAATAGATAGAGGAATTTTTCCTGTGAATCTATGTAAATGCGGTCATGTCGCCTCTCTGCATCTATGTAAACACAATGTATATATTTACAGTTAAGATCTGTCCAAATGGTCTAGATATGGCTAATTTTGCCTGATATAATTGACTCAAAATGTCATGAGGGGGCCCAAGTGGAAAGATACGCATCCTCTACACCAGTGGATACACCTCCACACACACTGACAGGAAAGGAAATAATGAACGAATCCACTCTCAGACAGACAATCATGTGAAGGAGCACTTCATTATCCAGCAAATCCCAGTAATTCCCAGCATTCTTCAGTTGAATTAGAGGCATGGAAGCTAATTCATAATTGATGCCTAATTATCAATCTCATTTGGAATGATCATTACCTATGCATAGGAAATCATTTAAACCCTGAGGCCTGATAGAACACAGGAAACACTCAGGGTTTATAGCAAAGACTTTACATATACAATGGCATGCACTTATATTATTATTAATGGGAGAAAGTGCAATGTGCAATATGTTATGTGCACATTGTGGACACATCTAGAAAAAACAAGAACTAGACCTTGTAAACACTGGTACACTTGCACGCAAACAGGAACTCAAGACATGCACAATAGAAACAAAATGTATGAGAGTTTTTGCCAGATTTCATTGGTGATTTCAAATATGAATGTAGCAAGTTAAAGGCTCGGGGAAGAAGGAGGTGGGGACCGGCGAACATTCAACATAAAGTTTTAATCTAAAAATAAACAATAAATTGAACAGCCCCTCACAGACGGCTGCCTTATATGAACAATAAAAACACCAACATAAATGTCAAGGCCTGGTCCTCTCTCATCTTGCATTGTCGCCACTCCTCCTTTTACCCTTCCGGAGCTCCTCTGTGAGACTCGAGACCGGTATGGCGCACAGGTGACGCACATTACCCGGCAGTGAGTCCCCCGTTCCCTGCTACTCCCCATCATGGCAGACAGCAGCAGGCTCCGGCCACAGGCAAATGATGGCGACTCCTCCACATCCCAGGCGGACGGCAGCGAGTTCCGTCCATCCCCCCAGCAAGTCACTCAAGCCCTCCGTCTCGAGCGTCCATGGTGGCAGACTCTGCTCAGCTCGATGGCATCGCGATTTTCCACGGCGACGAGTGGTCTTTGACAGCGCGTTCCTTCTTCCTCCTGTGTTTCGGCACCAATGTAGCAATGTTCAAGTTCAGAGAAGGAGGAGGTGGGAACTACCCCATATAAACATAGTAAAAACACTAACATAAATGTCCCAGGCCTGGTTCTTTCTCGTCTCCTCCTATCCTTCACTGGTGATGCACTTTAGCACTCGCTCTGTTCTCACGGCTCTCGCCCTGCTTGCCACAATAAAATTTTAATCGTAAGCCGGGTGAACAGATTTGGAGAATTTAATGTTTCCCCATTCAAAGAGATAGGAGCTTGACATGACTGAAAAAGCTACCCGAGAGGCATTTCATGCCTGAAAGGGGCTTTGGTTTATAGAAATCCTTGAAATGGAATGTATGTTAGCACACCCCGAATTCCCAGCAACACACCAGAACAGCAGATCAGTGGCTTGACATGTGCAGAGACCTAATGTTGAAGACAGAACAGCTGGCTGATGGGGTGTTGTCCGCATATATCCAACCAAAATTTCCCCCTCATTTCCCCAAGACACATTGCACCGCCCTTGAGACGTCCCATCAGAGGGGACCAAGCAGCATTTCCATGACAACAGCACAACCAGGTGTTTGCTCTCTGAGAGTTGAGGTCACAGTCTTGGCACATGAGACGTCTCCCCTTTCACACACCCAGCCTGTACTCTCCCTGTACCCTGTGTGACCCTTGGGTGAGCACAGCTAAACAAAATGCCCCCCGTGGCATGCAGCTGACTGATCGTGTTTGACAGGAGCATGTGTGTGTGTGTGTGTGTGTGTTTTGACGTGGGACTGACTGTATCAAAATGCTAAAGAGCTCCGTCATTTTTAATGGGCTGAGAGGGTTGCCAATAACAGGAACTGCAGGGCGGCTTTGAGATGACCTAATTCCTGCTCTGCTCTAAGCCGAGGTGGTGTTGCACTCTTCAAACTTCTACTAATTCTTGAAAGTGATATGCAAGTGTATGTATGTGCCTCGCTATTGTGTGTATTATCAATTAAAAATACCATGGTACTACTATGTTTTCTCCGAAGTTATGAGAGAGCAACTTCTGAGTTTTCGGACATGTTCCACTGTAATACCATAAAAAACTTACTGTGGAGTACCAGGTAAATACAATCACTCTACCGTAGTACCGCCACAGTATTTTTTTTATTTCATGTTGACCTTAAGAGTTTAAGTAAAACCTTTTTGCGAAACAGATGGCAGCCATACAGTCTGCTTCAAGACTACAAACTTCACAGTCAAGAGTCATTACAACAAATTTTTTCTGCAAAGCACAAGAGGGAGAAATGAGTGCAGAAGACAGAACAAGAGAGAAACAGAAGAGAAGGGGGGAGGATAGAGAGATTGAGAGGTCTGATTCCAAGCTGGAAAGACTGCTGAGATTATACAAGAGGTTTAAAATGTCACATTTGTAAACCTCAAGTTAACATTTTTATGTGCATATTCAGTAGGTCAATAACATTGATTGGACGAATACAGCTCAAGACAAACTGACTCATCCTGACCTGGTTTAATAACTGCTTGTTCATCTGTGAAAATGTCATCATCATATAAGTCTGCTCTGGCTGTTTTAAACAAATAATACGGTATCTTTATTCCAGTTAACTCATTTGCCTTGGCCTTAACCTAGGATTTAAAAAGATCATAACCCAGTGTTAAGCACAGTGTGAAAAGCTGAATGGAATCTTATAAGGAAAAAAAAACATTGCTAAACACATTTACACACACATCAAAACAGTCTTCAATCAGAAAAAAACTAATGTTTTAGAGGGTCTGATAACACACTGAGCTTACAAGTCCATTCACGATCCAGAGAGCATCATTCATGCATACTGAATTAATAAAATGTCCCACTGACCACTAACCCTGTGCTGCGTTTCTTAAAGGCGCTTCAGGACATTGACTCAGATACTCGAAATATGGAGATAATAACTTCACACACTGTAGTGACCTTTCCTTTAGCTTCTCTGAGACTGGCTGAATTCAAGGTTATAGTGAATTCTTCAATTAAAGGGATAGTTTACCCAAAACTGGAAATTCTGTCATCATTTACTCACCTTCAAGTTGTTCCGAGCCTGTATACATTTCTTTGTTCTGCTGTACACAAAGGAAGATATTTGGAAGAATGTTTATAACCAAGCAGATCTCGGCCCCCATTGACTACCATAGTAGGGGGAAAAAATACTATGTTAGTCAATGGGGGCCGAGATCTGCTTTGTTACACACATTCTTGCCAATATCTTCCTTTATGTACAGCTGAACAAAGAAATTCATACAGGTTTGGAACAACTTGAGGGTGAGTAAATGATAACAGAATTTTCATTTTTGGGTGAACTATCCCTTTAAATTTAGAAAAAAATGTGATTGTTTTTGTTGAACTTCAATGTTTGATGTAATAAATAGTTACAGAAAATGCTTTATTCACCCTAATGTCATTCCAAATGTATATGTCTTTCTTCCAGAACATTCAACTTTCTCTTATCCATAAAGTGAAAATATATGGAGATTTAGACTGTCAAGCTAAAAAAAAAAAAGCATGATAAACGTACTTAAAAAGCAGTACATACTACTTGTGCATTGTTATTGATATCATATCTGCCTCAAAATATTTTGAAGCAGCAAGTTTGATACTGAATGAGATCTGAGATTTGATCTACAGGGAGTGCAGAATTATTAGGCAAGTTGTATTTTTGAGGATTAATTTTACAACATTAATAATTAAACAACAACCATGTTGTCAATGAACACAAAAAACTCATTAATATCACAGCTGAATATTTTTGGAAGTGGTTTTTAGTTTGAGCTATTTTAGGGGGATATCTGTGTGTGCAGGTGACTATTACTGTGCATAATTATTAGGCAACTTAACAAAAAACAAATTTATACCCATTTCAATTATTTATTTTTACCAGTGAAACCAATATAACATCTCAACATTCACAAATATACATTTCTGACATTCAAAAACGGTCACGTTTCCTCAGCCTCGCTGCTCGCCTCACTTTTATTTCGTAAATCATCATTCATTTTCAATGTATGGACAAAACCATCTTGAAATTTCTTTTAACATCTCCTTTTGTGTTCTGTGGAAAAATGACTCTATATGAGCATTGTGTAAATTACAGAATGTTCATTCTTTGGTAACCTATTTCTTTAAGAAATGAACTTTTAGCCTCTTGGGTCATCTTACTGGACAAAGGAGCTGATCTGGGGTCAGACATATTTAAAGCATGTGGATATGGATGTTCATGTAAACATGGTTATCTATTTAAACCTCTTAAATATGCACAACATCAGCTTCATTTTTGTTAATAGAGTTGTATTAGATCTATTACCTCATTTGACCTTCATATGTGCTTGTTAAACACCAGAGAGTGTGTGTGGGTGTGTTTGAAAGAGAAACAGACAGACTGAGAGAGAAAATGTAAGAAACAGAAATCGTTTTAAGATGTAATATGTTGGGATGTAGGCCAGCGATTACAGAAATGGGGATTTGGTGGGGATTTGGGTGGTGTAAGACAGCAGGGATAGATGAAGGGATAATGCAAAGATGGTTTTCTGGGAGATAAGGGTATGATAGGGGCATTAAGACGGCTTAAGATGGGATAAAGGGACAACAACACTGCATGGGCAGCAGATGGACAACGTCTTAAAATCGGGACCCCTGGATCAACTTGAGGGAAAGGTCACAGGACTATGTGTGTTCTAAAGAGATGGCTCAATCCACAAACGTAAACACATCAAAGTTTAAAGAAAAATGTTTGTAATCCAAAATGTCATATTAACATTGTCCGATTACCCAGATATACTCTGAAAGTTTTGAAACCTACCACATAGACCAGTGATTGTGCTTAAATACCTAGACTTTACATTTAACAGCAAATATTAGCCCAACACAAAATGTCTTAAACATTAAAGCATTCAAAATAATTATGACCATGAATTTCATAACCAAAAATATGGACAAATATAGCTGCAAGCAGCAATTATTGGGGTTTAAGGCCTTTAAGCACATGCGTAAAAAGATACTATGTTTTATTTAGCAAGCATGTAACCACTTAGATCAGGGTTCCTCAAATCTTGCCCTGGAGGGCCAATGCGCTGCAGAGTTTAGCTCCAGCCCTGATCAAACTCACCTATCTGTGATTTTCTAATGAACCTGAAGACATTGATTAGCATGTTCAGGTGTTTTAAAACTAAACTCTTCAGGAAAGTGGATCTCATGGGCCAGATTTGAGGATCTGAGGATCCCTGACTTAGATCATAGATGGAAAACATTTAAGTATGCTCTGAGTGAGCCCATACATATGTGCGTGTAAAATTTAGTTTTGAAGTTATTGACATGTATATTCATGAGAGCATAAAAATGACCCATCAAAATGTTGACATTTGAGCATTATTGTTTAGCATTGTCGACCTATGTTTTCGAATTTCCAGCGGCTAATAGATGCTCAAATTTCATTGGCCGATGGCGACCATGTTTTTTGAGATATGCCAATGCCCTAATAGACAGGCATGGCACCCTGGACCAAGACACTGCATGCCAATTTTCAAGTCAATCGCACTAATGTTTGGGTGGTTATAGGCATTTTTATGTTTTTTTTCCTTATAAGCGCCACTAATAAGTGGCCAATTGTCGCAATTTTTTTTCATGTGACCTCAGATTGAGCTCATACATATGTGTCCTGAGTTTAGCGAAAATATCTTGTTCCATTTACAAGTTATAGCCATTTTAGTAAATGATGCCCCGGTCACCTCAAACATTTTGGCTCCCCTTAGCGACTGTGAATTGAAATGTCTTTTTTTTTAAATAATTATTGATATTCACTCTCCAGAAAATATGTCTGCTCTGGTTTGGTTCCGATCTGGCAAAAAACCTAGGAGTAGTTCTCAAAAGAAGGTTTTTCAAAAAATCCAAAATACCCGAAAATTTCTCCGCTATAAGACAGTTGAGCCTACGCCTAACGGCTTAGGAGCTATGAGCCATTTTGTACTTGTGACCGGTGTGTGAGTACTACCAGCTCTCAAAGTCTTACGGTTTGGTGTGCCTGGTCACTTTTAGGGGAGAGTACTGATCCTTGGAAAATTTAACAATGACAATTTCAACGCTATGTGCTTGAACCCCTAATTATTGGCCACAGAAGGCATTACAGATGATGTTAAGCATAAACCTCTTTGGTCAATTTGCTTTTTTTAGGTCAACAGTTGTTATGGTGGAGCAACTTAGTGAACAGGATGTTATAAAAGTAACTTGGTTAGTAAAAGTTAGTAAGAGTACTATCCCAAAAAAACTTTTCTGTCAAACTGTTTCTGTCAAACCTGTATGGCTATGGCATAAGGTGCTGCCTCATTTATTGCAAATTGGTGAAATTTTGTGGCCAAAATCAAGTCATTTCAATAGCAAGCCACGCGATCAGAAATTTCATGTGAGGGTGGAGGATTTCCCTATGCAGATTTCACATCGGGTTCAGGTGGTCATGTGGATTCTGATGGGGACAGTAGTCAAATGAGTGGGTAAATGTCTCAGTGTCCCTTTTGTCTATACAGTGATTACAACCTCACCATGACCTCACCAATTGTGGGTGAACTGTGCCTTGACCATGGTCATGTTTGTAGCTAGCTACCTACAGTAAATAGTAATGCCACAGTTGACGGTACATCTACCGCCGATAGAGGTACTACCGTTACCCAAAAATGCACGTTATGTACAACGGAACAACTTACTTGCCTTCACATTTACTTTTGCGCATTTCCAGAGTGCTTTATGGTCTAAATCACATTCCACATCAGTGTGGCAGGTGAATTTAACACCAGCTGTCCTGTTATCTCTCAAAGCATTGGGTCATTGCTCAGCTGGGCTGACTGGATTAGCTCTACTCCAGAGAGCAGACTCAATGGCAGGCGCTGACCTGTGAATCTTTATCTGCCATATCTGTGGTTTGTGTCAGCCTAATGGTTTTTTTGCGTCTATGGCGTTCCTTTCACCCAGAGGGGCAGCTGCACTCAATCACACATGATCTGAGTGATTGCAAAGGTTCTTCTGATTGGTGGAAATAGAATTAGGTGGGGGGGGATTCTGGTTAGATGGAGCGCTTCGATTGGTGGAAGAAGAGGATGGGGGTGCTGAGTTGAAATTGGTGATGAATCATGGCTGGATGTTATTCATGACAAGCCATGGGGGTCTGAAGATAAACACCTCTGAATGGGTTGGTGTTTGTGCCTGAATTTATTCAGAGATTTCCAAGGATTTTTCTGGAAAAAGAGGCCAAATTCACAAATCAACAAAAAACTCTGTTTGCTTTTCAGTTGTACTCAAAATAACATAGCAGACAGTGATCCCAGACCCATGAGGCTCTGATGTCAACCTTGCCTAAAAGGCTTCCAAACATAAGAATTCATGGTGCATTGTAACACAAATAGAATTATTTAAATAAAGATATTGTTTCTAGAGAGTAAGCATCACAGACCTAGATGCCAGAAGCTGTTATGAAGAACAGAAGTACAGTTCGTTCGATATATCATACTATCTTAAGGTTCTAGGTCAGAGATATTCAATTAAAGTTTCAGGAGGTCCAGTCTCCATTTCCCTCTTTGCAAACATGGCTTAAATGCCTATTAAATAAAATGAGCAGAGTGCATTAGGGTGCATTTCCAAGTTTCCAGCTTTGTAAAAATAAGAAATAATCAATCCTACAGACAAGGTAGTCTCTCCGAAGCTACGCAAGGTTAGACGAGAAAGTGTGCATTTGTTACCTTAATGGTTAAATACTTATGTATCTACTTAATTTTCAACAGATATCCATTTGTATTAAAATTATGAATGCAAATACTAAGCTATGTTTGTAAATGACATATATATTTGTATATTGTGGTCTAGATTGGGGTCTGAATCTGGACCATGGCCTACTAGTTGGTGACCTCGGTTTGAATTTCATAACCCATGTTTTCTGGTTTATCTGTCCATTGGAAAATTTGAGAAAGCATATTTGAATGATTGACATCCAGGTATCTCCCAACATAGCATATTTTCTGAACTGCTTGGAAGTGTAGATTTTATATCCCAAAGAGTTTGTCATCAGTTCTGTCTCTGCTGCAGATCATGTTCCAGGAAGTATAATTGTTTTTTTTCTCTTGCTTTAAAATGCTTGAGGTGTGTGTGTGGTGCATGGTACATATGAAGACACCGGGCCGACTTACACAATAGAAGGTTTCCATGACAACCAGAGCTTCAGTGCTGGGGGGGTGTGATCAGCATAGGTCTTATAACCCCCATTTTATCTCTCTTTCTATCTCCTGTATCTTGAATTTCTTTCTGTCCCTGTGCCTCTGTAGAGGTTACATTGTGAGTTTGTGTGTGTGTGTGTGTGTGTGCATGTGGTCAGGTCATTTCCCCCAGCATGCGCTTCATTAGACTGCCAGAAGTGCTTTCTCTGTGGAAGAAAGAGGGCAGTGAGAAAGACATTTTAGCCCTCCAGGAGCAGCTCTAAGTGGGGCAAGGGGACTTGAAACAGCGCAGGTGTCTCTCTGGAGTCTCCAGACATCAGTGTTTGAAAGCAGAAAGCAGCTTGATCTCCTTCGATCTCTCTTCAGGCTCTTTAATGAGTGAATCTCTCCAGAAATGACAATACCTGCATGCTAAAGCTTCTTCAGAACTCCTGTCTCTCTTCTCTTTTGATCTAATTTTGTCTCATCTCTTCTTTTCGCTTGTCACAATGCTTAGCTTTATCTTTCTCTCGCCTCATCTCATCTTGTCTCATATTGTTTCTCATCAAATCTCTCCTTTTTCTTGTCTTGCCAGATGTCGTCTTTTCTCGGCTGTCTCGTCTCTTCTTCTTGGGTCTCATCTCCTCTCACCACAACTTTCTTTCATTACTCATCTTGCCATAATTTGTCTTGCTCTCACCTTGTCTTGTCTCATCACACCTCACCTCTTTTCGTCTCTCCTTATGTCATCTTGCATTGCCTCGTCACATCTTGGTTCATCTCTCATCATCTCATCTCACCCCTTCTTTTTATTTCTTGCCTTGCTTTGTGTCACGCCTTTGCCTTGCTTGGTGTATTCTCATCTTGTCTCCCCTCACCTCTACTCTCCTTTTTTCTTGCGTCATCTCATCTTATTTCTTCTCTTCTATGCCTTTTTCTTCTGTGCTTGTTTCGTCTCGTCACCTTTTCATATTTTGTTTTGCCTTGCTCTTGTCTCACTTTGTCTCATTCTCCTTTTTGCATTTTGTCTTGCCTTGTTTTGTCTTGCTCTTGTCTCATCTCAACTCACTTTGTCTAGTCTTTTCTCAGTTCTTCTCATCTCTTCTTTCTTGTCTAGATTTACCTCTTCTTTTTGCATCTTGCCTTGTCTTGGCTCGCTCTTGTCTGACCTCACCTCACTTCGTCTCATCTTGTCTTTTCTCATCTCATCTCTTTTCTTCTCATATTGTCTCATCTCTTCTTTCTTGTCTCGATGCATAGCTTCTTTTTGTATCTTGCCTTGTTTTGTCTCCTTTTGTCTTATCTCACCTCACTTTTTCTAGCCTTTTCTCATCTTGCTCTTGTCTCTTCTCACCTCACTTCATCTTGTCTAGTCTTTTTTCATCTAGTCTCTGCTTTTCTTTCCTGTCCGAATTACCTCTTCTTTTTATATTTTATCCTGCCTTGTTTTGTCTTGCTCTCGTCTTATCTCACCTCACTTTGTCTAGTCTTCTTTTGTCTTTTCTAATCTAGTTTCTTCTCATCTTGTCTCATCTCTTCTTTTCTTGTCTTTATTCTTCATCTTTTTGTATCCTGTCTTACCTTGCTGCTTTTCTCGGCTTATCTCTCATCTCATCTCATCTCATCTCATCTCATCTCATCTCATCTCATCTCATCTCATCTCATCTCATCTCATCTCATCTCATCTCATCTCATCTCATCTCATCTCATCTCATCTCATCTCACATCTTCTTTTTATATCCTGCCTTGCTTTGTGTCTTGCTTCTCATCCTCACCTCTCCTCTCCTATTTCCGTGTCTCATCTCATCTTATTTCTTCTCTTTTATGCCTTTTTCTTCTGTTTTTGTTTCGTCTCATGTCACCTTTTCATATTTTGCCTTCCCTTGTTTTGCCTTGCTCTTGACTCATCTTACCTCACTTCTTCTCATCTCATCTCTTCTTGTCTTGTCTCATTTCTTCTTTTCTTGCTCTCGTCTCATCTCACCTCATTTTGTCTAGTCTTTTCTCATCTCTTCTCATCTGGTCTCATCTTTTCTTTCCTGTCCAAATTACCTCTTCTTTTTATATTTTATCCTGCCTTGTTTTGTCTTGCTCTCGTCTTATCTCACCTCACTTTGTCTAGTCATGTCTTTTCTCATCTTATCTCTTTTTCAATCTCATCTTGTCTCATCTCTTCTTTTCTCAAATCACCTCTTATTTTTATATTTTGTCTTGCCTCGTTTTGTCCTGCTCTTGTCTTATCTCACCTCACTTCATTTAGTCTTTTCTCATCTCATCTTTTCTCTTCTCATCTTGTCTCATTTCTTCTTTTTTGTCTCGATTTACCTCTTTTCATATATTGTCTTGTTTTGTCTCGCTCTAATTAATTCTCTTTTCATCCCTAGTTTTTCCATCTTTTCTCGCCTTGTTTTATCTTGATCTTGTCTCTTCTCTTCTCACCTCACTTCATCTTGTCTTGTCTTTTCTCAATTTGTCTCATTTCTTCTTTTCTTAGCTCATTTCACGTCTTTTCTTTTTGCACCTTGTCTCACGTTGTTTTGTCTCACATCACTTCATCTTCTCTGGTCTTTTCTCATCTAGTCTCTTCTCATCTCGTCTCATTGCTTCTTTTCTTGTCTTGATTCATCTCTTCTTTTTGTATCTTGTCTTGCCTTGCTTCTTTTCTCAGCTCATCTCTTTTTTTTCTTACCTTGTCTCGTCTTGTCTCATCTCATCTATTTTCTCAGAAACACGGTATGTGCAAAACATTATGTAAACAACTGAACTCACTCCTTGAATAAACATTAATAAAGTTGAACATTGGAAAAGGGTCTCCTGTAAAAGGCACCTCTCATAAGTCAATATAAACTCTTCATATCAGCCTAGCCCTGTTATCACTTGTGCACTGGGTTTTCCCCTTGGACCTAAATCAAGAATATATGAGACAGAATATCGTACCTAGTGGCCATCTTCAAGCAGCAAAAGACAATTACAGACGCCTCTATGAGATTACAGAGAGCTCTGGTTAGACCCAGGTGGAGGATTCGGCCCCTGGAGGCAGAGACAAAAGCAATAACTCCGTACACTTGACCTTGCCTCACTATCTTTATACACTTTACACACACAACTGTTTAAATGACAGTGGGATTACTGAAATCTAGCATCTTTTCCTGTTCCAATGTGTAAAAGATGGTCGTAGCGGGAAAGGAAGCAGATGTTTAATCAGTTTACCTCTGATTGAGAGAGGAAGAGACCATTAGAGCGACCCAGGACTGCAAAATTGATCCCACATCTCCCATATTCACAGCCTTGCTGAGCCCTGTTAGTGCCCTCAGCTTTGTCCGTTGTCTTTTTTATTGACTTCATTACAATGCTGCTCGTGTTTGGATTAGTTTTCCTGTGTCGCAGAGGGTTGAGACTTTCGCCTTGACCTGCCACACACATCGATTGCGCTTTCTACTGGACACAGAGCTCTGCTGTCTAAACAGACACACTTGGGACAGTATTGTTCTTTGGGCTAGACAAGAAAGTCTGCAGTGTGTATTTGTATGCTTTTATTTGTTTTCTAGCAGCAGGGTTAGATGTTAAATAAATTATAAAGAAGAAATATGTGCAATGATGTTCTGTGTGACTCAAATTACTTTTTAATCTCTCATAAATGGACTGATATGTCAGTTTGATAAGTGAGGCAATAAACCTTACAATTCTTGTTCAAGAATATAATTCAAGAGCAATAGTTTGCTCTATTACATGTTTGTGTGTTCATGATGTAGGTCAGTGTGACTTATGTGTTGGTTCTGTTTGTTTTTCGCAGTTCTCCAAGGAGAAGTACCTGCTGGAGTCGCCCCCGGAGAAACTCAGGAAGGAGCTGGAGGAGGAACTCAAACTCAGTAGCAGTGACATGAGGAGCCACGGCTGGTACCATGGCCATATTCCACGAGAGGTGCGTCTTTGCTTCAAGTTTTGTCTCAAGCAGTCCGAATTTTGACTAAACGACATAAGGTCTGGTCCACTTTGCAATCTGTTCTAGCCTAGTACCGTGCACTTAGACAGAAAGAGACTGTCTGACTGACATGTAAATCGTCCAATCATGGTTCATTTTGTTTTTGTCATTTAGAGGTGAATTTATGTGGAATCGATTTGACCACAATAATAGAGAAAAAGAGAACTGAACACAAATTATCCCATAATTTACTCACCCTCAAGCCATCCTAGGTGTATATGACTTTCTTCTTTCAGCGAAATCAGAGTTGTATTAAATATTATCCTTGCTCTCGCCAGCTTTGTAATGGTACTGTATAGTTTTTGAAGCTGCAAAAAGCACATCCATCCATCACAAAAGTAATCCATACGACTTCAGTGGGTTAATAAATGCCTTCTAAAGAAGAGCAATGGGTTTCTGTATGAAAAATATCCATATTTAAAACTTTATAAACTATAATCATTGGTTTCCGACAACGGCCGTACGTGTGTTCACAAGGGAGTTGAGTTCCGGCAGAAGGGTGACCTCTGACACGACATATATATTATTATATTATAATGTATCAAAAACCCATCGCTTTGCTTCAGAAGGCATTTATTAACCCAATGGAGCCATATGGATTACTTTTATGATGGATGAGTGCACTTTTTGGAGCTGAAAAAACTATTCAATGCCATTTAAAAGCTGGGAAGAGCCAGGATGTTTTTTTAATATAACTCTGATTGTGTTTGGCTGAAAGAAGAAAGTCATATATACCTAGGGTGGCTTGAAGGTGAGTAAATTATGTGATTATTTTATTTTTTGTGTGTGAACAGATCCTTTATATATACACTTCTGCTTTATTTGCTACTTAGTTTTGATAGCACTAACCTGGCAGTGATTTATTTCATCCTCAAAACTAAGGCTTGTTGCATCATCCCTAATACCTTTTTTCAGGCAGACCATTTAAAGCTCATGCCCTTGAAAGTTGTGTACAGCTAGCCAATCCAATTTGAACTGCTGATTTCAGTCAGTGTTTGTGTGCAATACAAAATGCATCACATGCTCAGTGAAAGGACTGTGGACAGTCTATGGCTATGCTTCCCAAAATCCCAATCTGTTGTCTGAGCAATGTTTTGAAAGTTCCAGTGTTTACACTCTTCAGGGAACCCGCCTACGAATGACTTATAGTCGTCTCTGCATGTTAAGCTGGAATGGAAGACAGTATTTTAACTTCAAAAAGATTACACACTTTGACTTTGAGAACAATGGATGTCAATGGGAAGTCCACACCATGATAACAAAAAAACAGTGTGCATTCAACTGGAGAAGTTGGCAAATAAAAACTTTTGTTAGCCATTTTAGAGGGTTTTCTGTGTGCCTTTTGTATATTTTATATGTTTGTTTGGCTTTTTCTGTTGGTGTGTGTGTGTGTGTGTGTGTGTGTGTGTGTGTGTGTGTGTGTGTGTGTGTGTGTGTGTGTGTGTGTGTGTGTGTGTGTGTGTGTGTGTGTGTCTGTGTCCTTTTTGCACCATAGAGCCGTCAAACTGCAGCCCACACTGTCTCTACTATGAGAGGGGCCATCTGGGCATTAGCATAATGTATTCCTGCTCAAGCTAGAGTAAAGAAAACTCCAGCCCTCTCTATTAAAACTATAGCTAGTCACCATGGTGATACACCCCCATGTTGCACTTCTGACCTCACCAAATGTACTGTTGCGCCATCTGCTGGAGTATGGAGAGAGATCTGTGTCTTTATTACATGCGATAAAATAAATGATCCGAGAGAAAAAAAAAAGTTTGAGAGAAAAAGTTATCACAATGATAGCAAAAAAGCATTTCATGAAAGAAAAAAAAATATTTGAGAGAAAAGGTTTTCATACCAATAGCAAAAAATAATAATATTTGAGACTAAAAAAAGTTTTGAGAGAAAGTATTTTCTCATAGAACATAAAAAAATATACATTTGAAATTTTTAAAATTATTTCTGAGAAAAAAAATCTCTCAAAATACTTTGAAAAAAACTCTCAAATATATATTTTTTTGCTATCAGTGTGAAAACATTTTCTCAAAAAAAAAAAGTGTTTCTCTCGAAACGCTTTTCTTTGCTCTCGATGCAATTTCTTGCTCTCTTGCTTTCACTGTGAGAATTGTGTCATGGGCGGGGCCACGTTCCTATTGGCCAGTCGGGTGAGCATCGTCTTGTCTTGGGAGTCGAACTGAATCATTACACCATTGTTCGGTTCACCTGCATGATACCGCCTCCGCCTTATGGCTAGTTTAGTTGAGCACGGACACTCCAATGTTTGGGTCAGATGACACACAGCTGGCTTAACAAGTTCAGCATCACTGAAGATTAAACGTTAAAAAATAGCACTCATATTCAGGAATGAGTGTATATTATATTATTTGCGTGCTAATCGCTAGTAAAGCTAACCAGCCATCATGCTAGGTAAACTTGCAAACTCACCTGGTTTATATACTATTTTTAAATCAAATGCCAAATGAATGTTTTGATTTAGATAGTTTCACTGTAAGTGAAGTTTTCACTAGTTTCGTAACGTTAGTTCACTGACAACCGGGGCAATTTCCCCTTCATTACAGACGTATCGCCTGCGATAATTAATGCGATATGGCTCAGCTTGTCAGTGAACTTATGGTAGTAAATGCCGCTCCATCTGAAAGCAGGTGATGGCGATTTACTACTAATCAAGGAACCGGCTTTACTGACGAGATGAAAACAACAATGTCCTCCAATATATCGCCCAGCCCTAGTTCATCATACAACCTCCTGTACAGTTTTACTCCATGGACTCACTATTTTGTTTTTAAGGTCAATATGATACATTTTCTGTTTGAACCTATAACTGCCCTATAACCTAAAATGATTATTATTAATGTGTTTAGCATCTGTATCTCTCACTGGGTAGGCTATAGAGCAATATAACTTACGCTCTAAAATCTTTGCCTTAGACGATGCAATTTAAATGGAGGAAATACAGATAAGTTGACATGAAGGCTATGCATATGTGAAATATATGCTATAAATATAGCAGCATAAATTTAACCTCTTAATGTTGCTCTCAGAGTGCACCAGAATGATGCATTTGATTTAAACGCACAAATTTCCGGCCGGGGTGCATACCCCAGGACCCTCTGCGTTCCCCTGAACTGAGGTCCAACCATCGTCTCTAAAAGTTCTGAGGGAAACACTGCTTACATAGTTACATTATAATTATAACCAACGTTAATGGCAAACAAAAGATCTTTACATGACTTCAATTCATATTTTTCATGTAGTCTCATCATTTCGAATACCCACACAGCTGTTTCATTTGTCTGATTGGCTCTAGATAGTTATAGGGTTGCCACCTTCCATGCATACTAACGTTAGTTGATAGTTGTACAGGAGGTTGTATATGATGAACAAACAGTTACTCTTCAGGTGCTTTGAGGCTAGCAAGTGCAAAGGTAGAAACTAGCTCACTACTCACTAAATAAGGCGTGAAACTATCTAAATCAAAACATTCATTTGGCATTTGATTTAAAAATAGTATATAAACCAGGTGAGTTTGCAAGTTTACCTAGCATGATGGCTGGTTAGCTTTACTAGCGATTAGCACGCAAATAATATAATATACACTCATTCCTGAATATGAGTGCTATTTTTTAACGTTTAATCTTCAGTGATGCTGAACTTGTTAAGCCAGCTGTGTGTCATCTGACCCAAACATTGGAGTGTCCGTGCTCAACTAAACTAGCCATAAGGCGGAGGCGGTATCATGCAGGTGAACCGAACAATGGTGTAATGATTCAGTTCGACTCCCAAGACAAGACGATGCTCACCCGACTGGCCAATAGGAACGTGGCCCCGCCCATGACACAATTCTCACAGTGAAAGCAAGAGAGCAAGAAATTGCATCGAGAGCAAAGAAAAGCGTTTCGAGAGAAACACTTTTTTTTTTTTTGAGAAAATGTTTTCACACTGATAGCAAAAAAATATATATTTGAGAGTTTTTTTCAAAGTATTTTGAGAGATTTTTTTTCTCAGAAATAATTTTAAAAATTTCAAACGTATATTTTTTTATGTTCTATGAGAAAATACTTTCTCTCAAAACTTTTTTTAGTCTCAAATATTATTATTTTTTGCTATTGGTATGAAAACCTTTTCTCTCAAATATTTTTTTTTCTCTCATGAAATGCTTTTTTGCTATCATTGTGATAACTTTTTCTCTCAAACTTTTTTTTTTCTCTCGGATCATTTATTTTATCGCATGTAATAAAGACACAGATCTCTCTCCATACTGGAGCAGAGGCACGCATCACATACAGCATTTAATCAACTTTCTTTTAAAACGCGCTTGTGTTAATTAAAGTTAATTCTGTTGATTCAGTTGTCAACAGTGTGAAGTAAAAATATTTTAACCAAAAACTGAATCAAGAATGCTGTGGATTACCACAGAAAGACGTTTTTAATTTAATTTCAAATGTGTTTATTTAAAAGGAAAAAATGCCACATTTCCACTGGAATATTCTAAGTGAAAAAAATAATTATTAATTCATTAATTTTCAAGAAAATATCGTCCAACAGTCTGAGATCTCACCTGGGATTCAAGACGAATTTTGGGATTCTAAATCTAATTTAGTAAATAGAGGGGAAAAATAGGTTTTTAATCATTTAAAACAAAGAATCGTGACATAAACTCAAAAATAAATAAACGTATAGTAGTCTGAGCATTGGCCTAGCAGTTATCCTCTGACATGTTGAGCTTTGGTGCTCATGTGGGAAATGTGGGTTTGAGTTCAGCTCGCAACATTTCCATTAAGAAACCCTATTGTTTTATTTATGTCAACAGGTTTCAGAAACTTTGGTTCAACGTAGCGGTGACTTCCTCGTACGGGACTCCCTGTCGACCGTGGGAGACTATGTCCTCACGTGTCGCTGGCAGCAGGAAGTGATCCACTGTCGGATCAGTAAAGTCCTGGTCAAAAGCGGACAAACGAAAATCCAGTACATGCTGGAGCATGAGAGCTTCGATTCTGTCCCCACACTGGTCAGGCACCATGCTGGCACAGGACGACCCGTGTGCCCGCGCACCGGGGCCCAACTGCTATGTCCGGTCAACCGAACGCTGCCGCTGAGGTACCTGGAAGCGACGTTTGCTTTAGCTGGTGGGAGACCAGGATCTGCACATTCACCATCGGCCCAGAGGGGGGCACACATCAAGAGACGCAGTGTTACTATGACAGATGGACTGACGACAGAGAAGATCATTCCTCACAGGTATGTGGCTAACTCATAGTGCATTTTTGTTTTGTTTTGTTTTGGACCATATTCATTTAGTGCTTTTGGTGACCACCAGGAGTTAAATTGTCCCAAAGTAACACAATAATTTATTTATTTTTTTTATTGGACCATATTCATTTAAATAGTTTCAGTGTCCCAAAATAACATTTTTGTTTTGTTTTGGCTTGTTTTGTTTTTTTTGCCGTTTTTTAATTGGACCATATTCATGTTCTGTGTTTGGTGACCACTAGGAGTTAAATTGTTTCAGAGTCCCAAAAAAACATTTTTGTTTTGTTTTGGACCATATTCATTTAGTGTTTTTGGTGACCGCCAGGAGTTAAATTGTTTCAGAGTCCCAAAATAACATAATTTGCTTTGTTTTGGATTGTTTTTGTTTTTTTATTGGACCATATTCATGTAGTGTTTTTGGTCACCACTAGGAGTTAAATTGTTTCAGAGTCCCAAAATACATTTTTTTTTGTTTTGTTTTGTTCTGTTTTGTTTTGTTAGTTTTTTTTAATTGGACCATATTCATTTAGTGTTTTTGGTGACCACCAGAGGCCTGTTGTATGAAGCTAGCTGAACAAACTCTGAGTTTCAGAGTAGGTTTAGAGTTGACAAATCCAGATAAATCCAACCTGGTTTAGATCAAGTTCAACGGTCTCTCAAAGCTTGGTATAAACGTTCTCTGTCAATTCAGGTTTAATCCAGAGTTTGCGATTAACTCTGAAGCTCATGCACCTGAAAGTGTGACATGTGCGACAAACAGCCAATCACAGTGTCCGTTTGATTCATTTCTCACAAGAGAGACGACGCAATTCACTTCTCTTCTGAAGATTGAGAGATCATTTTGAAAATTATCATGAAATTAAATGCGTTCACAAAGCAGGAATAAAACGCTGCTGCTGCAGTGAAAGTTTGAGAAGGCAGCTGAAAGAATATCTGACTATATCAACGCATGATGTGAATCAAAGAAAGATGCCTAATAATTATAGGTTCACAAAGAGGTCAAATGAATGCACGTTGTTTAAAAGAATTATGAATGCATGTATTATATTTATATTAATATTTGGCTACTTGTCAAATAATTTTATAATTATATGAATATATGATATATGATATGATATATGATATGAATTAAAAGTAATTATAATTCATATAATATAAATATAATAAATAATTAGCACCAAAAGAGGAGCAATTTTGTCTCTAAAGTTTTCTCACTATAAACTGCTTTAATTTGGAACGAGAGAGACAGGGGGTGTGGCTATGGTGATGAACACTGCTAAAAACCAATCCACCTTCATAAGCCCGATAAACCAGAGTTTGCTCAATTTAACCGCAAACTTACCTGGGTTAAAACCTAAACCAGTTTTGTGCAACAGGCCACAGGAGTTAAATTGTTTCACAGTCCCAAAATAACATCATAATTTGTTTTTTGTTTTTTTAATTGGACCATATTCATTTAATGTTTTTGGTGACCATTAGGAGTTAAATTGTTTCAGAGTCCCAAAATAACATTTTTGTTTTGTTTTGTTTTGTATTAGATTAGATTGTTTTGTTTGTTTTTTGAATTGGACCATATTCAGTTAGTGTTTTTGGTGACCACCAGGAGTTAAATTGTTTCAGAGTCCCAAAATAACAATATTTTGTTTTGTTTTATATTTTTCGACATGTTTCATGTTTCAACCCAGGATATTTGTATATTTATATTGGTATGTACAAGTCAACAATAGTTGTGAAATGTAAGCGCCAGTCTGCAGATTTTGGGCAGTAGGAGTTGACAGAAATCACAGAAAATTGCGTAGTATATGATGGGCATAAGGTTTTCCTTATTCCAAATTATCTCTAAAATTCAAATTTAAGTTTGTGCTTCACAAGCCTTATCTCCTAATCTTGAATATTTGGTTACATTCTTGGAGTTCAGGTATCTTAGATCAGGCATATTGGTGAGTTCAATAGGCCATATACACATGTGCCATAGATGCAGGAGTGATGTGCTCATGTAGGATGTCTTGTATTATCAGTGCCGCCCAGTCTACAGAGCCAGATGAGCCTCAGACAGTCGAGCCAGAGGTGAAACCAGCGGAGGGCAGCAGCTGGTGTGTGTGTGTGTTTATGTGTGTGTTCACAGCTGGCACAGACCCCCCTCCCACTCACTCCTCCTCACTCAGTTTTCCAAACAGATTTGGCCACATGGAAACCCTTCACTTGCTTCAGTGCATGTCATCACAATAGCACTGAATGTGTGTCGTTTAGAAGGCTTGTAGCTGTGGTGTGTTGTTTACCAAAATTAGAGGCCAAAAATACCGTATATTGCTAAACCTGGATTGTTTTGACATAAAGAATGAGGAATTTAAAAGCATGTTTGTCCTTTCCAGCCCCTCTACAGTGCACCATAAGGATGCCATGAGGAACTGCGCCATGAGCATGGATCAGATCCAAGAATACCGCTGCCCGCTGTCCCCTGTGGGGGAAGCACCTCTATCCCCTGCCTACAGCTCCAGTGAGTCCACACACACTCTCATGCATGTATCTGAACATTTAAAGATCTATTTCTGCCTGATTTAACCAATAAAAAATAGTTTTGTTGGTTTAAATTAATGTATATAGGTTGGTTCAGTGAAGTTAAATAATATGTTTTACTTGTTTAAGTATTTGCATTTCAGGCTTTTTTTTTTGGCAAATTAACTCCCTTTGGCATGGACTTTATGCTTTATAACTTTCAGATCATATACATGCCCAAACAGCTAAATTACACACTAAAGGACAGGTTAAAAAAAAGCACAAAAGGTGCCTTTTAAGGCAGGGGTTTTCAAACTGGGGTCCGGGGACCCCCAGGGGTCCTCCAGAAGGTCCTAAGGGGTCCCCAGAAAATTTCAGAGAATAAAAAGACAAAGCAAAAATGGACAAAGTCTACCAAATATTCTGTTTCATATCTAAATGTTAGAAATGCTCCTTTCTTGCCATATACATAGGCTACTTTCCAGAATTGTATATGTTTGCGTTGTATCTATCTCTAGTGAGTCCCCTTTATCTTGCTCACTGGGGTTGTAAGGCAGTATTCTTAACGCAGTACGGACGCTGCTTACATACATTTATTTAAAAAAAAATCTTTGGGTTTATACATCCAACATAAAGTATAGCCAAATTATTAAGTTTGGAAACAATATTTTGTGCTTATAATGTCACAATTTATCTAACAGTTTAAATGTTTGTTTGTTTTTTCCATTAAAATAGATGGAATTTAGGATGGGGGTCCCTCATAAAAGATTCATCATATTTGGGGGTCCTTGGCATCATAAAGTTTGAAAACCCCTGCTTTAAGGAATAGTTCACCCAGTAAAATCTACTGTTTTGTCTCTCCAGTTTCCCGCCACAGACATGGCTCAGGTGGGCGTATCCTCGCCGTAATCCCGCCTTCTCCAGTGATGCGGCGCTCTAGTGATCCCCATCTCTCGCCATCCTCCTCCAATAACAACCTTCCCTGCTCGGACACACCCCCTAGCACCCACTCCACACCTGCCCACGGTTACCCATCCGAGAATTCGGAGCAAGGCGGCAGCTACTGTGAGCTGAGACCCGGACAAGCCCCCACTCCTCCCTGCAAGAGCTACGTAGAGAGGCTGAGGGTGGAGGAGGGCCAAAACACGGGCTCTGGTGCTCCAGACGGGGTGGAGTGTTTCATGCTCCCCCTGGTGGAGACCAGCTCCTCCTTCAAGCCTGGGAAATACCAGTCGACTCTTCTGCCAGCTGAGAATAAACCTCTGGAGATGAGTGTGTTGAAGAGGGTGAAGGAGCTGCTGGCGGAGGTGGATCCCAAAACAGCAGCCAAGCACATCACCATGGCTGACTGCACGGTAAAACACACAAATACACTGCCACCAGAACAAACTGGCACTCCTTATACATCACATTAAAATACATTGAAATTGACTAAAACTATTATTTTGACTATTACTTTCTTAACCATTTAATTATTATTTTTGTGACTTCTTTTTTATTATATTTTTTAAATTATAACTATATACAACAATGCCCAAGATTTGCCTAGGATCAAGAAAACTGATGAAAATGAAGAGAACGGCAGTAACAATCAACAAAACAAGTGACAGACAAAATAATACCCATAACCAGAAAAATAAAAATAACAAACCAAAATAAAAATAAATGGGGTATCAAGTACAGCTTACAGTTTTAAAAGATCAGATAGAGTGGCAATAAGGTCTGACCAAGATTGTATTGTATTGGCTCCATGCACGAAAAAGCGCAATATCCATCAAATATGACATCCAAGTAGACGTAACTAGGTCGATAGTTCCAACCACACTTCTAAAATAACTTTTTTTGCAGCAGCAGTAAGAGCAGTTGACAGAGTTTTATTTTGATAAACAGACAGTTACAATGCAGAATCATCAAGTGAAAGTAAAATTGATGGGTCCTTTTGGATCTGGATCTTTAAAAGATCCAATAACAAGTCCCGAACCATGAACCAGAAGGACTCTATCCAGGAAAAGTCCCTAAGCAGGGAGTGGCATAAGCCCTATCTATTATTTATGACTATGTTAAGTTCTTTTTCCCAAAAACCCATAACTGAAGTATCTGAATATTGTCTTTTCCCTAAGTGATTCATAGTTTATACTCACTAAACCTCTGCAAAAAAAAAGTATGTTTTCCCCCTTATAGACCATTTTGAGTTGGGTGCAGATTTGTAAAATGAAAACAAATAATTATAATTATAATCAGTGGCGGCTGGTGATAACTATTTTTTTTTGGGGGGGGGGGGGGCGTTTTTTTTCTCGGTGGGGGGCAGTATCAAGATGCATGTTGAATAAATTCAAGCATTAAAGAGAAAACAGTGTCTTCACTTTTATCTTTTTACATATTCATTTCCCACATATAACTGAATGAGGAAAGGAAAAACAAAACAAAACAGCAACAACAGACTAGCATGTTGACTACTTGAACATAAAATTTGCTCTCCTTTCTTTCTGGCCAGCAAATTTCTCAATGACTCTCTGATCAAAGTCAATCATCTCAGTAGTGTCATGACGTTTGCATTGTTCAGTCAGATATTTGAGGTCTCTTACCCCCATTGTTGTCCACAAAACTTCAGTACCGACACTTTGAAATAAAAGACAGGGAAAGCAATAAAGGGCATTGCTAACAACACATCCAGCCAGCCACTTACGTTTCTCATAACAAGCGCGTGAAGCTCCGAGAGCAGCTTCATCCTCTGTCACTGGCCTGCTGCTGGATTTGTAAATCGGGTTGGTCCGGGATCCTTTATCCTTTTTTTTTCTTCCAGCGAACGCCTTGTGAAAGAATTTGGTTTAATTGCTGCCATCTCTACGAAAGTGATCATCCTAATAAGGTTTTGGCGGAGTCGGAGTGACGATGTCACCCGCGCACTTTCATTGCCAAGAACGTAAAGTTGAATGACAGGTGACGAGAACCAATCAGATTTGGATAAAATAACACGCCTCCAATTCTGGTCCGCCAGGGACGCAGCGACCTGCGTCCAGAGGAGGATCTTTAAGAAACCAATTAGAGACCAGCTTCAGGTCACATGCTGCCTGTAGATTTTTGTACTCAGATAGACATCCATTTGTCCGGCGTCCCTCCCGCATGAAACATATTGAAGAACATATAAAATAGTTAACCGATCAAAGCCAGTTTTTATTAAATGCTGAGGCTCTTACTAAGAGCAGGCACATCGTATGAGTAAACTATTTTATTTTTATATCATTTTTGTATACATGTATATTTCTGGAATTTTGATGGGGGCGGCGCCCCAGCGCCCTCTATTGACCAGCGCCACTGATTATAATCATTTATATAAAGTAGTGCTGTCAAATCGATTAATCGTGATTAATCACATCTAACATAAACGTTTGTAAATACTTTATATATATGTGTGTGTGTGTGTGTGTGTGTGTGTGTGTGTGTGTGTGTGTGTGTGTGTGTGTGTGTGTGTGTGTGTGTGTGTGTGTGTGTGTGTGTGTGTGTGTGTGTGTGTGTGTGTGTGTGTGAGAATGAAAACAAATAATTATAATTATAATAATTTATAAAGTAGTACTGTCAAGTCTTTAATTGCAAAGTAATTGCGATCTAACATTAAAGTTTGTAAATACATATATATATTAGTGGTGGGCTGTTATCGGCGTTAACGTGCTGCGTTAACGCGAGACTCTTATCGGGCGATAAAAAAATATTGCCATTAATCTATTATCAAAGTTGGGTTGGGAGCTGGGTCTATACTACGCAAGTTATGATGACTTTCACCTTGATATTTTAGCGCGGATGTACACCTAGCCGAATTGCACTGTAGGGGATGAGAGAACGAGTCTTCGAACCCGTGTGTATGCCTACAAGTGTTGTCAAAAATATCCATATTTAGCTATGTATCGATACTGAAATATCTGAAACGATACAATACTCATTTTCTACAGTATCGATATCAGCTGCGCTCTCCTCTCCGACGGACAGCGAGTGACACGCACCCGCCTCCTTCTCATTCAGTCCGTTTAATCCTCTGAACATTGCGAACGGGTGTTCTGCTGGACTTTTGTTAGTATTGGTGTGACCGGTCTGAATTTCGCCCGGGGTTGCACATAATGTTAATTCTACTAATTCCCGCAGATTTCGCGCTCTCATCTGAAGCGCACACACACATACCGTAATAAAGCCGTCTCTGACATACAAGTGCAAAAATGAGCTCCTTTTCTCAGCTTATTATACACTCAAAAATTTCTTAATGCCCATCTTGGTGAGTTTTAACGTAAACACAGTCGTAACCAGCTCACAGGAACAGTGTTTGGATATGCGTGCATCAGGTCTTAAAGGGACAGAAGTTATTTATTATTCAAACTACAAAAAGACAAACGATCACTTACGAGCACACATATTCTGAATGTCTTCGGCAGAATTCAAATGAGCCATTTTAATCTAGATTAATCTAGATTAAAAAAATGAATCTATGCCCACCACTAATATATACAGTATATATATATATATATATATATATATATATATATATATATATATATATATATATATACACACACATATATATACAAATATGTATTCACAAGCTTTTATGTTAGTCGCGAACTGGCGATTAATCGCATCTAACATAAAAGTTTGCAAATATATATATATATACACTCAATTTCACACAATTTTTCTTAATTTTTTCAACTAAATATCCAAATAAATCTAATTATTAAACTAAATTAACCATATAAACTAAATTACTGATCTAATTACTGATCTAAAGCCCACACTGTCACTGTATCATATTTTAATGAACTGATGACATCACCGTTTTCTCCAGAATGGCTATACAGCTGAATAAAATTCTGTTGCATTATTTTGCTGTTTAACACTGTAAAGCTGCTTTGAAACAATCTGCATTGTTAAAAGCGCTATATAAATAAAGTTGACTTGACTTGACACACACAAACGTATGTTAGATACGATTAATTGATATCACAGCACTAATATAAAGTATAAAATATATACTTTAGTTATAATAAAAATGCTTTATTCTTAATTGTATAAAATTATAATATATTTTAATCAGTCAGTGAAAGCTGTACATGTAGAGAAATAATAAACAGATCATTTTTCTTCAGGTCTGGTCACATGGTCTTAGTTATGGGTCAGACTCTGGTTTCTTTTAAATTTACTTTTTACTTATACCTGATTAATACCGCATTCATATTTCCAAACACTGAAAGCCAACAACATCATGTAAGGCACATCTGATCAGGTCTGGACAGCAACCAAAACCTTTTTATCTGTTTGCGCTCTCAATGGTTAATAAAAACCTTCAGGGTTAATAAACTCTTTCCACACTGCTGTGTAACACATTCATCTTGTGATGAGTTCATGGCTAATTAAATGTCTCATGTTCTGACTGTGAATATATTAGGATGGGAATTAAGGGGTGGGGTTGAATATATTGCTCTAGTAACTGTGTGGCCATCGGCAGGTTGCTAGGATACTGGGCGTTACCAAGGAGATGCAAAGGATGATGGGAGTGAACTCTGGGCTGGAGTTGCTGACTCTTCCGCATGGACACCAGCTGAGGCTGGATCTGCTGGAGAGGTTAGGAAACACATACACATTTACATACATATCAAAATCAGGACATTTCATTTGTTAAGTTAAAGGAATAGCTCAGACACCGACAGTGTGCATCAACAACCGATGACGTTTAATTCTGTTGATCAGCAATTAATTCTATTCCAAGCAGCAGACAGAAATTTTTAGGTAAACAATCCCTAAGATAATTTACAGAATTATTGATAAAGACAATCATTTAAAATAAAGCCATATAATTTAAAAAGAAAAAATGAAATATTACAGTTTTTTATTAAGCATTTAATTCGTTTTTTTATTAAAGCATTCTTTCGAAGAGTGTTTTTTGTCCAAAGTATGTCTAGGTCAGAAACATGGCTGTAAATTAAAGAAATGAATACTTCAGCAAGGATGTGTTAAATTGATCAAAAGTGACAGTAAATATACATTTATGATGTTACTAAAGATTTATATTTCAAATTAATGCTGTTCTTTTGAACTTTCTATTCATCAAAGAATCCTACAAAAAGTATCACCACTTCAGCACAACTGTTTTCAACATTGATAATAATCAGAAATGTTTCTTGAGCATCAAATCATCATATTAGAACGATTTCTGAACGATCACTGAAGACTGGAAGAATGATGCTAAAGATTCAGCTTTGATTGCAGGAATAAATGACATTCTAAAATATATTACAATAGAAAACAGCTATTTTAAATTGTAATCATATGTCGCAATTTTACTGTTTTTACTGTATTTTTTATTAAATAAATGCAGCCGTGGTTCTTCTTGTTCCACTGCAGCTGTATTTGCTGAATTTGGAGTGATCAGCTATACTTTCCTTGTCTCTTGTTCAATAGGTTTTACACCATGTCTATAATGATGGCGGTTGACTTGTTGGGCTGTACGGGCAGCACAGAGGAGAGAGCCGCCCTCCTGCATAAAACCATCCAGCTGGCTGCTGAACTCAAGAGCAACATGGGCAACATGTACGGATTCGCTGCCGTCATGAGAGCCCTGGAGCTGCCGCAGGTGAGAACACACACCTCTCCTCAGCAAACCGTAGCACAAAAGTGCAGGATGACTTAAGGGATAGTTCACCCAAAAATGAAAATTAGCCCATTTTTTACTCATCCTCAAGTCATCCTAGGTGTATATGCTATTCTTCTTTCAAACGAGTAAAATCAGAGTTATATTTAAAAAGTCCAGGCTAATCCAAGCTTTATAATGGCAGTAATTTGTTGCCTGTTTTTGAAGTCCATAAAAAAAATGCATATGTCCGTTAAATAACGTGCTCCACACGGCTCTGGGGGGTTAATAAAGGCCTTCTGAAGCGAAACGATGCGTTTGTGTAAGAAAAAAAATCCATATTTAAACCTCATAAAGTAAAGTTCTGGTTGATCGCCTTCCGTGGAAAAAGTGTTGAAAGTGCCTCTCGCAATTCAAAATGCGGACGCGACGTCTGATGAGCGTAACTGGTAGCATAAGCATTTTGAACCGCAGAGGCACTTTCAACACTTTTTCCTTAAATTGAATACGAAAGGCGACTGGCCAAAACTTTACTTTATAAAGTTTTAAATATGGATATTTTTCTTACACAAATGCATGGATTCGCTTCAGAAGGCCTTTATTAACCCCCCAGAGCCGTGTGGAGCACGTTATTTGACGGACAGATGCATTTTTATGGACTTCAAAAACAGAACAACAATAGCTGCCATTATAAAGCTTGGATTAGCCAAGACTTTTTTAATATAACTCCCATTTTATTCGTTTGAAAGAGTTTGTTTGTCATATACACCTAGGATGACTTGAGGGTGAGTAAATCATGGGCTAATTTTCATTTTTTGGGGAACTATCCCTTTAAGTGCCAAAGTTTAAGAGCATGGTTGAACAAGAGACAAAGAAAGTACAGCTGATCAGCTCATTTTTGCTGGCAATATTTAATAAGAATCCATGCGATCAGGAATTCTGTGTAAGAACAAATGATTTCCTCACACAGATTTCATGAATGGTTCAAGTTGTTCTCCCAAAGCAGGGGAAAGAAACAAGCCTGGACAAGGCGCAAAGAATCATTAAAATGCCAGCAAGACATGAAGGAAAGAACAGAGACAAGAATATACATGACTAGCAGGTTCAGATAGATAGACAGACTCATGTTAAATGTCCTGTGATGGTTGTTTAGATCTCACGGCTGGAGCAGACGTGGATAACACTGCGACAGAGACACACAGAAGGGGCCATCCTCTATGAGAAGAAACTCAAGCCATTCCTGAAGGCCATGAATGATGGGAAAGGTAAAGCAGAGTGTCACTCACTTCACAATGACAGTAACACAATAAAGAATCGTCTTTAATGACAAAATAATGTTAATATCCTACACTACAAAAACATTTTTACTAGCGATTATTAATTATATTAGTAAACTGAGACCTGAGTAAACTATTAAAAAAACAACAGAATTACATTGACAATATAGTGTGTTATTCTTAATATTAAATTAATATTCATTACAATTCATATTAATGTAATCATAGTATTTATAGTTTTATTTATAAACTTTACTGAATTTAAATTCATGTTTAAGTAAATTATTTATTTGAAAAATATTTATAATTTATTAAATTTGTATTGTTATTATTATGTTACTTGTGTATTACTTTATTTAATTTATTATATTTTTAGATATTTTATTTAACATCCTCACCTCGTGTCATTTTGAGCCAAACATTTTTTTTTATTTTTTATTTTTTATTGAGTGTTCATTGGAGTGGTACAAAACCTTGTCAGTTTTATCACACGTGAAATTGGAATGCACCCAATTGACTGGATCCAAGTTTTTGTGGTTGTAATAAAAAAAAGAAGAGATCCTTCCCTCGCGGGTCCAGTTGACCCCCATTGGAATCTATGTAGCCTGGATGCCAGCCGAACTTAGCCCCACCCACAACATTTTAACTCGGGCAGTTCGGTCTGGACTTGAGCCGTAGAGAAGTAATTATGCCCGAACAGAAACTGTTCGGACCAATGAAATTGTCAGGGCGGGCTTTAGATGATGATGGACAGATGATAAACAGTGACGTTATCATCCACGTCATCAAAGGCGCTTGCTTGGGTTGAATTTGTTCTAATCCTAAACGGAGAACTTGTTCGTATATGCATTCACCTTTACTATTTATATCACTGTATATCACATAATTGGGGTCACTTCAACCCACGGACTTGGCAACACAGTGCAGTTGAGTTCTGTTGACATTTGACAACTAATGTTATGCGTCGCTCCGTTGCTCTGATTGGTTGTAGGTCTATCCAATTGAGGTCTTTCCTGGTTCGGTTGAAACACGCCCCATAATCACAGCCCAACGGAGCAGTATCAGACTCAAATTCTGACTAGAATTGAGTATGACGACGTCAGGCTAGAATTTATGTGAAATAGGGGGGAAATCCAGAACACACACCAACACATAAATGAAGGGATGAGACCATAGAACATCATCAATGCAGAACACATACATACACACACACCTAGAAATTCCCATTAAAATAAATATGGGAGGGGGGGCGGACATATAACGGGGCAAGGTTTTGTTTTGTTTTTTTGTTTTAAAATAAAAATCGAGCAGTGACAATGCAAACCACACATATATGAAGTAGTTTTATATATATAATGGACCTGCGAGGGAAGGATCTCTAGCCCTTTTTTCTTTTTTTTATTACAACCACAAAAACTTGGATCCAGTCAATTGTGTGCATTCCAATTTCACGTGTGATAAAACTGACAAGGTTTTGTACCACTCTGATGAACACTCAATTTTTTACAATTAAAAAAAAGAAAGAAAAAGATTTTTGGGTGAGGGTGTTAAATGAATTTCGGGTCAAATTTCAGGTCAACACGTGGTGAGGATGTTGTATATTTTTAAAACACTTGTTTTTTAGATGTATTATTATCTCTTTCAGAGACCTGTGTCCTCTCCAACACCTCTTTCCCTCACGTGGTGCCGGTGTTGTCCCTGCTGGAGCGCGGGGTGGCGGCAGGGGAGGCGCTGGAGTCGTGGGAGAGTGTGGAGTCTGGTGTGGATGTGGTCATGAGTCACCTGGAGGCGGCGCGCACCATCGCTCACCACGGAGGACTGTACCGCACCAACACTGAGAGCAAACTACAGGGTAAACTTATTAACCTGTGTTACGCCTATGCCTAAACTTGACTCTGACCAATTCCAATAGACCAGAAGTAAAAAAAAACCCAAATGCACCCCCTCTATAGGCATGCATATCTACTACAAAACTATGTTCATGGTAGCTTCATCCTCAGAGGTTGTCAGGGGTTTTTCAAAATATATATATTTTTAATTGAGGGGAAAAAATTGAGATTTTTGTGCACTTAAAAAGTAATTAAATATGTTTACCATGGTGTTTATATATATCAAACCGATTAATCGTGAATAATCGCATCCAAAATAAAAGTTTGTTTTTACATAATATATGTGTGTACTGTGTATAGATTTATATTTTTAAAAAAATTACATTTTACATATTTTACTACCATTTTACTAAAATATTTATATATATAATATAAATTATATAAATATATATTATATACAGCATATACATGCAAATATTTCTTAAATATATACATGAATGAGTGTATTTATCACTCTAAAAAAAAAAGGTATATGGCACCAAAAATGGTTCTTGGCTCGTAATCATAGGGGAACCTTTTTAAGTGCTATATAGCTATATAGCTTTGGTGGTTCTTCAGAGGTTCTTCACCGGTTCTTTGACTAAGGTGCTATATAGCACCGCTAACTAAGGTGCTATATAGCACCGCTACCATATACAGAACATGTTAAGAAATGGTGCTATATAGCACCAAAAGTGGTTCCTCTATGATTACGACGAAGAACCATTTTTGGTGCCATATGGAACCTTTTTTGAGTGTATATACTAAAGCCCCGTTTTCACCGAAATTACCCGGAACAATTTGTCCCAGGAACTCTTTTCCTAGGAACTCTTTTTCCCCTCAGACCTGCTGCTGTCTAAAGTACCGTGAAGATTAGTCCGGTGACGTAGGACTGCGCGCGACTTTCTAGAGCCCACTGGATTTCGTCCTCCGCAAATACACTTAATAAAGCCTGAACCTCGTCGTCGGTCCATCTGCCGTTTTTTTATACTCCATTGTTGATTTGAATAGCAAACAACTCTTACTGCATGCACCGCAAAAGACTTTTAGGTTGAAATAAAATGCTGCGTGAGCTCAACCAATCAGCATGTTCAGCGCTCAAGTCCCACCCCTGAAAGTTCCTGAACTTTGAAAAAGTACTACCTCACTCGCAGGGCCGTTTTGAGGGGGAAATCTTTTACCCTATTTGCTGTCAAATCGACATACTGTGATTTGGATTGCAGTGCACTAGTCCTAATTTCACAGATTTGATTGTTTTCATTTTCTATCTCTTCTCACAGATTTCCAGGAGCGGAAGGAGGTGCTGGAAATCTTCTGTACAGAGTTTCAAATGAGGCTTTTATGGGGCAGTCGTGGCTCTGAAGGAAGCCAGGCCGAGCGCTATGAGAAGTTTGACAAGGTCCTGACCGCTCTGTCCCACAAGCTAGAACCTCCTGTACGACACAGTGAATTATAGCACCCCCACACCCACAAAATGGTATGATCCCTGACCTATCTGTCATTCCTACTTCTGGACCAGACCATTATGCTTTTTGGGGGGAGGCTTTACAGGCAGAAATGGAGAACATGAGGGATTGTTCTCTATGAGGTACTCATGCAAAACAAGGCACAAAAGGGGACAGGCTTTATGTGAGCATGGTAGCGCCCCCTAAAGAACACAGATGTGAACTACAGCAATGGAATGAAATAAAAATCTAAAGCCAAAATCTCTTCTTCAATGGTGGGACTTCAGCGGTGACCAAGGGCACTTCCTTTTCAAAAAGAGAGAATGTGATGAAGCTGACTTTAACCCAAATGGGTCTGAATCCTGTTTTATGTGAATCAATGATTTTGTTCCCATCAGCTTGTATGTCAACAAAGAGCAAATATGTCTTGCAGAGGTGACGCGTCTCCGTACCGGAGATGAGACTGCATCGACGTTACATAGTCACGATTTACTGCTGGAATAGACTGAACACACACACTCACATGTCACATGTCTGAATGTAAGTTGCCAAATCATTAATTCAAACAGATATCTGCTGGATAAAGAGTCTTTTTTTCGGGGCTGTCATGACTTTATCGATCAAAATGGAGTTGACAGTTACTGTGAGGAATTGGGCCTTCATTTTTAATGAGTGTCTAACAGATGCTCACATTCACACTCTCTACAGGTTTATTTTTGTCTAAAGGGGTCATATCAAATTTGCCTTTGTATTTGGAATAATAGAGCTCATTCTTTAACTTAAAAACTCCAGTGCAAAAAGAGTATTTATTGAAACTAAATAGCAAAACTGGATTCTGACGGCCAAAACGCAAGTTCATTAGCCTATGACCACCCACTTTACACATCAGCATTGCATATTGATGAACTAAAGGAGTAAAACTATGAAAGCGGTCAAATCCACCACATATTATACTGTTTTTTGGTTGTGTGTAGCACCTACGGCTCTGAAGATCCCTCAGAAGGATCCCAATGTTGCAATGTTCAGTGTAAATTGTTCTATGAAACTGTTATATTTCAAAGATGAAGATAGACATTTGCATTAAGTCTTAAAGGCACGGCAGCACAAAAACAGCCTGTTTGATTATCAGTCAAAAAGAGAGTGGAAAAGCTCATGAAAAACTAAATTATGAATGGTTGGGGTACTTCAGGAAAAAATAAAAATAGCAAAAATCACAATATGACCCCTTTAATATCTTTCATGACAGTCCATGCTAGTCAATATGGCCATAGCAATGAGTTTTTAGCTGGTTTTTTACATGCAAAATGCTATGAGAATTGTTGTAAATTATTTAAGAGACCCATAACCAAACATTACAGATCAAGTCCATGTCCGGATCATCCGTCACAAGTTAGCAAATGTATTAATTCAAGCATTCAAAGTAATGTTATGGCAATAAGGCTCATTGTGTCGAAATGCTAATGCTTATTGCTCACGTTTTAGGAGTTTTGCTAAAACTCCCTATTTTGGCGCATTTGTCCAACAGATATGAATTATACCTCATATTGTGCTATTTATTGAAGAAAGGTGGGCTATTACTTTTCTAAGTGATCATGCACATGATTTCCATATTTTAAAAAAAATCCCATAGTAGATTTAAATTAGGGATTGGAGAGATTTGATGTGGGCTCTTTTGATTTGTGCCTAGCAACCACCCAAAACACCCTAGCATATGCATAGCAACACTATGACATCCTGCTGGTGTGTTTTGTACAAATAGGCTACCACTAACATTTTCATCAAGTTTCTGCAGGAAAAAAAAAAGTTTGAAAGAGTTCAGCTGATAATAGCAACACATTCATGAACCATTATTAATCCAATAGGCCTACTGTTTTCATATTCTGGTAGATTTAGCCAAACAAAACCCAAAGTCACATACATATACCTCTGTCAGCAGTGTAAATGTTCTACCCTTATTTCTGGGTACCATAAAGAGAAAAGTTCTGCGTATCTGGTTCTAACGCGATCTATTGTGTATCATATACAGGCTGCTATACTTCACACCCAGTCTATCAATGCATACTTCCAGGGAATTTTCAGAAGGTGTTTTTTCAGGTATCTTAATAAATGCACATTCGAAAGTAGATTATGTTGTCTGTCACAGATAGGGGAGCATTATTATGGGATGAAAAGTGGATCGTATGCAATTTCACTTTTAGCCAGAAGAGGGCTCTTAGTAAGCTAAAAACAGTAAATGGAAGTAAGTTTTGAACCTTTTGAAACTTTTTTTAATAAGGCCTGCTGGTCTAGGACTGTAACTTGTGTTTGGTTTCTCTACTGTAAAGGTAAACGTGTAACTATTTCGTTTTGTAAATAGTTACCACTAAACGGTCGATGACAGACGAGGTGGACGAGGTCACGTGATTGCATCCTTTTATTATGTGCTGTACATACTGGTATGTCATATGTTTTGCACTCTTTTTTCAAAAAATAAAATAAAGTAAGCTTGTGTTTTTTGTGTCTAATTAACTCAAAACACCTGAAAAGGCCTTTAAATGGTCTCTCAGTCTGTGTCCCAATTCGCCTACTTATACTACGACTTAAAATTATGTACTCTTTTTGTAAAGAAAAAGTAGGCTACACATTTGAGTGTGTAGCAGAAGAGTATGCAAGCTTTGGGACAAACTACTTCGTCATCTGTAACGGACTCTGTTGCTTAGTTATGTGCATCCCTTGACCGTTTAAACTGCCCTGTCAACATGGGCGTCAGAAGCAAAGAACATGTGGGTGGGTCCTCAGAATTTTTTTACTGGAGTAGATGCCAATAAGTACAAATATACTACTTTGCTTGCTAAGCGTATAGTTCGGAAAGACAAAGTTATGGGAATCGCCATATCATTGAGAGTGGCTGTAGTGTAGGGGTAAGACGCTTGGCATCTAGTTTTGACACAAATCGATCCGCAGAGTCCGCCTTTCGCGGATCTTCTCCCTTTTCCCATCACATATCAGATCGGAAAGGCATTTATTTTCAATAAAAATGACAAAAATATTAGAAAAGTGGAAATAAAGCGTCTAACGTGTTAAATAATAAGTGTTTATCGATTAGGGTTAGGTAAACAGACATGTGCTGAATGTTAGAGACGATAAAAGTGAGTGGGTCCAATATCATTGATCGTAAAAAGTGGGTGGGTCTTGTCCCACCCACATACAATGGTTCCGACGCCCATGCCTGTCAATCATTGTCACAGTTCAAATCCTCCACATTCAATTTAATTTCCTACCGTATCGGAGAGAAATGTAGTAGCACGTTGATCTGCCATTCGTGGGTCTTTAATGCAGAGACTCCCCTCATGTGTTTGCAGTTTTAATATAATGATGTATTTAAAAATTAATGGCCAAACGTATCATTACAAAAGTTCTCAATGCTGCTGCAGGTGAAATATAATGTGGATAATATTTGAATAAATATCTTTTCGTCAGGTTAAATACTGATAATTGCTCACTCAAACCTCTTTATCTAACCCTCTCCGTCGAACTCGCATAACCGTCATGTTTGTAGTTTTAACACTTTTTATCCGCGTTTGTAGTTCTAATCGAATCCTCGTCCATCTCGCAATGGGTTGTGGGCAATATCAGCCGTTAGAGTGTGCATCGATATGCACTTCGAATTCTGACTGGAAAAAGGAATACTCTTTTCAACATAATTCGATTTGGGACATACTAATTATTTTTCCGAATACTATTTAGTACGGATAGTATGTGAATTGGGACGCAGGGTAGTTCTGTAGGCTACACAATCATGGGGAAGACTGCTGCAGGGCCGGCCCTGACCAATTTGCTGCCCTAGGCAAGATTTTACTTGGTGCCCCTTGTATCAAGGTTTAGCACTACATGTTATCAGTCTCAGTTGTGGAAACACTGGTACTGTTTTATTTTTGTAATGCATTGATGTTTTTTTTTTTTTTTTTTATTGTTGTTTTATAAGATGTCCAGTCCATTCTACCCCATCATTATGTTCATGACATTATTATTATTAAAAAACATTTAAAGGCTGATGATAGTTAAACTATACAAAAATAGCACCTACGCCACATTACAGCCTAAACAAAAATAGCAAGAGTGCATCTGGCATTCATGCACAAACTATTGAGAACTAGCAAAAGTGTTTGTTTTCCAGTAGATAGCAGCAATCTTCCACTAAACTATGCACATTCATGTTTTCACCATGAATTAAACTGAGAAATTTAGATATTTAATGTGAAATTTACATAAAATGTTGCTATTTTAAATAAACCTGTATATAAATATCATTACTAATTTGGGCAAATACATTTTAAAATTGCCATATGTCCCCTTAAAACTGCACAACGGCAGAATAAAAACATTAGGCTATTAAAAAAGTGATATTACATGATTTTTTTTATTTTTATAAAACCACACTGTCTGTGGCCTCTGGAGAACCCAGAACGGCTGCTTGCATATATAAAACTGGAATTAATTAGCGAACATTAGTATTTTACTACTATGCATTTAGATAAACTGTTCATTCATTAGCCTACCTCTGTCTTTACACTGCAAAAAATGCTCTTCTTATTTAGTTTTTTTTTCTTGTTTCCAGTCCAAATATCAAAAAATTCTTAAATCAAGATGTATTTACTTGTAAAATGACATTATATTTTTCCTTGTTTTCTGGGGGGAAAAAATCCAAATGAAGTGAGTTTTTGCTTAAAACAAGCAAAATGATCTGCCAAATGGGGTGAGAAGAATTATCTTATTTCTGTTTGGGATAGAAACAAGAAACAATTAAGCTTTCAATCAGAAACAAAATTATTTTTCTCACCCCATTGGCAGATAATTTTGCTTTTTTAAGACAAAATATAATTTTACTTATCTAGTAAATGCATCTTGATTTAAGAATTTTTTGATATTTAGACTAGAAACAAGACAAACATACTAAGTAAGAAGATAATTTTTTGCAGTGTATCCCTTATCTTCCCTGCATCAGAGGGCTTCTGTCTTTTTTGACACTACAATTCGGCAATCCGTCATAAATAATCAGGCAACTTTAACCGTGTCTACACCTGGCGCAAGCGGCCAAGCACCCTAAAAAATGAAAGCAATCCTGTCTACGTTAGATGCGGCGAGAGGCGACGCGACACAACAAATTCCATAAGTTAAACTGATCGCGCGTTATATTTCTGACGCACTTCAAGTAGCTCAGCTGGGGAGATTGATGAGGCGGACCGGGAAGATGCGGGGACTTAGTTAAGTTTTTTTGCGCTTTATTTGGTAATATTTCAAATTAATATGAATAAAATAGTATCAGTAATACATTTTGGCGCCCCTATAGATGAGTGGCGCCCCTAGCATTTGCCTATTCCGCCTATGCCACGGGCCGGCCCTGGACTGCTGACTTGACAGTTGTCCAAAAGACGACCATTGACACCTTGCACAAGGAGGGCAAGACACAAAAGGTCATTGCAAAAGAGGCTGGCTGTTCACAGAGCACATTAATAGAGAGGCGAAGGGAAGGAAAAGATGTGAAAAAAGTGTGCAAGCAATAGGGATAACCGCACTCTGGAGAGGATTGTGAAACAAAACCCATTCAAAAACGTGGGGGAGATTCACAAGGAGTGGACTGCAGCTGGAGTCAGTGCTTCAAGAACCACTACGCACAGACGTATGCAAGACATGGGTTTCAACTGTCGCATTCCTTGTGTCAAGCCACTCTTGAACAACAGACAGCGTCAGAAGCGTCTCGCCTGGGCTAAAGACATAAAGGAATGGACTGCTGCTGAGTGGTCCAAAGTTATGTTCTCTGATGAAAGTACATTTTGCATTTCCTTTGGAAATCAGGGTCCCAGAGTCTGGAGGAAGAGAGGAGAAGCACACAATCCACATTGCTTGAGGTCCATTGTAAAGTTTCCACAGTCAGTGATGGTTTGGGGTGCCATGTCATCTGCTGGTGTTGGTCCACTGTGTTTTCTGAGGTCCAAGGTCAACGCAGCCGAATACCAGGAAGTTTTAGAGCACTTCATGCTTGATACTTCCTGCTGCTGACCAACTTTATGGAGATGCAGATTTCATTTTCCAACAGGACTTGGCACCTGCACACAGTGCTAAAGCAACCAGTACCTAGTTTAAGGACCATGGTATCCCTGTTCTTAATTGGCCAGCAAACTCGCCTGACCTTAACCCCATAGAAAATCTATGGGGTATTGTGAATAGGAAGATGCGATATGCCAGACCCAACAATGCAGAAGAGCTGAAGGCCACTATCAGAGCAACCTGGGCTCTCACAACACCTGAGCAGTGCCACAGATTGATCGACTCCATGCCACGCCGCATTGCTGCAGTAATTCAGGCAAAAGGAGCCCCAACTAAATATTGAGTGCTGTACATGCTCATACTTTTCATTTTCATACTTTTCAGTTGGCCAAGATTTCTAAAAATCCTTTCTTTGTATTGGTCTTAAGTAATATTCTAATTCTCTGAGATACTGAATTTGGGATTTTCCTTAGTTGTCAGTTATAATCATCAAAATTAAAAGAAATAAACATTTGAAATATATCAGTCTGTGTGTAATGAATGAATATAATATACAAGTTTCACTTTTTCAATGGAATTAGTGAAATAAATAAACTTTTTGATTATATTCTAATTATATGACCAGCACCTGTATTACTGTTGTACACTTCTGGGTTAAGGAGAGTGTAGCTCTACAATATGACCACAAGGTGGCAGCAGAGTCAAGATAGATTAAACTCCAGTCGTAGTGATGTCAGCATTCTCAACTCCCTGCACTTGACCCTACTTAATAACACGCATTTTAAGGTGTGTTTGATGTAGACACAAGATTAAGTGTTAAACTACTAAATATAATCTATTAGTGGTCTTATTATGTTGGTGAATTTCTTTAGTTTTGCTAAAACTGGGCTGAATCAGTTCTAACCCTTTAAACCCATTCATAAAACTTGCATACATCTTTCTAATTGTTTATATTCATCGAAGTTAACCGAATATGCATATGAATAAAGATGAAATATGCACGCCTTGCTAGTGTGTGTGTGTGTGTGTGTGTGTGTGTGTGTGTGTGTTTGCCTGTTAATGTGATTTATGAGGACACCAATTTGTATAATGACATGGGCATTACACTGGCATTGCAATATAAACTTAATTTAAGAGGACATTTCCTGAGTCCTCGCAATTAAAATGGCTTAAAAAATACTAAACAAAGTTTTCTTAAAAGTATAAAAATGCAGAAAGGTTTCTATGACGGGTAGGTCTAAGGGTTGGGGTTAGTGTAGGGGGAGAGAAGATGTTTGTACAGTATAACAACCATTACGCCTATGGAATGTCCTCCTACTGATAGGTGCACAAACTCTCTCACACACACACACACACACACACACACACACACACACACGTCTGGTTCACTATCTTTGTGGGGACTCTTCATAGACGTAATGGTTTTTATACTGTACAAATTGTATATTCCCTCCTCTTACTAACCCTACTCCTAAACCTACTCATCACACAAACCTTTCTGCATGTTTACATTCTCCAAAAAACACATTTTGTATGATTCATAAGCTTGTTTCTTCATGGGGACCTCAATTTAGGTCCCTACGGTGACAGTCCCCATGAGTCAGTGTGCATTCAGGTTGAAGTCCACCGGGATAAAAAAAAAATGTGTGTGTGTATGTGTACAGTTGTGAATGCACTGCGACAGAGCATGCGTACTTGGCTTTGAGTTGTCGTGCGTCAGGCTAAAGTGACTTCACCAAGACAAGATGGTGGCTACAGGGGGGGGGTGTGTGCAGCGAAACCATGATGCAATCTCTCAGTGTGTGTGTGTGTGTGTGTGTGTGTGTGTGTGTGTGTGTGTGTGTGTGTGTGTGTGTGTGTGTGTGTGTGATGTCCCAACTCCCAAGCACAGCTGTGTCAGTCAGAGAAAGGTCCACCAGGCACTGCTGGTAAAGCGGGGTACACTGACAGAGACACAGGGACATGAAGCACTGAATGCCCACTCAGCACACAAAGACACACCGAGCTGCCCGTCACACGCCACTGTGTTCAAAAAATTGGGGGAAATGCAGATTAAAATCTTTTATTGAAGGCCACAGTGGTCTGTGAATTCAAATTACAAGTTCCACTATAGCATAAATACACAATCTGCTCTGAAAGAAAACAGGACCTTATCAAAGCCTGAATATAGAATATTATACAATATATCAAGAGCCAACTTGTTTGGTGTTTTTGTAAACATTAACAAGATTTTGTATTAAATTTCATGTGCACATGACTAAAACTAGAGCTAAAATTTACCATCTATTTTGGTAACAGAAAAAGTTCATCACTTTTACCTGTGAATATTGAGTTAAATATTTATAATATATTTTTTATTAAATAATAATACAAATTCATATTTTATTAAAAATGTTGATCACCTTTACCAAGGAATACTGTTGTACATGATACAACATATTTCATTTAAATAAACACACACACACACACACACACACACACACACACACACACACACACACACACACACACACACACACACACACACACACACACACACACACACATTTATTTATATATATATATATATATATATATTCTATATATATACATTCTTTTTTAATTAAATATATGTCATTATGTCATGTGCCATGTATAAATATATTATTTGGTATTATTATATTTCGTATATATTTGGTAACCAAAAAACAAGGAATACGTTTTACGTTTTACAAAGGAATATTGTTGTACATGGCACATATACATACATATTTTATTAAATACAAATATATATTTATATATTTATAACATTAATATATTTTCATTATATGAATTTTTTTAATATTTTAATTACATATTTGTGACACACACATACACTATATATTTATCTTTGATTTAAATATTAATATTAAATAATAAAGTTTGGTTTGCAGAGTCAGTGCTATACAAACACACACACACACACACACACACACACACACACACACACATATACATACTTACTTCCATATATAGGTTATACATATATATACATATATAATTATATGAAATATGTTTAATATTTAAATTTTATTTTTGTGACACAGACACACACACACACACTCACTATATATATATATATATATATATATATATATATATATATATATATATATATATATATATATATATATATATATATATATATATATATATATATTGAGTGTGTGTGTGTGTGTGTGTGTGTGTGTGTGTGTGTGTCACAAAAATACAATTTAAATATTAAAAATATCTATATACATACATACATACATACATCTATATATATACACATATATACATACTGTATATATGGAAGTGTGTGTGTGTGTGTGTGTGTGTGTGTGTGTGTGTGTGTGTGTGTGTGTGTGTGTGTGTGTGTGTGTGTGTGTGTGTGTGTGTGTGTGTGTGTGTGTGTGTGTGTGTGTGTGTGTGTGTGTGTGTGTGTGTGTGTGTGTGTGTGTGTGTGTGTGTGTGTGTGTGTGTGTGTGTGTGACACTAACTCTGCAAGCAAAACAGAATATTTAAATCAAAAGATAAATGGAAGTTCAAGGTGAACCTGTCATTCTACTGCAGCATTATAGTATGTGACTTTCTATTTGTTTTTCAATCTTGTGAAAATGTTTTTTGTGTGCCTGTGGACTATTTTTGGGTGATGTGTTGTTCAACACAACAGGGTTCTGGGCTTGACATTACTGCTCTGAAAATGCTTCAAATTGTGTTAAAGCAGCTGGGAAAAGCTGTGACATCAGTATACATCCTTTCCAGCCTATTCTGATTACATTTGTGGCATTATCTTTTCCTTTTTTTTTTAGAATTTATTTCACTATTGCTCTCTTTTTTGGATTTATTTACAGACGGATCTGCTGGTGACAGCACAGGAACAGCCTGTCATGTCCTGAACGGCTAAGTACATGTAAAGTGACTGGATTACATGTCTTGGTGCTTTAACACTTTGTCATCTAAATCTAGAGCTCATGCCGCATCCACCACACACACACTTATTCACACACATACACGCCACTGAACTCATGTCACTGTCAGTCATGTGCAACCTGCAACGTTAACAACTGTGCTTTTAAAGAAAATACAACAGAAGCCAGGATATCTAACCTCAAGTAGGCTACGTCTCCCATCCGTTTGGTTAACCATGGTTATATGTTAACAACAAATGTAGTGTAAGTGTACACATACCAGTGTGATAGTCCAAATTCATTGTGATAAATAGTATTTTTGGTCAGCCCCAAGTGTCCCCTCATGTGACTCTCTGTGGCTCCAGGGCCCCCCTTGCCCCTCAGACTTCACATTACCACATGAATGGCTGGCTGCAAAGGGCCAGTTCATCCTCGGACGCCAACAGAAGGCAGGAGATTTGCAATTCAATCTGTTCCTAGTCGGGACAGACCTGTCACCAGTGTGACAGAGGCCGAGGGGGTGGGGGACCGCCACATCACTCCACCATACATCACGCTTTCCTGAGGAGACCGAGTGAAAGTTCAGACATTATGTTAACATTTAAATCACAATAAAATAATCATTATAATGAGAAATATAATAGCTGGACTACATCAGGTAAATTGTCAATGGAACCTGCCATTTTTCAGAAGAATTTGAATTTGAAAACAAACACAAAACAAGTCATGAAACCACAAAAATGTAAAGGTCCAATTAAAATATCGTTGAGGCCAACAGAAATTGTAATCAGTAAAATTGAATCAATAAAATGTAATTATATACACAGTATAGCCTACACAGTTAAAACAGTTCAAATTAAAAGTTTAATATAATGCATTAAACATATAATATTATTATATATATAATATAATATGTTTTTTTAATTAATCTGCAATTTAATATAATTTTAATATTATTTATTTTAATATATCATTTTAGACATGTTATTAAATATTTTGACAAGGTAATACAAGGCAAATACCCAAAGAAGAACCACAAGGTTTGTCTCTGAATATCAACAACACACAGAAACGTCCTCTCCAGTAAAATGGGCAATGGAATCCTCAGAGGACGATGTCATTTCCGTTGAATGTGTGTGATTCTTTCCGGGTTATGCAGCAACATGGCAGCGCCCTTAGGTCTGCACCTGGAGTTTGGGTTTGTATTTATCGCTTTGTTTATTATTCTTCGCATTTGCCTCGTGTTCCAGTGGTTACATTAATGCACGTAATGCATGATAAGTCTTCAAACCCATTCGACAGAAGCTTTATCGATTTGACCTGGTTGATAAAGCCTGTTGTTTTTTAGCGGTTTTACTGCTGTGATAACAAGAAAACCCCGCTTTAAATGATAAAGTAACCTAATAGAAATGAAATTCATGTTATATATTTTCTTGGAGCAGCGCGTGCTGATGGGGTTGTCAGAGCTGTCAATCATGCAGGTGGCGCGTGTGCTTCAAATGTACTGAAATAATAATCTGTTTCACTCGCTTAACTTTAACAAAGTAATAATCCATATTGATGTAAACTCGTTTGAAGAAGCTTTGTTCTTTATAGAAATTTGGTTTCCTGATGTTTTTAAAGAAGAACAATGGTTACACGAATGTGTGTATGTTTTACTTTTTTTATTGCTTACACACAATTTCTGAAACTATGGCCCAATTTCTCGAAACTCTACACACAAAACCACATAACATGCAAAACGTTACACATCTCTAGCAAAAGCAAACACTTTATTCAAAACTATGCTAACTGTTTTACAAAAAATAAATGAGAAATATCAGCCAGAGCTTTTCCCCTCATATCAAAGGTTTGAGACAAATCTCTTAACAATTTATCAGAATTAGTTTTTTGACAGTACTCAAGTAGCACCAGTGTCTTTTATCATATTATGATATTTCCATTAGTGGTGTATTATAGCTGTTCAGGAAATGTGTACTTCTAAAGTTTATGGGTGTTTTCTTTTTGCTCCCCTTTATGATCAAATGTAGTAGCCTACACTGAACAAAAATGGTAACCTAAACGCTTCATGTGGTAACATCTAAATTAATTTATTTTATTCAAAGAAAAGAAAAAAGCTATTTAAAGGCACAATATGTAATATTTTTGGATTCAACGATCCAGAAACCATTAGAACAGTTATATATTTTGTTGACTTGTGTACTTGCATTATCCCAGATGATTCCAAGAATGTTTAAATCCAGAGAAATAAGCCATTTGAACCAGGACACGGACCGTGTCTTTGCGTTGCCTATCAATTACATCATACCTGCATTTCCCTTGATGATGTCCGGTTTTATTTAGTATTAACCATGGAAACACCAATGACGCTTTAATCTATTATGTTTTATTAGACAAGGGAACAATTGTTTGGATACATTTACTGACCGAAAACTATTTATTGGTATATAGCTCAACACATTTAGTCTTATTGTTAAAATAATCTTTTTTTTTTTTTTTTCTATTTTAAACTATTTTGTCAAGTGGCTAACATAGCATTATCAGATGCAGCTTTATTTTTAGTAGCAATACAGCATTTTCTCAATCATACAATGTTTTAAAATTAAGCCAGCATTTATTAATATGATAATTCTAATATTGATCTAGCTTACTGCAGTGTGCAACAAGTGTCTCATAGCAGCCGCCAAGCGAACGCACAGAGTAACGTTATACCATAATTTTCAAAACACTCAAATGTATCTAATATGATAAAACAGCGCTGCATTACCCCATATACGCTTGACCGGAAGAAGTGGAAGCGGCGACTGGCATAATAAAAGCTCCGCTGCTGTCTCTCAATCGCTTCAGCGTTCAGCCCTCGGCCCTGCTCTGCTTCATACTACAATAACGTTAATAATCTCATCCATGAACATGATTTCTGCCCGAGTCCCATCCCGATTCTTTTCCACCGGCTGTGAGATGAAGACAACAACTCCCAAGATTCGCGCTCAATCTCGGCATCATCAAGTTACGCCGTTGTTTTGAATAGGCGACCTCTAGCGGCGAAAAAAAACGACATATTGTTCCTTTAACGTTACTCAACTTAAATATATTAGGTTACACCAACAAAGCAAAATGTAAGGGTATGATCAGGTAGAAATAGCTCTAATGTAAGATTTACAGGTTACCACTTTAATTTACCAGTGTAGAGGGAAGACAAGAATGCAAGAATGGAATTTGGAATAGTTGCCAACTGGATTCGAACCATAATCTCCACTTCTCAATGCATGGGCGTCGGAACCATTGTATGTGGGTGGGACAAGACCCACCCACTTTTTACGATCAATGCTGCCGCTTTCAACGATACAGCGATTTCCATAATTTTGTCTTTCTGAACTATACGTTTAGCAAGGACCCACCCACATTTTTTTTGCTTCCGACGCCCATGTCTCAATGTCAGATCATGGCATGCCAGCAGACTGCTCACTACATACTGTCCATTATACGCTGAACACTATATTTTAAAAAACGAATGTGAAACAAACAGTACAGGTTATCCATTCAATAAACATTGCAAAAAGTAGTATGTGATTGTTACATAGTCTCATTACATTTTGCTCATTACTTCATTGTGCAGTTCAATGAATGCCGTTCTGCTATAATCTTGTAAATGAGCGTAGTTGTGTTGGTTTTTTGATACAATCTTGTGCTAAAATGTTTTAATTCTCTCATACAGCAGCATAATGGGTGAAAATGTTACAAATGTAAAGTTGGATTGAGCTCATTTTACTGTGGTATACTGTGTCCTTTATGCCATCAGGGTATCCTATGCATGCAGAAAGGTTGCATACTGTGCATACTAGTACACATATCATATATTACAGGAAAAAACTGTAGTATGGCAATATGCTATTTCTAACATAGCCATAGAGTGACTGAGAACGTCAATTGCATCAGAGTGACAGAAAGAGAGAGCATCTCAAAACAAATCTTGGCCAGAATTCATTGGGTGCAGAAAATGTTGCATTTGGCATTTGGTCAAAGTTCTCACTGCTTTTAAGTCGCAAAAGAGTCCTATGTGACTGTCTATGGACAGAGGTGGTGTTTGTGAGTGGCCTTTCTGAGGCTGGCACACAGGCTGGCTTCTCTCTGTACCGCTAGGGTACGGGGCATCTCGCCAGGCCTGGCGATCTGGAGGACAACTGGGCATTCTCCAGGAGATGTGAGCTCTCTTTATTGGGTCTGCACCTGCTACATGAGTCCTATTCTGACTTCATGTCCCTATCTGTGTTTTTTTCCCCCCACTGACATGCACCTTCTCTCGATCTTACACAGATCTCTGTCACTTACTGAGTCTACGTTTATTAAATTCTGCTTAACTGGTACACAACTATCTACAGTATACTGTGATGTTGTCTTCTTTGAAGTAGATCTGTTGGTCAGCACAAATTTAGGTGTTATCTTTTAGATGCCACGGACCCCCAAATAGGATCATCCCTGTGCGAGGGAACCCCATCCTAAAATGTATAAGGCATCTGTCTTTTATAAATGAACAATTTATACACAAAAAAAAATTATAAATCTAAAATTTGTTTTAGTTACATTATTATGTATTTTGTTATACCCAATGTGGTAATGTATGTATTTTTTTTTTGCTTATTTTTGCTAATTTTAATCTAATTCAATATATTAATCTATTTAATCTTATCTATATTAATCATTTTATTTATTTTAATCTAATTTAGATATAATTTTTTGCTTTACTATATTTTAATCTAATTCTTTATTTTATTTTATGTTCTACAGTTTTTTTTCTGGACTTTTCCACAGACCCCCTGTCACTCTCTTGCGGCCCCCACTTTCTGACCCTAACCCCTGTTGTAAATTGCACAAAAAGGAAATTAGCACATTCATACCTGAAAATTCTTCAAGAGTTTTAAAAGAAGGGTTGGCAGTTATTTTATAAACACTTTTCGTTATACTGGTTGAAACCATAGGCCGTAAAAAAATATGGACGACGCGTCTTCACTACCTTCGACTGAAGAAAAGTGAAGCCCCCAACGTCCGAATATGGCGCTGACATCTTGTGCAGATTTTTGGGAGTCTGCGCAGTGGAGAGCAGGAATCTCCTCCCGAAAAAAGTTTGTTAGTGCCTCAGTGACAACTTCACTCAGAGAAGCTGTCAATCTCAGCTGTCAATCATGATGTCACACGCCCCGTTTTTATAGCGTCAAATAGTTTGTCTCACGTCCATTCGAATCAGTGATGCGCGGGTTGATCCAAAATGAGTTACCGTTACGAGTCATCCAAAAATATTTTTAATGATGGTTGCGGTCGGTCGGGTCGTCAATAAATCCTTATTTACCTTTTGAATGTTGAGCGTTATTAACTTTTTAATAAATGCTGACGTGGGACAAAATGCCCGATTTCCCAACACGTTGAACTGAGCAATGCCATTGCACCATTTTAATAGGCTACTTTTAAACGCATATAGCTCAGTAAAGTCAGTTTTATGTATTTTCTGAGAGGGGGCGGGATTTTTGTTGGGAAAGTCGGGGGAGAGACGCACACTTCGATTAGACTGGATAAACACATGCAGCATCTTAATTGTTAAGAAAATGAAAAGAAATAAATTAATAAACCAAGCCTTTATTACATAACACTAGGCTATATCATACAATTCTTCAAGCAGGGTCGAAACATAAACATCGCGTTCATCAATAATATGCCTCTAGACAGCTGAAATGGAAAATGATGGGCCACTTTGAGAACTGCCTGCTCTCGCCGCTGCACCTCTGAGCGCACCACGTCAGGGCCTGAAACATTTTCTCAAACGCTACAATGAGCATTTACTAGCCTACTTTTAAAAAATGCGGGTCGGGTACAATATTTTCTTCTTTTTTTTAAGCGGCCCGAGTTGCGGGCGGGTTAGTTGAAAACGTCCGTCGGGTGCGGGTTGTTTATACATTGACCCTCGCATCACTGATTCGAATACATGAAGGGGAGGGGCTTATGAGCTATACTGTGTCTGTAACCAACCACCTGGGGGGCGATCGAGGCGCTTTGGCTTCAGTTTTCAACAGGAGTGCGGCAGGCTTGGTTGAAACTCTTCACATCCTGATAACGTTTGATAAGAATCGCTGGTGAAGTGGTCTCAGGACCACAAAATATTTGTCCAATCATTGAATTTGGACCAAATGCAATGATTGGATGAACATTTTTGGATCCTGAAACTTCCACTGAAGATATATGTACATTATGTACATTAATATAGACCACTTCTATTATTATGCTGTTCTACCTGCCTGTGAACATGTATTTCCATGCCTCCCTGCATTCTGCTTGTGCAAACATCACACATCATCAGCCCATTCAGCAGTGCAGAGCTGTAGACAGACGCTAACCCAGAATGGCAAACAAACAGCAGCCACCTTTTACAGATCCTCCTGAACCAAAACAACGAGCTTATGCTGCATTCACGCCATGTTGCGATTACCGTAATTACAAGATGGCAACTTGTGACATTCTACCCGGAGCTGTTCACGTCCTCAGACTCTGATTTATGCGCTTCTATTAGGGCTGGGACAATAATTTGAAGCATAGCGATTCTCTACAATCGATTCTGAGCTTAGTTTTTAACAGCAGATGGTGCTCTAGGCTAGTTTTTAACCGTATGCTCAAATGTTCACGAAGAAAAGCTCTGAAGAGTTCGGCTCAGTCTGAGAATATACTTGCACCTCAGAATGCTTTTATGACACAAGATTAATGCAAACACCCTTGTAATTCGCTTCAACCTTTTTGAACTTTATGAATTATTATTTTTTAGAAGGTTCAAGTGGTGTAAGGAATTGGAAGCAAGCAGAGCCAATACGGTTGTTTCTAAAGCACGCAGTGCCATCTGCTGTTAAAAACTAAGCTCACAACCAATTCGAGAGAGAATCGCGATGCGTTCGTAAAGTCTCAGAATTTATCCAGAATCATCTCTCGATTCACGATGCATCGATTTATTGTCCCAGCCCTAGTTTCTATGTCAACACTATCAACACTGAAATGAATCTGTACCAGTCAGGTGGTACAAGTAATATCTCTGTAAGTTGTTTACATTCATTATTATTGTAATGTTTTGTGCTTTGAGACATGAGGTAATTTAACACCAACTTGTGACGCTTTGCAGACTCTGTTCTGTTGTGTGCGGTAATGTGTTTTGGAGGAGGCGTGGCCTTGGAGACTCTGAAGGGAGGGTGGGATCTTATGCATTCAAAGCTAGCCTGCTATTGCTAGCCTCTTCGAAATTGCCTACCCTACCTTTAAATCTTAAGTGCTATTCTGCCCTGCTTATAATCATAAAATCAACTTTAAAAAGTCTGTGACATCTGGTGTCAGATCTATAAAACATCAAGGACAAGAATCAGATGTCATGGACTAGATGTTAAGTAAATTGAAGCTGCACAGAGGATACATTTAAATGATTTTGGAAATGGGAGAACCTTCACTGAACTTTATTGTGAAAAGCTCTACCTGTAAGAGGCGTTAACAACATTATATCCACTGTATTTTTCCTGTTTTAGAGGAGGAGCAGAACTTCTGTTTGATGGACTTAAGAATCATCATGTGACACTCCCTAGCCAATCAGATCCCTGTGAGTATGAAAAAATTTACCTTCTGTTGTGTTTCTGGAGTTTGCTAATACAAGTATCACTGTTACTATTATTCATAATTGGAATAAACCTCTAACTATAAGTATTAAAAGCATAGTTCACCCATAAATTTAAATTCTGTCATCATTTATTTGCTTTCATGTTGTTCCAAACTTGTATGACTTTATTCTGTGGAATGTTTCAACTCTCTTTGTTCATATAATAAATGTCAATAGGGTCTAAAATATTGTATGGACAAAAAAGGACAGAGACTTGTGTTCCAAAGAAGAAAGTCGTATATGTTCGGAAATTACATGAGATTTTTCTTTTTTGGGTGAATTATCCCTTTGGCCTTAAGCCTGTAACCTGTCCTGCTCCATTTGTATTAGTGACATATACCTTAAATATACCTCATCTTGTTGAGGACAGTAAAGCAACAAGCAAGAACACCACAGCAACCACAAAGCAATGTAAAAAACAACAACATTTGTAATACCTCAGCAACTGCATAACAACACACGTTTTGCATGGTCAAACCTCTCATGTTGTCTTCAGAAACTGTCATCTAGTTTATGTTACTCTTTTCTTAAAGAGTAAAGTTTTTACTGAAGTGCACTTTTCATATTGATAAAGTATGAAAAGCAGTAATACTGAGAGGCTTCTGTCAGACTTCAAATGTTTATCGCCTTTTATATTCCAAACCAGTGCATTACCATTCTCAGAGCTGATGACTTAATTATCTCCAAATATCTCTACCCTTTCTCTCCCAATAGCAGAGATTCGGATGTAGGATTCACTTTTTGGCTTTATGCCCTGCTAGAACTAAAGGGTGCCTTTTTTTCTCTGGTACTTCTATAGAAGAACACCACACAAATCATACCAAATTATGTGCTTTCTCCACATCTATCTCTTTTATTCTGCCGTCCCTCTGCCTGATGCCCTTTTCCTATTTGCCTCCTTTCCTCTCCTGACCTCTCAGAGCCCTGGTTCACACGCTTCCCTGGACACCTTTTCTTCCAGCCAGTCCTGCTTTCACTCTGACATTGGGCCAATGGCAAACAAGTGCCAGCCTGCCATCACAAATCGAGTTTTTTATCCCTCCACCCCTCCCTCAGCAACAATGGAGCTGAGCCCCTTCCCCATACATCCCACCTCCCCCTCAACCACCAACATCTGTGAGCCTCCCTGTGCCCAGCCATTCTTCCCCTAACTGCTCCATTATTGGGCCCCTTTCACTTGTAAATGTAGCCAGTGATACTGTTGATGGATCTTTTATGCCTAGTGCTGGGGTCACAGGAAAGGTATGGAGAATGGAGGGCCAGTAAAGGAGGGAGGGACAATTGTTACAAAGCACTAAGTCCTTTTTGTGTGCAGTCATTTTTAGGGATGCCTGACAGTACAAATGCCTCACTACTACAAACACCTTGCATTCCTACGGCTTCCTGGTGGGACATTTGGATGAAAGCGGTAGGATGTTTGGTAGTGGGGGAGTGCCTGTGTAACCCCCTGTATTTAAGCAGTGAGTGGCTAACATGTTCTCTGCCATCTCTGGATTGGAATGCAAGTCATTTGAGAGTCATTAGCAGAAAAGATGGATTGGTAATGCGAGACCTTATATCCCATGCACATGCTCAGAAGTACCTGGAAGAATTGCAGTTGACATTTTGGGATTGGATAAGTGATTGGTAGATGATGGTGATATAAACAAAGCAGGCAGGAGATTCCCAAATTTCATCTGAATAATCAATGTATCAATAGTTGGGATATAATGTTCCTTTGAGCTTACCATGTGGGTCAGTTTTCACACACATTTAGTTGGTGGGATAAAGAACCTTTCTTTCCCTCAACTGGTAAAAGTTGTTAATAATGAGTTCTGCAAAGTCAACCTGGTAACTTGTGGATGATCTGATTATTTAGTGGGACAATCTTTTTGCCACAGCTGTGCAAAAACTACCAGGATTTGTTGAGATTTTTGTGGTGTAACTTTTCCTGTCTCATGGACAGTGTTCGTCCTTCACTCGAGGTCTGAGTTGTATTGTACAGGACTAGAACTTTTGGCCAAGTGTGTTAGAATTTTTCATCCCTGTCCCAGCTCCGAGGTCGAGAACATTTGAATCTATGTGCACTCTGGTGGCCTTGCCAAACAAGAGAAGGGTCAAGCTCCATGGCACCAGAGTATCCACGACAACAGGTCCACAAAAGTGGACGGCAGGAGGGAATGTGGCCACCGAGACCTCGCAGGGGCCTAGGGGATGACCTTGGAGCACATTTGAAGCCCATAGTCTGTACATGTGTTTGGGCATGATTTGAGTACATCACGGATGGCTGGCTTTGATTGCGAAGTCTGACACTGATGCTCTACACTAATCCCTCCTAAATTTTCTGTCCACTGCTCCAGACCCTTCTGAGTGATTGATGAGTAGTGCAGAGCCCCCCGCTGACGGACACACACACACACACACACACACACACACACACGATTGTCATAGAAACTCCAACCCTCATATCCTGAGCAAGATGAATGACTTCATTCCCTCCCACCCAAAGATAGTGGTGATAATGATGATCATCATAAAAAGAGAAAGGGAAGGGAGAGAGCTAGCCAGCTACTATGCTACGCAGACGCCGCCACCCTCCCACGCAGGCTTTATCCCAGCATGCACCTGTCTGCGGTGACGCATACTCCCCCCTCCTAGTCGTGTTTTTCCCTCTGTCTCTTCTTACCTCACCACAACCTATCCAGTCCTTTTCGTCTTCCATTCTCCCCTTACCCAGAAAGAAACATGGGGCGTCTTGTTGACCCTTCACTCTTTGCCCCTGGCTCACATAAGCCACCCTTTGTATGAAGTAGGAGAGTTTTGCTTTGTTTTTGTTTTTTTCCAAGTTCTCCCAATCAAAGGACTGATGTGGCTGAAAGTGATCACGTCTGTTTTTCGCCCCGGCTTTTGGTACTAGTCAATATTCATTGCGGTAGCGTAGCACTGAGGCAAGCATCACTCTTCTTTATAGGTTCAGGATTGTGGGCTAGCTGAGCTGCAAGGTACAACGATCGTTACACAACTGAAGAGGCTGACAGCGATCCAATTAACCTGAAACAGCCTCTGTTGCTCGACCCCTTCCTCTTGCTGAGAAGCACGCCACACGCTTACAAGCGCACACACTTGCACGCATTGGTGCTGACATCTCTGAAAGCTTCAGTTCTGGTGGAAACTTGCCCAGTCAAGAGTATTGTATAGACCCTCTCTCCTGCACCCACTTGCCCTCTTCTTTGTCCTTTTGCTAATTTGTCCTGGTCTAATTATACACATTTGCATAGCCAGTTAGCTATAGCAATGGCCGTAGCGACTGTCTTCTGGTCATCATGTGTCCTCAAACCCATCGATGGTTTCCCAACCCCCCTCACAGGTTTTCTGGTTCTAGTAACCATTGCCCACCTGAGACCTTACATATATCTCTCCCTGCTGCTTGAATTGAAATGTGTGTTAGTAAAAAATCTAACGCCACACAGAGAGTGTGTGAATATGGTGTTCGGTGTTAAATGTTGCCAAACACCTCAGTTAATGGACCTCCTTTAAAAAAAAAATCTTCATTTCTTTATCCTTATCGGATTCATAGCCGAGATCTATGCTGACACGCATAAGAACACCTACACAAACATTACCAGCTATCCTCTAATGCACCTTCCAATATGTCTTAGGATTATATAAAATGAAATTGCATTGAGGTCTTGTGATTTTTATATTTCCATCCGATTTATATCCAAAGATTAGGGTAAGTTATCAAGGTTGTTGTGTTTTTTCACACAAGGATTAAACATATACACAGGGATCAGCAGCAGTATGGATGTTGTGCAGGTGATTCTACCCATGTGTTCAGATAGGGTGAGCAGTGAGGTAGTTATTTTTGATGTTCTTCAAGGCTCCGTCTCTGTCATATTTCCAGTAAGTGCAATGGCCTTTCATTCGGACAAACTAGCGATCTTCAAGAATACAAAATACGGAAAATGCGAAATTAGCGTGCCCAGCCTTATGTCGACCACAGCAAATTCGCAAACAATAAATTCAATAAAACTCCTCCCCAGATCAAATGTCTCTTTTCCTTCTTTCTCTCCCCCTCTTCCTCACCTTTCTCCATCTTTGTCTCCACCACCCCTCTGAGCAGGAAACTGGTATGTTCCAGAAACGGACGCTGATGATACAATGTTGATGTTGGACATACCGACTTCTCCGCCATGTTGGGCAGCAGAGCTTCATTGCTCACACACATGTATAAAACGATTATCATCCATCATCATACGCTTGAGTTATCACAGAACACACAACACAAACCTTGAAGACTAAACTTTATTGCCCTTCAGTTAGTGGAATAACATCCAATGCTTTTGATTGGATAATATTTGCATGGCTTCAGGAGAGAAAAATTAGACATTCTAAGCCACATTTTTGTCAAGCAGATACTGACGAGACATTTTTGTTTTTGCCGATCATAGGTTTACAAATGTCGGCATCTTGCACATTTGGTTTTCATGGGGGGTGTGTAGACAGCCTAGATTTCATTTGAATTCACATTGGCGTCCTGGGTTTATATCCATCAATCACCCCCCTCCAATAGGTGTACAGCATTTCTGTGCTAACCCGCTGTATTTAACTACCTATTCCAGTCACGTTTACCTGGTCGGTGCTTTCAGGCTGATACGACTACACTTAATGGCGTCTCTGTGTTTACGAATCTGAATTTAATCGGCATCACTGCTGTATTTTCAATGGCACGCTCAAAAATGACAGCGGGCGAGTCTATTCCTGATATACCTCCTTTATGCCTCCCCCACCTTGCATTCGAGGCTCTGTCGCGTCACATCGACCGCGGGGCTGGCTCACTGAACTCTGACCTGTGAACTTTGACCTCTGTGGTACTCTTACAGGGGACATGAAGCAGCTGCTGGCGTGGATCCGAGGGAACATGCTGAAGGAGCGCCCAGAGCTCTTTATGCAGGGCGACACTGTGTAAGTATACACGCAGATGCACAGTAAATACGTTACCGACGCTCAGACAAACATACACGCACGCTGTAGACACACACTCGTCATAAATGCAGTGCTACGTGTTCACTGCAGATTCGCCGTTAGGTCGAGGAGGTAGAATCACACCACATTCCCTTTTGTGATTTGGCCAGTGACGATAAAATACTTTCTTTAATGCATCAGGTATAAGAAATTATACCTTGCTTCCTCAGCCTTGAAAAACTAAACTGAGTGGATTTTTATTTTTTGAAATTCCGATATGATCACATTTCTTTCGAAATTATGCTTCTTTAGTGAAATGATGCATTCTCCAACAGCTTTTATACAGAGAATCGTCATAAATAACCTTAATTGCAGTTGGACTGCTAACTGAAAATAATGAAATCTGCTGTGGATACTGCAGTAAACCTCTGATACACAGTGTAGTCTTCAACCTCACCGTTGATTATTTAGATGCAAGGGGCAACCCCTTCACCTAAATTAGCACCTCGTACTTCAAATCTAAAATAAAATCTAAAATTCCTTATGATTATTATTCAAATATTTTCTGAGTAGGCAGGTATTAATGGTTGGAAACAACGCAAAATCCAATTGTGATATCTTGTATTGATTTCTGTAATTATAAATATTGTGCTATCTTTGTGAGAGAATGTTCTATGCATAGTCTTCATTGTGTTTCATCTTGCTTGTGTTTGTTTGTACGAGAGAAGCTCATTCATTTAATGAACTGCGGATGCAAGGGTCTTAGAAAACCGCAGCACTGGCGATTTTCATTGTGTATAAACAGGCTGCGTTTTATTATCAGAGAGCTGCTTTACTGTCATGTTTTAGTGTAGCTCACATCACTTACATGAGCTCTTCTTTTTGACACACACAGTAGACCTGGGATTCTCGTGTTGATTAACGATGCAGACTGGGAACTGATGGTAAGACGGTGTGTGAATGTTTGTTTGTGCTCGTGTGTGTGTGTGTGTGTGTGTGTACAGTTCCTCAATCACTTCTTCCAATCTCTGTTTTAATGACATGCTCATTTTAGGTCTAGTGTCAGCTTCTCTTCATTCATCTAATGTGCATAAAGGTTGTGCTGGGTGGTTCTTTCAGGAAAACATGTATTGGTATCAGACCGTAATTTAAAGTAACACAATCAATTGAAAGAAGTCCATGTCTCAACAACTGTCAATGATGACTAAAACCTGCAAATCAAGTGATGATTTAAAGCTGTAATTGATTTCTACAATATACAATACATATATAATTTTTTTCTGTGTATACATTAGTTCTTCAGTGTAGACATATTTGAAAGATATTTATGAACTAAATGTTTGTTTATTTATTTGTGTGTGTGTGTGTGTGTGTGCATCCATATCCCTTGCAGGGTGAACTGGAATACCAGCTTCATGACCAGGACAACGTTGTCTTTATCTCTACTCTTCACGGAGGCTAACTGACTCTAAAAGAAGCACCACACCCATACAGGAGCCCCTCCGCCCTTCAAAAGGTCAAATATCAAACGATCCATCAACAACGCCATCGGTGGCCAATTTCAATCCCAGCCGTGGGATTTTCGGGCCAATCCTTTTGGTTTTAAGTCCAATAAAACATAACATCCCTGGGAATCTGGCTTCCGAGGGATATTCACTGTCCCCTATACCTTACAGGAGCATGGCGGGGTTACGATGGGGAGCAAGGGCACATTAGGAAGGTCACTCTGTCTAGCCAGTGTCCAGATGGATTCTCTTGAGACATGATGGACCGGTTGCCCCATGTCAAATGGCTCCGTTATAATTTCCATTCATTTTATAGCTGTCAATTGTATGTTTACTATGTTAGTCCATATTTTTTTCTTTTTTATCGGAATGAATAAATATTGCCACAATAATGTTCTATTTGCACTAATGTGATTTTAAATATAGTGCGATTAAAGTGTTTAAATAAAGATATTTCTGCGGTCCAGTATGCATAATTTTTTTTTATATTTGTCATAAGCTTAGCAGGTTGATTATTTGATATTAAATATTTATGCGAGGACGAGGTTTTATTACATTCCTACACTTCTATAGCAGGCCTATACCTGAGTCTACCTCTTAATATTATTTTGATGCTTTTGGACGACCTATTCCTTTAGCATATCACATCGTACAGAAAAAAAGGCAAATCTTATCAAATGACATGGTTTTGTTTGATTTACTTGTACTGACTTGTATAGAATAAACTATAGGATGATGGCGGAAGGTCGACTCGATTTGCAACGGAAACCCTTATGATAATAGTAACACTATAATACATATGCTAATGATGTCGAGGGAGAAATGCGTGATGTTAGTATTGGAGTGTGTGTGGGGGGGTAGTGAAAGGGGGAATACATGGGTAAACATGCTTCTCCTGCAGTGTGACCTGTTGGGAGGCCATGAGTCAATTTCTCTTTTATTAAAGACACTTCCTACTGAAATTTAAACTAGGCTTATTGGTGATCCACACTTTGATTTTCGCTTATTTTTCAATACGTTATTTATAAGGATGATTAGGCCTACTAGGCTTATTTTTATCTCCCATAAACTGACAAACTGTTATATTACTAAATACATTAAAGAATATATATATATATATATATATATATATATATATATATATATATATATATATATATATGTCCTAATTCCAGTCATTAAGCTTAACTAGTTAAAATGGGTCTATTTTTCGTTTCTTTAGGCTACATTCAAAGAGTACAGTTTAGTCTAAAATATTTTATAGGCTATAGTGCGAAGTAAACATTATTGAGATGCATGCAGGAGATTTAAAACTAATTTAACCGTTTATATAGGCTATTTTTCTCTACACTTGACAGTGGAGGTGAGGCTATTCTAATATTTCACACGAATATGTCATTCTTTTCACACGAGAATGGATTTAGCACTAGGCTATACTAATATTTAACGTAATGTAAAACGGCTACAGATCTTATGTTAAAGTAAAAAACTAAAATTACGTAGCTTGTCTTTTAAAAATAATGGTTAAAACTATTAGTTTGATGACGAGATCAAGTAGCCTACAATTTTACAAAATGGACCACGGTAAGCCATTTTCCTCTATTGACGAAAAAACACCAAACTTGTCAAAAAGTGTTGATTATCGTAGCCAAAAGCATTCAATATATTTGAATGGGCAATTTGGCAGCAATTGTAATTGAGTGCGAATTAAGTTATTCTTTCGCGCCTGACGTTAGGCTACTTGTAGGCTAGCAACATTTGAGCCCTTTTTTTAATTAGGCTAACGTTAGGCCTACTATTAGGCTATTTTTAACAAATATTCAAAATCGTGATTTTTCGTTCATTCAATCTATAATTCTGGTTTCTTGTTTTTTACTAAATAACTCATTTTTGTATTGACACTTTTGTGACACCTTTGCCTGAAACGAAATGCTAGCTATAAATAAAGTAGCCTAAACATTCTGAATGTGTACTAGCCTACCTCTCGTTTGAATCCAGTCCATCGGGATATGTTTGTATTAATAGGTTACATTCATTAGCATATTTTTGGAACTGGTTTAGTCAACGGTTGGACGTCGACAACCGTTAGAAGTGCGCCATCGACAGGCAAGGCAATAGCATTTTTCAAATTCGTATCAACACAACAGCGACAGAAAAAAATATTCTGTCTATTCTGTTTAATTTTATTTAGAATGTATTTACAGTCAAACTCAACTCATTTTAAAACCCGGGAAGTGAAAACCCGTCTACTTCTTTGATTTTGCAGATTATGAAATTGCGTTACTTTTATGATTTAATTTCTCTCAAAACAGTCAAGATAGGTCGTCCCTGCATAACCCTTTAAGGTTGGCCTTGGTCATTAGATTTAAAAAATAAAAATAAAACATTTATAACGTTTATAAAACGTTTGCTTGTAGGCTATCCCAACAATCGTCAATGTGATTAGACTTCTGCTGTTGATAAATTACGCTGATATTATTCAAAGCCTGCCTAATTCAAAGAATTTGTGGGGGCCAGCAGGCACTGCATTTAACTTTAATCATAAAAAGATTAAGTTTATGGTCAAACGAAAGAGTAGCTAAATTGAAATGAGAGGTAGTGTTTCTAATTAATTTTAAGTATTCATTTTGGTTTCTCAGTAACACGTGGTGCAGGTGCAAAGGTTTAATTCGGCTTCAAGTCGGTGCATCCGAATTAAACAAAATCCCGTTTGGGGCGTTGTATATTTTGGGGTTGTTTTTCGTTGTCAGAAACGTCACTGAAACTACTTTGTAGTGTAATTAGCCGTTTATTGATTCAGCAAGTGGAACGTATAGTTACCAATACAATCAATCGACTGTCTGAAATGGAATATCAAATCAAGGCAAAACAACTATTTACCGACAGCTTCCCGCAGTTAAACTGCATTTAGCCCAAGGATTTAAGAAAATTCAGAATCACCTTAAATTAATTTTAGTGTTAGTCCTGGATAATCAGATAGATATCAGCACACACACACACACACACACACACACACATACACACACACACACTTTTTTGCTTGACCCTGTGTCTCATAGAGGCCTGGTGCGTTGAAACACACAGACAATTGTAAAATGCTAAATTAAATAAAGGCTAGGCTAACCTAACCAAAACAGTATCTGGAGTGATGCTAGCTTAATAAATGAGGCCGAAAATAAATTCAGTAAATAGCGTTTTAGTTCACTCCGTTTGATAGAAAAGTCCTTCACCATGCAGCTTTGGGCAAAAGATGGCAGTCTCAGTGAATGAGAAACTCAAGCATGCTCAAAAGCATTTTCCCACCATGCTGTTATAATCAGCGTGACTTTTTATTCACTTACCATTCACAATGAGAAAAGCATAAACACTATCACGAATAAGTCTTGCAGTCAACGAATTTCGTTTGGGAAATTGTTTAAATATATAACTTGAGTATAGCTTAAGCAACATTTAAAAAAAAAAAACATTGCTGTTCTACAGCCTTTTTCGTTTCAACGAAAATAAACAATATTACATTTCCCAGACGAATATGATCAAGGATGCGAATGCATAAAACAAAAGTGTTTGGATAATTATTTTAATGTATTGCATTTTTCTAAGGAACATTAATTCAAAGTTATGTGAATAAAGTAAAATAATCGTCCCTGTATCACATAATGATCGTCTTACCTTAGCGAAACTTTACGAAAATGAATATTTAGCTACAGTAGAAGCAGACAGCAGGGCCTAATGTCCTCCAGAACGAAGATGTGGAATCTCCAGCAACAGATGTCCAGGCACAATTCTTGGATTTAAATGATATTTTACAAGAATTGCGTTTGGACAATCAGTCTCTGGGACCCTTTGAAATGGACAATTTGATCACAACACACAAAAAACACAATGGAAATATACATTCCATGTGTAAACCAAAATACTGTCTGAAATCTCTCATTGTGTCCCTGTTGGGCCTAGTAGATTTTCACACACACAAAAAAAATTCGTTCGTTCCGCGTTTTCCATTCTTTGAATGCCTGTATTTTACCTTACAAAGGGCAAAAGTATATCAGGTTGTTTGTTGTAACGAAATAAACAGACAAACCGACGTTAGTTTATAGCTCCGCTATACGTAGCTACGTTTTACCTCAGGATTTCTAGTTCTATTTTCTTCCATTAAAAAAGTTGAAATTGGTCTTTCAGCTCAGAAAAATAATAAAGGCGGGTTCTAACCGATAAACTACAAACTTTATTTTAATTGAATCCATAGTAAAATTCTAAACTTCGAACGCATTCTATCTTCCTTTTAGAAAACATTTCCTTTAAAATGGTTAAAAGTTTGACGCTCTTTCAGTGCGCTTGTTAAAAAAAACATAAACCACATATAATTCAAAACCTCAGCTCACTGCATAAGAACAAGAAACACTTTTGGAAAAAAAGATATCAAATAAAATCAGCTAAAGAGCAGTTTTGTAAAGTCCTGCTTGTTACAGAAGCAGCTCTTCGCCATTTCTGCACCTGTAAGGGCGCACATCCTTGTAGTTCCACCTCTCGTCATCAAGCAATATCATCATCTGATATTGGCAAAGGCCGAAAAACTATCAAAAACCATTTCCAGTCGACCCATTTCGATAGTTTTGTTGCCCGTTGTGTGATGATGTGATAGCAAAGCCTCTTCTTACAACGCAATGATGATGAAAATGCAAGGAAGCCTCTGTCCTGTGTGCGCGAGCGCTGTATCCTCACTAACGCAAGCGGAGAAAATGGTCAAATGCAAGAAGGAGGGATGCGTTGGGTCGCTCGAAGAGTCCGCACGCCCTCAGCAATGCCTTGATGGGACGGTTCTTATGGAATGGCACAGGCTATCACGTTCCTATGAAGGCTTTTCTCAGGCTCTCGTAACAATACCGGTGTTGCCACGACGAACGGCGAGAGGGAGTGGGGATGATCTTCGCTTGGTACTGAATTTGAATAACACCATGGGGTGATAAATGTCCATTGTGCTGTAGAAGTAATGAATCTCCACTGTCTTCTATTGCACACAAGCCAGCAGCTGCGAGCGAGGGACCAGCAGCCTCTTAAAGACACAACAGCCCCATTTTTTCCTCAACAGTGATCACAATCCGTACACTGTTTATTCTGTTTACACACACTGCATGACGTTTGTTTTCTGGACACCTTTATGGGTGAGGAAAGCTAGTACAACGCTGTAACCAGGCACTTACGTAAAATACATGACCACTTGATCATCTTAAAACAATAAATGTCTTAGGCTACATATGAGAAAATAATAATAGCGTAGTAATAATAATAATAACAACAACCATTATTGTTATTATTATTATTTCTAGAATACATAAGTTTAAAGACATTTAGCTGAACTAAAAGAAAACCTAATATTTATATCCTAAATATCCATGGTATTGGATTTTAGTATTGTCTGTAAACAAAAACGCGATTCACTATCATGAAGAATTGTAAACATTTCTCCGTATTTAGTAAATATAAGCTATATAAATACATCAAATACTTGATAGGTGACAAAACGGCATATTTCGGGTGACAAAAATGGGCATTTGACTACCAGAGTTTTTAAATCCAAGTTTGTTTTCTTGTAGCCTGTGAATAAACTATCCCCCATATAGATTTATGGTATAGGCTACATTCTAAATGCATAATGGTTTCTTTAAAGGCCTAAACATTTTATATAGCCTATTTTTTGGCTTAAAACTCAACTCCTTAAACGTTTTCTTATGACAAATGGATATAAACCTATTTTATTACACTGCTTTACCTAAGAAAGCGTGAGAACACTTCGCTTTTTAGAGTTGTTGTTTTCTAGTGTGGATTTGATAAGCAGGTGTTTCTGGTGAGGTAGGCCTACCTGAAAGAGGCACACTTAAAGGTTATTTACTGCTTTTATTTAATTTTAGCAAAGTAGCCTACTGAGGTAACATATCCAAAACAATTCCCGCTCGAGCGCTCAACCCATCAGCGTGACTAGCGCGAGCTGAAGGATCCCCTCGCTGTCCCTTTTCTCCTAATAAATCACGGCCTAACCCCCGCCTCCTGGGCACTGCTCCTCCCTCTTAAAGTGAAACTATTTTATCCTTTCATCTGTCTCTCCGAAGTAAGCGAGTTAACCTCCTCTTCAGTTCCGCGGGGTGTCTTGCCCGCGTGCAATCCATTGCTCATTTGGCGCTAAAAGAGTCTTTCCCGCTGCCGCCTTTTCACAGGCGCTTCACGAGCGTCAATCCTGAGTGCCTATACTTGAGAGGGTTAACCGCTATCCACAGATATAATACTCATTTAATAGAAGCATTAATGGAACCCCATTGGCGTTTAGACGTAATTTATGGCTTTTGTGTAGTTTAAGGAAGATGTTTATGCATTTAATTACATTTTAAAGAGAAAGTCGGTGCTAGCTGACACACTTGGCTACTTGAGGAAAAAAAGGTTCAACTACGTTCTATATTCTTGACTCATTTTTAAAGAACGCTTTATGCCCAAAAATCTTAAGGCATTTGAAAAATGTCTTAAATAATTGCATTTTTCTAGCGATAAAGTATGTTTACAAGCTTTTTGATTTATAAAATGTAATGAATGAAAACTAAATAAATTAAAACTAACTCTATAAAATTATCCCAATGGGAACAAAAGGAAAAAAGTTCTACACTCTGAAAAAAGGTTATTTACACGTAATAGTTGTAGACTATTTAGAATCCTTTATCTGAAATGGTTCTTTGTGTTAGAGTTTAGGGTCCTTTATTCCCGCCTTTTTGTTTTTCAAATCTGTAACTGTCAAAGCCACCTCATTACTGAACTTCTGGAGCTCAGCCATCTATACATTTTAACTTTAAAATGTGTGTCCTACCAATAATGTCTTTTCTCTTTTTAGTTTAATAGAACATGTAAGTGTGAGTAGCTCTATTCAGTTTAGGATACTCATTTTAACACGGTAAAAGGCATACTGTCCATTTGTGCTAATTCTTCATAAACATAATTGTTTTTACATAAACAATTGGAAGAGACACACTGTACGTCTAAACTCAATTGTGTATTTCAGATGCTGTCACATCCCACAATCTCATTATCTGCAGAGAAACTGCCACTCAAAATAAACACATAATGATGGACTTAAAGACATCAAAGAGGATTGTGAAGATATTTCACAGGAACTTGGTCTTCATTACATCTATATCATGTTGAATGTCAATTGTTATTTATAAATGTTTTCAGATAATTCTTAGTTCACAGTTATTTTTGCTGCAATTTGCCGTGTCAATAAAAAATAAAAGTAGACAAAACATGCTGTTTAAAACCAAAATAGAGGCAACGAGATATTATAAGACCAGGATATACTAATAATAATGAAAATAAACTATTATTAAAAATGATATTTATAACACCATTAAGATACCACATTCAAAGCATGGTTCTTTATGGAACCTTATAACGGGGTAACACTTTACAATAAGGTTTCATTAGTTAACATGAACTAATAATGAACTGCACTTCTTCAGCATTTATTTTGTATATGTTAATTTCAACATACTAATATATTATTAAAATCAAAAGATGTAATTGTTAACATTAGTCAATGCACTGTGAACTAACATGAACAAACAATGAACAGTTTTTTTATTAGCTGATGTTAACAAAGATTAAAAAATACAGTAACAAATGTATTGCTCATGTTTAGTTCATGTTAGCTGATACATTAACTAATGTTAACTAATGAGACCTTATTGTAAAGTGTTACTGTTAAAAGCACCAAAGGGTTCTGCTATTATAGCCAAAGAACCATAATTTGGTACTGTTTAGAACTTAAGAGTGTATTTATGATTTGCCTGACAGAACCCTTTAAGGTTCTAGAACCTTTTTTTTTTTTTTGAAAGCCAGTTATACAAGTCTTAACTACAAAATAAAAGCTGTTTAATATTTACAACGTTCAGTACACTGCATAAATGAAAACTTTGTGTGATGACACACAGTTTATGAAAACAATATGAAACAGCAGAAATGTAACAATATAGACATTATAATATAATTCACACAAAAAAAATGATGTTTTTTGGTGGGCTGGTTTTACACTAGTATCTTGTTGCTTTCTATAGGCTCTGTATTTCTGGCTTAAAAGTTGCTTGCATTGTTGTACTCAACAAATTTGAAACTCAGATACAACAAACCTCTAGCAGGGAGAAAAGTACACAAAACTCAAGTTGCCCAGTGGGCCAGCTGGGCAGGATATTGTCAAGTCATGCACATCAGGACAGTGGGAAACATTGATTTGTTTTGGCACTGTGCTTTCCCTATTCACAGATAAATGTTTAACCCAGAAGCTGAAAGGAGCAATGGGGGAGAGGAGTCCAGATCCACGGGGTAGGCAATGAAACTGGCCCTCTGAGGAAAGGAGGAGGAGGGGGAACAATGGACCAGGGAGAATTCTAAAATAAGCCTCACCAGATGAAAACATCTCAAGCGCACTATATACGCTAAGCAGGACAGGGTGGATCAATGTACACCTCCGACCATCTGTGGAAAGATGCTTATAGAGGATTATGAGCTACAGAAACTTGAATAGTTTACTTTATGCATCGGCTGTAAATTGCCATAAAGGACCATTTGTTCGCTTTCATTCTGTTATTGACATTTTTCACTTGTGTTCATTTATTGAAGGCCTAATTCAGCCAACATACTGCGCAACATGCAGAACCATAACTGTAAATCACACCTAATGTGACTGTGATGAAATGTGTTTCTCAACAATGCTTTTGTGCTGGAAATTATGATGATTGCTGTACATTTCAGACTTGGTATTTGTGTATGTGCCAGTGTGTTTTATCTGGGTGCCTGGAATTGAAGTTGTCACATTTAAGTTATGTGTGTCTAAAAAGGCTCAATGTTGTTTCCAATAAAACAATATTCTTCGTGCAGTTATTATCACAGTTTATATTTCATTGCTCGCCATTGGCTTTATTCCATCACAACTGCATTATAGATTTTCTTCACATAAGTGCAATCTATAAATAGTATGGAGTATCTGCCTGGGCTGGATATATTATAGAACAAAACGATGCGAACAACAGCCCCAAGATATCTTCTACATTGACCATCTTTATGACATCTACGATTTCATGAGAATCATCAATTCCTCAATGGATTTGCCGGAGTTTTTTTTGTGTGAAAAGATTAATTTTTACAGTATTATGTTTGAAGCACTGAATGATGTTTGCACGGTTAGATGAATAATAGTTCATTAATAATACGCTATAATTGTTAAAGCTAACGTGCCATATCTATGTACATTATACACTAGGCTACTGTTCAAGTTTGGGGTCTTTAAGATTTGTAAATGTTTTCTAAAATAAGTCTCTCCTGCTCACCAAGGCTGCATTTATTTGATCAAAAATACAGTAAAAACAGTAATATTGTAAAATATTATTACAATTTAAAACACTTTTTCAGGATTCTTGGATGAATAGAAAGTTCAAAAGATCAGCATTTATTGAAAAATAAATCTTTTTTTAAAAACTATGTAAGTCTTTACTATAATTTTCTTCATCATATAATGAAATAATGAAATAAATAAAATATAAACATATTATTTTAATGTTTATTATAATATTGTACAAAATATAACACTTTAAGATGTTCAAATTTATCTTACAGAGACAATAGTATTTTACTTCTGCATATATTGCACAGTCCCTGTGTGGGATATTGAGTACATGCCGGAATATTAGTGTTTAATTTTTGATGACATCATTAAAGATAATGACATTAAGTGTGTGGAATCATTTCTGGCACTCCTCTGGTTTCCAGCATTCCGGACGCTTCTTGTTAACTTCCGAATCCCATGCTTAGTTAGCAAACTGGGTAGGAGGGTTTGTATACAGTCTCTTGCTCTCTCTTTCTCACTTGCTCTTGTCTCCCCCCTCCACTAAGAGGAAAAAAAGGCACACAAATTCTTTCACTGTGGTTGGCTGGTTGCCAGGCAACACGGACAGTGAGTGAAGCAGCGGTGACTTAGGTTAAAGAGACTACAGGGAAATTCATTCCTCGTTGTAGGTTTCACAGAGCCACAGTGCTTTAAGTACACACATCCACTCCAACAGCGCTCTCAACAAAGCCACAAAAACCTACAACGACAACAAGAGATGCTGGCTATTCAAAATGATTTCAATCGTGCCCTAATCAGTTTGTAAGAGTTAGTAGTCATGCATTGTCCATTCACAGGAGTCAAGATATTTAAAGTGCAAATAAAACTTCAAGGGAACCTTCACGAGAGTGCTTTTATTTTGAAATGAACACCGCTGGATAGTTCATTTAAAGGAGCTGGCTGCAACTCTTGAAAAAGGGCTTAATTAGGCCATAATGCCATTTGCCAGCTGTTAAATCATAGAGAAAGCAATAAAGCAATAGAGAATATAGCACTATTTGGAGTCCTCAGGTGCACTTGGTCTCACCATTAGGCAAATTGCACTATAGTCTGTGCATATGTTGCCCACAGAAGCCAAGAAAACCCTCCTGTAGTTACCGATAGAAGTTAAAGGAACAATTTAAATTTGAAAAATAAAAATTATTCACTCACCCTAATACTGTTCAAAACAGTAAAAACAAAAAAAAAACAAGATGTTTCGAAGAATGTTCATGCTGCTCTGTTCCTGAAAGCATGCAGTGACTGTCACAATTAAAGTCCCCGCGAAATTTGGCTATGTTAGCCTTACTGTTATGTATAAGCTAGTGTGCTCCAAAACAATAACACATATTCATTTAGAAGATATAAGCATTCAAAACTTAAAGTCTCTCAGTTTCGCCAGTATGGATCAATGACTCTGTACTTTAGCTTCTCATCAGATTTTTTGTCCAATCAAATGCTTTCTAAAATCTAAAGCGTCCTGCCCAGTCGGCAGGAAATCGGTCACTTGTTCACACAATTACTATTCTCTATATGGTTAATGGCACATAGTGCACTATATAGGGGATAGGGAACGATTCAGACAGTGTAAATACACTGATCAGGCATACCATTATGACCACTGACAGATGAAGTGAATAACACTGATTATCTCTTCATCACGGCACCTGTTAGTGGGTGGGATATATTAGGCAGCAAGTGAACATTTTGTCCTTAAAGTCAATGTGTTAGAAGCAGGAAAAATGAGCAAGCGTAAGGATTTGAGCGAGTTTGACAAGGGCCAAATTGTGATGGCTAGACGACTGGGTCAGAGCATCTCTAAAACTACAGCTCTTGTGGGGTGTTCCCGGTCTGCAGTGGTCAGTCTCTATCAAAAGTGGTCCAAGGACGGAACAGTGGTGAACCGGCCGACAGGGTCATGGGCGGCCAAGCTACTGTAGTTTAAATTGCTCAATAAGTTAATGCTGGTTCTGATAGAAAGGTGTCAGAAAACACAGTGCATCGCAGTTTGTTGCGTATGGCGCTGCATAGCCGCAGATCAATCAGGGTGCCCATGCTGACCCCTGTCCACCAACGAAAGCACCAACAGTGGGCACGTGAGCATCAGAACTGGACCACGGAGCAATGAAAGAAGGTGGCCTGGTCTGATGAATCATGTTTTCTTTTACATCACGTGGATGGCCAGGTGCGTGTGCGTCGCTTACCTGGGGAACACATGGCACTATGGAAAGAAGGCAAGCCGGCAGAGGTAGTGTGATGCTTTGGGCAATGTTCTGCTGGGAAACCTTGGGTCCTGCCATCCATGTGGATGTTACTTGGACACATACCACCTACCTAAGCATTGTTGCAGACCATGTACACCATTTCATGGAAACGGTATTCCCTGGTGGCTGTGGCCTCTTTCAGCAGGATAATGAGTCCAAAAATGGTTCGGGAATGGTTTGAGGAGTTTTGAACTTCTTTGAACAAGAAGTTTGAGGTGTTGACTTGGCCTCCAAATTCCCCAGATCTCAATCCAATCGAGCATCTGTGGCATGTGCTGAACAAACAAGTCCAATCCATGGAGGCCTCACCTCACAACTTACAGGATTTAAAGGATCTGCTGCTAACATCTTGGTGCCAGATACCACAGCACACCTTCAGAGGTGTAGTAGAGTCCATTCCTTGACGGGTCAGGGTTGTTTTGGCAGCAAAAGAGGGACCATCACAATATTAATCATAATGTTATGCTGGATCGGTGTATGCTTTCCATTGGGGCGAATGAAGTCTAGTTTTACATTAGTCTGCACACAGTCTGCTCCGGTCCAGAGACACGATAGCACAGAGCGGATCATATGCACGAGTTGGCGCAGACCACAAAAATTCTGGCCGAGAGAAAAATATCCATATTTAAAATTGTATAGACTAAAATAACTTGTTTCTGGCAGTCAGCGCTAAGCAAGTCAACTTGTGCTAAAAGAGTTAACTCTGACGCAATGTATTGTGCTTTGACGCCTCTCACGGATAGGGCTGAGAAACAAACTCAAGCCTTTCTTCTCTTATATCGAAATCCTCAGCCATTTCTCTTTAAAAAATCTTGTTTTAGACTTCTAATTCATGACCAGTGTTTTGTTTTGCTCTATCCTCTGCGCTTCAGTGTTCGCATGCAGCATAAGTCGACTTGCGTACCGCTGACTGCCGAAAGCTAGATATTTTAGTTTATAAAGTTTTAAATATGGATATTTTTCTTACATAAATTCGCTACTTCGCTTCAGAAGGCATTTATTAACTTTATTAAGTTTTAATATAACTCCGATTGTATTCGTCTGAAAGAATAATGTCTAGGATGACTTGAAGGTGAGTAAATCATGGGCTAATTTTCATTTTTGGGTGAACTATCCCTTTAACCTCTGTTTTATGGTGCATTTTTGCCCTTAAAGGCCCACTAAAGTGCCTTGAAACGCACAGCATTATTCAATGTGTTGACTTAATTTCCACTGAAACAGGAAAACGGGGCGGGGACATATTGGGCAGCTCCTCACATTTTTTTAAATAGTCAATAGCATTTTTTTTATATCACAACTTGGCCAGAGCCACCGTTTATCTCGGAAAAGCTACAGTTTTCTTCCTAATCTCTAACCATTTCTCCTCCTAATCTCCTCCATATTGCCATTATAATGTCATATACACCTAGGATGACTTGAGGGTGAGTAAATCATGGGCTAATTTTCATTTTTGGGTGAACTAACCCAACCATGAAAATTATGGATTTGGAGCAACATGAATATGACAGACTTTTTTTTTTTTTTTTTTGAGTGAACTATCCTTTTAAGTTGTTATTCATTGAAAGTATGTCTGTATGTCATGATAAACGGAACTAGCGACAGATCTTTTCTTCTTGTGACGTACATCCGAGTGTAACAGACATAAAAAAAGGTTCAGTTTTGACATTATGATTAAACATAATGAGGTCAAAACATATTTTAGAAAACAAAACATGGGTGACATGCTGTAACGGAACTGCTCCAAGACACAAAGGCTGAGAATCCAAATGCAGCTTTATTAAAGGATAATCCACAATCGTCAAAAACAGGCAAAAGGTCATACACAGTGCCGCCGCTCCCATTAGGGCACCAAGTGCTCAGGGGGGCACCACAAGAAAATGCTCTCGAAAACCCCATCCCACCCGTTCACACTTTATGATGCCCGTAGATGCCCAACCGCGGGCATCATAAAGTGATCGCGCATAGGGCATCAATACGGCCAGCGGCCTTACTGGTCATACACAGGAAAGCAGTCCAAACAGGCAAAAGGGTAATGCACAGAACAGGCAAGTAAGACCAAGAGACAAGAAACCAGGGAGAATGCTCAGAAATGCAGTGTTACAACAAACAAGACTTCGCTGTGAATGACAGAGTGAACATGGTATATATAGGCAGAGGTAATGAGGTAATGAGACAGAGGTGTAAACAGTGAGTGCTAATGAGCCCGGGCAAAGGATTATGGGTAATGCAGTCTATGATATAATGACAGTCCGGGTTGGAGTGCCCTCTGGTGGTGATCATGGGCACTCACACTGGTGAATTGTGACACATGCATTTACAAAATGGATTCATTTTCATTTCTAATTTCAATCTAAAAATTGTATTTTAATTTTAAAGCTGACTTTAAATCGCATTTACACTTATTCAAAAGAACATTTGTAACAATATTACTGTCAGGGGTGTAGTTTAAATCCCAAGGAAGGATGATGCGTGACGCAGAATGACTGATGATAATAGACTTTAATTAACACAAAGAGCAATTACACTACACAAGATCCATAAATGGTAAAAAGATAAAAAGATATTACCCTGTACTCACATCGGACCAGCGGTTTGGAAAATGGATGGATGATTTCGAACACAGCAATTGATTGTATTCGGTGCATTGTGGGATTGAGTGCACATGATAACATCCACAATGGTTTTTGACACCACTACAAATGGCTGTCCCATCAAATATTGTCCTATTTAAGGGTATTGGGGGCTATTTTGGACATGACTAAACTAAACAAGACACTGAAACTAAATATGCTCGCGACAGTAACAAGTAACAAGAAGCACAGTTTGGTGTTAGTGACATCAAATCTGCTTAGAACATGCGTTTGCACATTTGAACATAAGCAAATGTAAATGAGATTGGGAAAAGAAGTGAATTGTGACTTATATTCCAAAATATTTCCCACATAAAGCTATTACAATGTCATACAGCTTTGAAACGACTTGATGGTTAATAGAGGATCAGAGATTTTTATTTTTAGCTATACATTATAAAATAAATTTTAAATCATATTTTAAAAGTAAATAAATTACAAGGAATAAAAACACAAAAATATACATCTTTTGTTGTCTTATATATTGGCCTTTGGCGCAGTATGGATGTTTATGTCACACTCTTTGTTTAGAAGACACTTGATGACAATGAGGTTTGAAGGATTTTACGTCTATAAGATTGACGGTGAATAATGACTTTAATTTTACTGTTTCTCATTTGAGTTCAGACTTATATAGTGGTATGGAACACTTTTACAGTACATCTGTGGGCACTTTTGGAGCTTCGCAGATGTGGGATCATTAGGGATTGTCATTGAATGAAAAGAACTGTGTAAAAAATAATGGCATATGGGTTTGGAATGAGTAGAGGTAGAGTACAGTAAATAATACCAGAATTTAAATTTTTGTAGACTACAACTACAATCCTGAAGCATTGGTGTGATACCAACAGAATTATGCCTTAAAATATATATTTAAAATAATGATAATATAAAACAATTATATGATAGGGCCTCTTGTAAAATATCAAGCCCGGAGGCAGACCAGCAGCATCACCCAGTACACCGCGTGTAATATTTGAATCTTTTTAGGTGGGTCGCTATTCAGCAAAGGTTAACAGTTCACTATTACTTGAATATGAAAAAGCAATGGTTTGCAGAAGTGTGTTAAGCAATGCGTCTGCTTAAAAAGGTGTCACTGAATCCCACTCTACTGATGGAACAAAATCACTACAGTGCTATAGATTTACAGAGGCAATTTCGTCTAAGTGCTTTGGTCATCTCGCAGTATTGGCCAAATGGGAACATATGAGGTACCCAATGGTCTGATTACCAGTCAATTTATCTATACTATCAACACATTCCCAGTAGCTCTCCTTCCTTTAAAGATGTATCTTTTTACAGAATCAGCCACAAAGACAGAAAATAATTGAAATACAGACTAACTTTTTTGAGCTTCGGAAATTGGTGGGTATCTTCAAAATAGCATACTTCTCATAATTTTACAGTAAAAGGCATGCACATTTTCTATATACATAGAATACCCTGATAACTTGAAGGAGTGAATGAAAACGAGTGCATTTCCTAGAATGCACTCCACTAAATTTTGTTAACTTTTGGGCTGCGTCCGAAATCGCATGGTACTTTTTTGAGTAAGCAATTACTTTGCAACTGCTAAAAAGTACATTTGTGTGTCACTATAAACGAATTGCTTTGAGTAGAGCCAATTAATTAAACAAATTAGTTCAATCAAATTGAGTATTTAAAATGTTCTTTTTCTTTTGAGTTCACAATACTAACACATTTTAAGTAATCTAAATAGTTTCATTGTTTTTATGAATTTAAACAAACTTAAATTTAACTGAAACTGAGCTGGGATTTCTAGTTCCGGCTTTGGCCATGGCATTTAAAAGGGAGAGTAAATGCTAAAATGAAGTGTTATCTAATGTTTTTGTGCAAGATTAATGTTAAGTGGGAGATTTTCTGTTATCTTGGGTTTTTTGGGGGATTACCATCATGTGTTGAGTGTAGAATGAGCTTAGTTTGAGAACAGATAAACAGTATGATAATATATACACTCACCTAAAGACCCCACCCCCTCACAGTGAGACCCCACTCATCTCCACTACAAATAGGAAAAAGAGGCTACAATTTGCACACGAGCTCACCAAAATTGGACAGTTGAAGACTGGAAAAATGTTGCCTGGTCTGATGAGTCTCGATTTCTGTTGAGACATTCAGATGGTAGAGTCAGAAATTGGCGTAAACAGATTGAGAACATGGATCCATCATGCCTGGTGGTGGTGGTGTAATGGTGTGGGGGATGTTTTCTTGGCACACTTTAGGCCCCTTAGTGCCAATTGGGCATCGTTTAAATGCCACGGCCTACCTGAGCATTGTTTCTGACCATGTCCATCCCTTTATGACCACCATGTACCTGGTCCTCTGATGGCTACTTCCAGCAGGATAGTGCACCATGTCACAAAGCTCGAATCATTTCAAATTGGTTTCTTGAACATGACAATGAGTTCACTGTACTAAAATGGCCCCCACAGTCACCAGATCTCAACCAAATAGACCAATTTACTGTTTGTAAACATACAGGATGCGCGCAGATAGGTTGCAGAAAACCAGTGAGAGATAGCGTAGGCTATAGAAAATTACATGGATATGGTACAAAATCGTTCCTTTTAAAAAAGATTATAGATTATTTATAGATATATATTTATAGATGATTAATTATAGATTATTAGATGTTATTTTCAAATTGTTTCCGCATATTACTATGTCTCCCAGTGATAGGGCTGAGATATCACCGGTGGTAGTAGGCCTATCATGAATGCTGTTTTACGTGAATATTATGACACGAGTGAAGCACAAACATTTATTTCCAAAATAAATAATAGCATCTTGATTAAATATTATGCAGCCATGGAAACATTATATTCATGCCGAACGAACGAGAGAGGTAGGCTTTGTGAGCGAGCCAAATTTAAGCTTTGTCTGTGTTTTGCAATCTGGTCACCCGATTTTCCACGAATTTAACAATAGGCTTACTCTCATTTTATTCTACTGGACATGGAATCTCTTATTTATTTGTCCTTCATTTACGTCTCTCACAGGGGATTATACACGTTTCTTCCTTGTTTGCTTTTAATTAGGAGTTTGCATAATTTACTGTGGTAAAGTAGAAAACGGTGCTGTAGGACAGATACATTTTATTTCAAACGATTTAACACAGTTTGTGCTTGTTATTAAACTTAAGGCGCATTTCGATATTTTTAGTTTCGCTTTCTCTCGCAGCGCATTATCAAACAGCCTAAAGTTCTTGACTCTGCAGAAGATAAATTCGCTGTTCACAACTTTTACTACAATTATTAGTTCTGGAACATGAAGATATTAGAAAAAATGATGCTCTCTTTCCTGCTCGTGTACATCCCTTTCCGTGCAAAGCAGCACATGAGCACCTCTGTGGGGAAATATAAAACCAATATATTAACTAATATATTTAACTTTCTTTTATAATTTATATTACCATTATTTACTGATATTTATTTAAATGTTTTACAGGCTGTAGTATTGTTTCACTGACGAAAAATGTAGGATATATATATATATATATATATATATATATATATATATATATATATATATATATACAGTGAGGACAATAAGTATTTGAACACCCTGCTATTTTGCAAGTTCTCCCACTTAGAAATCATGGAGGGGTCTGAAATTGTCATTGTATGTCCACTGTGAAAGACATAATAATTTATTTTTTTTAAATCCAGAAATCACAATGATTTTATGATTTTTTAAACTATTTATTTGTATGATACAGCTGCAAATAAGTATTTGAACACCTGAGAAAATCAATGTTAATATTTGGTACAGTAGCCTTTGTTTGCAATTACAGAGGTCAAACGTTTCCTGTAGTTTTTCACCAGGTTTGCACACACTGCAGGAGGGATTTTGGCCCACTCCTCCACACAGATCTTCTCTAGATCAGTCAGGTTTCTGGCCTGTCGCTGAGAAACACGGAGTTTGTGCTCCCTCCAAAGATTCTCTATTGGGTTTAGGTCTGGAGACTGGCTAGGCCATGCCAGAACCTTGATATGCTTCTTACAGAGCCACTCCTTGGTTATCCTGGGTGTGTGCTTCGGGTCATTGTCATGTTGGAAGACCCAGCCTCGACCCATCTTCAATGCTCTAACTGAGGGAAGGAGGTTGTTCCCCAAAATCTCGCAATACATGGCCCCGGTCATCCTCTCCTTAATACAGTGCAGTCGCCCTGTCCCATGTTCAGAAAAACACCCCCAAAGCATGATGCTACCACCCCCATGCTTCACAGTAGGGATGGTGTTCTTGGGATGGTACTCATCATCCTTCTTCCTCCAAACACGTTTAGTGGAATTATGACCAAAAAGTTATATTTTGGTCTCATCTGACCACATGACTTTCTCCCATGACTCCTCTGGATCATCCAAATGGTCATTGGCAAACTTAAGACGGGCCTTGACATGCTGGTTTAAGCAGGGGAACTTTCCGTGATATGCATGATTTAAAACCATGACGTCTTAGTGTATTATCAACAGTAACCTTGGAAACGGTGGTCCCAGCTCTTTTCAGGTCATTGACCAGCTCCTCCCGTGTAGTTCTGGGCTGATTTCTCACATTTCTTAGGATCATTGAGACCCCACGAGGTGAGATCTTGCATGGAGCCCCAGTCCGAGGGAGATTGACAGTCATGTTTAGCTTCTTCCATTTTCGAATGATTGCTCCAACAGTGGACCTTTTTTCACCAAGCTGCTTGGCAATTTCCCCGTAGCCCTTTCCAGCCTTGTGGAGGTGTACAATTTTGTTTCTAGTATCTTTGGACAGCTCTTTGTTAGTAGTTGTAGTTGGATTCGTTGGATGTTAGTAGTTGGATTCTTACTGATTGTATGGGGTGGACAGGTGTCTTTATGCAGCTAACGACCTCAAACAGGTGCGTCTAATGTAGGATAATAAATGGAGTGGAGGTGGACATTTTAAAGGCAGACTAACAGGTCTTTGAGGGTCAGAATTCTAGCTGATAGACAGGTGTTCAAATACTTATTTGCAGCTGTATCATACAAATAAATAGTTTAAAAAAATAGTTTTAAAAAATCATATATTGTGATTTCTGGATTTTTTTTTTTAGATTATGTCTCTCACAGTGGACATGCACCTACGATGACAATTTCAGACCCCTCCATGATTTCCAAGTGGGAGAACTTGCAAAATAGCAGGGTGTTCAGATACTTATTTTCCTCACTGTACTACAGTTGCCATGTTGTAAGTGTTATGTAACTTACAGTGTTGCTTTAATGCCCTTTCCAAAGCAACTGCCTTTTACAGTTTCTCCTGAACCAAAACAACAAGCTCATGCTGCTTTCACGCCATGTTGTGACCGTGGCAACCCATGACGTTCTGCCCGGAGCTGTTCACGTCCTCAGACTCAGATTTATGCGTTTTTCTGGCAACAATATCAACGCTGAAATGAATCGGCAGCAGCCAGTTGGTATAGAGTTCTGTAAGTTGTTTACATTCATTATAATTGTAATGTTTTTTGAAACATGAGGTTATTTAACTAAATGTTGCTTGTTTTAAGTAAAAACTGACTTCATTTTAATGTTATTTTCCAGAAATCAAGAAAAAATATCTTATTTAATTTTACTTATCTAGTAAATGCATCTTGATTTAAGAATGTTTAGATATTTAGACAGGAAACTAGACAAAAATACTAAATAAGAAAAACATTTTTTGCACTGGAAAAAATTAGCCTTTGGTGACATTTCTGCAAAATGATAAAAACAGATGAATATGAATCTGCCAACGTTTTATGATGTAAGTTTTGCAGCAGTTTGGAAATGAGATGTCAGGTGAGTGGAGCTAAAAGTTTAATGCTCTATGATCTATCACATTTAAAAATAACGTACAACCTACACTAAAACCTAGAAACACAATTTTCTTTGAGCTCTTTTATCGTGATTCATGTTTCACGGGGCTCGTATACCTTTGCAAGTGAACTGCATAATTATTACAATATAAACCTTTAAATTATACGGGTTTGAACTGTAAAATAGACAGTAAACTAAGTGCTGTCCCGTAAAACCTAAAATGTTGCTACCGTATTTTTTACTGTAAAGTTCTGGCAACCACAGCTGCCGTTTTTTTACCGTATATTTTAAGGAGATTTAGTTTTTTACAGTGCAGGTGAGTTACTAAGCAAGTTTACTACGTCAGAAAAGCCACACATCTGCAGCTGCTTATGTGATGCAAATGACTTATGTATTAGTTTACCAATTATTCATATGGTAAAAGTGTTTTGAGGTCATAACATAGCATTGTGCAAAGAACCGGGAATAAACTGCAGTGTTTTTTTAGTTAAACATAGGTAGATGCACAATTTTCCAATGGGCCAGTTGCATTAAGCATACTACTGGGTAAGCAGTATGCTTGTAGTCCATTGAGAACATAGCTGGTCTTTTTAAAAACCAAGCCTCCCAAAAAGCTTCAGTGAAGATTCAAACTGATTTCGCATTCAGTGTTGGACTGTCACTTCACGACTGCTGAGTAAGTTTGTGCGATTGAGCTGAGCGTGGGACCGTGAGTGACAGTTATTGAGCTGATGAGCCGTGAGACGTCTGTATGGGAACATGTTATTGATTATCGCAATGCTGGACGAAGTTTAAGGCTTTCCCATAGTGTTGCAGCTGCCCTTTTAGGGATTTTGACTGACCCAGTAAAGAAAGAGTCTGCGGAGGTGCTGGGACTAATGGACCCCCCTTTCACTTTGTATGCCACATGGCTTCGTATATCCATAGGCTCACGGCAGACCCCCCACTAGGCATAGGATAAAGTGGCTTAATCAAAGTTGTCCAGGGGAAAATGACCCCCTCCTTCTCTGAATAAATGTTTGGGCCCGGGCTAGTTGTCTTGTGTGCCCTCGACCCCCCGCCACACCCTGCTGCCCTGCTCCTCAGACCTTTGACCCAGCAGTGAAAAGTTAGTTGGGATGTTGGTGAACTCTCTCAGGGTTGGCTGTGCTGAAGGCGCTGGGAAAGTGCCCTCCGAGGGCCAGGGGTTGGAGGGGTAGGCGTGGGTACCATGAAACGACACTCCCTTTGACCCAAGTCTCTGGACCAAGCCTGAGCACGCCGCTAATTTAATTGTTACAGGCAATGCGGCTTGCCCATGATAGAAGGGCCACTTGAAATCAGTTTCACTGGACGTCAGCCGTATTCCGTTTACTCTCTCTGTGCCTTCATCTCTTTGTTAGGCTGTTTTCTTTTCTGATTACACCCTTCAAGGTTTTGCTCTTCTGCGGCATCTGGTCATTGAGCTTCTCTCTTTCAATTGATCTCTCAGTAAGGAGCATATCCGCATTCATAAAGACAAGAACTCAATAGTGTGGTCAGCCACTGATCAATTTTACATTCCTTTGTAGATGAACAACCAAAGATTGAATCAATGTGGAGGTTTTTTTTGTAAGTGATTTGATTAAATTAAATTACAACATATTTTATCTATCTATCTATCTATCTATCTATCTATCTATCTATCTATCTATCTATCTATCTATCTATCTATCTATCTATCTATCTATCTATCTATCTATCTATCTATCTATCTATCTATCTATCTATCTATCTATCTATCTATCTATCTATCTATCTATCTAACTATCCTTTTAGCTACACATAATAGCCTACTGAAAAAATAGCTCTTCTAATGTCAAACCGAGAGATACGTCATATTATTGGTTCATTTGTGAAACAAGCTCAACACATCCCTCTTGTGGTTGTTCAATGTAGGCAACTAGAACTGTGTGTGTGGTTGGTTTCTAAAATAATAATATATATATTTGCTTGCTAATGTACGACACTTGATTTAGGTTATCAGACCTTTGTTGCTTTTCGATGACGCAGTGGTTTCAGTTGCTGATACTTAAAGTCACTGGTGTTTGTTCATTTGTAGTTTCTTTTAAACAGTGTGTAACAAATAAAAAAAAAAGTTTAAGAATTTAGTAGGCTACTGTTGTGCTCTGGGAATTTGAACTAAACATGACAAAAAATATCACAGTCAGTCATCTATTAATGTCAGTGATTTAGTTTGACAGTAAAATCACAAAAATGGCAGCGGTTCAGACTCTTTCTTTGGTTGCGAAAAAGAAAATCACTTTATGCTCCGTTAGACGAAAAAATCCCCAAAACGAAAGTAAACATTTTACCCTAAAACATTTAGGCTAGCGAAACAATGTAGCGAAACGTTCTAAGTAACAGCTGAGGTTTAGAAAAGAACGTCGATGAAACCTTCTAACAGTGAATGTAAAAGTTACACTGAACACATAATGTAACAGTTCTGAGGAAAAAATCCTCACACGGAAGCTGTAACTCAAACACAGCTAACAGAACACGTTGGCTCCTTCAGGGGGGAAAGGAGAATTGAGGGGGAGTGTGAAGTTTAGGGAAGAGCCCTCTTTCCTTCAGCTGCTGACGCGGATGGGACTGTTTTTGCAAAGACGCAGCGGGCCATCGAAATCCAACCATGTTATCCGGGATTATAACCGTTTGGACTATTCTAGCGGTAGCACAATGTTACTTTTCGGAGGAAAATTATACCGACGAGTCACAGATGCAGCCGCCCACGGTCGTTATAGTTGTAATCGCACGGAACGCCGCTCATTCTTTACCACATTACCTCGGAGCTCTCGAGAGATTAAACTATCCCAAGCAGCGCATCTCTATCTGGTAGGCGACTTCCTTCCCCGCAGTTTAATATGGTTGATTATCTTTTTACTATGTGTAGATGTCAAAAGGTCAATCTTATTTGCATTTCATCACCTCCTCCCCTTCACTTTTGCAAACTTTTCCCTAAAAGCAGATCCCCTTCCCCCCCAACTAATAACGTTCAGGAGGTGCTCTTTATTTATTCACTTAAATTGATTTTATTTCTAGCGCATAGCTACTATTTAGAAAATAAACTAAGTAAAAATAAAATAGTGCATGATTTAACGTTCAAAATGGCTTCAAATAGTTAATTTTGGGATTTATATAAACAAGAGAAGTTAGATGCTACATCACAAATGGGATAGTTTGACTTGTTAGTTCATGTTCATTTGTATTACTCAGTATTTGGGTCAATGACAAATAAGAGTGTCCTAGATAAAGAAATGGGAAAAAATATATTTTAAAAAACTACTTTAAAACACATTGGCCAGGTACATGTTGATTTAATACAGTTTTGAAAAACATTGATACCATTATTAACTAAAGTTTAAATTGAATTACTCTAAAATGTCAAATGGTGTAACTATCAAGTATAAAGTTATATCATATTTTACCATATGTACACATCTTATTTTTTAAGAAGTTAAAATATAAGTTAAATATATGTTTAAAGATAAAAAGTATATATTAAAATTCGTAGCTATCATTACATTTTCTTTGGAGGGAGTTGCACCACATGACATTTAAAACCTGAAGTAAATTTTCCTTGTCATAAAATGGGGCAAATTATCCATATATTAAAGGTGCACTATGGCACATTTTTCAGTAAAATATCCAAAAACCACTATACCAGTGTTATATATTTTGTTCAGTTGAGTACTTACAATATCCCAAATGTTTCCAACTATTTGTAAATCGTGAGAAAATTGCTATTTTAACCAAGGAACCGGAATGTGTGAGGGAGTCGCCTGTCAATTGTGTCATATCTGCGTTACCCTCGGTTTCCAGTTTTATTTTGCAGAAACGCTTAACTCTCACTGCAGTGTGCAACAAGTGTCATAGCAGCCGCCGAGCGAACACACATAATAACGCTATAACTTAATTTTCAACAAATGTATCTAATGATAAATATAGCAGCAGGACCTCAAACTCATGACCGGAAAAGCGGAAATGGCGCCGGCGACTGTGGCATGATAAAAGTCCCGCTGCTCGCGAGGCGTGTGTTGCTTTCATCTTATTAACAATCGCTCCAGCGGCCTTGCTCAGCTCCCACAACACTCGGCCCTGCTCTGCTTCATACTACAGTAACGTTAATAATCGCATCCATAAACATGTCCTATTCCGATTCTTTTCCACCGGCTGTGAGGTGAAGACCACATGCACTCAAACGTGGCGTCATCAAACTACGCCTTTGTTTTGAATAGGCGACCTATTGCGGATGGAAAAGTTACATAGTGCACCTTTAAGAGACTTATTGACCTTAGCATGCAGTCATAAAGGTGGTGAGGGTCCTTGCTATGATATAATTTCCTGTTTAATGTTTTCTGCATGTCAGAAGCACCACATGACTTTATTTTTCTTTTGACACCAATGTCTTTAATTAACTGCCATCTCCCTGTTTATTGTTTCCTGTAGGGCAGCAACAGACCACAACATTGACAACACAACAGCTATCCTGCGAGAATGGCTCACCGTCATGCAAACACAATATCACTATGTGGAGTGGAGACCTTTAGATAAACCCACGTGAGATGATCATCACACAACATGCACGAATGGCAGATATGCTGTCCTGATAAAACCACAAGTCTAAAATGCTGTTAGATTTTTGGAAGTTTAGGTACCGCCAAGTTTTGATGGCTTGTTTTATCTGCACAGGGCCTATGCGGGTGAGCTGGGGCCCAAGCACTGGACTAACGGCCGCTATGAGTATGTTATGAAGCTCAAACAGGCAGCGCTGAACTTTGCCAAGAAACGCTGGGCGGACTACATTCTGGTATGACCCAGTTAAAGCATATACACCCCGATTCAGTTCTTATTGGGGTCAGAAATTGTGCTATAATTTACTGGGATTATTTTTGCTTACATCTTGTTTGTTTGTTTATTTTATTTATAAAGCGCTATTAAAACAACAGAATGTTCAACGATGTGCGGTACATTCATACATTAAATAAAATGATCAACAACAACACCCTATCATGATGGCATATGCAATCAACAACAGACATATTCAAATACACTTCAAATACTTTTAAATGAACCAGTTGGATCAAACACTAATGCGAGTAGATGTAATTTTTAATGTCGCTTCAAAGAACCTAATGAGAAGTTATTCCAACGCTTCGGAGCTGCTACAGCGAATGCTCTGTCGCCACTCAATTTCAGTCTGGTGGTCATAGAAACTAAGTGCCCTATTTTAACGGTCTGAGTGCATGGTCTGAAGCGCAGGTGCACTTAGGGCATGTCCGAATCCACTTTAGCTAGTTTAACGACGGAAAAAAATGATCATGTGCCAGACGCATGGTCTAAAAGGGTTATACCTAATCTCTTAATGAGTCATGGGTGTGTTTTGGGCTTAACATGCAATTAACCAATCAGAGTGTCATCTCCCATTCCCTTTAAAAGCCAGTTGCGCTTGCACCATGGCAGATTCGCTATTTACATGTTGGATTTTGCGAGCGGAAAGACTGAATGCTCCTCCAGAGAGGAATCCTTTTATTTTTTATATTTAAAAATGCTTGTGTGCTGTTTCGTGTCCCTGTGTGTGTAATAAGCAGAGTGTATGCGCATTGTGCACTCACCTATAGGCGCATATTACTAACACGCCCTTCAAATAACACAAAAAATACTACACTATTGACTTTAGACCAGGTTTTTGTTGGTCAATGGCGCAGTCGTTTTCAGTTGCCTCAAAATAGAAACACGCCAACAATGCGCCTGAACACACCTCGTTTTCAGACCAGCACGCCCATGGGCAAACAGATTGGCGCAAGTTCATTTGCAATTTAAACAACGTGGCGCTGGACATGAAAATGATAACTGCGTCGGGCTGAAACTAGCAAAAAACACTTGCGTCTGACTTCGCATTGCGCTGGGTGTTTGATGCATTGCGCCCCATGTCATCTGACTTTCTGACCTTAGCATCCTATGTGGTTTATGCATTTGAAGAAGAGGAACAAGCATAGATATTTTTTTCAAAATAACTAGAAGACTGGAATGGTTTAGGATTTGAACGCAGAATTAAACTGTTCATCAAATTTAATCTAAAAATTATCGAACTGCACACCATGGGCCACATTTACTAAACAGAGAGCGCAGCTGATGAGAGTGGAAAGTTCTGCGTGTGATCAACTGACGACGCACAAATGAAAGAACACAGACGCAGCCGGATCATTTCCATAATGACCAACGCAATCTACCAAGAGCTGCACAAATTAATGTCTGGTTTAAAACATGCTTTTTTTTTGGTGGTAAATAATGGCGCAAATACCAGTAAATTGACTAGCGCAAACCTTAGTAATTCACCTTGCATGATTAATTTAAATACTATAGATAAATACTATAAAATAGGTTTTGCGTCTGAAAGGGACACTCCTACAAATGCATATGCAATAAGGTCAGCTGCAAAAATAACTTTTCAGAGCTAAAGTTTCACTGCGTGTCTTTAGTAAATCCTGACAGTAGTTTTTTAATGGCAAAAGAGTGTTTGCACTGGCACAAGCTGTAAGTAAATCTGGCCCCAAGATTCTTTACCACCAATTTACAGAAGTGGGCCAAAATGTCCAGATCTGAGTAATTTAGGGTGTACGAAGCTCCAAACCATCCATGATTTCATTGGATTTAAACAAATTCAATAGTTAAGGGAGCATATATAACGAAAACAGAATTGGGCCAAGAATAGATCCTTGTGGAACCCCCCTATACAATGGGAAAAATGTTGACCAAAATGAACAGAAAAAGACCTGTTATAGAGAGGAACAACATAAACCATTCAAGTGCCATTCCCCGAATTCCCACCACCTTTTTAGGAGAGAGACAAGGATATCATAATCAATGGTGTCAAACACTGCGCTAAGGTCTAATAACACTAAAATCACTGAACTACTACTGTGTTTTGCGTCAAACCCAGATTGAAAATGTCTAGAATTGTCTATCTGTTTTATTTTGCTAATATCGGGACTATTAATGACATTCTTTGTGTTTATTTCCTCATCTGCAGTATTCAGACACAGACAACATCCTGACCAACCCAGACACCTTGCACCTCCTGATGGCGGAGAATAAGTCTGTTATTGCCCCCATGCTGGACTCACAGTCAGCATACTCCAACTACTGGTGTGGCATCACTCCACAGGTACAGAACCATGCCTTTGCAGCTTGGAAGTGTCTATTAGTGTGTGTAAATGTGTATGTTCTTAAAATGCAATGAGTGATAGCTAACATTTCATCTTGCTTCCACTGTTGCTGTATAATATTGAGCATTGGAGAAGTTACTTTGAAACTGTATTTTCATAATTTATAGACTACTGGTGATTTAAATTAGATAAACTAGAGTCAAGCTAATACAAAGTTGCTTACTGCATTGTGTGTGTGTGTGTGTAGCATTCAAAGGATTAGACTCACTATGAGTTTTTTCAAGAAATGTATCATTTTATTCAGTAAACATGCATTCATATCAAAAATGGCAGTAGAGTCATTTATAGTGTTTATAAACGATTTCTATTTTAAATAAATGCTGTCCTTATGAACTTTGTATCTATCAAAGTGAAAAGTTATCACAGATTCCATAAAACAAATATGAAGCAGCACAACTGTTTTCAACTGATAATAATCAGAAATGTTTCTTGAGCATCAAATCAGCATATTAGAATGATTTCTAAAGGATCATGTGACACTGAAGACTGGAGTAATGATGCTGAATTTTTTAAATATATTTAAATAGAACACACTTCTTTTAAATTGTAATGATATTTCACAATATTACTGTTTTACTGTGTGTTTGTGTCAAAAAAATGCAGCCTTGGCTAGCATAAGAGACTTTTCAAAACCTTTTCTTTTAAAAATCTTACAGACCCCAAACTTTTCAGTAGTAGTAAATATATGCATTATTTTAAAAATAATAATAATTTTCGTTTTGCCATCATTTAAATGATTTAACTAAATATTTTGCAACAAAAGGACATAAAATGTTGCATTGGAACTACTTTTTTTTAATTTTTTGAATGAGTTAATTTATGTGAACTGTCCAGAGCAGACAATCTCAATGCTACATATGAGAGAGCAGCTATTGATAGTGAAGCTGTGTGCTAACAATGTGACAAAACAAGTCCTCTATTCAGTTTAAGTGAGTGTCTTTGGAGAAATACAACATCACTTTTTAGGGCAATTGTTCATTATGGGTCTGTTTAGGTGCTGTTTGCTCAAACACTTTGTTTTTTGACTATGTTGTTCAGTTTTTTCTCTGTTTCAGGGCTATTATCGTCGTACAGCTGAGTACTTCCCCACAAAGCAACGTCAAAGGCTGGGCTGCTACCCTGTCCCGATGGTCCACTCCACAATCCTGCTGGACCTGCGCAAACAGGGTACCAAAAGTGTGTCCTTTCACCCCCCTCACAAAGACTACTCTTGGCCCTTCGACGACATCATCGTTTTTGCTTTCTCCTGCAGAATATCGGGTATGGTGCCCCCTCATTTACCTTATGCAATATGATGAGTTTAACATTTGGATTTAGTTTGGTGGGAATGAGGGAAAATGTTCTTTTCTGTGTCCAGCTGGCTGTAACATTTTGTAGAATTGACAGTCAAATAGCATCGGAAAGAGCTGAATTAGTGAATGAAATGTATGGCAATATTTATTTATCTTATATAATTAATTTTTTTCAACCAGAGGTTCAGATGTATCTGTGCAACAAGGAGCGTTATGGGTATCTGAACGTACCTGCAAAGCCTCATCAGACTGTGGAGGATGATCGAATCAACTTTGTCCACCTTTACCTGGAATCTTTGAGTGAGTGACACTGACATTTATATATTTTTAATAAATTATATAATCAGCAGAACACTTTTGCGATAACTTGAAAACGTACATGAATTTCAGAATGTTGTAGTAGTCGACATGTCCACCAAAATAGTTCACCCAAAAATGAAAATTCTGTCATTAATTACTTACCCTCATGTTGTTCGACACCCGTAAGACCTCCGTTCATCTTCGGAACACAAATTAAGATTAGTTGATTTTAGTTAAAAAACGATGGCTCAGAAAGGTCTCCATTGGCACAATGCACTGTACACTCTCAAGACCCATAAAAGGTACTAAAGACGCCGTTACAAATTCCATCTCACTACAGTGGTTCTACAATAACTTTATGAAACAACGAGAATAGTTTTTGTGCGCAAAAAACCTAAATAACAACTAGTGATGACCGATTTCAAAACAATGCATCATGAAGCTTCGAAGCTTTATGAATCAGTGAGTCGATTCAGCGGTTTTGATCGCCAAAGTCACGTGATTTCAGCAGTTTGTCGGTTTGACACGCGATCCGAATCATGATTCGACTCACTGATTCATAACGCTTTGAAGCTTCATGATGCATTGTTTTGAAATCGGTCATCAATATATAAGTCGTTATTTAGGTTTTTTTTGCGCACAAAACTATTCTCATCGCTTCATAAAGTTATTGTAGAACCACTGTAGTGCGATGGACTTTGTAACGACGTCTTTAGTACCTTTTATGGGTCTTGAGAGTGTACAGTGCATTGTGCCAATGGAGGCCTTTCTGAGCCATCGGATTTCAACTAAAATATCTTCATTTGTGTTCCGAAGATGAACGGTCTTACGAGTGTCGAACGACATGAGGGTAAGTAATTAATGACAGAATTTTCATTTTTGGGTGAACTAACCCTTTAAGCTAGTATATATTTCCCAAGCGCCAACCTCCCGCATTCTCTCTTGAAGCCAACACAGAAGTGACTTAAAGGGTTAGTTCACCCAAAATTGAAAATAAAGTCAGTAATTACTCACCCTCATGTTGTTCCAACCATGTAAGACCTTCGTTCATCTTCGGAACATAATTTAGTATATTTTTGATGAAATCTGAGAGCTGTCTCACTCCTCCATAGGCTTTCAGAGGGACTGAAACTTGATGGCCCAGAATAGTAAGTAAAAACGTAATTTAAGGAGTCCAAATGACTACAGTGGCTCTGTATTAAGTCTATCATGCGACGAAAATACTTTTTGAGCGGAAAAACAACAAAAATAACGACTTTATCCCACTATTATTGTTCAATTTGAGCCTCTGACGAGAGTTCGCGGGAGTGCCACGACGCATGCGCGAGAACTCGCGCATGCGTCGTGGCACTCCCGCGAACTCTCGTCAGAGAGTATATAGTGGGATAAATAGTGGGATAAAGTCGTTATTTTTGTTGTTTTTCCGCTCAAAAAGTATTTTCGTCGCATGATAGACTTAATACAGAGCCACTGTAGTCATTTGGACTCCTTAAATTACGTTTTTACTTACTATTCTGGGCCATCAAGTTTCAGTCCCTCTGAAAGCCTATGGAGGAGTGAGACAGCTCTCAGATTTCATCAAAAATATACTAAATTATGTTCCGAAGATGAACGAAGGTCTTACATGGTTGGAACAACATGAGGGTGAGTAATTACTGACTTTATTTTCAATTTTGGGTGAACTAACCCTTTAAACTGAAATTCATTGACTGGCCGCTACAGACAGGATCCAAAAGGGAGTCAAATCAAATCAAAATCAAAATCAAATCAAATCACTTTATTTGTCACTCTACCATATGCACAAGTGCAACAGTAGGTGAAATTCTTAGGTGCAGTTCCGAGCAACATAGTAGTCATGACATGACATTTACAACATTTAAGCAACAACAGATTACACATCTGATGCGCACACAATTACTCACAGCACAGTATACACTACAATAAACAATAAATAATTTACACAATGTGAGTGTAGTTCTCACAGCTTTAAACAATATACACATACTTACAATATACATATACTTTAAACAATATACACTAAACATACACTAAACAATATACATTACGCTATAATAATAATAATAATATACAATGTATAGTATAAAATATTATTCACAGATTGAAAAATTGAAATCCAAAGTGCAATAGATGCTGTATGATAAATAAATGTGTATATAATGTGTGTGTATCTACAGTGGGTTGTGCTGAGTGATATTCTGTCCAGTGTGTGTTATGATCCTGATGGATCAGGAGTTAAGTAGTCTAATTGCTTGTGGGAAGAAGCTGTTCTGGAGTCGGCTGGTGCGTGTTCTAATGCTACGGTACCGTCTGCCTGATGGCAGCAGTGAGAGCAGCCCATGGTTCGGGTGGCTAGAGTCTCTGATGATCCTCTGAGCTCTCTTCACACACCGCCTGGCGTAAATGTCCTGGAGGGAGGGAAGCTCACCTCCGATGATGCAGCTGGCCGTGCGCACTACCCTTTGCAGGGCCTTGCGGCTGCGGGCAGTACTGTTGCCGTACCAGGTGGTGATGCAGCCAGTCAGCAGGCTCTCTATGGTGCAGGTGTAGAAGCGTGTGAGGATGTGGCGGTTCATTCCAAACCTCCTCAGCCGTCGCAGGAAGAAAAGGCGCTGATGAGCCTTCTTCACAACGGCCTCGGAGTGGACGGACCATGAGAGTTCCTCTGTGATGTGGACACCGAGGAACTTGAAGCTGCTGACTCTCTCCACCGGTGCTCCATCGATGGTGATGGGGCGGTGTTCTCTCTCATTCCTCCTGAAGTCGACCACCAGCTCCTTGGTCTTGCTGACGTTGAGGGAGAGGTTGTGCTCCTGACACCACCATGTCAGAGTGTGCACCTCCTCTCTGTAGGCCGTTTCATCATTGTCGGTGATAAGACCTACCACCATCGCATCGTCAGCAAACTTGATGATGGTGTTGGAGCTGTGGGTTGCCACACAGTCATGTGTGTACAGGGAGTACAGGAGTGGGCTGAGAACGCAGCCCTGAGGGGCTCCAGTGTTGAGAGTCAGTGATAAGGAGATGTTACTGCCCATTCTGACCACCTGGCGTCTGTTTGACAGGAAGTCCAGGATCCAGCTGCATAACAGGCTGTTTAAGCCTAGAGCCCGGAGTTTAATGTCAAGTATGGAGGGCACAATGGTGTTGAATGCTGAGCTGTAGTCCACAAACAGCATTCTCACATATGTGTTCCTCTTTTCCAGGTGGGAGAGAGCAGTGTGTATAGTGGATGAAATGGCATCATCAGTGGAGCGGTTTGTGCGGTATGCAAACTGCAGTGGGTCCAGTGAGGGGGGGAGAACAGAGCAGATGTGGTTTCTGACTAGTCTCTCAAAGCATTTGCTGATGATGGGGGTCAGAGCAACAGGACGCCAGTCGTTTAAGCAGGTGGTTTTTGACTGCTTAGGTACAGGAACAATAGTGGACGTTTTAAAGCATGTGGGGACCACAGACAGGGAGAGGGACAGGTTAAAAATGTCCGTGAAAACTCCAGCCAGTTGGTGCGCGCACGCTCTGATCACGCGGCCGGGAATGCCGTCTGGACCCGCGGCTTTACGGACGTTCACCCGCCGGAAGGATCGGGTTACATCCGCTACAGATACGGAGAGTGCACTAACCTCTGTATCTTCAGCCGCGAGCTCTCTCTCCGCGAGGGCGGTGTTAGTTCCCTTAAAGCGAGCATAGAAGGTGTTTAGCTCGTCCGGGAGAGAGGCAGCGGTGTTCAAGGTGGAGTTTGTGTTCCCTTTATAGTCCGTGATGGTGTTAATTCCCCTCCACATGCTTCTGGAGTCGTGGTGTTGAACTGTCCTACAATCTTGTCCCTGTACTGGCGTTTTGCTGCTCTGATGGTTTTCCGGAGGGCATAACTTGCTTGTTTATGCTCCTCCGCGTTGCCGGAGTTAAAGGTGAAGGTGCACGCATTGAGTGCCGCGCGAACATCCCCATTTAGCCACGGCTTCTGGTTAGGGTACAGCCGAATTGTTCTGGTCGGAACAACGTCTTCTACGCACTTACTGATGAAACACGTTACGCTATCAGCGTAAACCTCGATGTCGTCATCAGAGGCCGACCGGAACATCTCCCAGTCCGCGTGATCAAAACAGTCCTGTAGCATAGAATCTGATTGGTCCGATCAGCACTGGATGGTTCTGAGGGCGGGTGCTTCCTGTTTGAGTCTTTGCCTATATGCGGGCAAAAGGAGGATGGAAGCGTGATCCGATTTGCCAAATGGTGGGCGCGGGAGGGACTTGTAACAATCCTTGAAGGGAGAGTAACAGTGATCTAAGACGCGGTTCCCTCGCGTGTTGAAGTTAACATGTTGGTGGTATTTAGGTGCGATGCGCTTGAAGTTGGCTTTGTTAAAGTCCCCGGTCACAATAAACGCAGCCTCAGGATGCGCGGTTTCCTGCTCACTCACTGTCCTATACAGTTCCTTTAGTGCCCGGTCTGTGTCGGCTTGTGGGGGAATATACACAGCTGTGATGATGACCGCTGTGAATTCCATCGGTAGCCAGAATGGTCGGCACAGAAGCATGAGAAATTCCAGATCAGGAGAACAGAAAGACTTGATAGAATGTACGTTCCTCTGATCACACCAGGATCGGTTAATCATAAAACATACACCCCCGCCTTTGCTTTTCCCTGAGAGATCTTTTTCTCTGTCCATTCGATGCACGGAGAACCCCGCGGTTTCGATGGCCGAATCTGGAATCTCAGCGGACATCCAAGTTTCTGTGAGGCAGATAATGCAGCAGTCCCTCGTGTCTCGCTGGAAAGAGATCCGCGCTCTCAGCTCGCAGAGTTTATTGTCCAGAGACTGAACATTTGCCAGTAAAATACTGGGAAGCGGGGGTCGGTTTGCGCGGCGTCTTACTCTGATGAGTACGCCGGCTCTCTTCCCTCTTCTCCGGCCGCGTTTGCGCGGTCGGGCCGCCCAGACAAAGGGATCCGCTGCTGTGTTTGTAAACGGCGGTTCGTCACTGAAGAATTTAAAGTCCGGTTTTCGGTGTGCGATTGCCGAACCAATGTCCAAAAGTGTCTGTCTGTCGTACGTAGTAAGGCAGACAACATCCAAGACAAAAAACACAAAAACTATAAACAGAACAAACAAAAAACTACAATGTTTCAGCAGAGCTCGCGACGTAGCGGCCATCCTCGGCGCCATCTTGACTCATCTTGACTCAAATCTGTATCTCCCCCATGTTAAAATGCTCAACTTTACAGCAAAAAAATTTTTTTTTACAGCCTGGTACAAAAAGTGGTTTTGGTCTATATAGATAATTTTTCCCTTCATGACAAATGTGAGGGGGGTGAATGTTTTTATAACTCTGTTTAAATTATATTAAGCCTTAAAGTTCTGCATAATTAATTAAGGGCGTGGCCACTTGAGTGACAGGTTTATTGCCACTATGGTCGAGCTAGAGGGGTGTGGTTTCAGCAACCAGGCACCTCAGCTCCACCCACGTCCCGCCTCTTTGCCCATTTTCAGTTATCCGGGAGCAGTGACACGCTGCCAAGATGGCAACGAATGACTTTAGACTTCAAAAATCTTCAGAAACCTACCGGTGATGTCACTACGTCCATATTTATTTTTACAGTCTATGGTATTTCCCTTGTGAAATAGATTGAATTTGATCTTGTAGTGTGATGCATTGAATGTGCACTTGTAGTATACTTAAAATTTTAAAAATATATTGTATTTGTAAACTGTACTTGCAGATAATAAAATATGAAAACAATAACAGTTGCTTGAGTGTACTTGAGAGTAAACTTTCTTGAATAGGTTTCTAAACACACTAAGTACACTTTTAAAAAGTACACTTTTTAATAATGTCAAATTAAAATGATATTATAATCATTATATTTTAATAATCTTTTGTCATGATTTATGATTTTGATGTTTTGACTAACATACCAAAGCACCAGTAAAGTACTTGTTTAACATTTTAACTGTAGAGTGTTATTCGATTACATTTTAAATTGTAACTTAATTCACACGTGTAATTACAAATGTATTTATATACATAACACAAGTTTGAATAGAAATGTTATTATTAAGTATATTTTAGTTTACAATAAATACATATTTCCAAGACAATAGAAATTCAAGTCACACTTTAGTCCAGTTCTCACTATTAACTAACTATTAACTTTGACCTTTACCTCAATAAACTCCTAATTACTGCTTATTCATTGTTAGTAAGGTACTTGTTAAGTTTAGGTATTGGGTAGGGATGTAGAATATGGTCATGCAGAATAAGGCATTAATATGTGCTTTATACATACCAATAAACAGCCAAATATCTTGCGAATAAGCAACCAGTTAATAGTGAGAATTGGACCCTAAACTAAAGCTTTACAAAATAATATATATTTAACTCTAAAGCAGAGTTCAGCTAATTGCATTTAATATAAATATAAACTATAAAACATTCGCATTTAATTATAATGAACATTAAGTTAAGTGTCAGAAAGCATTACATTCAATTCACACGTAAAGGGAAAGTTCACCCAGAAAGGAAAATTTGCTGTAAATTTACTCACCCTCAGGCCATCCAAGATATAGGTGTGATTTTTAGCTGAAACCATGGTCCGTGGTGATTCATATAATGCAAGTCAATGGCTACCGTCACTTTGAGAGTAAAAAAAACATATACAGGCTAAACAAAATAATACCCATGGCTCATTACGATACATTGAGTACTTATGAAGTGAAACAATCAGCCTGTGCTTTAAAAACATGCATTATTTACAACATTGTTACCTGTAATCCACAATCTCAGCAAAGGGTCCTGAGTGCGTTCAGGACAGTCTGCAGTGTAAGTGACGTGTGCAGGAGCTCAAACGTGGGAAATTTGTTAAAAGTCAATCTTCCCGAACGTAATCTTAAAGGGGTCATGCACTGAGGAATCAAAATTTCCTTGACCTTTTGACATATAAGAGGACATCATACTATAAGAATATCCTGTAAGTTTCAGAACTGGAAACTTCCTTGTTAGTCCAAAAACAGCTTTTATTGTAACCAAGCACAGAGAACGACTCATCATGGAATTTTCTACGTAAGAAAATCAACGCCTTTTTCATCATTGCAACTTTGGCCCCGCCCACTGGCTTGTTAGTGAGATGACGAGGAGAGATGAGCGATACAGAATGGACTACAAATAACATTACCTTCCAAAGGATCCTTATGCTAGGAACGTGGATATTTTTTTCAACAATGTGAATGTGCTCAACATGTCTGTGATTGGCTACAATGCTCATCACTGCAACATTTCATGCCATGATCTAAATATAATGCTATAATTAACACTTTTCATGAGTAGTTAAACTTGAGAGCTGTAATAGTGAAAACGTCTTAAAGATTTTGAGACCTGCATACATATATACAGTCCATACACATGTAATACTTATTTCATGTGCAAATATGTTAGCCAATTACAGCAGTGGGCGTTTACATTAAAGTTTCACAGCAAACACAGCGTTCAAAAATCAGAGGGCTAAAATCAGGGTCGTAAAAATGCCTTTTATTTCTAAATCATGACAAATTTTGATGTAAAAATCATACTAAAATTATAAGTACACCACAGGACACGTTATAAAACGATACAACAATGCAGTTTATGTACCCCTTAACCGGCAAGATGTAGTTGGAGTTGGATATATAAAGTAACATTTCAAGAAAAATGTTGCAATTGTGAGATAAAAAGTCACAATATGGGATTTAAAGTCAATTATGAGGAATAAAGTCAAAAGAACCCTTTTAATTTTTATTTACTCTGAGGTAGAAGCAGGCTTTTACATTTACATTTATGCATTTGGCAGACGCTTTTATCCAAAGCGACTTGCATTGCATTCAAGATACACATTTTACATTTTGTCAGTTCTTGCTTTCCCTGGGAATCGAACCCATGACCTTGGCGTTGCTAGCGCCATGCTCTACTGTTACAGCTACAGGAAAGCTTTTATAGCTATGGCTTCTACAAAAATGAATGATCATGTAATAACATAAAATAAGAATGCTCCAAAGAACGTCTTGTGTGATTTTCAATGTTGTTTCAGACTTTTGGACACCACTGTATGCGATTGTACTAAGCTTCTGCTAATTAGCGATTAGCTCCTTAATTGAACAGAATTATTGTCTCGGATTTGAGTCCTAATTGAGGTAATTTCTCCCACAGTCCATGGGCCGCCCATGTACGTCTCTCGCTATGTCCACGTTCCTCCCAAACAGTCAGATCTCATGGGTTTTGATGAGGTAAAGTGCATAATCAGTTTTTTTTTTTTTACCATTGTTGTGAGCTACAGCAATCACTACATTTGGTGGGACATTTTGCATGTGTGTGTTCTCCTCAGATCTACTTGGTAAACCTGCGCAGACGTCAAGACCGCAGGGATAGGATGTTATGGTCGTTGTATGAGCTGGAGATTGATGCTAAAATTGTGGATGCCATAGATGGAGCGTAAGTATAGATAAAATGCACAATAGACATTAGAGCTGCATGATTCTGGATAAACTGAGAATCGTCACTTTTTTGTTTAAGTAAGAGATCACGATTCTGTGAATCAATGTTTGAATGAATGATTAAATGACTCATGGGTTTGGGTACTCTCGGAGCCCTCCTGCCGGACAGCATTCCAAATACGCATACTTTTTACGCTATTATATGTTATTGCTAACTCGTGAAACAGTCACTTGTCGCCACCTACTGGTGTAATTAATATAGTCTTTATTTGAAGCATCAAGTTTCTTTCAAAAGGTAATTTACTCTATTTTAATTGCTACAATAGACGTCAGTGTTCATATCCAAATTATAAACTTTTATCCCAGTACTTTTGTGATATTCCGAATTATTGTAACAGAAATAATGATACTGTGGTTGAAAAGACAAATCCTTGACATTTAGGAATGAGTTTGTGTCTTTTTTACGATTAATCATGCAGCTCTAATAGACATTTACTGTTATTGGAATCTTCATGCTTTCTATTTTATATCTATAGATGATGATAAGGGCAATAATTTTGTGTTTTCAATTGTGCATGCAGCGCTTTGAACAGCAGCAACATTAAGATTCTAGGTGTCGATCTCTTACCTGGTTACTATGACCCTTTCTCTGGCCGCACGCTGACCAAGGGAGAGGTGGGCTGCTTCCTGAGCCACTACTACATCTGGAAAGAGGTCAGTGGCCCCAAAAACTATTTAAATAAATGCCATTTGGTTTGGTATTGGATCTAAAGCTATGACATTCAGAGAGAGGTGTAAAGAGTAGGCTACCTGAAAACCAATCTTAAAAGTACAGATAACTTACAGCGAAATTGACATTACAAGTAACCAATTCTAATACGTCTTGAGTATAAGTCTTAGAGTATCTGATTTTAACAGTATACTTAAAGGGATAGTTCATCAAAAAATGAAAATTATCCCATGATTTACTCACCCTCAAGCCATCCTAGGTGTATATGACATTCTTCTTTCAGTCTAATACAATCAGAGTTATATAAAAAAAATGTCCTGGCTTCTCCAAGCATTATAATGGCAGTGAATGGTAGCCCAAAAGTTTAAGCCCAAAAAAGTTCATCCATCCATTATAAAAGTAATCCACATGGCTCCGGGGAGTTTAAAGACCTTCTGGAGTGAAATTTTTGGGTGAACTATCCCTTTAAGCAGGGCTGTACAGTGCGACATATATGTCGCACGTGCTATAAAAAAATCGGTCTGTGCGATGAATATATTTACCCCAGTAGCACGCGTGCGATACAGTTTAGCATGTGAGACAGAGCTCGTTTGAGTGAAGGGAGAATTAGTTTTGTGCTCGTGTGAGGTTAATCTAGGGCTGCACGATTGACTGAAATTAAACCAAAATCGAGATTTGTCTTAATGAAATTATGAAAATCGCTTCCATTTTTAAATAAATAAATATACGTGTATAAATATACGGCGATCGGTTCGCAATAAATGCTGCTCTATCTCTGCATGCACTGTGAGATGGAGTCATTGGCATTTTAGTTCGAAAAGGGGCATGGTTTGCATGAAAAATTGCTAATGTAAAAGCTGTCAATTGCGGGCTCGGTGCGCACCGGGGTACCCGAGACTATCTGAAGGAGGTGGCACTCGAACTGTGCCGCGATTCACATGAATGTGCGCACTTGTTCAGGAAAAAACGTAACCTGCATATGTGTTTTAGCATATTAGTTTAGCATATTGAATATTTAGTTCAATAAAACACATGTAAGGAATGATGATGTTGATGATTTACCTTGGATATGAGTGTATTCGCGCATGTGCGTGTAATCAGGGCAACAAATGAACTTCATGCGATGCACATACAGTAAACCCAAGAGTCGTTTACTCAGCTGCGCATAATAGCACCAAATTAATAAAAACACAATATATTTACGGCAGTGTGTTTTCTATCATCCGCCGTGCACATTTTTGATGACGTAAGATGAACAAGTGCACCAGGGTTCGATAAAATGAGTGTGAAACCAAACCAGCGCTGCTGGGGGCGTCGGGAACAATCGCATTTGGACATGACCCCAGCAAACGCGCCCAGTGTTAAAGCCCCCTTAATGTGTATTAGAAAAAGCAACAACCTCTTTCCAAACTTGTAATGAGAAGCGTTTACAAACCTGTTGTCCAACAAAAGAACATTTAATCGAGTGTTTGAAATAAATTACTTTGGAATCTGACAGGCTTCACATCACAGAATGAGGCAGAAATTATATTATTTTATAATATTCTGTAGTACAGTGATAGATTCGCGGTGTTGAGACGTGTGCAGTACTTTTTTTCCTTTCCCAGTGAATACATAAGATAAAATAAGACAAAAATTAAGACATTACAGTCACACATTCTTTGATCATAATTTAATATTTAATTATAAAACCTTAGACCGTTCTAATGATTTATGTTTTCTGTAAAATATAATAATAATAATTGTTATTATTATTTTTATTCTTAAATATTTGTATTGTATAGCACCTTTTGCATTCTTCAGACATGGTAACACGTTTAATACATGTGCTACTATTCTGTGGGCTGTGCTACAAAACTTTCAACCTCTGTAGCACCAGTGCTATGTGCAAAAGTTAACGTACAGCCCTGCCTTTAAGTATTTCACTCATACTGAATGTATGCTTAAAGATGCACTAGTCCTTGACACATATGAGACATGCCAGTGAAAAACAAGAAACAGTTGATTTGTGAGGAGAGCAATCAGATGTTTATTTGCTAAAATCAAAATAAAACCAAACACCTCAAAATTGCAATGAATCAAGGTTGACTCTCTTAAATGTCTATAAACACTCAAGTCTCAGTTAAGCTCAAGTGCTCAACAAGGGCTTACCAATACCTTTGAAAAAGGTATTTTCAATAAAATGGATAAATAAAGTAAAATTAAAATCTGGTTTCGGCTGCAGTCATGTCCTCATCTCATATATGAAACACCTTTGATTCAGCAACTACCTGCTATTGCACACATGCATGTAAAGTAGCCCTTTTGACAAGTTTGGGTAAGGACAAAACACACAAGATATAGTAACTTCAATGCCCTGTAGATGGCATTATCTCTTCTTTTGTAGCAGAAATAAACTGCTGGAGAGAAAGTTAAGTGCCATGCAAAATGTAACAAGTAATTGCATTACTCATCACAAAAAAGTAGAGTAAAAGTAATATCGTTGATACTCAGTAAAACTACAAAGTAGCCAAATATATACTTAAGTACAGTAACTAATTACATTTATTCAAATATTTTACACCATTGCATTCAGACATTTTTAAGCATATTTTATTGTAGACTACCATTTAAAGGTTTGGAGTTGCAAGGATTGCGAAAGAAGTCTCCTATGCTCACCCAGGCTGAATTTATTTGATCAAAAATACAGTAAAAACAGTAATATTGTGAAATAGTATTACAATGCAAGTTAATATATTTTAAAATGTAATTTATTCCTGTGATCAAAGCTGAATTTTCAGCATTCATTACAGTGTCACATGGTCCTTCAGAAATTATTCTAATATGATGAGTTGATGCTCAAGAAACATTTATGGTGAAAACTGATTTTTTTCAGGATTTGTTGATGAATAGACAGTTAAAAAGAACAGCATTTATTTGAAATAGAAATAATTTTTAACAACATAAATGTATTTACTGTTACTTTTGATCAATTTAATACATTTGCTGAATAAAAGTATTATTATTATTATTATTATTTTTTTTTAAATCTTACTGACCCCAAACCTTGATTTAAAAAAAGCTGTTTTTTAGTATGTCAAAAGGATTTATTTGTGTATTGCTCATAGATTGTAGACATGCAGCTAGACAAGGCGCTGATCTTTGAGGATGACGTGCGTTTCCAAGCCAACTTTAAACGCCGTCTGATGCGGCTGATGGAGGAGGTGGACCAGGTGGAGCTGGACTGGGACATCATGTGAGTGACACTTGTCTGTCACACAGTTGTCGTGGAGCCTAGAGGAAACCAGAATCAAAATATTGAGCAAAAACAAAAAGAGCAAAGTAGACCAAATACAACAGACTGGGTCATCTGACCAATCAGAGCATAGTAGACCAATCACAACAGACTGGGTCATCTGACCAATCAGAGCATAGTAGACCAATCACAACAGACTGGGTCATCTGACCAATCAGAGCATAGTAGACCAGTCACAACAGACTAGGTCATCTGACCAATCAGAGCATAGTAGACCAGTCACAACAGACTAGGTCATCTGACCAATCAGGGCAGAATAGACCATTCACAACAGACTGGGTCATCTGACCAATCAGAGCATAGTAGACCAGTCACAACAGACTAGGTCATCTGACCAATCAGAGCAGAATAGACCAGTCACAACAGACTGGGTCATCTGACCAATCAGAGCAGAATAGACCAGTCACAACAGACTGGGTCATCTGACCAATCAGAGCAGAATAGACCATTCACAACAGACTGGGTCATCTGACCAATCAGAGCATAGTAGACCAGTCACAACAGACTGGGTCATCTGACCAATCAGAGCATAGTAGACCAGTCACAACAGACTAGGTCATCTGACCAATCAGAGCATAGTAGACCAGTCACAACAGACTAGGTCATCTGACCAATCAGGGCAGAATAGACCATTCACAACAGACTGGGTCATCTGACCAATCAGAGCATAGTAGACCAGTCACAACAGACTAGGTCATCTGACCAATCAGAGCAGAATAGACCAGTCACAACAGACTGGGTCATCTGACCAATCAGAGCAGAATAGACCAGTCACAACAGACTGGGTCATCTGACCAATCAGAGCAGAATAGACCATTCACAACAGACTGGGTCATCTGACCAATCAGAGCATAGTAGACCAGTCAAAACAGACTGGGTCATCTGACCAATCAGAGCAGAGTAGACCAGTCACAACAGAGTGGGTCATCTGACCAATCAGAGCAGAGTAGACCAGTCTCAACAGACTGGGTCATCTGACCAATCAGAGCATAGTAGACCAGTCACAACAGACTGGGTCATCTGACCAATCAGAGCATAGTAGACCAGTCACAACAGATTGAGATCTGACCAATCAGAGCAGAGTAGACCAGTCACAACAGACTGGGTCATTTGACCAATCAGAGCAGAGTAGACCAGTCACAACAGACTGGGTCATCTGACCAATCAGAGCAGAGTAGACCAATCACAACAGATTTAGATCTAACCAATCAGAGCAGAGAAGCCTCTCAAAAAGGAGAGGTTTAGAGAGGCCAAATCCTTGATCAAACCGTTTAGACACTGTGAAAAAAGAGGCGATGTTGCATGTATGTATGATGTATATTATGAAAAAATATTTTTTTTCCCTTGTATGCATGTAAATCTGTTGTAGGAGAACTCCAAAACAAAATTAGGAACTTTTAAAATAGCATAATTAGGGCACTTTAAAATACACATGGGTGATCCAACTGCACAACTCATGACAGATGATATAGCACCCCCATCAGGTGGCTTTACTGTTGTGGGATCTGTTGCAGATACCTGGGCAGGAAGAAGGTGAACCCTGGAGAAGAAGTTGCAGTGGAGAACGTGAAGAATCTAGTGTACGCCGATTACTCCTATTGGACGCTGTCTTACGCCATCTCTCTCCAGGGAGCTCAGAAGCTCCTTAATGCCGAACCGATATCCAAGATGCTTCCTGTGGATGAGTTTCTACCCATCATGTATGACAAGCACCCAAAGTGAGTATGACATTCAAGTCTCCAGAGAATGACTAAACATACTTTGTGGGGTTAGTTGCAAACCCCTTATAAGAGTGATGTTTCTAATTTTAGTTGACAAAGTGTGCACCATATGCATACTTGGATTTTCTCCTTGATTATATGTTAAACACGTCTAGTTTATAATGAAATGTTAGTATTCTAGACTAGTTGAGTTACATTCCAGAAATATAAGAGAACATCATATTTTTGCAAAGCAGGACTGACTGAAGTTGCTCACCACAATGTGTGCTTTGATTTTGAGAGTTATATTCTAAAAACTCTTTACGCATTTTCTTTACTATGTAATTTTACAAGTCATTTGAGTTTTATGGACAGAGTGTCGAGACTTGAAACTCAGATCTTGAGCTGGCAATAGATTTGATTCTGCAGCGTGACTGGTTGTTTGTGTGCTGTGGATTGGCATGATGCCATCCCTTTTCCTTGTCCGTTTCCTCTACATCTCTGACTCTTACTCATTTTGCTTGGCACGTCCTGCCTGAAGCTCCTCATCCCCACAGAGACAGTTAAGAGCAGCATTCTCCTCATGTTTTTCAATCTTTCCATCGATCCGCGGCTCTCCCGGCAGAAACCGGCATGCTGCTACTGCCCCGCTGACGGCTAACCCTTTAAACACCCTGCCCTTAGTTCCCCGTTCTGCATTCCAGCTAAATTAGTAGCTACTTTAGCCGGCATTTGCCGGTTCGCTCTCCTTCCAGATCTGACAAAGCCACGGGCGATCTGCCAGCTGGCCCAGGACATGTGGTTTATCCTCAGTACATTAAGTACCTCTACAGGCTTTCGCTGAAAGTAACTGATACTTTATTCATTTATTGGGGTAAAGTCAAGCAGCACAAGCCCTAAAGTGATTCGCTATCTGATTCTGGGTCCAAAAGAGACATTAAATAGATAAGCGGTGACCTCTTTCCTTTGAAAGGTTGTAATGTAAGCATCTAAATGTAAACTAGTACTTTTTTAAAATAGGAATTTAGACATATACACAGTCCAGTCGATCCCAATTATATTATATTATATTATATCATATTTAGTGCTGTCAAATCGATTAATCGCATCCAAAATAAGTTTGTGTTTACATAATATGTGTGTGCTGTGTATAATTATTATGTATATTTGAATACATACACACACACACACACATGTATATATTTAAGACATATTTCCATGTATATACTGTATACATATATTTATATAATTTATAGTATATATAAAAATATATATTTTATATATAAATATATATATTTTTGTCTTAAACATGTACAGGTACATGCATGTGTGTATATTTATGTACATAATTATGCACAGTACACACACACATATGAATCGGGATTAATCGATTTGACAGCACTAATCATATTATATTATGTCTATTGCTCATACTTAGGGTTAGGAATAAAATATTGATGAATATTTAGATTTATAAATATTATATATATATATATATATTAATGCTATTATTACTACCTGTTTTGCCTGGTGAATATTATATTAATTATATTATATATTTCTGTTGCTCATACTTAAGGTTAGGAATGAAATATTGATGTATATTTAGATTTATAAATATTATTATGTAATATATATTATGTTATTAAATGTTAATACTATTATTACTACCTGTTTTCCTGTTTTGCCTTGTGAATATTATATCATTTTAAATTATATTACACTTCAATTTTTAAAAATTATATATATATAAGTTTAACACAAACTAAGATTACTGTATATATATATACCTATTTTATCTTATTTTGTGTGTATATATATGTATAAGCAATAGAAATATAATACATTATAATATAAGAATTTATATTTCTATTGTTTATAACATCACATGAAAATATTCTTGACCTAATTTCTAGAGCCTGTAATCATAACGAAGAGTTCAGCTAATGAAAACCATTTTATTTTGCTGTTTTTCACTTCTTAATAGTGAGGACTACAAATCCCATTTTCCCAATCGGAATCTGATGGCATACTCCACACACCCTCTTCTGGTGCAGCCCTGCCATTACGCCGGGGACCCGGAGTGGGTCAGCGACACAGAGACGTCCACGCTGTGGGATGATGACAACGTGCGCACAGACTGGAGGGGGTCGCATAAAACTCTGAAGGGTTCTCAGCCACCGGCCGGGCTGCAGAGCGCCACCTACAAGGACGAGTTGTGAAGTACCTGTCCCAAAGCCACATAAATGGGCTTTTTCGAAGAGTGGAGGGGTTAGAATGAGTGAGCAGCTCTTTATAAGGACAAATGTCTCTCATCATGGAGACCACAAAACTGGAAGAGACAAGCAAGACCAATCATTAGGAGGAGACTTTTTTATTATTTTTTACTCGGTATGTTTCTTGTTTTCCAGTATAAATGTCTAAATATCTCTAACAAGATACATTTTCTTAAGTAAAAGAAAAAATATATTAAATTGCAAGATATTAAGACATGTTTTCAAATGATATATCTTGAATGAAATGTATTGCCATTTCTTTCTTGTTTTAAGCTGTGAGGTTTACAGCAAAACACAATTTCCCAATGAGAAAAATAAATATTTAAATAGAAAATAGAGTTTTAATTGAATGCAAGAACCTGTAAATTCAATAGTGTACAATGACTTATATATGACCACAATTTAAGAGGAAATAAGTTATGAATTTGAGGGGAGGGTTTTTGTCTATTTTTTTGGGTACAAATTAAGCTAATTGTGCATTGCTATTAGGTTATTTTTCTCTATTAACTATATAAAAATGGAATATGGAAGTGGTACATTAGAATTTTTATTACTGGATTGTATTCAACTCTTGTGGGACTATCATGCTCAGACAATCGAACAAACAGAGCTTAGTGTATATTTGGAATGATCCGTGTGGTGAATTTCTTTTTATTTTGGTGCATTTTTGCTGTTCATGCTGAATTTCTCTGATCCCATCATTATCATTTGTTCTTATTTATTTCTCTTCCCTGTCTTACTCCCTTCTCTAACTCTCCAAAGTGGACAGCAGGACAAAATGAAAGGACATTAGTGTGCATGGCTGTTCTGTTAAATTGAGTTGTTTTTGAAATAAAAATGTTTTTGAAAAATGACTAAATTGGATGTCAGTGACATACATTTTTTAAGGTACAGTATCTGATATTTACAGACATTTATTTGAAGGTATGTTTTTTTTAGCCATGTGAGAGATTTTTGTCTTCTTCTATCTGCTTCACATATAGGCAAATTCAATGGATCATTAGAAATAAATAATGTGAACAAATATGGCTATTATTTATAAAAGTTAAATAATTTGTCTCTGAGTACTAGTAGTGCATACTATAGAATAAAATATTAAGGAGTTATTTAATAAGCCTTACTTAACTTTACACATTCTGAGAGGTGACTTCCATAGTATGTTTTTCTTACTATGGAAGTCGGTGTTTACTGTCAAGTGGTTATGTTTAACAGAAGAAATAAACTCGTACAGGTTTGGAACAACATACGGGTGAGTAAATGATGACAAAATTTTCATTTTGGGGTGAACTATCCCTTTAAGACTTCTTGAAACTAGAGCAGGGCGACTGCTCGACCTCTATCGCCATCTTTTGGTTAGAGTACAAAAGCACAACAAACACAATTGGTAGTTTTGAAAGATAAAGAATTGTTGTTTTCCTTTATTATTCACATAAAGATTTTTAGATATAGGCTATATAGTTTTTTTTTTTTAAAGAAAGAAACAGATGTAGTTAAAAATACACATTAACTGAAATACAAAAAAAAGTATTTTATTTCAGTATTTCAGTTTCAGTCAAGTCAACATTTCTTATTTGTATTTAGTATAAGTTGAAGTCCTAAAATAACTAAAACTAAATAAGCTAAAAACTATATAGACATTCAAAAAAAAAAAAAAAAAAAAAAACACAATAAAAATACAGGGCCCCTAAAGGGACACAGGGGCTCCATACAAAAGTACTAAAAATTAAAGCAGCACTAGGTAACTTTTCAATCTTCATAATATATTTTCAAGACTCTTGTGATGATACATTGACTTACAATAGGTTGAATGACATTTTTAATCGTACTTTTAAACTTCGGGTTTCGGGTAGTAACCCGAGAAAAAAAAAAGAACTACAAAATTCGACTGCTTTACGGCATATACGTCACTTCCACCATCACCCCCACTTCCTTAAATTCGGACGTGCGAGCCCAACTATCCTTTGTTTGCCGGATGTTATAGTCATGGCCGAGGCAGCACAGGAAAAGAAGAAAGCAAAGGTTTTGTCGAAGGAATGCAAAAAGAGGAAACGAGAAAGTGATCGTATTAAAGGCAGGACGAGGATCAACATTGGGCCAGCGTTTGCTTGTTGGCGTGAGCTGAAGGAGGTCAATATATTATATTGACGATATATGGTTCTCTTACGAGAGGTTCTCTCGTATTGCGTAAGTTCCTTACGCTACGGGAAAGTATTCTTTCTTCGAGATTTCTGAAAAACCCAAAATTATCCTTAATTTTGTAACATTGTCAACGCAGTGCGGCAGCCTGGCAGACCATAGCAGGCTATTCCAGCGTGCTATTGGCTGCTCTGCTGGCAACTGCAGCAGCCTATCGGTGAGCCCGCGTGACGTGGCGACCAATGAGGGCGCTTCGCGCCCACCTGGCTTCATTTGCCTACAGGTGGGGCGTGGCCACGTGTATATAAGCAGGGCTCACGGGCTGCATATTCGATTTTCTTTTCTTCAGCGAAGCCCTTCGCATCGCTGGATCTGGAACCCGCCGCCGTGATCGTGCAGACGAGGGCAGATCGGCCTCAGGCCTCTGGTCGAGCGGGGAAAAGCTCCTACACATAAACTGTTTGGAGATGATAGCGGTAGAGAACGCGCTCAAGCAGTTTCTCCCGCTTATACGAGGACACCACGTGTTGGTCCGGTCGGACAATACCACAGTGGTGCCCTATGTGAACCGGCAGGGCGGTGTCAGGTCCAGGTGTCTGGGCAATCTGACAGAACGCCTGCTCGTGTGGGCACACAGCTTGCTGCGCTCGCTGAGAGCTGCGCACGTACCGGGCCACCTCAATGTGGGCCCGGACAAGCTGTCCAGGGGCCTCATTCTCCCAGGAGAATGGTCCCTGCACCCTCAGACAGTCCAGCTGGTATGGCGCCTATTCGGCAGAGCGGAGCTCGACCTCTTTGCAACAAAAGAGAACGCCCGCTGCCCGAGGTTTCTGTCCAAAAGCGAGGATGCGCTGTCCCAACCTTGGCCCAGCCTCCCGCTGTATGCTTTCCCGCCGATTTCCCTATTGCCCCAGGTCATAGCGAAAATCAGGGAGACGCGCCGCCTGGTGCTCCTTATAGCGCCGCGCTGGGAGAACCAGATTTGGTACCCAGAGCTGGTGAAGCTGTCGCACTCACCCCCCTGGCCAGTTCCGCTGAGAGCAGACCTCCTCTCTCAAGCAGAAGGGTCAGTTTGGCATCCCCATCCAGAGCGTTGGTCTCTGCATGTATGGGTGACCAACGGATACCCGTTGACCTGCCCGAAGGGGTTATGAACACGATTTCACACTCTAGAGCCCCCTCGACGAGGCGGTTATATAGTTCTAAGTGGTCGGTGTTCACTGAGTGGTGTGTTTCCAAGGGATTGGACCCACAGCAATGTGGGGTCCAGCGGGTGCTCTCCTTCCTCCAAGAGCTTTTGGAACTGGGCAGGTCCCCTTCCACGCTCAAAGTGTATGTGGCGGCTATAGCAGCGTTCGCTCAGACGACGCTAGGTAGCACGCTAGGAAGGAACGAGCTCATCATCCGTTTCCTCAGAGGAGCCAGACGGATGAATCCCCCGCGGCCCCCATCGGTTCCTATATGGGATCTGGCCTTGGTCCTAGAGGCCCTGAAGGCCCATCCTTTTGAACCGCTCGAGACTGTGGAACCAAGGTTCCTTTCGCTAAAAACCGCGTTCCTGATAGCTCTGGCTTCAGTGAAACGCGTGGGGGATCTACACGCGCTCTCAGTGAGCCCGACGTGTATGGAGTTCGGTCCTAATGACTCTAAGGTCATTCTCAGACCGAGGCATGGTTATGTCCCCAAAGCGATTGGCACTCCCTTCAGGGCGCAGATTATCTCCCTCTCGGCTCTGCCAGCATCCGACGAGAGGGACGGTGGCAATATCCTCTGCCCTGTCAGGGCATTGAGGGTTTATGTCACACGCTCCGCCGCCTTCAGGCATTCTGAGCAGCTATTTGTTTCGTTTGGTGGGCGCACTAAAGGTCTCGCCTCCTCGAAACAGACCCTTTCCAGGTGGATAGTGGACGCGATTGCAACTGCATACGCTTCCAAACACCTGCAGTGCCCGCTAGGTGTCAGAGCACACTCCACCAGAGGCATGGCCTCTTCGTGGGCTTGGGCCAGAGGGATTTCCATCCACGATATCTGTATGGCGGCAGGCTGGGCCTCCCCGTCTACGTTCGTGAGATTTTACAATCTGGAAGTTCCTGCCTTACAGGCGAAAGTGTTACCAGTTCAATAGGGCTGTTGGTCCTGCCCAGTGATTCTGCGCAGACATAGCTCACATACTGGTAGTAAGTTCGGTACTAGGCTCATGTGAATTTGAAGGAGACCGGCGGTGCCGTTTCCTCATTTACGAGACGAGCTGTTGTGAGTTTGAAGGTGACCGGCGGTGCCGTTACCTCACTCATATAACAAAATATTGTGAATTTGAAGGCGACCGGCGTTGCCGTTCCCTCATTCATGAGACAAGGTGTGGTGAATTTGAAGGAGACCGGCAGGTGCCGTTCCCTCATTCATGGGACCGGGTGTTGTAACCACCCGTTGTAACCACCCGTCAGTTCGAATGAAGTGTCTGTAGATGTGGTGGCCCGTTTTCCTTACCGGCCACCCTGCCCGAGCAGTGTTATGGTCCCCGGTTCCCTGGGATACATATGCTGTACGCGAGGCGCGCACGGCGTTGACAATATGTTCCCGTAGCGCAAGGAACTTACGCAATACGAGAGAACCTCTCGTAAGAGAACGATACTCGGTTACTTAACGTAACCTCGGTTCTCTCTAGAAGAGGGAACGAGTATTGCGTTCCTTGCCGTGCGCCCCGCGGGCTTTTACGCTTCAGAACTACGAAAACCGAATATGCAGCCCGTGAGCCCTGCTTATATACACGTGGCCACGCCCCACCTGTAGGCAAATGAAGCCAGGTGGGCGCGAAGCGCCCTCATTGGTCGCCACGTCACGCGGGCTCACCGATAGGCTGCTGCAGTTGCCAGCAGAGCAGCCAATAGCACGCTGGAATAGCCTGCTATGGTCTGCCAGGCTGCCGCACTGCGTTGACAATGTTACAAAATTAAGGATAATTTTGGGTTTTTCAGAAATCTCGAAGAAAGAATACTTTCCCGTAGCGTAAGGAACTTACGCAATACTTGTTCCCTCTTCTAGAGAGAACCGAGGTTACGTTAAGTAACCGAGTATCGTTATTACCTACCACTCAAACATTGAATTGAAGTATCATATAGATTCTGTAAAACGGTAACCAATAGACTAGACTACTAGAATGACGCTGGCTTGTAAACGTGAGCATCGCGATCATTTGGCGTTTGAAAAAAATAAATAAAACCCATGAAATTATATTCATGACATGCTGAAACATATGCCACTGTACCTGGGATGAAGACATTTCACACACGACACAAGCAGAACACCTGCATGTGAACTCCTGCAGTGTTCAGGGCTATCATAGTTGTCATGTCAACAAATGCACGTGCGATGCATCCCCTGATGTAGGATGACAGAGTTTACGACAGTAGTAGAGGACAATACTGTTTCCCAACTGTAGGGGGACCCCGAGAGCAAAACCTACCTAGTGCTGCTTTAAAGGTCCCCTTCTTCGTGATCCCACTGTTCAAACTTTAGTTAGTGTGTAATGTTGCTGTTAGAGCATAAATAATACCTGTAAAATGATAAAGCTCAAAGTTCAATGCCAAGCGAGATATTTTATTTAACAGAAGTTCCCTTTCAAAGCCTACAGCGAACGGCTGGCTTGGACTACATCCTGGTACTTCCTTCATTAATTACGTCAGTAGAACAGTAGAACAGACTAACCTCCGCCCACAAGACTACGCGCAAAAAGGGGGCGTGGTCTTGTTGCTGTCCCACGTGGAGAAGAGGACGTGTCGCGTGGAGAAAAGGAATTGTTGCGTTTGAGTGTGTTTGTCGCCATGTCGTCGAGACGCTGTTATTTTCATCCCGGAGTCAAATCACCTTTGTTTGGCTTTCCCAGGGACGCTGTAGAGATCATTGAGCGCATACATCACCCCGTTAAGAGGCGTGACCTTTCCACGTGCGCTAAGCTGCTGTCGAATCACAACACAGGAACCGTGACACGTTCGCTAAGGTGCAATCAAATCACAACACGGGAAGCGCTGGCACAATCAGAACTCGTTACGTATTTCTGAAGGAGGGACTTCATAGAACAAGGAACTCATCAGCCCGTTTTTAGGACCGTGAAAACAGCGGTATACAGATAAGTAAATTGTGTTAAAAATACTGGGTTTTTTTTACACACAAATCATGAACACATGTTATATTGCACACTGTAAACACAATCAAAGCTTCAAAAAACACGAAGAACGGGACCTTTAACTAAAATTAAAACCGAAAACATAAAAAATAATGTCTAATTCTATTAGTATTACTAATTATATGTATTATCTAAAAGAAATTAAGTAAATCTAGTTTTGTGTGTTTTCAGTTCCAGAATCTATAACCATTATGTACAAGACCGGAAACAATCATAAATGTTTAGTTAAAAATAAAACAACTGCAGGATAGAAGCTGCATTTGTTAATGATACAGAGTCCTGAGTCGAACAGTACAGTACTACTGAACTACTCTTTTATTATAAAACGGTTTCTCTCACAGTATTGAGGTGTTGAATGTGCAGATTGATGCATGTTTAATATAGATGACTCGCAGGGGTCATGTGACCACATCTCAGGTGTAAGGAGGAGGGTTGGGCCATTTCTAAAATGCCATTCTCAGCTGAAGACATTTCCCCTTGTGACCCCAGCGAACCCTATTTCATAAGAACAGCAAAATACCATTGCATCTGAGCAGTTCCTTCTCAAATGACACACAATCAATGGCTGTGCTTATTTCACAGAAACAGTTTGAAATGTCTAATCAGATGGTTTTGGTCTGCATAAAATCTGATGTCAAACTGTTGGCTTTCACAGTTTTTACAAGTTTCGTATGATATATCATTATATCAAATATATAATTTTTCAAGCATTTAAAAGGATCTGAATGAATGAATGAATACATACATATGTGAGATAATATTGTGTGTGTTGTCACTGATAGGCTCTATTCATTGCTTCATTCAGTGTGTTGTCATATTTTCATGACTGGGGGTGGGGCTCTCTAAACCTCCTCTGATTGGTTGTCTCAGATAGGGAAGGTTTTGTGAGGTCAGTGAGTGTGCATGTGTGTGTCTGAAACAGAGAATTTTCACGATCTCAAGGATGTTTTTGTGCACATTGAAATAGGTCAGCCAATAATGGTCAAAGTTCATGGTATGTGGAAAACTTGTTATTCTGTCTTAAATGAAACGACTCAGTTTCTGTCTGTGAAATATAAAAACTGTAAGACACTACATAAAAAAACAACCTTTTTTTATGTAGTTATGTTCTGCCATATAAGAAAAAAACATTTTGTGAATCATAATTACGATGACATATAAAGTCCAAATTATGAGATGAAAAGAAATTATCACATTATGACATACTATGTTGAAATTATGACTTAAAAAGTAATAATTATGACTTTAAAAAGTCAGAATTATGACCAATTGAAATTATGACTTAAAAAAGTCAGAATTATGACAAAAAAATCATATACACTCACCTAAAGGATTATTAGGAACACCTGTTCAATTTCTCATTAATGCAATTATCTAATCAACCAATCACATGGCAGTTGCTTCAATGCATTTAGGGGTGTGGTCCTGGTCAAGACAATCTCCTGAGCTCCAAACTGAATGTCAGAATGGGAAGAAAGGTGATTTAAGCAATTTTGAGTGTGGCATGGTTGTTGGTGCCAGACGGGCCAGTCTGAGTATTTCACAATCTGCCCAGTTACTGGGATTTTCACGCACAACCATTTCTAGGGTTTACAAAGAATGGTGTGAAAAGGGAAAAACATCCAGTATGTGGCAGTCCTGTGGGCGAAAATGCCTTGTTTATGCTAGAGGTCAGAGGAGAATGGGCCGACTGATTCAAGCTGATAGAAGAGCAACTTTGACTGAAATAACCACTCGTTACAACCAAGGTATGCAGCAAAGCATTTGTGAAGCCACAACACGCACAACCTTGAGGCGGATGGGCTACAACAGCTGAAGACCCCACCGGGTACCACTCATCTCCACTACAAATAGGAAAAAGAGGCTACAATTTGCACAAGCTCACCAAAATTGGACAGTTGAAGACTGGAAAAATGTTGCCTGGTCTGATGAGTCTCGATTTCTGTTGAGACATTCAGATGGTAGAGTCAGAATTTGGCGTAAACAGAATGAGAACATGGATCCATCATGCCTTGTTACCACTGTGCAGGCTGGTGGTGGTGGTGTAATGGTGTGGGGGATGTTTTCTTGGCACACTTTAGGCCCCTTAGTGCCAATTGGGCATCGTTAAATGCCACGGCCTACCTGAGCATTGTTTCTGACCATGTCCATCCCTTTATGACCACCATGTACCCATCCTCTGATGGCTACTTCCATCAGGATAATGCACCATGTCACAAAGCTCGAATCATTTCAAATTAGTTTTTTGAACATGACAATGAGTTCACTGTACTAAATGGCCCCCACAGTCATCAGATCTCAACCCAATAGAGCATCTTTGGGATGTGGTGGAACGGGAGCTTCGTGCCCTGGATGTGCATCCCACAAATCTCCTTCAACTGCAAGATGCTATCCTATCAATATGGGCCAACATTTCTAAAGAATGCTTTCAGCACCTTGTTGAATCAATACCACGTAGAATTAAGGCAGTTCTGAAGGCGAAAGGGGGTCAAACACAGTATTAGTATGGTGTTCCTAATAATCCTTTAGGTGAGTGTATCTCATTTAGTATGTCATAATTGTGACTTTTTAATCTCATAATTATGATTTAGTATGACTTTTTATGCCATAATTAAAATATACAGAAGCATGTTTTTTTCCACTAATGTGGAAAACATTCCTAGAATGTATTTTTTCATGAAATTTTTCAAAATAATCAGATCAAAATAATCCTCATCCATATTCTCAAAATGTTCCTATAATACTGGAGCAGATGTCCAGATCAGCCTTTCTGCTCTAATTGTGATCTGCTCTGAGGACTACTCTGAAACTGACAGCTGAGTCTCCACATGCCATTATGTATATGTATGTAATATATTATATATATATATATAATTTAAGTGATATGTAATTGTTCATGAAGGATTAAAATGAATGTGGTTTGGAATTGGTAAAATGTGCCTGGAAATAAAATATGATCAGAAAATCAACGTGCCTAATAATTCTGCACGCACTATATATATCAATTCTTAAACTTTTAAATATCCCCATCTTTGGTTACATCTTGCTTAAAATCAAGTACTTATGACTTCTTATATACTTTTACATATTAAGAAAAGAATTATACAATTAAATAAATACATATTTATATACATTTAATATATTAGCATAAAATATTGTATTATTTTAATTTACACTAAAATACAAAATATTATTTAATATTTTTATTTAAAAATAATAAAATCGTTATAATGATTAATTATATTAATTAATTAATATAATTATAATAAATAAATTTTATATCATAAAATTATATTTCTTTCTTCCTTTCCACTACACAACATACCATAGGTTCTATCATCAGACACAACCTACTACAAATCGGCTATTGGTGGGTGGAGAGTTTACACTAGGGTTAACATGTCTATTTGACAGCTTGCAACCAATGGATCTGGGCTGCAGGCTGTAGGTCGGACGTTTAAGCTGCATTGTACTAAATAGTAGGCTAAGCTACACAACGTCCGCACCAAAATCATTTTTTGTGTGTTTTTTCTTTCCATAGTGGATTTACTCATCTAACAGGTAAGCATGTATGCGTTGTTTTGGTACTCTCTGAAAAACTCAAAAACTAATGAGCTGCCTGCCTAGACAACATTTTTGGCACGACAGAATCCGTTCTGAAGTTCTTATGAAACCACAAGTTAAGCTGAATGAAAACGACCACTTTTAACCCACTTTTCACACTTGGAATTTTGAATCCAAATTGCGGAAATCCGAATTGTACAGTGTAACAAATGCCTGATCGCTGCGAGTTGTTTAGCAAACAGACAACCAATCATTAACCCCCTCAGTACCTCATTACCTATCAATGCGTTTTTCTAGTAGTTTCATCGTCTGAAGTTAAAATGTTATAGAGTTGTGGCTTGTTTTTTGTCGTCGTTGTTGTTTTTTTAGTAGCGGTATATTTAATAAGATTTACTTGGCAAACCTTTACTAGACTGACGACAGTCAAGCAGTTATTGAAACAGCTCGCGTGCTCGTGGCATGTTGTACCTGTCCGATTGATATTAATATGCAATAAAGGACACAACCTGTTCACTGATGTCGCCCTGCCGTCCTGACTACACAGGAAACTCGTCGAAAGCCCTACTAAACCCAGCGTTAAGTCTGAAATCTGGACGAAATCAAACGCGAGTGGCTTTTGTAATTTCTCGTCAGACACGCTGCAGCTCTGTTTGTTTCGCTCTTCCACGCGTCTGCAGTTCTGAAGTTCGCCACAGCTGTGTTCGTCCACATGCTCAGTCAGCAAACAGCCATATTTGAGCACCAGTTTCTCAACAGTAGTCTCACACTCTTAAAGAAGCAGTTAACAAAGAGGACTTCTGCCCTTTACTAAGTTTTATATAGGAAGGTGAGCGACACTAATGTGAAGTTACTGACAACTGTTTAGTTGTCTTTTTTGTGTTATTCAGACTTGCCCATTTGTTTTACAATGTTGTTGTTTTGCACGTTGTTGTACCTTATTTAGTTGTCAAGTAGTTGACACTTTCATCGTTTGCATTGCACAAATGCTTCAGCCTAAAACAAGCGTTTGCTTTTGCATTGTGCAAAGACAAGTTGGTCATCATTGCATTATTTTCAGGTGACAAGTTTGTTAGTGAATAGGCTTGAATAAGAAACTTAAATGTGGGTAAACTATTTCAGATGACAAAGCTTGAATAAATCTCGTATTAGTGTAGATGAGCTGACTCACGTGGTGCTCTTAAAGGGATAGTTCACCCAAAAATGAAAATGATCCCATAATTTACTCACCCTCAAGCCATCATAGACTGGTGTATAAGACTATCTTCTTTAAGATGAGCACAATCGGAGTTATTTAAAAAAAAAAAAAAAAAATGCTTTTCCAAGCTTTATAATGGTAGTGAATGCAGTCCTGATTTTGAAGTCCAAAAAAAGTGTATCCATCCATACTAAAAGTAATCCATACGACTCTAAGGGGTTAATAAAAGCCTTCTGAAGCAAATCGATGGGTTTTTGTAAGAAAAATATACATATACAAAACTTTATAGACTAAAATAACTGGCTTCTGAGCAGGCGGCCTACGCAAGTGACTTAATACCAAAAGAGTAACTTCTGACGCAGTGTCTGACTTAGGATGTAGGAGTAGCGTAAGCTTTAACGCCTCTTTTGGTTCAAACAAATAGGTCTGGGCAACAAAATCAAAATCAACTTCTCTTCTCTTATATCGAAATCGTCTGATATTTCTCTTAAATTCTGATTTTAGACTTTTAATTCGTGATCGCCGTTTTGTTTTGCTCTATCCTCTGTGCTTCTGCGTTCGTCAATACATCATGCGTCAGGTGAACGCAGGGGTTACTCTTTCGATGCGTACTGCCGTCTGTCGGAAGCTAATTATTTTAGGTTATAAAGTTTTAAATATATATTTTTATACACCTGTATGAATTACTTTTTTTGGGCTTCAAAATCACATCCTCCATTCATTGTTATTACAAAGCTTGGAACATTTTAAAATATAACTGATTGTATTCGTCTGAAAGAAGAATGTCATATACACTTAGGATGGCTTGAGGGTGAGTAAATCATGGGGTAATTTTCATTTTTGGGTGAACTATCCCTTTAAGAATAGAATAAAGACAAGAGGAAATTATTCATTTAAATGAGATGTAAATGGATAGATAATAAAGATTAATAATATTCAGTGCTAAAAAGTATTGTTTTTATTATTATTGGTAAAACTTTACGATAAGTTCCATTAGTTAACTTTAGTTATTGTATTAACTAAAATGATCTGATAATGAGCAATTCATTTGCTGCAGTATTAATTAATCTTTTTTAACGTTGATTAATAAAGATACAACTGTTCATCATCATTAGTTTATGTGAGCTCAGGTCCATTAAATAATGTTAGCAGATACAACTTTTGATTTTAATGTTTAATGTATTAGTAAATGTTGAAATTAACATTTAACTAAATAAATGTTTTAGAATGATTTTTTCTAATGTAGTTAACTAATGTTAATGAATGCAACCTTATTTTAAATAGTTACCTAATTATAAAAAATAAAAAAAATACAACTAAAATTGCAGCTGTATATCAATGCACATATTAGGAGCCAGATGTATTTTATTTTAAAGTGAAAATATATTTTAATGGGCACACCATTCATCTTATGTAGAGGACTCTTCTCTTTCAAAAAATGTAGATGTAACAAAAGTGTGCCCAGTGCTCAGCCCTGTGGGACTCCTTTACAGCCTATCAACATTATGCAATAAGAGTATGTGTTTATGGTCTTGTGTTGTTGCAGGGGCCATGGCCTTCTTGGGAACAGCGGCGCGGAGGGTTATGGCATGCCGTCAGCCCCTCGCGCCCCTCTGTCGTGCCACCACTCGCTGCTATAGCTCCCAGTCTACGCACACAACAGAGAAGAGCGTCCCTTATGAGAAGATCCTCAAACAGGAGGATGGCATCAGTGGGCCCACCAAACCACTGCCGAAGTCTGCGGATGTTGTGGTGATAGGAGGAGGAAGCCTGGGTTGCCAGACCCTCTATCACCTGTGTAAAATGGGCATGACCAATGTGGTTTTGCTGGAGAGGGACAGATTGACTGCAGGCACTACCTGGCACACGGCAGGTATTGCACTGTGTTTACTTTGTGATTAGAGACTTTGTTGAGTACAGTTTCTTCCCACGGCCAAAATGCAAAAAGTAAAGGCAGAAGCACGTCAGTTTTTAACTTTCATTGAAAAATGTATAAGGTAAAACTGAATAGGTAGCAAATCAGATTTAATATCCCAGTTTAGTTCAAGAGTTTACTCCATGAATAGACTTACATAACTGGTTGCATAATAGTTAAAGCCAAATCCATGGGTGTAGCAGTCTGTCAAATACAAATGAGATCCAGCTTGTCTTTTAAAAATAGTTTCTTTGTTTGAATAAGATACTAAATCTCTTTTACGTTTTCACAGGACTTTTGTGGCAGTTAAGACCAAGTGATACTGAGGTGGAACTCTTGGCTCACACTCGCAATGTGATCAGCTTAGAGCTGGAGGAGGAGACGGGACTTGAGACGGGCTGGATCCAAAATGGAGGCCTGTTCATCGCTTCCAACAAGCAGCGACTGGACGAGTACAAGCGTCTCATGTCGGTATGGCACAAATGCTAAACCAAACATCTTGGCAAGATAGAAATTGTACTGCACAGTCAAATTACAAAAACAAATGGTTTTAAAGGGTACATAATACGGATGTCACAGTACCAAAATTCCAGTAGTCGGTACCATTACCATCAAAATTTTACAGTACTCTGTACCAATTCCGGTACCGCAGCTAAATATTTTTTTATTTAACTATTTAAAAAAATAATTAAGTTTATTATTTATAATGATAATCATTATAAGTAAATAATACATAAACATTTAAAAGCTGTATGCTATTTAAAAGTAAATATTGTTTATAGAAAAAGTTCAAGTGAAAAATAATCAACCATCTAGGCATAATTATTATTATTAGTAGAGACAAATTATTATTACATAGATATGTAGCTAAATCTACTGTAGGCTACAACAGTAGCCTAATATATTGGCAATTACATTTTTTTTAAACCAAACTTTTATTTTGTCGGGTTGCCGTGAACACCTTTGAGTGTCTGTGTTCATGATATGACAGATTTCTCAAATGAAACGGCAAATTCTCATGAATTGATGGTTTGTGCGTTTGTGTCCTCATATAGTGACACACGGCAAAGACTACAAAGACAGCGACGGAGTGTCACACGTGTGTTGCTCCCGCCCGCGCATCGCCCGACACACCGTCATTTCACACAGACGCAGAACAATATTTAAATAGTATTTTGCAGTTTATTCACAGACACTAGTTGTATATATTCAGCTACATTCTGGAGCCCTGCGCTTAGATAAACACGGAAGTGACTGAACGCAGCTGCGGGTACCGTATACCACTCGGGAGTCGGTACTACCATTACTACAGAAATGCTGGTATCGTCACATTTTTATAATTTCAGTACGACTTGGTACCGGTACTTGTGACATCCCTAGTACATAACACTAGTGTTGTCACGATACTGGAATTTCTAACTTCGATACGATACCTAAAAAAGTATCGATATTCGATACCATTTTCGATACCACAGGGAAAAAAATGCTTGTATACTGTCAAATAGATATTTTTAATATAATTTAGTTTTTTGTCCGTCTATTGAAAATCTAGGCAATTAAACATTTCTTCAGAAGTGATCACTTTATATGATAAAGCTTCTAAGCTTTTTCTCATATACACTCACCTAAAGGATTATTAGGAACACCTGTTCAATTTCTCATTAATGCAATTATCTAATCAACCAATCACATGGCAGTTGCTTCAACGCATGTAGGGGTGTGGTCCTGGTCAAGACAATCTCCTGAACTCCAAACTGAATGTCAGAATGGGAAAGAAAGGTGATTTAAGCAATTTTGAGCGTGGCATCTGGTGCCAGACGGGCAGGTCTGAGTATTTCACAATCTGCTCAGTTACTGGGATTTTCACGCACAACCATTTCTAGGGTTTACAAAGAATGGTGTGAAAAGCGAAAAACATCCAGTATGCAGCAGTCCTGTGTAGGGATGGGCATTTCAAGCAAAAATAATATTCGCTGTAATGAAGTAATAATGAAGATCGCTGGGAATTATTCAATTTGTATTCGAAAATCGCGACTCCTTCCCCGCATGCACGCATGTAAAGGCTACACATATAAACAGAGAGAGAGAGAGGGAGAGAGACCATTCACGCTCTCAATCTGTATGTTTAATTCATTAGGGAATAGGCTATATCAACTCAAGCCATATAATTATTGTAACATGTTGAAACATGACTGTTATTTGACATTGCCCCAAGTTACCGCAACAGTTAAATGCCACAAGTCTACAGTGTGTGCGTGAGGCGATGTGTTCTTCTTCTGTTGTCTCTGTGTTTTTACTCTGGCAGTTTAGTTCGAAATGGAGCACGGTTCGCATGTAAAATTGCTAATGTGAAAGCTTACATACAGAGCTTGGTGTGCACTGAGGTGCGAATCCGAGAACACACAACCGGAGTTCGGTTGCACTCGGAGCTGTGCCACGATTCACGTGAATGTGCAAACAACACTCGGGTGCGCACTTGTTCTGGAAGAAAAGTAACCAGCGCATGCGTTTTAGCCGATTACAATGTCATTAGTTCAATAACATACATGTAAGTGATGATAGTGTTGATGATTTACCTGAGATACGATCGCGAGAGCGAGCCTGCAGTGTATTCGCGCATATAGTGCAATCAGGGCAGCAAATTAATGGCAATTCACCGTCTCCTCCTATATATATATATATATATATATATATATATATATATATATATATATATATATATATATATATATATATATATATATATATATATATATATATATATATATATATATTTGACCCGCGTTCTGTTTTCTATCATGCCTGTAAACGTTTGTGATGACGTAAGATGAACGCAAACGCACCAGGGTTCAAGTTGAGTGTGAAACCAGACCAACGCTGCGGAGGCGGAGGGAAGAATCACGCTCGGACCGCATCAAACGTGCCCAACCCTGAGAGCTGACTGACAGCTTTTAGGTGCGTTATTGGCAGCGCTTCCCTCGGGTTACATGAACCACAACAACCCATCCCTAGTCCTGTGGGCGAAAATGCCTTGTTGATGCTAGAGGTCAGAGGAGAATGGGCCGACTGATTCAAGCTGATAGAAGAGCAACTTTGACTGAAATAACCACTTGTTACAAATGAGGTATGCAGCAAAGCATTTGTGAAACCACAACACGCACAACCTTGAGGCGGATGGGCTACAGCAGCAGAAGACCCCACCGGGTACCACTCATCTCCACTACAAATAGGAAAAAGAGGCTACAATTTGCACAAGCTCACCAAAATTGGACAGTTGAAGACTGGAAAAATGTTGCCTGGTCTGATGAGTCTCGATTTCTGTTGAGACATTCAGATGGAATTTGGCGTAAACAGAATGAGAACATGGATCCATCATGCCTTGTTACCACTGTGCAGGCTGGTGATGGTGGTGTAATGGTGTGGGGGATGTTTTCTTGGCACACTTTAGGCCCCTTAGTGCCAATTGGGCATCGTTTAAATGCCACGGCCTACCTGAGCATTGTTTCTGACCATGTCCATCCCTTTATGACCACCATGTACCCATCCTCTGATGGCTACTTCCAGCAGGATAATGCACCATGTCACAAAGCTCGAATCATTTCAAATTAGTTTCTTGAACATGACAATGAGTTCACTGTACTAAAATGGCCCCCACAGTCACCAGATCTCAACCCAATAGAGCATCTTCCACTTCCTGATCTCATACAGAGCAGACGTGCCTTCTATCTGCTCCCTGCTCTGCTTCAGCGCTGCCTTTTTTTCTGACCCCCTGCTTGCTGGACTCCTGAAAATACTGAAATGGAATTAATTAACTGGTCTCTCAGCGCGATTGACAAGATTTTCTCATTGAGGAAGGGTGCACCGGAAGAACCCACCTGCCCGGATGGGACCTTCGCTGCGGGCTACACTCGGGATGCCTGGAACAACTGGCAAGTCGTGTGCCTGGAAGTCCTGTCCGTGGAGGATGTGGAGGATTTATTCATAATTGGCATTTTGATAGCGGGGTTCCTATTTTTCGGCCTTGGGATTGCCCTGACCTATCGGAAGATTGGTAAGACAGCTGCCAGTAAATTCACCCAGCCGCTATCTGTGAAAATTAAAGAGTGCTTCGGGGATGTGTGTGACCGACTGAAGGTATTAGATCAAAGAGTGGCACAGATTGAGGAACTGTATCGTAACATCTCAGCCCGGACTGTGGAGACGCAGGGAAGAGTGGGCTCCATCGGGGGTCAGGCTAGTGAACTGCTACGCAGTATGTCTGGTCTGATCATGAAATTGGATGAAATGTCGAAGTCAATTCACGAACCGGACGCTCGCCACTGATGCTGAGGATCAGAACGGATTGATTGATTATGGTCCGGAAAATTACCGAAGATCAGCTAAATGGATTAAATATTGACCCCCTCCTTCCCTCACCTCATCGGCTACCCTGTATCTCTCTCGGTTGGGAGGTCAGCTTGACAGCTGGGTCCTGCTATCTTGCTATCGTTCCCTGTGCACTGCCATATCTCCCTTCAAGGACAAGCCACAGAACTGAACTCGAAAACATCCTAAGCTATGGCTAACATTCACATTCACACAACACAAGCTCACACAACACAGGACTCTTCAGACTCTTACTCGCATCATACATACCTCACCCCTATCCCTGCTCCCGTCCAACCGTCTGCCCCTCCCTTTCCTCCTTCCTATCTCCCTTACTCAGTCCCAACAAAAAATTCCATCACGTGACCAAGTGTACTGTGTTATGTATGTTATGTTATGTTTTGCATGTATGCTTTGCAATCTGCATTTCTTTTTTTTTCTGGAGAGCGTGTGGCGGCGCTTTAAATAGCTGCGGCTCGGAGGCTTGCTCCAAACTCATTTCGTTGCATTGTACTTGTACATGTGTAATGACAATAAACTTGAATCTAATCTAATCTAATCTAATCTAATCTAATCTCTGGGATGTGGTGGAACGGGAGCTTCGTGCCCTGGATGTGCATCCCACAAATCTCCATCAACTGCAAGATGCTATCCTATCAATATGGGCCAACATTTCTAAAGAATGCTTTCAGCTCCTTGTTGAATCAATGCCACGTAGAATTAAGGCAGTTCTGAATGCGAAAGGGGGTCAAACACAGTATTAGTATGGTGTTCCTAATAATCCTTTAGGTGAGTGTATAAACGTTGATCAATTACCATTACAATTATCTCACAAATATTTGCTAACTAATTTTGTTGCAATAGCTTGCATACAGCACAAGGAAGCTTTATTTCAAATTGAATTTTAAAAGACGAGTAAACAGTAATAAAATAAGAACAAATAAACAAATTACAAACAAACAAACAAACAAACAAAATAACATAACAAAATGTAATACAGATGAATCCATAACTGTGCGTTCACACCGCCGCCGGCAAGAGCGTCAAACTTCGCTCTGGCCACCCTGCCATCGACGCTGTAGAAAGATTCGTGGATGCGCTGCCGCTCTGACGTAGATCGAATGCTTGGTCTTTTTTTAAACTTTATTTAAAGGGGCTGCAAAGCAAACAATCATGTTGATCGACGTTTGTGCAGACTGACCACAGGTAGGGTATAACTGTATAATATAACCTCATGAGATCATTTAAATGTGAAATTTTAAAAAAAGCAGATCGATGGAAAGAACTTAACAATTATAGTTACATGTTTGCAAACGAAATAAACCAATTAAAAACCATTTGTGTGGTGTATAAATAATGTTGCACGTCTTCTTATCAAACCCGCCGCACCAGCAGTGATCAACCTCTCCTCTAGTTTGCTGGGGAACTAATGTGGTCGGAACCAAAGTTTACAGCACTGTGTTCTCTGCAATCCTCTCAAGCGGAGCACTTCTACATTCCCATTGGTTGCCGCCGAACCGCGTCATAGCTCATTAGCATAAAGTTGACCTGATTCCAACTCTCCTCGACACCCAAATCGTCCAAGACGCGCCGCGCCGCTCTCGCCGGAGCTCGCCGCCGGGCTCCCATTGAAAATGAATGACTTCCGGCCACTTTGACGCTCTCGCCGGCGGCGGTGTGAACGCACCATTAGAGTTACACAAGTTAACCAGTCAAGAGCAGCAAGTGATCGTTTGTCTTTTTGTAGTGTGAATAACAAATAACTGCTGTCCCTTTAAGCCCCGACGCAAGCATGGATCCCAAACACTGTTCCTGCTACACATTCTTCCTGAACTGTTTACAACTGTTTATGTTAATACTAACCAAGATGGGCATTGAGACATTTTTTGAGTGTATTTGACCATTAATAAGCTGGAAAAAGGGTAGGGCCCTATGAAATCCGTTTTATTTTTTCCCAAATTCCGTTTTATTTTTTCTCAAATTCCGTTTTTTCCGTTTAAATTTTTGGTAATTCAGTTTCTGTTACCCTTAACTGTTATTTTAGTCATAAAAAGAGTGTGTTTTTAATGTTAATATAATAGAACATAAAACATAAAATAGGAATGACCTTAAATTTATTGAGGTAACAAACATCACATTTACTTTTCAGGACAAATACCGCATGATGCAACATAACACTCCACTCTAAATACTTCAAGTCACAACAAAATATTAGTGCTGTGAATTGATAATTAATCGCATTTTTTCTGTAATTAATCATGATTAATTGCAATTAAAAACATTGGAGTTTTTAATATTTTGATATTGTAATAATTTCAGTTACTCTCCAAATTAATTTAGAAACAACTTGAAGACCGCATATTTTAAATGTGTTGTAATAGCATTTTTATGAATGAAGGCCAGTATCACTGATATTAATGTCTATATGAAACATTAATGATGTTACATTACAGTATAACTGAAAGCTGCCAATTTCAACATTTATTAGGCTTTAAAAAAATAACTTAATTTAATCAAACTTAAAAAAAATCTTTACATAAACCCATTATAATAAATGTTATATTTACCTGTGGCCTTCCCTGTCAGACATAGTCTACACAGAAATTTAATAAAGTTATCAACACCTTTCTTAACAGCATAAATAATAAGTGAAATATAGATGAATCATCATTAAAGCTACAATCTTCTCTGGTCACGTTGTTCTTTGAACATTAATGACAGACATTATCAGTGCTACTGTCACTTTAAGATCTACCTCTGCTGAACATGACGCAGATCAGGCGCGCTGTCCCGCGCATCTCATTTCCTCTCAAGTTCATTTAAGACATTATTTTCCATACAGTACATTAAAGTGCATTAAAAACAAGATACAAACAAAAGGAGTATCGTATCGTTTCAGATATTTCAGTATCGATACATATCGAAATATCTATATTTTTGACAACACTACATAACACACACAGTTTCTGCCAATCCCATTTTAATCTTGAGTACCTGTAGAGTAGTATTGCATCGTTCATATCTCCAAAGATTTTGTAGTTTTATCATATTTATAAAAGTACTGATTCTTTCCCAAAAACAGCCAAATTTGTGGAGGCCGCGGGTGCAGTGGGTGGAGCTAAAGAGTCACGAACACACACACACACACACACACACACACACACACACACACACACACACACACACACACACACACACACACACACACACACACACACACACACAACACACAAACACAATACTTCATGGCATTACCCCTGGATAACTTTCGATTCACTATACGTTCGTGTTGTTTACATCATATGCACTTACGCGCCGATTGCCAACAAAACACAGACATTTGATGCAGTTTCACTCGCCGCCTGTGGTTCCGACTCATGACAGGGAACAAACAAACACACTTGCAGAACTCTGTTGCTGCTCCGGGAAAACAAACTGCACCCACTGTTTCCTTAATGCTGGATTATTTGGGAAGCTTAACAAGGTTATCTTAGTCAGCAGCCATGTCACCCTGTAGCCCAAGACTGGTTTCCCACTGAAGCTAAGCAGGGCTGAGCCTGGACAGTACCTGGATGGGAGATCAACTGGGAAAACCAGGTTGCTGCTGGTAGAGGTGTTAGTGGGGCCAGCAGGGGGTGTTCACCCTGTGGTCTGTGTGGGTCCTAACACCCCAGTATAGTGATGGGGACACTATACTGTAACAAGCACCGTCCTTCGGATGAGACGTTAAACCGAGGTCCTGACTTTCTGTGGTCATTATAATCCCAGGATGTCCTTAGATAAAGAGTAGGGGTGTAACCCCGGCATCCTGACCAAATTTGCCCATTGGCAAAATTACCCCTGTCCATCATGGCCTCCTAATCATCCCCATATATACGATTGGCTTCATCACTGTCTCCTCTCCACCAATCAGCTGGTGTGTGGTGGGCGTTCTGTCGCAATATGGCTGCCGTCGCAACATCCAGGTGGATGCTGCACATTGGTGGTGGATGAGGAGATTCCCGCTTTGAGTGCCTAGAAAAGCGCTATATAAATGTAACAAATGATTAATTATAATTAATCTTTCCCTCACAACCAAAAACACACTTCTTTAGTGACATTGTTGATTTCGTGGTCTAAACACAAAATAACTTGTTGTTGGGCGTGCTCTTGCTCTCACTCTGGTTGATGTGCCCACTCGATCATCCGGGAAACAACATTAGACAACCCCCCTTTAATAAATGGTCATACTGTTTTTTTCAGCCTTGCTTGGAAATTCAGCGTTTTCAAGCAGATAATAAAGTTTATTTGTATCATTTGTATGTAAATTACACGCCTACTAAGCGACTGTCGTCCACCGCGATCGCTTGTCTGAGTAAGAAAGTCAGATTTCAATGTCAATTTAGCTGATAACTCAGATGTGCAGCAAAACCACTTTGCTCTACTGAACTGTTGCTCTATCTCGGACAAAGGCCCCTACCTAAGTGAACTTATTACTGACAAATGTCTGGATATGATATTCCTTACTGAGACCTGGCAAAAACTGAATGACTTCATGTATCTTAATCTGCTAACACCATACGGATACCAGCACCTGTCTAAGCCATGTTTATCTACTAAAGGGGGTGGCCTTGCGGTCATTTATCGCAACTCCATAACACTTGCTCAACTGGACTTCCACACTACTACGACTTTTGAATATATGGTTTTGAAAACTTCCTCGAACAGTCCCCTTACAATCATCCTGATTTATAGACCACCCAAACAGCAAAATGATTTTTTCTCTGAACTAAGTGAACTACTAACGCTAGCCTGTGATTCATCATCCAAGGTCATCTTGCTTGGTGACTTTAACATTCATGTTGATACTCCCTCCTCTAATAGGACTCAGTTAATGACTGTTCTGGACTGCTTTGAACTTTATTAGAATGTTAACTTCCCAACTCATACTCACGGCCACACACTTGACTTAGTTTGTACATCTGGCTTGAATGATATCTCCATCAATGGTCTGATTACTCCTATCTCTGATCACAAGCTTATTACCCTTGATTTTACATTCATCTGTCCAACTAAATGTACTGACAATATTAACATCGCTTATCGTAAGATCAGTGTTATTAATGCTAGTATGTTTGCTGCATCTATTACTTCTTCTGCTATCTCTGATGTTTTTGATTCCACCTGTCCATCCAAAATATTTGACTATTACCATTCTGCCATTGCTGATGTTTTAGATGAGCATGCTCCAATTAGGACTAGGTTTGTTCCCTTGTCCCACTCTTCGCCGTGGTTTAATGCTGAGCTACGGGCTATGAAAGCAAGAGGCAGACAGCTGGAACGTCTCTTTCGGAAAACCAATCTAACTGTACACTTTCAAGCATTTTCGGACCATATTAAGCTTTACAAAACCGTCTTAAATACAGCACACTCTTCCTATATTGCTAAATTAATCAATAACGCAACAGGCCTAAAACAACAGGCCTAAAACAACAGGCCTAAAACACTATTCAACATTGTAAATAAGCTTGTTCAGGCACCCGTACACAATGCCTGTCTACAAGAATCTGACGACTTGTGCTGTTCTTTTCTGCACCACTTTCAGGGGAAGCTGGATGCTTTACGTGGGAATTTTAGTGATGAACCAACCACTTCTAGGTGTGAGCAAGCTCAGATACAAACACTTAATAACTTTATGTTGACAAATCCCATCTTGATTAGTGAAATGAAATCAAATTCTTCTTCTTGCCGTCTGGTTCCTGCACCTACAACCCTTCTGAAACACTGTACCTCTGCCATTTCTGCACCTATCTCACCTATCTTGTAAACATGTCTCTTCTCTCTGCCTCTGTTCCAGTCTCACTAAAGACGGCTGCAGTTACTCCTATTCTTAAAAAAACAAACCTGGACCCAACTGACTACGCTAACTACCGCCCAATCTCCAATCTACCGTATGTCTCAAAAATCATGGAAAAGGTTGTCGCCACTCAATTGCAGTCATATCTATCTCTTAACAATAGTTTCGATCTATTTCAGTCTGGTTTTCGCAAAAACCACAGTACTGAAACTGCATTAGCAAGGGTTATCAATGACCTCTTACTCGTTGGTGACTCGGGAAACATTTCCTTACTTCTACTACTCGACCTCAGCTCAGCTTTCGATACTGTCTGTCATAAAGTACTACTCATGCGCCTATCAGAGATTGGTATCTCAGGAGCCGCGTTATCCTGGTTTTCCTCCTATCTGACAGATAGGAAATACTACATCACTATGCACAATTACAAATCTCCCACTGTCACTCTCAAACAAGGTGTTCCACAGGGATCAGTTCTTGGCCCGTTACTATTTATTATTTACATTTTGCCACTCTGACAAATTATTCGCCGCCATGGTTTTCAATACCACTGCTACGCCGACGATATCCAGATATATACTGCTTGCCGACCGGATTCAATTTACCAGACCACATCTTTAGTCTTAATCTGACTAAAACAGAAATATTAATCATTGGCCCTCCATCTCTTACAAAGAATGTAAGTAATACTCCCAGACTTGACCTTGAAGCCACATCAATAATTCCATCTTCCACTGTCAAAAATGTGGGTATCATTCTTGATCCTTCACTGACGTTTGACGCTTACATTAGTCAACTTTGTAAAGCGTCTTTTTTTTCATCTGCGCCATATTGCCAAACTCCGTCCCTATGTCAGCCCAAAAGACGTTGAAGCACTAGTCCACGCGTTCATCACATCTCGCCTCAACTACTGTAGTGTTCTTTTTTCTGGACTACCAGCACACTCTATTTCACGTTTGCAATATATTCAAAACTCTGCCGCAAGACTACTAACTTGCCCATATCACTCCAATTCTGTTTAAACTGCACTGGCTATCCGTGTTATCCCGTATCACTTACAAAATTCTTCTGCTTACCTTTAAGTCACTCAATGGTCTTGCTCCAGCCTATCTCTCTGACTTACTTTCTCCTTATATTCCCCCTTGAACTCTCCAATCTTCTGGCTGTGAACTCCTCTCTGAGCGGAGATTTCGTTTATCATCTATGGGTGGCAGGTCTTTCTCTGTTACAGCCCCTAAGCTATGGAACTCTCTTCCCCTGGCTCTCAGGACAACAGCCACGTTACATGAATTTAAATGTAAACTCAAAACACATTTGTTTAATCAGTATTATCAGTCATGACAATGTTAACTTGACATAACACGGTCACAATGTTAACTCACTACCAAAAATCTGTTGCATCTTTACTCTAACTGCCCACCATGCTGTCTGTAGTTAATGTTTTTTGCCTTTGTTTTTCATGTTGTATTGCAAATGTAGTGCGATTTGCAACTGCAATCGCTCATTACTTGGACTGGGCAAATGTCCACTGTTCATCTATGTGTAAACTGCTTGTTATTTACTGTTATTGTGAAGCATCCTTGAGCTTGGGAAAGGCGCTATATAAATTAAACGTATTATTATTATTATTATTAAATTGTCCACTGGAATCCAATGTGCATATTGTTTATAATGAATGCAGTGATTGACCAATCAGAATTTCAAAGAGGCATGTATTAATAATGAACGAAATGTGACTGATTAAACATAATCTAATAAGTGAATACTCACACACTTTGCATTTCAGTTGGGTAAAGCGTATGGCATTGAGTCATATGTCCTGTCGCCAGCTGAAACCAAAGACCTGTATCCTCTGATGAATGTGAAAGATCTTTATGGCACACTCTATGTGCCAAAAGACGGCACCATGGACCCAGCTGGCACCTGCACCACCCTCTCCAGAGCAGCCACTGCACGGGGTGCCACTGTACGTCTCCATACCCTATACTCTTTTCTATTGATGATTGACTTTCTATTGATGATAGTTTGGTTTGAATGCATGAACCATATTGAAACATGAGTATTGATTTCAGGTGATCGAGAACTGTCCAGTGACAGGTGTCCAGGTGAAGGTTGATGATTTTGGCGTGAAGAGAGTGAAAGCTGTAGAAACTGCTCATGGGACTATCCAAACTCCATGTGTGGTGAATTGTGCAGGTCAGAAAGATGCAGACTTCACCAGCAGAGGGCGGTCTGTGATAATGAAATTGCATTTAACTACATGTATTGCTGTAAAAACAAACTTTTTGACCAATGTCACCTCACCTTTCAACATTTTTTATATATTTATATATATATATATATATATATATATATATATATATATATATATATATATGTATGTATGTATGTATATGTGTATATATATATATATATATATATATAAAAAATATATGCCGATACAGCATAATCCTTTCACTTATGCTTCTTTGTTTTTTTAGGTGTCTGGGCCACTAAGCTGGGTGAAATGGCAGGCGTCAATGTTCCATTGGTAGCCATGCATCATGCTTATGTTGTCACAGAAAGAATTGAGGGAATCCAGGTAAGCTTTTAAATGCAGCACACTGTCCATTTCAGCATAGCGTTGCACAGCACAAACCAACAACCATAATAAATCACGTCTTTGCATTTGGTGGTAGCCTAAGGTATCTGTGCTGGACATAACATGCTTAAAATGGGGGTCTACCTCATGGGGGTCTTGAGTAATCACACCTTTGCTTTAGACAGTAAACAGCAAAAAACAACTTTGCAGAAGAAGGAGGCAACGACTTCAGATCAATCAACACATTAAACCCTGTGCACATAATCCTTAAAATTCCACACACAAAACACAGCAGGAAAACCCCAAATCACACAATTAAGGGGAGCGATGAGAGGCGGTAATTTGCATGATTTATTCATGCAGTGATGCATGCTGGAAAACAGAGTCCAGTATTGATTATTGATTGATATTAATGATTAAACAAGAAAAAATGACCAAACAGTTTTATTCATTATGCACCTGCAGTCCAGTTTAACCGTTGGTTAATGTGCAGTAATTGCATTGAGCCATATTTAAATGAAGTAATTAGCATTCTTTTTAGTGCAAACATGTCCTGTGTTAATTTAATTAAAAAGGTTTTTAATCAAGTTAATCCAAATTTAGTTGTAGAATTTTTAGGTTATTTGCCATTAAAATAGCCAAAAAAAAAGCTTGTCTGGCATTAAAAACAAAGTAATTAATTTAATTGATTAAGCTTATTTATTGTGCCTTATTGACAAAACTGCTATTTGCCTATTGCAATTAATGTTCTATACCCGTGAAAAATATGTGTTTTTGTGCCTTTTATGGTGTCTTGTGAATGCTGCTTTTGAATTGTGCTAATTAAAATGTTACCAAGGAAACCAATGAATTGTACTAATTTAAATGTGTTATCAAGGAAACCAAGGAAAATGGGAGCATCAGTTAAAATGTTGTGAAAATTATAAATAGATCAGTATTGTTTCACAATACTGTTCCCCAGCAGTTTATAGCTGTCATAGTTTCATTTATATGTATTTACATGTAATACTAACAAATATTAAAATTAATTAAATAGTATTTAATATTTAAATTATATTCAAATATGAATATAATAATAATAATGATCTAAATTAAGAAAAACCTGTTGCCTTGTATTCAGGGTCTAGAGCAGGGGTCTCAAACTCATTTTACCTGGGGGCCGCTGGAGGTAGACTCTGGGTCAGGCTGGGCCGCATCAAGTATTACACATAAAAAGTGTTTCAAGTATTCAAAAAAAAAGTAGCACAACTTTTTCCAATCTTCTCAATCTTTATTATTAACAGTTCTTCAACATGAATGTTTCTTCTGAACATGAACTGTTTCTCTGAATTTGAACTAAATTATATAGCCTATAGAAATTAAATGTAATATGAAATAATGATTGATTTTAATTTTATTTTAAATAATAGACTCATTCACAGCAAGGCCGTAACCAGGTCAAACAGAACAGTGAACAAAATTCTAGGTCTAATTCTAGGACTATTTGTAAACAATATTTGCATTAATTTGCGTCAAATATATTATTAGTCCCGATATTCTTCGCGTGAGTGAGTGAATAAATATATAGATCAGCGAAAACCTTTAGAATTCTCCTGTGGTCTGGTGGTAGAATTTTTGTCAACAGTGTCAAAGGTTCCGGGTTCTAATCCGCCCTCATGTAGTTTTTCTTCATTAAAATCAAAGATGTCCATCAATGATTGTATAATAAGACCATGGACACGTTTGCATTTTGTTTTGTGATTTCACCAGAAAGAATAGTGTCTCTCAGCAACGGCATTAAGCGATAGATTGCTCGTCCGTGTATGAAGACTGTGCAATGTGCACGAGCCAAAAGAGAACCTAAACCCCGCCTACTTTGATTTGATTGGCCATCTCAATCATTTTGACATTGACGAGCGCTGTTAGACCACATTCGTTTCAACTGTTTGATCAGCTTCGTTCGTCTGTTCCTGTCAATCACGCGGTGTCAACCAAATATACTGCACGAGGGAGGGGCGAGCCTACTCTCTCTCTCTTGCACAGTCACACACACACACACACACACAAAGGAGGCAGCAAGCGCTGCTCACGCAACGATTCAGCAACAAGGTGCTTTTCAGAGCAACGTGCGGGCCGCACTAACACTAAACTTTGATGTCAAGATGGGGGCCACAAAATATCATCCTGCAAGTGGCCCGTGGGCCGCGAGTTTGAGACCCCTGGTCTAGAGTCTAGACTTTTACATGTCAATAATACACCCGCAACAATAGATGGCGCCAAATATGCATAACATGAGTGTGCCAAGAAATACGGTGTGTCAGAGTGTAATGTTTGCAAGCGCAAAAAGAAAAGCTTACCATCTAAGAGCCGCGTGACTGTCATGCTTGATGGGACCAAACTTCCCCCTTACGTGATTTTAAAATGTAAGACGGTACCCAGATTTAAATTTCAACTATAATAAGATTTCACTACTGGTAATGAAATTTTGGTAAGCTACATGGTTTTCACTATGAGATGGATAGCCTAATTGTCATATAATTAGATTGGCTACAGGTTATTTTTATGGTATGCCAAAAAGGGTTTCTTTTTAAATGTGATCGTTGGTACATTTCGTGTTCTGATTGGTTTGTTCAATGTAACATTGTCAGCCATTTGATTTCACGTATCCATTACCATTTCCCTTTACAACCACAACACATCCAAACAAATGCACTAGCTCTGCGCGCTATGTGGATTCTTATTCTAGCCCTCCACCTCCCCAGCACCACCTGCCTAGATCTGCTACAGGGGGTCTTCCTCTCTCTAGTAGCAGCAGCATGTTTCCAATAATTTTATGTTCCAAACATTTAACAGAAGCAAGTCATACTTGCTCTGCATCAGCAACCATAGTTAAAATATTGTAATTAAAATAAATAAATATGTTAATTCTGCTCATATTCATCAGGTCTCACACACTTCAGCAAAGTGGTCACTAGTTTAGATGATCACTGACGCACTGTGGTGAAATAACTGTGTATGTTTACCAGCCGGATCGGCTTGGGTTGGATTAAAATGTTCCGTTGAGTTCTTTACATAGTAATCATCAGAATATCTTTTCTTCTGTACTCTATCGCAGCTAACGTAAAGTCTTTAAGTCGACATAAAATCGATGTCCCTGCAATAACAGACCGGCGTGCATCTACAAATTATTCATTCAAGAATGTTGTTCAAGTTTACTGGAACAATGGAGCCGCGAACTTCACATACTTTTGAAAATCCAATTAGTTGATCCTGGTAAGTGCTCATTGTCACAGTTGTAAACACAACAGTGTTCTTCTTCCACAAGGGAGTTTGGAGTCACGGCATTTGTTTCTAGGTGGACCGTTAAAGAACACACACGTCTCACAGACATCCTGTAGAATTCAACCAATCAGATGATAACTTCAAAACTCCTGAAGTGTTTCCAGATAAGTTTGCCATATGCATCAGACATTCAGCCAATGGTCTGTGGGTGTGACGTCTGAGGCTGAGACTAGGTGATTACAGCATGTTGAAAATATACATTAACCGGAAATAAATTGGTACTATTTTAAAACAGAAGTGCAAGATGCTCCGTGCAAGATATCCATTGGGGCATCGTGCTCTATTCTGTGGCAAAACCCAACAGCGGCCGTGGCATAAGCACTTAGCTCAGAGCGTTTCTCTGGATTATGCAATACTGTGTCTGTGTGTGAGAGAGGGAGCTTATAGTTTAATGCATGGTTGATGACAGCTATGTTACTCCTCACAGAAAGCCCAATGTGTCATCACTGAAACTGAAGTGATTAAATGTTTGTCACCCACATGATGTGGTAGTGAAATTTATAGATTTTTTGCTTGTGAATGGACTGAAACTGCACAAGAAATGTTAAGTTCTCAAACCAGCATTAAAATACTATAGGAGCTTGTTTCCGCCACGGAATAAAAAAAAGGTAATTGCAACCTTTTATCTCACAATTCTACATTACATTTACATTGATTTTCATTACATTTACATTGACTTTAGTCTCGCAACTGCAAGTGTATAACTCGCAATTCTGACTTTATTTCTTGCAATTGCAAGATTATAACTCACATTTATTACTTTTTATATCTCACAACTGTGTTGAAACTCCCAATTCTAACTGTACACACCGATCATATGATCATCTGATGAGATGGAGTCATGTTGTTTTTTAGTTCCAGCATATGGTTCCTACAAAATGCTTTGTCATACATGAATATAATGAGCTTTGTAAAATGTGTTTTTCCACCAGAATATGCCCAACGTCAGGGACCATGATGCATCTGTCTACCTCCGTCTCCAAGGTGACGCTCTTTCTGTAGGAGGCTACGAACAGAACCCCATATTCTGGGATGATGTAAGTTGTAATGACTGTTTCCAAAAGAAAAGTAATATAACTGAGTCTGAGATATAGAAGTTGTTATTCTTTCCATATTCTTGCTATAGTTGTTTATTGTGTATATTTGCCGTGTTTGGTTTGAGTTCCACAATCCAGATCAGGAATTTCCCATTAACGACTTAATTTGATGTGCATTCAAGTGTTTTGGTACAAATAAAATGGCCATTTTTTTTTCCTCTTCCCACTTTTCCCGCATTAGGTTTGTAATTGATGTTTTATAAAAATGATTTATCTTTCTCATTAGGGATTAACAATGTATCATATTTTAAAACATTAAAAACTTCAAACATTTTAAAAACATTTAACTGATATTTTATTATTATTAACTTTTATTTGTATATTTTCATTTATTTAGTTATATATTTTAGTTTTAATAATTTGATGTGCTTTTGTCATTTAAAATAATATTTCTATTTAACTTATTTATTTATTTATTTTTAGTCATTTTATTACTTAAACTTATTTTATTCCAATAGTTCTCCTTTTTGGTTAAGTTTTGGTTGCAGCTAAATTTGGTTTTCATTGAATGACACACAAAAAGTCTAGTCTAGGGCTGCATGATATAACCACATTAAATAGAAGTTGTAATATTGCTTAGATTTTCTTATATAGATTTAATTATATAAAAATAGGTGCTAATATTGCTTTCTCTGGTCTGTTCATTCATCTCTGTTGTCTGTTCAACTCAGCGCTGTTGTCTTTCAGAGACATATAAAGAGGTTTACCTACTAATACATAAGAAAACTGTTAAAATCATTTCACATGTACACACACAGAACCAGCATTTTCTGCGCTTAACACCCGATTGAGTTTTACAACACTCGCAGCCTGGATTACAGTTCATATCCGGACCAGAGTGAGCATGTTTTTATGGACATATTTCATATACTGTTATAAGAAGTTAAAATGTAAATATTAGTATTGAAATTTTACAGTTGTACTATAAAATACATTTTGTATTAAATACTCAATTTCTGTCATGTCAAACTTTTGATTAAGATTAAGTTTACGGTAATTTCAGTTGTTTGCTAATCTCAAATATTTTGGTGGGTCTTGAGATTATAGAGATTATAGATTGTAGAGATGATATTATACTTGTCTAGGTGGGTCCTGCAATGGAACATTTTGGGAACCCCTGGTCTGGATGGATGGCAGAAAGGGTTTTACATAAAGAATGTTAGAGTATGTACAATACCTACCTTTTTAATATGACAAAATGTTTCTCATTAAATGTCTTCTTTTGACCTCTTATGCTCTGGGACCATTTGGGGGGATTTCCGCCTGGATTTGGCCTACCCAAATTGAAAAGCTTCCCATACCCACATACAGTGGTCTTAACACACAATTTTGTTGTCATTTTACAGGAAACCCTTTGAAGTTACATAAACCACTGCAAAAAGGGATACACATTTAAGTATATGTTGTCTGAGTTGTTTGTAAGAAATGGTACCAGAGTAATTTAGTGTAAATAAGTTACTTTGTGTAAAACAAATGCCAAAGTGATGCACATCTCCAGAAAGTAGACATTCTAAGCTTTCAAATGGTACCTATTTGAGGTCAGAGCTCATCCACAGACATTTAAAATGTAAAATATATACTTGATAATGTCATTCCAGACCCTGATCAGGGTCTGCAGAGTTTAAGGGAAAGGTCAAACAGAGGTCTTTGTGAAGGTCTGTTTAAGTCTTTGTCTTGGGGACAGATTAACAGTCCTTGGCATTACCTCGTGATTTTCCTTGGGAGAGTCAAGATGTGCCATTCCTAACCAATCCATCTTTTTAGAACTGCCTTACGTTGACATCTTAAAGGAACACTCCACTTTTTTGAAAATAGGCTCATTTTCCAACTCCCCTAGAGTTAAACAGTCGAGTTTTACCGTTTTCGAAACCTTTCAGCCGATCTCCGGGTCTGGCGGTAGCACTTTTAGCATACCTTAGACAATAAAGGGACAATAAAGACTCTATCTATCTACCTTAGCATAGATCATTGAATATGATTAGACCGTAGGCATCTCGCTCAAAAATGACCAAAGAGTTTAGGTATTTTTCCTATTTAAAACTTGAATCTTCTGTAGTTACGTCGTGTACTAAGACCGACGGAATATGAAAAGTTGCTAGGCCAATATGGCTAGAAACTATACTCTCATTCCTGCGTAATAATCAAGGAACTTTGCTGCCGAGTGCAGCAAAAAATAGCACCTGAAAATAGTCCCCAACACACTCCCTGTTTTGTCATGTTGGTTATGTTGATGGAAGTTAGCCTATTTTCATATATTGCACCTGCTGCACCCATAGTAACCAATACCTCAATGTAAGGTTAGATTTTTGCTAATCTTTTAATGAAAGATCAAAGGATAAACAATGCAGATTTATTTTTACAGTCATCTTTGATCATATTTACCAGGGGTGCCAATAAATCTGACCACAAATGTACATACTGCAGGAACAAGTAATGCTGTAAATCCAAACGTAGCATGTGTGTGTTTGCGAGTGTCTGTCTGCAGATATTCCAGTGTAATGATGCCTGGAGATCAGTTTTTTTTTTACGTCGCCCTTACGCATTTACACTGCATTTCCTTTATAATCATCTCCAGCCAGCAGTATTCTGCAACAAATCTCTCTTATTGAATTCACCCTCTGTCACCTCACACTTTCACTACACAAAGCAACAGTCATGCTATGAAACAGCGGATCAATATCTTAGGGAAGTGTGAACATTTTGAGCAATGTGTTTGTAGAAGCGGCGCTGTTCTGAAACTCTTAATGAGACCGTGTGAAGCCTGGCCTGTTCTCAGCACATGCAGCCTCTACAGTTTTTATTTTTAAACTCCAGTCTGCTGCTCCACACCGGCCACATATTCTCTCAATTTTTTTTGTGATCAGCATTTCATCAGCTTTCGGATTGCTCACACCGTCTGCTGCTCCTTTCCATCCCACGGTTTCGAGTTCGTTGACAGTCTCCTGTGGCAGCGAGCGAAAACAGTGACAAGCAGAGAGGACTTGGCTTAAATAAAATTACAAATTGAAAAGTGTTCATGGAAGAAGCATACTTGTTGTGAAAAGTGAAGTTTGAGCTGTGCAGATGGTGGGTGGTGGTTACTGCTCCTCAACATGCAATCAAAATTCACTTTATGAACATTCTTAATAAATGTCTCCGCTTATTATGCACTATTTATCAGTGCACATTATTAGATAACATATGTTTGTTTTCATAGTGAATACTGGAGTTACTCCCAAACTCCTGTAAAGAAAAAAATTGACGTCACGAAAGACCCGTTCACACCAAACGATAACTATAAAGATATAGTTGTAAAAATCTAAATTTCTCAATATTAAAGAATAGCAGAGTCCACACGACAACTATAACAATAATGGCACAGGGAAACAATATCATTGGAAACACTTTCAGAATTTTTTTTCCCCATCTGATGAACGATAAAAACGTTGACAGCAATTATAGTAACAATTATAGTTATCATTCTTGGTGTGAACGGGCCTTAAACTGGTTATTGTTGCTAACAATAATAAGAATAAGAATAACAAGAAAGACAAGAACAAGCTGAAGATTTCCATAAACGGTGTGATTTAAATTTTTTTTGTAAAATATACACACTTTTAATTATGATTATTTTAGTTACTTGATTTAATGTATCTATTTTCTTAATTCTGTCAATTAAAAAGCGGTGCTTAAAATATAATAATAATAATAATAATATAATTTTTTTTAATCCTCAGGGATTTTAATCCTCACTATTATGTGACGTAATTTCTGCAAAATTGCTTATAAAATTTCAAACACACAGATCCTCCATAAATGTACATTAGAAATAATGTACATCTGTTTTTAAGGCGGGGCTTAGTGTGGGGTCAATTGGAAACTGGCAGTTTAACTTGATTGATGTTTTTATGTTAGCGACGTTATCAACCAGTAAGATCTTCCTCCTGAATCATAGATGTATTGCTGGATTTATGGCAGCAGTGAGCTCATCAGATCTGACCAGGCCACTCCATTATTGTGTATGATTATAAAATTGTGTATTTGTTCTCTGAACCTGTAGGTGTCTGATAAGTTTGCCTTCAGCTTATTTGATCTGGACTGGGACGTCTTTATGCAACACATCGAGGGTGCCGTTAACAGAGTGCCTGCTCTGGAACAAACTGGAATCAAATCCACTGTCTGTGGTCCAGGTACATAAACACACACAGACAGACAAATGCATCAGATGCCCATTTTACAACATTATGTTCTTGATACATTAAAAAGAACCAGCTCATAAGAGTCATTTGTTCAGAAATGTAATTACATTGGTCATGTTATACAGTATGTTTTTGAGTCACTAAAAAGAAACGGTTCATAAGAATCATCTGTTTGGGAATGAAAAGCCATTTTTCAAGCTGCATGTTTTTGGATCTCTAATATCAGGCTCATAAGAGTCATTCTTTCAGGAATTGAACTACACTGATCACAATATGTTTTTGACTCACTAAAAGAACCAGCTGGTAAGAATTATCTGTTTGGGAATCAAACTACATTTTTCAAGCTGTATGTATTTGGCTCTAAACAATTACCAGCTCATAAGAGTCATATATGTTCTGAAATCATGCATATTTTTGAATCAAAATAGCTGGCTCCTAAGAATCATCTGTTCGGGAATCAAACTTCATATTTTACACGGTATGTTTTTGAATCACTATAAAGAACCAGTATATAAGAATCATTCATTGAGGAATCAAAATTTCACTGATCACTTTGTATGTTTTGGGGGGGAAAAAACAGGAACAAGCTCCTGAGAGTCATTTGTTTCTTTTCACATGCACAGATATTTTGTTTGTTCAGAACACATGTTGCAAAGTTTCTATAGTCATTGCAGTACCTCTAGTATCTTCATCAACACACTATACAGACTTTTTGACCAAGTTTCATCTCGCTGAGCTCTGCCAGTCCATATATTCAAGTGATTGGCTAACTAGACTGCTAGTCAAATGACACTGAGCTCTGATTGTCTGATCTGTCACAGCTCGGGTTCTCCCTAGAGATTCAGTCAACCTTTAATGGCTGTAATAAGGGATGACAGGTGTGAAATGCCGCTAACACACTTTAGTGACTGTCGGTCACTTGCAGACGAGTTTCGGGTCAGTGGATAAGCGCTCCTCAAATAATTTTAAGAGAGTGCTATCAAAGACTCCATTCACCCACTCATCAGCTATTAAAGTGCCCCTATTATGGATTTTTGAAAATTACCTTTCATGAAGTGTGTAACATAGCTCTAAGTGAATGAAAACATCCTGCAAAGTCTGAAAGTGCACCATAAATAAAGTTATTGTCTCTCAAAAGTAGTCAATTAAACAAATAGTTTTTAAACGAATCGCAAGCCGTTTCGTTGTGATGTCAAGACGAAACGTTTGCGCGCGCATTGTGTTTCATGTTTTGTAGGTCTCTGGTTAAACGGCCAACTCACTTCATTACTGTCTTACAGAAATACTACTGTAAATCAGCTGTGGGCTGCAGTATTACCTAAAACTGATTCTATTAAAGCAGATTGTCTGTCGGACTTACTACTTTGAGTAAAGATAAAGGATGGAGCAAGATTTGTTTTGCAAACTTTAATGTTACATCAGTCAGTTAGTGCTCAGCTGTGTGCTGTTATTAATACAGTTCCCGCATATGCACTGCAATAAATTAGAAACACACACACACGGGTTAGTTGATGGACGCACACTTGTTAATGCTAATGGGGAATTGCAGTTGAGACATCTCATAATGTACCTCAAACTGAGTAGCATCACTGAGAAACGTCCTGCTCAAGGTTCGGGTTGAATAACTAACGTTAGTTCTTCCAATGTTTCATCGTCGATTCGGACTCGCACTGGGATTGATGTAAAATCGCCATCATCGTTACTGTCTTTACAGTGTGTACTATCACTGAGCCTCTGGGACTGAGCTGATGATCAGTTATGGTAATGGACGTTTAGCTTCTGAAATATACGCTGTACGCGGTAGACCAATCACAACAGACTGGGCCATCTGACCAATCAGAGCAGAGTAGGCTCACAGAGAGGAAGAATTTAGAGAGACTGATACATCCATTGAGTCGTTTGAGAATCATTGAACAGTGTGGTGATGTGCAATGTATATTATGAGAAAAAACTGTTTCGTTTTGACCTTTGATGCATGTAAACCTGTTTTTGGAGACCTCCAAAACTAAATTAGGAAACTTTAACTTTAAGCATAATAGGGGCACTTTAAAAACGAGATGTTTAGCATTTGTGTAATTCAGGCTTGCTGTATTTGGACTTTTGTATGAATCCCATTTAACACATGATAATTATGCATTTTGGTGTGATCAGTCATTAACTGCATTCATTTTAGTCATGAATTACGCTTGAAAATCACGATTACTCGATTGAAGGCCACCTATACGCAGTGCTGTTTGGCATGATTTCATATAATAAATAGTCATTTTGAAGTGCTCACATTCATGCTGTCTGATTGGCCATTTTTTAAATGTTTAAAATGCTCTTATGCTCACCAAAACTGCATTTATTTGATCAAAAATACAGTAAAAAACAGTAATATTGTGACATTATTCAAATTTAAAATAACTTTTCTAAGTGAATATATTTTAAAAGTATTTAGCACCAGTATTACATCAACCTTCAGAAATCATTCTGTTGATGTTGAGGATATATTTGATATATTGTGATTCACTGAGGGCGGCAGTCAGAGCGCTTTGGTCATTCCTCAGAGGCCATAGCTGTCTGTGTGTGGTGACGTATGAGTAAGAGCGATGGAGGAGAGGGAAGATGGATAAATAAAATATAGCTGCAACCTCACCCGTTCCTTTTGCTCTCTGTCATTCTCACAAAGAGCAGATGATGCTCTGGAAAACACTTTCTCATGTGGAGTAATGGAAAAGGTGTGTCTCTTTTCTTCATCTCTCCTTTTCTGTCTCACCTCTCAATCTTTCTTGCACTCGTGGCCTCTGTTTCTCTTCACACTCATGCGCCTTTGCATGTCTTCGCTGCTTTTGAGGGTCATCCCACAATATCTTACCACTGAAAGCTTTGACCATTACGAATAGACCATTAAGTGAGCGCTCAGCAGCAATGCATTTTTAAAGAGCTTTTCAGAAAGATCTGATCTGACCCATCGGCAGCACCATGTGTCATAAGATTTCCACCTCTAAGAGCGATGTGTTATAAACTGTCAGAAATTATTTTTCCCTGAAGTGCGGGAAACTTTATACAAATACATTCAACTGACATTATAGGGGCTTTTATGGAGCCCCTAACGGGACCATTGCAAAAAGAAAAAAATATACAGACTTTTGCGCGTGCACAAGAAACTTTTGCATGCTCACGCGTTACAATTTCCAATTTATGTATACTGTCTATAGCCTATTTCCTTTGTGTGTCACTGCCATTTTACTATGAAGAAAACAATAGAATGGATGTGCATGAATTGATAAAGATCTATTAGCTCAAAATGTGGCAAAATAGGCTATTTCTAATATCACTTATGTCCACTTTAACGCATCCTCTCTGACAGCCGGAAACCGCACCGTGAAATGGGCTGATGGCTGCAGTAAATAAAGTATAAAAGGATACAGTAAAAAGTGCTCAATTTGGCTTTTGTTAGAGCAGTACATCATATTTCAAGGCCTTATGTCCACTTGAACAAATTTAACTCTGTGGCGGCCGAGAAACCTCGTCAGTAAATAGTCTGATGGCGCAATAGTGTGCATTGTCCTATTTGCTAAGTTTTAGGGTCCAAAAAACAAAACTGATACAGTAAAAAGTGCTCAAAAGTTGGATTTTGTTAGGGCAGTACATCATATTTCAAGGCCTTATGTCCACTTGAACAAATTTATCTTTGTGGCGGCCGAGAAACCTCGCCAATAAATAGTCTGATGGCGCAATAATGTGCATTGTCCTATTTGCTAAGTTTAAGGGTCCACAAAAAACTGATACAGTAAAAAGTGCTCAATTCGGCTTTTGTTAGAGCAGTACATCATATTTCAAGGCCTTATGTCCACTTAAACAAATTTAACTCCGTGGCGGCCGAGAAACCTCGCCAGTAAATAGTCTGATGGTGCAACAGTGTGCATTGTCCTATTTGCTTAGTTCAAGTGTCCATAAAAAAACTAATACAGTAAAAAGTGATCTCAATTTGGATTTCATTTGGGCAGTATATTTATATTGTCCCATATAAAACTTAAACGGGCAATTCAAAAAATATTCAATTTCACAAGATCAGAAGTCCCTTTATTAAACCACTTTTTCAGATTTAACGCATCCTTACATGTGCGGAGAAATGCTGAGTTTCCAAAATTTTGCACTTTTTATCAGCACAATTCACACGGCTGTATTGTGCCATCAGCCCATTACACAATTCGGATTCTCGGCCGTCACAGAGGATGCGTTAAAGTGGGCATTTTAAAATGTAATTTATTCTTGTAATCAAAGCTGAATTTTGATTTGATGCTCAAGAAACAGTGTGCTGCTTCATATGTTTGTTGAGTAGAAAGTTCAAAAGAAAAGCATTTATTTGAAATAGAAATGTAACATTGTATATCTTTACTGTCATACCCTCCCTTACCCCCAGAATCCTTCACTGCAGACCATAAGCCTCTGATGGGTGAAGCTCCCGAAGTGAGAGGGTTTTTCCTTGGATGTGGCTTCAACAGTGCAGGTAGGTCATGGAGCTTACAAGAACACACACACACACACACACACACACACACACACACACACACACACACACACACACACACACACACACACACACACACACACACACACACACACACACACACACACACACACACACACACACACCTTTCTCTTCCAGTGCCAAATGAATTATTTAACCCTGAAACCCTGCAAAGTTCACATGCAAAATTCAGTCTTACCCACTCTCCATGTACACGCCACCTACTCAAGATCAACGCAACTTGAGCTCTGATCCCTGCATGTCCAGCGATCTAAGTCCATTGCAGTTGTCTCTATCTCTTGCTGTGCAGTGCACAGTCCTTCACTAGTGACTATCCTGGGTTGTAGAGCTGCACTATTCTGGATAAACTGAGAATGAAGTGGGTTTTTTGTTGTTTAAATGGACATCACTATTATCCCACAATTCTGAATAGACAACTAAACTAAATAGTATGTAATTTTCTAGAGGTTCTGACAATTTTTTTTATTAATTTGAATTATTATTAAAAAATCGGTTCAAATGATTCAATGAAACGCTCATGGATACTTGTTTCATAACTGTATGAATCAGTCACTTGTCACCACCAAGTGGTGTAACGATGTGATTGATGCAATCTTTATTTGATGCGTCAATTTTTCTATCCGAACTGTAAACTTTTATCTCAGTACTTCTGTGATTCATTTTAATTATTGTAACACAAAAATAATTTGTTTGTGAAGCTGTTTCATACCTATACATGTTAATGCAGTGGCAACGCAGATCTGAATGATCGCTGTGACCAGTTTAATAGCTTTAATATACAGCCAAATCGTTGTTATTTAGGAATAAGATCACGTGTGTGTTCGAGTAGAGATTGCAATATTTTTTTACAATGAATCGTGCAGCTTTACTGGGCTGTGACATTGGTTCCTATGACCATCTTAACTAGATTTTGTATTATATTTTTGATCTTATTTATACTGTAGCTATATCGCCCATCACTAATTACATTACATTCGAGTGCAAGATTAAAAGAAGGCATTTTGCGGTGGTATTTTTGGATGCAGATGGCTCATGGTTTTGAAGGTCAGATGAAACTCAGTCCGGCTCTTGAGTAATGCTGATTGTGCTCAGCGTGGGCCGGGTCACCTTGCAGGCCTCAGACATGCTGACGGACAACAGGCCATGATCGCGTGAACGGATCGGAATACATGGCTATAGGAATCACAGTCAGATATTAGATGCATGCTTGCTTTTTTATGACACATCGATTCCTGACCTCAGCATGTAAAACTCATTTCCTGGAAAGAAAGAAGTACAAGATGCTTTGATTGGTTATGTTATTTGATATACAGTACCAGTCGAAATTTGGACATTTTTACTCGTTCCAAACATGTGAGACTTTCTTTATTCCGTTGAACACAAAATATGATATTCTGATGAATGTTTTTCATATAGGTCATGCAGATTTGGAATGACATGAGGGTGAATAAATTATGACACTATTACATTTTAGATTACTTTGTTTAATGATGAACCATTATATTATCCATAAATCATTCCATCTTGGAAGAAGCATTGAAATATGTGATTAATTGTCCATTTTTTTTCTCTTGAAGAAAAATGGTACATTGTAATGCAGAGACACTCACCCTATGAATGTCAAAACTGTAATGAGAAGTGCTTAAAGTGGGTATTAGTCAAGTACTTACGGCATAAAATGTTGATCAGGGATTCTCCTTGAGTGTGATTGCATCAGAACTGTTGGATTTTATTATTGTGTGTGTGTGTGTGTGTATGCACACCAGGCCAAAGGATTCCATCAGTATGCATGACCATGATGTCGTCCTTCCTCGCTTCTTCCATCCATGTCTCCCTGTTTATCTTCAGTCTGGTTATTCCCCCTTTCTTTATGCCCATGTTCACACCATTGGACTGGGACAGAGAAATATGCTTGTGGAAGTTGAGTTGAAGAGTTTTAGGATGACTGGTGTGTACCTGTGTGTGTATGTGTGGTAGTAGGAGTAGTTGTTAATCTGAGGCAGATGGTGGCCCATCGTTGATGTGATTGCTCAGAGCCGCTATCCTTCTGGAGAAAACACACAGGCTCTCACTGTCCGAATTTGCCAACTACTATATAGTTGGTGAAAAGCAGTAAATAAAATAAGTAGTGTGTCCAAATTTGGAGCATTTATTAGTGATCCGGCAAAATATTTCCCCAAAACTGTTTTTTTTTTTTTTTTTTTTTTAATATACACTATATTGCCAAAAGTTTTGGGACGCCTGCCTTTACATGCACATGAACTTTAATGACATCCCATTCTTAATCCGTAGGGTTTCATATGGAGTTGGCCCACCCTTTGTAGCTATAACAGCTTCAACTCTTCTGGGAAGGCTTTCCACAAGGTTTAGCAGTGTGTTTATGGGAGTTTTTGACCATTCTTCTAGAAGCGCATTTGTGAGGTAGGGCACTGATGTTAGACGAGAAGGCCTGGCTCGCAGTCTCTGCTCTAATTCATCCCAAAGGTGTTCTATCGGGTTGAGGTCTGTGCAGGCCAGTCAAGTTTCTATGGAAAACCCAAATTTCATTTTTTTGGCATTAATTTACCAGGTAACATAATTTCACTAATCATCAGCACATGGAAAAGTGAAATTCGGATTGGAGTGGACTGATTTTTACACTGAAATAAGTTGGCAAAACTCAAAACAAAATTGAGGCAGTCAGTTGTTTCAAGTTTTTTAAGTTAAGAAATTTGAGGTTAAGTAAGCAGAACTTGCAGATTTTTATTTTGTGATCTTACATTTTAATTGTTCTGAACTTTAAATATTTGAGTAAACTAATTCATACATTTAACTTAAAAAAATGATGTAATCTAAAAAAATTTAGTAGTGGAAACTTCACTAGCTTTAACTAGCTAATTCAATAAAGGCCACATTGCTAATGGGTTACACAATGCTTTGGTAGCATTAGCATAGCATAACACTTGCTGAATGAGGACAGCAATATAATAGATTTAACATATACCTGTTCTCAAAACTAAGCTCATGCTCCACTCTACAAAAAACATAACAGAAACTCTTTTAAACTAGTGCTCTACTGCTGCTTGCTTAATATTGGCAGCAGGTGGGTGTGAGTTCATCTGCACACACAGTCAGGCCAAGACTTGGACAACAGTCTGGTGTCAAGAACCCCCCTCCTCTCCAAATCAATGACAGAATTAAATTCTGCAGAAAGTACAAAGATTGGACAGCAGAGGACTGGTGCCAAGTTATTTTCTTTGATGAAGCCCCTTTCTGTCTGTTTGGGACATCTGAAAAATTGATTGTCCGGAGAATAAAAGGTGAAAGCTACCATAGGCTTGGCCGATGTCTACCAAATTGGCATCAAGCGATGTCTACAGTGAAACATTGCGATGTACAATGACATCGGGGAGTTGCGTTTCAGTATTAAGCTCTGTTGATGTGGTGCGCGTCTGGAGAAAGAGAATGTACACGGAGCTGAAAGGGCTTGAATGAAGCGTTTGGCTTTAGATAAAACTACTATAGGATATAGCACTGCCACTTAAATATTACCACAAACAAAAGTGCTTGAGGTGTGATCCGCACCGCTGTTTTGACGCTCTGCTCACCTAATCTAGAAACAGTTTCAGAAGTTTATGAAGAAGGTTCAACACTGTAAATATTGACTCTTTAAAAATATTGAATGTTTTTGCCAATAAAAGCAATTACAACTATAGAAACATGAGAAAAATCTACAAACACTGAAGCAGCAAACTTTGTGAAACTGCCAAAACTTTTGGCCTAACTGTACATTAATCCACTAATGTAGTGCACTCAATGAGTGAATGAATGAGCGGACACTGAGTGCTGCAAACTCCTTCCTCTGGTAAGACACTGGATTCGCCACAACACTCAGTGTGCATGGTTATCCTCTAGCAACAAGCTGTTGAGTGTACATCGTCTTTACACTCGTTGATGTGCGTTATGAGATTGAACGAATGCACTCGATAATGTCCTATGGTTTCAGACACAAACGGTCCCCTCAAATAATATATATAAGTATATAAGGGAATAGTATTCTGGGAATAGGCGCCAATGATAACATGCATGATGTAGTTGTGATAGTAGAAAAAAATCATGCTATATAAAGCACAACGGTCACAAAGAATTTCCTATTTAATGTACCCAGACATTCAATTTCAGACATGCTTCAGTTTCAAAACCTAGTGAGCTGCCTACCTAGACAGCATTTTAAGGTAGGCAAAAAGTACTAAGATACGTTCACTTTGACATTAAGGGTACATTTTCATTTACTCGACACCGATATATTAAAAACAGAAATGTTTTTCCTTTGCGTTTTTCACGCACAGACGACAACATTGTCAAAACATTGTCAAAATGACAGTGGTGAGAATTCATAGTAATTTCGAAGTCAAAGAAGGCGGAGCATACCTATTAAATCATTGCCATAGACCAGGGGTGGGCACTTCCAGTCCAGGAGGGCCACTGTCCTGGAGAGTTTAGCTCCAACACTAATCAAACACACCTGAACCTGATTATTAATGTTTTCTGGATTACTAGAAGGCTACTGGCAGGTGAGTTTGATCAGGGTTGGAGCTAAACTCTGCAGGACAGTGGCCCTCCAGGACTGGAAGTGCCCACCCCTGCCATAGACCAATGGCATATCGGAGATGTTTAACAACTGGCGGGACGTTTTCCTGGAAAGTTCGCACTGACAAGCTGTTTCAAACTACAGAAATAAACTCCAAAAGACGTTCCTTTTGGCCAGATTTTGTTCGAAATTACATCACATGCATACGTTCTTTGATTTTACTTAAGTGTACGGGGCCTTTGGGATGCTGTCCTAGAAGGATAGCAGGGCAGCTCTGTAGGTTTTGGAACAGGACCATGTACTTTCATGCACCTACACACACATTGATGTGATCCGCATGTTTCATATACCACTCTGAAGTTTCCTTCTCTCTCAACCTCCTCTCTTTCATTTTATTCCCCCTTGTTTTCTTTCTCATCTCCCCTGACATTGCAGAAATACTGCTGGTGATTCGCTTTGATGAAGAAAGCGGACTGCTGTGTGTGTGTGTGTGTCCTGAGTGAAAAAGATAGATGGGAAAGTCTATCCACATGGTAGCACTAACTCATGCAATGCTTAACTCTCATCCCGGCCCCGATAGTTCAGCTGTAGCAAACACAGACCAAAGACTAAATGGTTGTTGAGCCTCTGTAGTTATCAGGGAAGGTCATGGTGCTGCACGAGGACATTTAATATGCATCAGTGTCTGAGTCTACAAATTTTATTGTCTATTAAAAATTATTGTTCTTGTGTTTTTCTACAACAGGAGTACCTAATTTCCTAATATACCTAATATGAGGATTTGCACTAGAACTTACACATTGCACATTTTAGCAGAGAAGACTGAATTACTTTCTTGACTGTTGTCATGGCATGTGTGACTTGATTTTGCCCCTCATTTATTTTTCTTTCTTATTAAAATGAAGTGTATTTTTTGTTGTGGATGTCCCAATTGGGATACAGGATGTGCAATTTTCAGAGAAATGTTCACATTATATATTTTGGTTGCATTTGTGAGGTTGTGTAAAATAGGCACATAATCAATATATATCGACTCCTGAATCTAATGGAATCGTAATCATATTGCAGAATGTTTTGAGGTATTGACAAAAACATTCTGCGATACGATTACGATTATGATTACGATTCTATTAGATGAAAAGATGAAATTGTGCCAAATTGTGATGGCTAGACGACTGGGTCAGAGCATTTCCAAAAACTGCAGCTCTTGCTCCTGGTCTGCAGTGGTCAGTCTCTATCAACAGTGGTCCAAGGAAGAAACGGTGGTCAACCGGCGACAGGTTCATGGGCGACCAAGGCTCATTGATGCACGTGGGGAGTGAAGGCTGGCCTGTGTGGTCTGATCAAACAAACAAGCTACTGTAGTTTAAATTGCTCAAGAAGTTAATGCTGGTTCTGAAAGGTGAAACAAACAAGTCCGATCCATGGCCCCACCTCACAACTTACAGGACTTAAAGGATCTGCTGCTAACATCTTCGTGCCAGATACCACAGCACACCTTCAGAGTTATAGTGGAGTCCATGCCTTGACGGGTCAGGGCTGTTCTGGCAACAAAAGGGGGACCAACATATATATATATATATATATATATATATATATATATATATATATATATATATATATATATATATATATATATATATATATATATAGGATTATTGGGAACACCTGTTCAATTTCTCATTAATGCAATTATCTAAACCAATCACATGGCAGTTGCTTCAATGCATTTAGGGGTGTGGTCATGGTCAAGACAATCTCCTGAACTCCAAACTGAATGTCAGAATGGGAAAGAAAGGTGATTTAAGCAATTTTGAGCGTGGCATGGTTGTTGGTGCCAGACGGGCCGGTCTGAGTATTTCACAATATGCTCAGTTACTGAGATTTTCACGCACAACCATTTCTAGGGTTTACAAAGAATGGTGTGAAAAGGGAAAAACATCCAGTATGCGGCAGTCCTGTGGGCGAAAATGCCTTGTTGATGCTAGAGGTCAGAGGAGAATGGGCCGACTGATTCAAGCTGATAGAAGAGCAACTTTGACTGAAATAACCACTCATTACAACCAAGGTATGCAGCAAAGAATTTGTGAAGCCACAACACGCACAACCTTGAGGACTACAACAGCAAAAGACCCAACCGGGTACCACTCATCTCCACTACAAATAGGAAAAAGAGGCAAGGATTTGCACAAGCTCACCAAAATTGGACTGTTGAAGACTGGAAAAATGTTGCCTGGTCTGATGAGTCTGGATTTCTGTTGAGACATTCAGATGGTAGAGTCAGAAATTGGTGTAAACAGATTGAGAACATGGATCCATCATGCCTTGTTACCACTGTGCAGGCTGGTGGTGGTGGTGTAATGGTGTGGGGGATGTTTTCTTGGCACACTTTAGGCCCCTTAGTGCCAATTTGGCATTAAAATGCCACGGCCTACTTGAGCATTGTTTCTGACCCATCCCTTTATGACCACCATCCCATCCTCTGATGGCTACTTCCAGCAGGATAATGCACCATGTCACAAAACTCGAATCATTTCAAATTGGTTTCTTGAACATGACAATGAGTTCACTGTACTAAAATGGCCCCCACAGACACCAGATCTCAACCCAATAGAGCATCTTTGGGATGTGGTGGAACGGGAGCTTCGTGCCCTGGATGTGCATCCCACAAATCTCCTTCAACTGCAAGATGCTATCCTATCAATATGGGCCAACATTTCTAAAGAATGCTTTCAGCACCTTGTTGAATCAATGCCACGTAGAATTAAGGCAGTTCTGAAGGCGAAAGGGTGTCAAACACAGTATTAGTATGGTGTTCCTAATAATCCTTTAGGTGAGTGTATAGTTATAAATATATTTGTCTAAAAGGTTCAATAAACTGTTCCGTTTAAAAAATATATATCTTTTCATATGTCAGGTTTACAAGTTAAAACAGTTTCTTTTCATTCTTTTGCATATCACTTTTTTAAAGCAAAAGCACGTTCTTTAGGATTGGCACCCAAGACAGCTCTGTATTAAAGCGTTCCTGGTAAGCACAGCCTAGTGTCTCTCTGCTTTGTCATGAGACTCTAGAAATACTTCGCTGGCATGAGGGACACGGAGTATGTCAGAGATAAAGCAGTGACACGGCATGGAATTCAAGGTGGCCATTACTCAGTGACTCTGTGGTTGCTGGCTATTGTTAATGAAGTCATCAGCCAGCTAATGAAGCAAAAGTCCTTTAGAGAGACCATAGGCTCTCAGTACGGCTCTTACACTCTAAGATCCTGTCGCCCATTCGTTTCACTCCCCCTTGATGTGCCTCTCACTTCACAATGTCCTTCATTCCTCCTTGGTATTCCTCTAACTTCTGTTCATTATTCTTCTCTTGTCGGCTCAGAGCTTGCGAAGATTGATTTAGTTGGATGGCACAACTCTTCTGGGTAACGTTCATGGTGAATTGATTGGCAGCTGTCAGTCAGATTGTTTCTAGAGAGGTACTTTGTTAAGCGGTGCGGCTTGGTGCTTAGGGTTGTTCACAAGTTGTATTGAAGTAGGATAAAGTTGACTGACATTTATGAATGTGGCTTGATGATGATTGACACATGCTCTGTGATTTGATTGACAGGCATGATGTTAGGGGGAGGCTGCGGCAAAGAGCTGGCTCACTGGATAATTCATGGGCGTCCCGAGAAAGACATGTACGGATATGATATCAGGTACGTTTAATGTGAGCAAGTGCTGCTGTGTGTACTACTTTATGTACTGTGTTTGAGGAGGTGCTATGTGTTTGACCGGCCAATGGGAGACAAATTGGGAATTTCAACATATTGAGTCAGACATGACACAAGAAATTTACTCGTGGCAGAGCAAGTTAAAAAATATTCAGAACAATTAATCAGTTGTTTGATGACTGAAACCAATAACTCATGACTTAAACCAAACCGATGAGTCATTAGTTCACAATTCAAACTACATTTAAGAGATATGGCTTAGTGCAATTATCAAATTCCAAAGACTGCGATTTAATAAAGTAAATATATGTGTTGCATGTTTTGAGAGTGAAGCATGGCACAGAATTTGTGATTCTGAAGTACAGTATCCATACCAGTGCGGTGACTGACAGCATGCCCACAAACTCCTCAAAAAAATTGATTAATCTGCGCTGAGGAGCCGCTGATGCACAACTCACGTACAGGTGATAACTCCGCAAATAACTGCAATCGCAGGTTTCAAAAAGAGATGGAAATAATTCAGGCATTCAAGAACCAGTAACCAAAGTAAACATCATAAAGATCATGCTTTTTTCGAAATATCTAGTTTAATCTTAAAGCTCTAGAGGGTGCAGGCTGATAGTCCTTTACATGCAGTCTGCAAACAATCACATCATTACCGCATGGCGCAAGCTGATTGATCTCCGCTTTTCCTGCAGCTAATGAGATTGCTTGCTCTACATATAAATATTCTGGTTTGCTGTTTGCTGTAGGCTAGTAGGCAGATTTACTCTGAAACCTTCCACCTCCCCTAGCTCCACCTGCCTAGATCTGCTACTGGATTTTTGTATGTCTATTCATGCAGCAGCATATCTTACATGCTCAAAGCAGTGTCTGTGTATCTATTAGCAGTAACAAGTCCAAACTTGCTCTGCAGCAGCAGCAGTGTAGCAGATGTAGTCCACCAAGACCAAATTCATTAACATTGCCATATTCATTAACATACTAAAGCTATTTCAAGAGTTGTCATAAAATAAGAATCAGGGTACGTCGCAATAATCATCAAATTAATCAGTATATATCGTGTATATGAATTTGGGCACTGGTAAGGACAGTAAGGAAGCTGGCTTACTAATATTGGGATACTGATGACTCTATTTCTGGCAACATGACAACGTCCTCATTGTACAATGTCACTACTGGTATTAATGAAGAACAGCAGAACTGATATCTTTCTGACATTATTTTTTAATGTTATTTAAAATTCATAATGATAATTACTTTGCCTGTTACATATACGTGCAGAATTTCAACTGTAAATACATCATAAATGTTAGCTAGATTATGTTTATTACCTGCCTAGCATTTTGTTTGTGCTAAAATATAATATAATAATGGTTTGTGTTTTTTTTTTTTAAAACATCTATCGTGTGTCTTTGTGTAGTGAGTTGGCTCAAGTGATTTTTGTTTCATGCTTCACGACTTCCGTTAAGGGAACATAGTGCGCATCGATGCTCCCTAGTTTTCTAGTTTTCACAGTGTATTGTGGGACTTTTTAGGGAGCAAACGTTTCAGTGCACTGGTAGGATTTGGCGATTGAGACAGCCTTTAAAATGGCCGACTCCCTGATCAGTGCCCTGACTATTGAACTAGGGAGCTTATTGAATCACACCCTCATGTATGTTCATGATTGCCAGCCCAATTAGTGTCTATAGGATTATTACAACAACCACACAGTGGCCACACTAGTACTGTTTCCTCACAAAGCTCAATCTGTGGAAGCATCATGACACCAAGCTCAGGACATCAGATGAGAGGTATTATCAAGGTCAGCTGCATTCACTGAGGGTAGCACTCTCTGAACTCGCTGTCCAGCCTCGGCTAGAATTCGCTCCTGTGCCTTGAAAATGAGGTGACGTGTGTGTATGTGTATATGTTTCTCCGTTTCTTATTTCATCTCCCTTTGTCTGTATCTCAGGCGGTTCCACCATTCCCTGACCGACAACAACCGCTGGATCAGAGAGCGAAGTCACGAATCATACGCCAAAAACTATTCAGTAGTTTTCCCCTTTGACGAACCTTTGGCCAGCCGCAACATGAGGAAAGATCCCTTTCACCAGGTTTTGCCCTTCTCTTACATCTCTTTATCACCTTATCAACCTCTGACTCAAGACGTCTTTGTTTTGAAGTTCTTAATAATTAAATATGATTTCCTATACATGCATGCACATTAGATAAGCTCTCAACCAGGGGGCCTCGAACTTCCAAAGAGACCTCAAGATAACTTACAATTATTTAAAACTAGACAAAAAAAACAAAACATTAAAATAAGCTAAAACACTAATGTGAAATCAATGTGCCTTCCTTTTTTTCTCTCCTCCTTGTTCTTTTTGTTTATGTCCTGTTTTCACACCCGTCTACCTGTCAGTTTGTAATTGCTTGTATTGAGACAAAAAAAATCCAGAAGCCTGATGCGAGAACAAATTGCGGTAATTTTATTCAAAACATCATCCTTTAAGTGTAAATCATTATTTAACTTGAGAAATTTCACAACATGGCAACTTAGCTTACACTTACCTAGCCAAAAGTGTTATGTGTGAATCTATTAGCCAGCTTTTCGCTGCCAGCATCTGTGGGGCTGCTCGAAAGACTTGTTGCTAAGCTACTGCTAAAAAGATGATGTTTAAGTGTTTCCAAAAATACCACTTTGTTCTGGCTAGGCTCCAGGCGTGAAGCCGCACAAGAAGGCTTCATCCCAGTGAATAATAGCCTGATGAAATATAGATAGCTAGCAATAATAACACTCTGCGTTCATTTAGACCACTGAGCCTCACTAAGATGATTATAAATTAGACATTCCTCTTGAATATTTCATCTCTTTCGGGCTTGGAAATCTTAATCCAGCTAAGTGCTAGCAAAGGGATGTGATACTGATATAACTTGGTTAAAAAGACACCTGTCTTTCATCTAATCTCAAAAGTTAACTTTTCAACCTTCATTTATATCAATATGTGTATTAGAGGAATAGTTCACCCGAAAATGTGATTTCTGTCATCATTTACTCACTCTTATTTCGTTCCAAACCTGTATGACTTTTTTTTTCTTTTTCTGTTGAACACAAAAGATGATATTTTGAAGAATGTTTAGGCTGTTCTTTTCCATATGATGTATGTTTTTATTAGGGCTGCACAATACATTGATATATAATCGATAATGCAATATGGCTTAATGTAATCGCTAATCGTAAAGGTACAGATGCACAATTTTGATCAATTTTGAACTGCTTGCATGAACACAGTGCCACACTTAACTCTGAAACCGGCAAACTAAAATTTAAATGGTTTATCATTTAAAAATGAAGAAATTAAGTAGTATTTTATTTTCACAGTATGCTATAAAATCACTCATTCATTCTAGAATGATTAAAGGGTTAGTTCACCCAAAAATGAAAATGATTGGAATCCGTGTCCCGAACCTTCACAGTTGGATGATTATCTCTGGGCGGGGCATGCTGAACAGCAGCGTCCCACTCCAGTGCCATTCTTCCTGGAAGTGCACAAGGAGGTCACAAAGTCTGCTAGAAACCGCTCCGCTGCCTCCTCCGCTCTCACTTCCCTCGATGGCGGGGCGGTCAAAGGGTGTGCTGAGTTCCCACAAGTGGAGTGTTTGCAGTTGCGGTGCAATAGTGCCTGCAAAACGCTGCCACCTGACGTCCGTGTCTGCCATCCAAGGCCTGTAAGTTCTCGGCTGCAATCACAGCCAAGGCTTACAGAGCCGCTGGACAGGCTCTCTCAACCTTGCATGCCAAGGCCCTCCTGCAAGTATACTAGGCCAAGGCGCTAAAAGAGCTGCAGAACAACGTTCTGACCCCAGATTGATGCAGGAGCTGCGTACAGCGATGGAACTTGCCTTCTGGGCTGCAAGATTCTCTGCACGGTCCCTGGGACAGACAATGTCCATTCTAGTGGTCCATAGAGCACCATCTCTGGCTGAACCTGGCCGAGATGGAGGTTGACAAAGTACGCTTTCTCATCTCGGACAGCAATTCTACTGAAACTGTTTCAGAAGCTCCTGGGGCATATGGCATCCGCAGCCGCGGTCACGTTGCTCGGATTGCTTCATATGAGACCGTTTCAGAGCTGGATTCACGACCAAGTCCCGAGATTGGCATGGCACCGCGGCACACATTGAATGGAAATCCCTCCAATCGGTCGCCGTACTTTCAGCCGAGGTCAGGTGGTCAGACCTTAATTTTCCCCTAGAATAAGTGTCCAGGCATGTTGTTGTCTCAACTGATGCCTCCTGCATGGGCTAGGGGGGCTGTATGCGACGGGCAAGTAGCCTAGGGCTCCTGGACAGAATAGTTGTTCTCTTCACTGACACACAGCTATCCCGGGAGCCTACACAAGTATGCGTTTCCCCCAGTGAGCCTGCTCCCACAGGCACTGTGCAAGGTCAGGGAGGACAAGGAGCAGTTCTTGATGGTTGCGCCTTACTGGCCCACCCGGACCATGCTCCTCACAACAGCCCCTGCCTGGCAGATTCCCCTGAGGAAGGACCTGCTTTCTCAGGGATAGGGCACCATTTGGCACCCACGCAGAGGACTTAAGTGGCCTACCTCCAGCGGTAGTTGACATTATCACTTCAGCAAGAGCCCCCTCTACAAGGCGTGCTTAAGATTTGAAGTAGAGCCTCTTCATTGATTGGTGTTCTTCCCACCAGGAGACCCCAGTAAATGCTTGATCAGCATTGTGCTTTTCAGCCTAAATCTTAACAAACTCTGTTTGCTCATTGTCCAGAAGAGAACTGCCTGGAATTCGAGCCTGCCAACTCTCATGTGATCCTAAGACCATGGCTGGATACTTGCCCAAAGTTCCCACCACTCCTTCCACAAATTAGGTGGTGAATTTGCAAGTGCTGCCCCCGGAGGAGGCAGACCCGGCCCTTGATTTGCTGTGTCCTGTTCGCTCCCTGCTTTTGTACATGGACCACATGCTTAACTTCAGAACCTCAGAATGGCTCTTTATGTACTTGGAGGCCAGCAGAATGGAAAGGCTGTGTCCAAACAGAGGTTTCCCCACTGGGTAGTGGATGCCATCATCTTGGCTTACCAATCCCAAGATGAGCCTTGCCCCCTAGGAGTGAGAGTTCTTGGTGATTTTTGCAGGTTGCCCCTCCTTTTAAGTTCTACTGGAGATTTTGACCAACATAATGTTGAATAAATGATGGTAGAATTTTCATTTTTGGATCAACTATCCCCTAAATTCACAAGCTTTCTATTACTGACATCACATGATTGTATATGCTCTGGCATGTAGATCCTTGTCAGGTTTGTTTTTCTAGAAACTTCTGCTTTCCATTTCTTCTCAATGTCTATCACCACCTATTTGACACATACTTCTATAAATTCCTCTGTTAAGTAACATGGACAGCATGTACCCTAGTGGCTCATTGGCATGGGAACAGTGGCTGAATTAATTCCTGCAAATAATATTTTTAGCCTGGGCCTATTAAAGAACACTAGCATTATCATTATGAAAAACAATAAATAATAGCGTTTCATGCTGGATAAGACAAGCTACTGTGTGTGACTCATGAAAAGCTTGTCAGCTCATACTTTACTCCAGTAGAATAATGTATGGACTTCAAAAACCCTGGAGAAGGAAGGCAAATTGCCTAGCAACCAGTGTTTCTCTGGCCTGGGAGATAGAAAGCGAGAATCTGGTGCTGTGTAGGGGGCCGGGAAGGAGGGTGGACCAATTCCTTCTTTTTGTTTTAGAGCTCAAGAATAGCTGGAGAAATCGTGACGGGCTATTTTGAGCGGTGGAAAACAAAAGCATGAGGGAAGGATGCCACATCCAAAATATTTTATTCTGCCTAAACTGGCATTTCTGCTCAGAATCAGTTTTGATTAGGGGTGTTTGATGAGGCAAGCATCACCATTACTATTACCTACATGGTTAGGGACCCCATCCCTATGCATAACTTATCCCATGCTATTTGTGGTACAAACATGAATGATACCCCAAATTGTGTGACTAGTTGAGGAGTCCAGTTATTACTTAAACTATTTTGTACTAGGACTTGGATCACAAAACAGTCACTTAATAATGATAAGTTTGCAATTTTTGTATTGTTACAGTGTCTATAGTATATGTAAATGAAAAATGGTACTCTTTGTCAGTGTTAGGACAGAGAAATACACATTTATTTGTCACCCGTGTTTTGCATCATCAGACTTTTGACAGCTTGAGGGCTTTCATGAAAACTACAGATTGTACTTCCGCGATTTTGTGTTCACACCTACGGACAGTCGGCTCGATAAAGGGTTATCAACATAACAGTTATTGTAAGAGTATATTGGGGCGGTATATTGACACACCTCCAATATTTTCGTTTTCCAATATAACTGTTTTAGTTCCCTTAAGACATAACAGACTGTGTTTAAGTGGATACTCATCAACACAGGCATTTTGACATAATTTTGGCCCAATTCTAGTTTATACCCATTTGCCTACCCCTTGCCTCTTGAAAAGAGTGGGGTGAGGGGTGAAAATATTCCCCTAAGAAATGGGACACAACTACTACACCATTACATGTGTCTTGTAACATTTAACCAGTATGAACAGCAATGAAGTGCACATATCTTACAGAAATCAGGCGCGAGCACATTTAACAGATCTCACTCCCAACGTTGTTTTGCGCTGTATTTGGACATAAGAAAACTGCACTCGTTTTCAGTTCAAAAGCGCACAAGCCTTCGAGTTTCCTAAGATGATACAGAACATACAAGACTGGTGGAGCCGCTTTTCCATCAGGCCAAACTGTTATCTTTGTTTATTAATCGTTCCGTTTTGTGACAATCCGAGCCGGCCGGTATGGATATGGTTTCGCTTTCTATTGTGGTGTTGCGATAACGGAGCTCTTTGCAATGTAATACAAAAGAGTCAGTTGTTGCCTTGGTAACACAAGAGTTTACAGACGATAAGTGATATAAATAGTGACTGCGTTATGAAGGATGATCAGATATTTCTTTTAACTCGATTATTAATTTGTTCACATCACTCAAATATTGCGTTTAGCAAACTACGGAGACACTGGCGGTCAGGCAACACACAAGTGATCGATCCCGAGTGGCAGCATCACTACATGCATTCTAGCAGCACGGTAGTTGGTGTATGCAGGGACATTCCTCATACCCCTTCATTCGGTCCCGAAAAATCTTAGTTCCCCTTCGAGGGAACTCGCACTGCGTCATCGTGTGATGACACTCTGGGAACGCCCTCAGCGTTACGCATCTGAAGTATGAATGAAATCAAGCCAATCTGATTGGTGGTGCGTCATGACGTAGTAGATGACGGCATACCCGGAAGATACAAAGGGACGCTGATGCAAACACACGGCAGCTTTTTGCTCTTCAGCTGAAGCGCTCTGTGTTTTTGTCTTCTGTCTATTTGGTGTTGTTTGTCTACCAACGTTGAAAACAAGTGATGGCCCAGTTTAAGAGATGTGTGCCTCCGTGTCCGCGTTTCATTTCGGGCACGGACACACATCTAATGTGTGTGCAATGCCTGGGCGTGCAGCATGCTAGAGCGGCTCTCGAGGGAGCCGCTTGTAGCGAGTGTGATCAGCTGCCGCTCAGGGTGTTGCGCTCACGGCTGGCCGTGTTCGATGAGACCGGCCAAGCCCGCGATCCCCAGGGATCTGGGCCCGCCGCTGCCGAGGCACGGCGGCGCCGCAGATCATGGGGATCGCAACGGGACCTCGCGACGGGATATGGGACTGCTGAGGCACTTTCCCTATCCTCGTCCGAGGATTCCGATGTTCTCCCGCCCCGTGCGGAAGCCCGCGATGCGGCTTCTTCCCGCGAGGCGGAGAACCCGATGCTTCAGCTGTCCGGCTCCGAGGAGTCGGATGGGCGGAGCATCGAGGCGGGTGACGTGGAAGCTCAGCCATCGCGTCACGCACCCGCTCAGGAGGAGCTAGTGGAGGTTTTGACCCGCGCTGTGGCCAAATTAAGCATTGAATGGCCACAGGAAGAGCCTGAAATCCAGCCACCCAGTAAGCTGGATGAAAGGTTCTTCAAGCGTGGGTCTCAACCTCCACGCCGGGGCCTGCCATTTTTTCAGGATCTGCACAATGAGTTGTGTAGATCCTGGGAAAAACCCTACTCGGCCAGACTTTCCACCCCTCAAGCACTCGAATTTGGGAATGTGCTGGGGGTGGCCGAGCGGGGTTATGGGACGCAACATCGGCCGCTCCATGGCTGGTCTGGTGGTCGCGGAGAGACATCTCTGGCTAAACCTGTCGGGGATGAGAGAGAGAGAAACATTTTCTCCTCGATTCCCCGATTTCGCCTTCTGGCCTCTTCGGCGGCGCGGTTAACACCGTTGTCGAGAGGTTCCAGGAGGTGAAAAAGCAGGCGGCGGCCTTCCAGCAGTACCTCCCTCGCCGTTCTGGCTCATCGGGGAAGGCTGTCCAGCAGGGGCAGCCTCAGCCGTCAGGTAGCTCCTCCTCGCACCGACAGGTGCAAAAGGAGAGCGTCGCTTCTCGCGCCCCTCCTGAGGGAGCTTGGCAAAAGAGGCGGCGCTCTCGTGGTAAGCCTTCGGAGCCTAGGGTCGATCTGAGGACCGTCCTTCAGGCGAAGAAGGCTGCCTCAAAGCGGTCCTAGCTGCGGCTGGACCGCTGAGAGCTGTCCCCCCCGGGGTGGAGCGACCGAGGTCGTTTTCCCCCCGGAGCTCTCGGGAGATCAGTGTTGGGATCCTGCCGTCCATGACGCTTCAGGCCTCACTGGTTTCCCGCGCGCGCTCACTGCCTTCGTCGCCTCCGAAAGGACTTGCGACCGGCCAGCGAGCGTGTGCACCCATAGAGCTCCGTTCTCGGCTTCTCCCTGCCGGTCAGCCGCTTCAGGGGGTCGAGAACGAGTCTCATTTAACACCCGAGACCAGCCTCGAGAGGGGTTACAGGCTTCAGTTCGGTTCCCCTCCCCCGAAGTTTCAGGGAGTGGTCCAGACTGTGGTCGGCCCCGAGCAGGTTCGGGTTATGGAACAGGAAGTACGAGCCCTGTTAGCCAAGGAAGCCATAGAGCGGGTTCCTCTGGCAGACAGGGAGTCCGGGTTCTACAGCCGGTACTTCATTGTTCCCAAGAAGGATGGGGGGTTGCGTCCAATAATAGATCTCAGGCTCTTGAATCGGTCTCTGAGGAGATACAGGTTCAAGATGCTCACAATTCCAGCCATCGTGAGTCAGATCCAGTCCGAGGACTGGTTTGTCACGATAGATCTAAAGGACGCATACTTCCATATTTCCATCCTTCAATGTCACAGGAAGTTCCTGAGGTTCGCTTTCGGGGGCGAAGCGTACCAATATCGGGTTCTTCCCTTCGGCCTGGCACTCTCCCCTCGCACCTTTACGAAGTGTATGGATGCAGCACTGGCTCCTCTGAGACTCCAGGGCATCCGTATACTCAATTACATCGACGACTGGCTCATTTTGGCCAGGTCGCGCGAGATGGCAGTTCGGCATCGAGATGTCGTTCTGGCCCATATAAGGTGCTTGGGGCTGAGACTCAACACGAAGAAGAGCGTGTTGACGCCCTCCCAGCGGACTACGTTCCTGGGAGTCGTATGGGACTCCACGTCAATGCGGGCTCAGTTGTCCCCCGCGCGCGTGGAGTCCATACTGGCGATGGTCTCAAGAGTGAAGCCAGGCCGCAGCCTCACTGTGAAGCAGTTTCAGAGACTGCTGGGACTCATGGCAGCAGCAGCCAACGTGATACCTTTTGGCCTGCTGCACATGAGACCCCTACAGTGGTGGCTGAGGGCCAAGGGGTTTTCCCCGAGGGGAAATCCGTTTCGTATGATCAGGGTAACGCGCAAATGCCTTCGTTCCCTTGTCATATGGCGGAAACCTTGGTTCCTGTCCCAGGGACCAGTGTTGGGAGCGTCATGTTGCCGGAGAGCCGTTTCAACAGACGCTTCCCTCACTGGCTGGGGCGCGGTCATGGACGGCCGCTTTGCGAGAGGTCTGTGGGAGACCCGGCATTCTTCATGGCACATCAACTGCCTGGAGATGCTGGCGGTCTACAAAGCTCTCAGGAGCTTTTACCCGGACCTCCGCGGCCACCATGTCCTGATACGCTCGGACAACACTTCAGTTGTCGCGTATCTCAACCACCAGGGGGGTTTGAGGTCGCGCCCTCTATGCAGACTGGCGCATCAAATCCTCCTGTGGTCCCAGGGGAAATTATCGTCTCTCAGAGCGATGTATATCCCCGGGGACCAGAATCAGGGAGCAGACGTCCTGTCGAGGCAGGGGCTGAGGCCCGGGGAATGGCGGCTCCACCCGGAGGTGGTGGAGACCATGTGCGAGAGGTTTGGTTGTACACCCTCTGGTTGTACAGTTCCTCCGTGGGGCCCGGAGGATGAGGCCGGCGGCTCATTCCAGGGTCCCGACCTGGGACCTGGCGGTGGTACTTGAAGGGCTGGCCGAGGCCCCCTTCGAGCCACTGGAGCAGGCTGAGCCGAAGAGCCTGACCCTCAAGGTGGCCTTTCTCCTTGCCATTACCTCGCTCAAGAGGGTGGGAGATCTCCAGGCCTTGGCGGTTACGCCAACTTGCCTGGAGTTTGCCCCTGGCGGGGTTAAGGCCATCTTGCACCCTAGACCGGGGTATATACCCAAGGTGCCATCGCAGGTGGTTCGGTCTTTGGTTCTTCAGGCTTTCCATCCTCCTCCCCACCTGACGGCGGAAGAGGGGAGACTTCACCTGCTCTGTCCCGTCAGAGCACTTAAGATCTACCTGGAGAAGTCTTCCCAATGGAGAAGGTCAGATCAATTGTTGGTGTGCTTTGGCTCACCCAAGAGAGGGCTGCCTGCGTCTACTCAGACGATCAGCAACTGGATCGTCCAGGCTATAGCCACAGCTTATAGGGTGCGCAATCTGCCTTCACCCATGGCTGTGAGGGCTCATTCCACCAGGAGCATGGCCTCCTCGGTGGCCCTCCTCTCTGGTGCCTCGCTTCAAGAGGTTTGCGAGGCGGCCGGGTGGGCCACTCCGCACACCTTCATTCGTTTTTATAGTCTGCACCTTCCGGCGACGCCTGGTGCTAGAGTGCTTGCGTCTAAAGTGTGCCTGGTCTTCAGCTTCACACTAAGACGTGGGTGATGTCGGTGTGGCATAGTGGGTATTAACGTTCCCAGAGTGTCATCACACGATGACGCAGTGCGAGTTCCCTCGAAGGGGAACGTCTCGGGTTATGTATATAACCCTTGTTCCCCGAGAAGGGAACGAGACACTGCGTCTCGTCGCCACACCCATCACGGTCAGAGCGCTCGCTTCATCGCGGTAAAGCTGCCGTGTGTTTGCATCAGCGTCCCTTTGTATCTTCCGGGTATGCCGTCATCTACTACGTCATGACGCACCACCAATCAGATTGGCTTGATTTCATTCATACTTCAGATGCGTAACGCTGAGGGCGTTCCCAGAGTGTCATCACACGATGACGCAGTGTCTCGTTCCCTTCTCGGGGAACAAGGGTTATATACATAACCCGAGACGTTTGAAGGGCTATCTTGCCCTCCACCTTTCCCTTACCCCTACCCTACCACCCCACCACCCCTTCCTTTTCCCCTACCCCTTCACGTGAATGCGCAAACTGAAGGGTTAGGGAAAAGGTAAGGGGTAGAAAGTGTGTACTCGCGTGCTGTCTGAGAGGGTGCCTTTCTGTGTGCGTGCTCAGCAGTGATCTACCACAGCATGCAAGTACCGAATGTTACCATACCTTACTTTGGCAGCATCTTGCACTTAAATGACTTAAAATCACTTGAATGTTCAAACTGATTAGACTTAAAAACACATAAAAAATTATAAACTTTCATAAAGCAATACTGGCCCGATCTTTCAGATAGGCGATTATAGTTTTAGGGGGGCTAAGACATCAGACAAAAACGGTCTAGATTTGCCCCTGTAAGAGTAGGTTTATCTCTGAAAATTGCATCATACTTTTTCTACTTTTAAACAGGGTTATGGTAAAAATACTATAGCAAAAGCTTCCTTACCTGTACGTGACAGCGTTTTGCTTTTGGAGGTTGGGCAGAACTGACAGAACAGCCGTTTAATTACAATTGTTTCCCCTCCTTTTGTGCTCAAACACTGTGTTCTTTGTCATCCAGTTTGAAATGTTGACTAGAAACATGGAGATTTTTCAGATATTCCGTTGCTGTGTTCTCTCCATATTTACGATTCTTTGCTGCCATTAGCCACTGCCTACAATGCTCTGGATCCTTCACTGGAAACCGAAATATTTCAAAATATTTGATATTTGATGGTTGTGTTGTTTAACAGGTGCTACAAGAACACGGCTGTGTGTTTCAAGAGAGACATGGCTGGGAGAGACCTGGATGGTTCAACCAAGATGGTCCTGCTCCAGTGAGATTTCAACACACACACACACACACACACACACACAATCAACCGCCTCTGTTGACGGTTGATTGATTTGTCTACTAAATCGGTGTTTGCTATTGGCCTTTTCTCAGGTTCTAAATTATGATTACTACGGAGCCTACGATGTCCCCAAGAACACTGCGTACAAATACAGTGGGATACTTGGCAAAGAGTACACTTTTGACTTCCCTCCACATCATGATGTGGTGAGCAAACTCTGTAGATGTTTAAATGAGTGTTAGTTCCATTATTTATGAAAAAAAAAAAATTTAATTTAAAAACTTTTATAGATTTTACATTTTTGCTTAATCCCAGATTCGGGACGAGTGTCTGACCTGTAGGAATGCTGTAGCTGTGTTTGATATGTCTTACTTTGGTAAGTTTTACCTGACTGGTCCGGATGCAAAGAAGGCAGCTGATTGGCTCTTTACAGCTGATGTCAACAAAGCTCCAGGTGAGAATCTCTGTGATGTCTGTCTGCCAATTCAGTCTCCCATCCATCCACACTGAGTGTATCCATTTCCACTTCATTTTTACTATTCTTCGTATATACAGGTGCTGGTCATATAATTAGAATATCATCAAAAAGTTTATTTATTTCACTAATTCCATTCAAAAAGTGAAACTTGTATATTATATTATATTCATTCATTACACAAAAACTGATATATTTCAAATGTTTATTTCTTTTAATTTTGATGATTATAACTGACAACTAAGGAAAATCCCAAATTCAGTATCTCAGAAAATTAGAATATTACTTAAGACCAGGGGTCCCCAAACTTTTTTCTGTAAGGGCCACATAATTTTTCCTTTCTTTAATGGGGGGCCGGGTCGGTCAAATTACATGGACCGGAGTGACTACCAGTATTATTGTGGAGATTTTATGATTTTAAATCTATTCATCAAACTAAAAATCTAATGTTTAGCATAACATTATAGACACACTTTCAAAAATGTTTATTGCCAGCATACAGAAGTCATTACACGACCATTAACACAAGGCACCTTCAGTTCTGTCCCCTTTTGAAAAATACTGTTCGCTAGAACTGCGTGTGCTTGGTTTGTTACCACAGTTATCTGCGTGCTTCCTCAGCAATGAAGTTCCACATTTGCGGCTATCTTTTAAACTCCTCAGGATCCATCTTGACGAGATGCAGCACACGCGCGCCGCACGGCCACAAATAAACTAATATGGATTTGAAATTATTTTATCAACTTGAAATACAGGCAAGGCATATTTTTGTAGATGTGTTCCTAAAAATATGCATAATTTTTTTAGGAACACATCTACAATATACATGCATATATTTTTATATAAATTCATTTGCACGTGACTGTTTAAAACCCGTGTTTAGACCCGCGTTTGTCCCTTGTCCGACCCGCACCCGTATCCGACACAGTTAGGATGTTTTTTTCACCCGTTTCAGCAATATTCGCGGATCACCCGTCGGGTACCCACCCGTGCAGGACTCTGGTTCAGAGGGCCGGTCCAAATGTGGGGGCGGGCCGTAATCGGCCCGCGGGCCATAGTTTGGGGAACCCTGCTTAAGACCAATACAAAGAAAGGATTTTTAGAAATCTTGGCCAACTGAAAAGTATGAACATGAAAAGCATGAGCATGTACAGCATTCAATACTTAGTTGGGGCTCCTTTTGCCTGAATTACTGCAACAATGTGGTGTGGCATGGAGTCGATCAGTCTGTGGCACTGCTCAGGTGTTATGAGAGCCCAGGTTGCTCTGATAGTGGCCTTCAGCTCTTCTGCATTGTTGAGTCTGGCATATTGCATCTTCCTCTTCACAATACACCGTAGATTTTCTATGGGGTTAAGGGCAGGTGAGTTTGCTGGCCAATTAAGAACAGGGATACCATGGTCCTTAAACCAGGTACCGGTTGCTTTAGCACTGTGTGCAGGTGCCAAGTCCTGTTGGAAAATGAAATCTGCATCTCCATAAAGTTGGTCAGCAGCAGGAAGTATCAAGCATGAAGGGCTCTAAAACTTCCTGGTATACGGCTGTGTTAACCTTGGACCTCAGAAAACACAGTGGCCCAACGCCAGCAGATGGCATGGCACCCCAAACCATCACTGACTGTGGAAACTTTACACTGGACTTCAAGCAACATGGATTGTGTGCCTCTCCTTCTCCAAAGGAAATGCAAAATTTACTTTCATCAGAGAACATAACTTTGGATCACTCAGCAGCAGTCCAGTCCTTTTTGTCTTTAGCCCAGGCGAGACGCTTCTGACGCTGTCTGTTGTTCAAGAGTGGCTTGACACAAGGAATTCGACAGCTGAAACCCATGTCTTGCATACGTCTGTGCGTAGTGGTTCTTGAAGCACTAACTCCAGCTGCAGTCCACTCCTTGTGAATCTCCCCCACATTTTTGAATGGGTTTTGTTTCACAATCCTCTCCAGGGTGCGGTTATCCCTATTGCTTGTACACTTTTTGTCTACCACATCTTTTCCTTCCCTTCGCCTCTCTATTAATGTGCTCTGTGAACAGCCAGTCTCTTTTACAATGACCTTTTGTGTCTTGCCCTCCTTGTGCAAGGTGTCAATGGTCGTCTTTTATACAACTGTCAAGTCAGCAGTCTTGCCCATGATTGTGTAGCCTACAGAACTAGACTGAGACCATTTAAAGGCCTTTGCAGGTGTTTTGAGTTAATTAGCTGATTAGAGTGTGGCACCAGGTGTCTTCAATAGGGCTGTCATTCTTAAATATTATCAAAATTCGAATTATATTCAAATTCTAAAGGCAATACTTAATTTTAGAGGGGAAAAGTACTGTATTATCTCCTATGCCCACAAGAGGGCGCAAGTGAGTGCCACAAGCAAATGCAAACCAAATCAAGCATCGCGTCTTTTATTGAAATGAAATGACATTCACTTTGTACAGTGCATTAACTTTTCAAACTATTGTTATTAAATAAAATATAATTTCACTAATGAGCATGTAAGGAAAATTGGGTAACAAAAGTGCATAGTGCAATAAAACTGCAAGCGCATCAGTAACCTGAGAAAACATGCTTCAACAGAACGTAATGTGAACACAAAATAGCAAACGGACATTCAGAAACAATCCATTTCCACTCACTAAACATCTATATATTGTTCGTCAAAAACACCAAACAGTCAACTTGACCTGCAGCGATTGCTGAGCGTTTTTTGGTGAGGTATGATCAAGTATCTATGTATTTGCCAGCTTCGCAATATGTGGATACATATAACGTTATACCGCATGATTTTGTCACCAACTGAGTGGATTTTCGTCAGCCTGTAGCGTATCTTCTCTTTCATTTATATCCATCTCATGCCCCAAAACCCTGATTGCCTTCTTCTGCACTGCTCTGTGTCTGACTATATACGCTGTCGAACAGGTTGCCATGCCCATTTTCTCTCTGACTCTGAGTCCTCACTGTTTTTTCCGCCTTTATCAAATTAACAACACAGCCGCACCGCGCTGTACTGGATAAACAAACCGCGTCAGTTCCATCACCGTCGTGTCTCGTGCGCCTCTACCAAAAATTCGAATGCACGGTTTTTGCATTCGAATGTGCTTTTTTTTTTTTTGTAAATTCAACGAATATTCGAAATTCTAATTTTTATTGGACAGCCATATTCTTCAATATTGAACCTTTTCACAATATTCTAATTTTCTGATACTGAATTTTGGATTTTTCTTAGTTGTCAGTTATAATCATCAAAATGAAAATAAATAAACATTTGAAATATATCAGTCTGTGTATAATGAATTAATATAATATACACGTTTCACTTTTCTTTTGTGAAATAAATCAATTTTTTGATGATATTCTAATTATATGACCAGCACCTGTAGTATCTAGTCACATTGTTTTGTCTGACCACATAGTTGCAGTGGTAAACCTTTCTGAAATGTAATCATCTTGACTGATTGTGTATTTCAGGGTCCACAGTCTACACCTGCATGTTAAACAAAAGGGGTGGAGTTGAGTCTGACCTCACCGTCAGTCGTTTGGAGCCAAGCCCCGCCCACCTCCCACTGACACCTGAATCTAATGGTAAACAACACACATGATTTATTCTGTTCAGGGTCACATAACTGATGTGTAAGGCATTGAAACAGGACGTTATGAGTTTCTCATCAGCATGTTAGGAGGAGGTCATGAGTTTATATTCACATCACTCTGTGTGTGTGTGTGCGCTGAAGGTGATGCATACTACCTGGCCATTGGAGGTGGTGTGGCCCAGCATAACTGGAGCCACATCCAGTCAGCGCTGCAGGACCAGGGTTTCTGCTGCACACTAATAGACCACACTGAAGACATGGGCATGATCAGCATACAGGGACCAAAGAGGTTGGCACAAACACACACACACACACACACACACACACACACACACACACACACACACACACACACACACACACACACACACACACACACACACACACACACACACAAATAGATTCTGTTCAAAATCTAGTGAGTTGTTTAATTGAGTATATATTCCTTCTTTTGGCCAAATTCTAAAGGCCTGTTCAAACCAAGAACAATAGCTATAATCATAACTATATTAGCATCCACACCAACACATGATAACATTCTTTTTATTATTAGTGCCAAAGTTTTGTCATCTGCCACTTTAAAGTCCCCCATTATGGTTTTTTGAATATGCCCTTTCATGCCGTGTGTAATATCGGTTTGTGAATGTAAACGTTCTGCAAAGATGTAAAGTTGAGTGTGGACGATAAATTAAGTTATTGTCTCCCAAAAGAAAGAATTGACTCTGTACCACCTATACGAGTTACTTTTTTTTCCCGAATCCTACAGCGGACCTACATTCGCATAATGCCCGTCTATGTTGTACGTTGTCTGCCCGCGAACAATTTGACCTGGCTAACGTATGCACCGTTATTGATACAGTTAATACAAGTCCCGCATGTGCACCGCAATAAATTAGAAATATACACATGGGTTTGTTGATGGACATACACTTATTAAAGGAAAATGCCGACTTTATCTTATTTACCGTATCCCCCAGATTTAGATAAGTCCATACATACCATTCTCATCTCCGTCCGTGCCATAACTCTGTCTGAAGCACCCACCGCTAGCCTAGCTTAGCACAAAGACTGGAGGTAAACGGCTCCAGCTAGCCTACTGCTCAATAAGTGACAAAATAATGGCAACATTTTCCTATTTACATGTTGTGATGTGTATAGTTACATCGTGTACTGAGACCGACGGAAAATGAAAAGTTGTGATTTTCTAGACACCGATATGGCTAGGAACTATACTCTCATTCCTGCGTAGTAATCAAGGAACTTTGAGCCTTTGATATACACAGCGCCTGAAAATAGTACCCAGCACACTCTCTGTGCAAACAGGCTGTCAGGTTGTGTAGCGGCCTTCATCCGAATGATGGCCAGACTTTACAGATTTTTCATGGAGTTTATTGAAACCGTTTGGTCTCCAAAAAATCACTGTAAGAGCTGAACAAATAAAGCAAAGAAGTGCGCATTAACACCTGATACACAAACTCTCTCGCTTCATGGCATTATCATTAACATACAGCGTAATACACAAACATACTCATTACAAATGACAGTAAACAAGCACATACACACCTTATGCCTTTTCGGGGTGCTTAACAAACTGAAAACTTTAAAGGTCCCGTTCTTCGTGATCCCATTGTTCAAACTTTAGTTAGTGTGTAATGTTGCTGTTGGAGCATAAATAATTAGCCTGGTTAAAACCAGACCATTCTCAGTAGTAACTGAGTTATGGTCTGGCAAAGCTTCATAGACAAATCATTTCCAAAGGGGCGTCACCAACGGGCGTTGCTCAAATACCTGCCATGTCGTCGAGACGCTGCTATTTTCATCCCGGAGTCAAATCACCTTTGTTTGGCTTTCACAGGGACGCTGTAGAGATCATTGAGCGCATACATCTCCCCGTTACGGTAAGAGGCGTGACCTTTCCGTGCAACGTGCGCTAAGCTGCGGTCAAATCACAACACAGGAACCGCTGGCACAATCAGAACTCGTTACGTATTTCTGAAGGAGGGACTTCATAGAACAAGGAACTCATCAGCCCGTTTTTAGGACAGTGAAAACAGCGGTATACAGATAAGTAAATTGTGTGAAAAATACTGTTTTTTTACACGCGAAACATGAACACATGTTATATTGCACACTGTAAACAAAATCAAAGCTTCAAAAAACACGAAGAACGGGACCTTTAAATCTGCCTAACCACTCCGATGAACCGCGAGCTCTCACTATCTTTCCTTAGCGCTCCGTTGACGAAAACACCCGTCAAAATAAAAGTCCCTACTTATTAAGACAGCTAATGCAGACCTTAAACCTATTTAAACACAGAAATGTCAAAAATTTACACAAAAACAAATAACAAGATAAATCACAATGAAGTCTGTTACACGTTGGTTATGTTGACGGAAGTTAGCCTATTTTCAGGCGCTGCCTGTAATATCATTGCGCCGCTGCACCCATTGTACGGCAGCAAAGTTCCTTGATCAGGAATGATAGTATAGTTCCTAGCCATATCGTCCTAGAAAAACACATCTTTTCATTTTCTGTCGGTCTTAGTACACAATGTAACTATACACATCACAACATGTAAATAGGAAAATTATGGCTTTATTTTTTCACTTATGAGCAGTAGGCTAGCTGGAGCCATTTACCTCCAGTCTTTGTGCTAAGCTAAGCTAGCAGTGATGAGAATGGTATGTATGGACTTATCTAACTCTGGGGGATATGGTGAATAAGCTAAAGTCCCAAAAAGTAAGCGTGTTCCTTTAATGCTGATAGTGAGGAATTACAGTTGCAACATCTCATAATGTAACTCAAAATGAGTAGTGTATCACTGAGAAATGTCCTGCTCAAGTTGTCCAACGCGAACCTCCATCACAAGAACTTCTTCCAATGTTTCATTATCGGACTCACGCTCGGATTGATATGGTAAAATCAACGTCATCGTTACTGTCCTTACAGTGTGTACAATCACTGAGGACTGAGGAAGCCTCCTGTGCTGAAGTACAGTTATGGTAATGGCTGTTAGCTTCCGACACATTCTGTAAGCGGTAGACCAATCATAACAGACTGAGCCATCTGACCAATCAGAGCAGAGTAGGCTCCCGGGAAGGAGGGATTTAGAGAGGCTGATTCATCCAACGAGTCGTTTGAGAATCATTGAACACTGTGGTGATGTGCAATGTCCGGAAAAAAAAAGAGGAAATGTTAAAATAGCATAATAGGGGCACTTTAATTGCTCAAGCGCTCTAAAGTTCCATGGATTCTGATTGGCTGTCAAATGTTTTTATCATTCGTCAGCTGGGGGGGAAAAAAAAGTTCTAAAAATGATTCCAACAATATTGTTCCTCTCTGTCATTATGATTTATAATTGTGGTGTGGACTTTAAAACTGTATAGTTATCGTACTTGGTGTGAATGGCTCCTAAGCCAGCATCATGGTGAATGTAATCCCAGAATGCTTTACAAGAAATTCAGGGAAAAATCTGTCCAAGATGGTGGTCAAAGAGCAGGGCTGTATGTTAACTTTTTTTGCACATAGCACTGGTGCTACAGAGGTTGAATGTTTTCTAGCACAGGCCCCACAATTGTGAAATAAATATAACACATCTGATACCTTCTCTGAAAACAACCACAAGTAGTGCAGTTCATCACTTAAACAGGCATGTGACTGACAAAGGACATTAATGTTCCATACAAGGCACACAAAATAAAAACCTTAACAAGAAATGTTTTCACACAAACTTTTTTTTTATTTGCCAAAAATGGCAGACTGCATGAACGTAACAACTCATGCTTAACATTAAGTCAACTTTGTTAATATATAGCCAAATATCACTAATCCAAACAAAATCCATCAGTTTTGGTTGACTACTTGAAAATACTGATTCATTTTCCTATAAATCGTTAGAAATGTCTAAAGTTTTAAATTATTATGGAAAAAAAATTGTGACCTATATTTTTTTTTACTTTTGTTTAGGAAATCTTATGCATCCACTGGTAGAAAAAAAAACTCCCTTATACTTCTTTTAATTATTCTTCGTTTACTTAAAATTGAGCAAAATCTCTAACAATACACTTTATATCGTCGCCACAATATATCATCATACTGCCAATCCCTATGCTACTGTATGTATTAAAGCATCACATCTTTAGCTTAGCAACATGCTGACATTTGATATTGAAGTATTGATAAAATGGTCCAAGTAAAATGTTACTATTTTATCCAATAAGTTCTATGTATTTTAAAGTTTCTTCTTGTTAGTTTAGCAACACGCTAACATCAAACTTTATCAAAATCCGCTGCCTTTTTAGAATTTTCCAAATCAGTTTAATTTCAAGTAGGATTTTCCCTTAGTAGTCAGCTGCCTATGCAGACCACTCAGCCAACACTTTTTTTTACACTGTTTTGTTCATTCATGCACTGCCTCACCTCCACCATATTGCAAAAATTGAATGGATAAAATTGTAATTGAGGACTTTAAATTCAAGATTCACTGTTTTCAACCTTCTTTATTTCCTGATGTGCTGCTGTATGCAGTAATAACATCTGCTGTCTGTCGTTTCTCACCTGAAACATTCCACATGTTGTCTCTCTCACCTCTGCCCTTTAAACAACTGAAAAAATGAAAATGACATGTGAAGGCCAAGTATGGTAACCCATACTCGGAATGTGTCCTCTGCATTTAACCCAACCAAGTTAGTGCACACACATTAGGACTAGTGAGTAGTGAACACACACACACACACACACACACACACACACACTGCAAACTGAACTCACACACCCGGAGCAGTGGGCAGCCATTTGTGCTGTGGTCCCAGGGAGCGATTGGTGGTTATGTGCCTTGCTAAGTCATTTCCTGCCGGTATTGAGAATTGGAATTTCCAGTCTGACTCTCTAACCATTAGGCTACAATTGCCATAGCCATAAGGAGCAAGGATTGTCAAAGGAGCCAAAAGTCAAATATTATACAGTATTTTTCCACCCTCCCTATGACCCTATAGGACATTTTTTTACTGTCCTTCCCATTTTACATGGGAAATTGACAGCAACCAATTGGTCAAGGTTTATCTAGTTAACATTGGAAGTTAAGCCCTGTTGGTAGATGCTGTATCTACACCATTCTTATGGGCAAAAAAAAAAACTCCATTGATGGCCATTCATAAGTAACTGCGTATTCTAATAAATTGTTTGCCAAGCAATGTATACATTGGATTATGTTATAGTAAATAACATAACATTTTCCAGTGCTTGATGCTCTTAAAAGCATGAGATGGACTTTTATTTTGTTTTTATCCCTGTCTGCTGTCTTTTATGTAGACAGTCGCTCAGAACAAGTGGTTTTTGCAGCTTTGTATCAATAAAGGGTATTTTTTGACTCAGAACAGTTTCAGAACTACTTTCAGAACTCTGTTTCAAAAGATCAAGGGAAGTAAGATGTTTCATTAAATGAGCCCTTTCAAGCACTTTTGCTTTGCTCATCAAAACAGTGTGTCCTTCCACTGTGTCCTTCAATCCTTTTCCATGACCAAATGAAAGCTAGATGAAAGAGTTAGCAGCTTTGTGAAATCTCCCTCTTCATCCTCCTCTCTTTCACTACTCTTCATGGCTTAGGAGAGGGCAGTGGTTCCGTCACATCCTAATGTGAACAGCAGTGTTTCTAATGAACAGGTGCTACTATCATTCCCTTTGCGATCTCCATAGGTTCTCAGTCTGCTCCCTTATTCATCATGCCAATGCACCGAAATGTTCGCTCTCTAGAGATTTTCACATAGCCAAGTCACCTTTATTTTTATAGCGCTTTTTACAATGCAGCTTCACAGTGTTAAACAGGAAAATAATGCAACAGAATTTGATTCGGCTGTACAGCCGCTCTGAAGAAAACGGTGATGTTATCCAGCTCATTTCAATTATTACATAGTGACAATGCAGGCAGATCAGTAATTTAGTTGAAAATATATTTGAATATTTAGTTTAAAATGTAGTGTCCCCAACTGAGCAAGCCAAGGTTCCAGTGGCAAGGAACCAAAACTCCATCAGGTGGCATAATGGAGAAAAATAAACCTTGGGAGAAACCAGGCTCAGTCGGTTTCCAGTTCTCCTCTGGCCAATAAAAAACACCATAAAACCCCCTGAGAATCAACTGCTCATTTTGTTCACTTCCATAAATTTTATCATGTCATCTTAGAGGAATATTCTCGGTTCAATGCAAGTTAAGCTGATTCAGCACCATTTGTGCCATAATAATAAAAAAAGAAGCAGCAAAAATCAAGGTGGTGAGGCATTTACAGTGAGAAAGTGAATGGGGACAATTTTTGTAGGATTTAGCAGCAGAAATGTGAAGCTTCTAATTTTAAAGCTGAATTTACAGCATCATTACTCCAGTCTTCAGTGTCACGTGATCTTCAGAAATCATTCGTTTTTATTTGCTGCCGAATTACCATCAATTATTATTGGTACTCACTTATAAATAATGGTTCTCATTATTATCAATGTTAGAAACAATTTATGGTTACCTTGATATATTTTTTCAGGATTCTATGATGTTCAAAATAAACATTATAAATGTCTTTACTGTCACTGTTTAATGTGTTCTTTCTGGATAAAAGTATTTAATTTTTCTTCTTTTATGTTACCTCCAAATTTTGAATGGCAGTGTAGCTTTAAACAATGCTATAAATGCTATAAATAAATGCAAAAGGTTACTAGATGTCTTTTCTCTCTCTCAATAAAATCATCTTAACAGCCAAATTGTTTATGGTCACTTCCATTGTAAATGCCTCACTGGATCCAGATTCTTTTTTTATATAAGTAATGGTCAAAATAATTTTTTGTTATAATCAATATTATGCCAGAAGTGCTGTCGATTGAACTCAAAGCTCAACGTTTTGTGTGTGTGTGTGTGTGTGTGTGTGTGTGTGTGTGTGTGTGTGTGTGTGTGTGTGTGTGTGTGTGTGTGTGTGTGTGTGTGTGTGTGTGTGTGTGTGTGTGTGTGTGTGTGTGTGAATAAATTAATTTGGTAGTGGTTCAATATACAGATTTGTGTCATAGGGAACTAGTGAGTGGAATGAGACACGTCCCAAGTGTAGATACAGCTGAGGAAATATCTCTGAGTAATGATGTACTAGCGTGATTTTATAGTTGGCCTTGTCCTCATGAGAGTATTTTTGTTTAGATTTATTACATTGTCTTGAGAACTATGCTTTCCTCCCTCAAAATGTGTTTTACCCAAGTACGACATGTTCCAGGAAAAACAAAGGATGTTTGATTCAAGGAACTTGTTATACTAGTGTAAATCTCATTGTTTCTGAATATCTAGACATGATTTAGGGGAGCCCAGAAGCTCATAAGATGCAGTGTATTTGGGTAAAGATGTTCTGAGCCGCATTCTGTCTGAAAGGCTGTTGTGTGCATATTGAAATGATCCCTGTGTCATATGGGATCCTGTCAGGACAAGAGTGAGATTTATGCAGCATTGGCAGAGCAAGCGACAGTGTGCTTATATTGACTCCTGAAGTGTGAATGCATGCTTTACCCTCATCTAGAAACATGCTTCCACAGCTGTGTTCGCAATGTTCTGAAACGACTGTGAGCTTGACCGAAGGGTGATGATTTGCAATGAAGTCAGGAGATGGAATCAGCAGATGCATGTTATATCAAGACATTTTATCAGCCAAAGCGGGCAGATTTTGTTCTTTCCTACAAAGAACATTTTAATGAATATGAAAATGAGAATTCATGACATTTATTCACCCTTATGTCCGTCTTTGGAACACAAAAGCAGTTATTCATAGCTGTGTGTGTGTGTGTGTGTGTGTGTGTGTGTGTGTGTGTGTGTGTGTGTGTGTGTGTGTGTGTGTGTGTGTGTGTGTGTGTGTGTGTGTGTGTGTGTGTGTGTGTGTGTGTGTGTGTGTGTGTGTGTGTGTGTGTGTGTGTGTGTGTGTGTGTGTGTGTGTGTGTGTGTGTGTGTGTGTGTGTGTGTGTGTGTGTGTGTGTGTGTGTGTGTGTGACCCTGGACCACAAAACTTTTACTAAATAAGCTTTCTATTGATGTATGGTTTGCTAGGATAGGACAATATTTGGCCGAGATACAACTATGCAAAAAAATCAAAATATTGAGAAAATTGCCTTTTAAAGTTGTCCAAATGAAGTCCTTAGCAATGCATATTACTACTAATAATAAATGTTTTATATAATTATGGTAAGAAATTTACAAAATATATTCATGGAACATTATCTTTTTTGTGGTCCAGGGCCCCATATATAAGCATATATATATATATATATATATATATATATATATATATATATATATATATATATATATATATATATATATATATATATATATATATATATATATATATATATATATATATATATATACAGGTGCTGGTCATATAATTAGAATATCATAAAAAAGTTTATTTATTTCACTAATTCCATTCAAAAAGTGAAACTTGTATATTATATTCATTCATTACACACAGATTGATATATTTTAAATGTTTTTTTTGTTTTGTTTTTTTCATTTTGATGATTATAACAGACAACTAAGGAAAATCCCAAATTCAGTATCTCAGAAAATTAGAATATTACTTAAGACAAAGAAAGGATTTTTAGAAATCTTGGCAAACTGAAAAGTATGAACATGAAAAGCATGAGCATGTACAGCATTCAATACTTAATTGGGGCTCCTTTTGCCTGAATTACTGCAGCAATGCAGTGTGGCATGGAGTCGATCAGTCTGTGGCACTGCTCAGGTGTTATGAGAGCCCAGGTTCCTCTGATAGTGGCCTTCAGCTCTTCTGCATTGTTGGGTCTGGCATATTGCATCTTCCTCTTCACAATACCCCATACATTTTCTATGGAGTTAAGGTCAGGCGAGTTTGCTGGCCAATTAAGAACAGGGATACCATGGTCCTTAAACCAGGTACTGGTTGCTTTGGCACTGTGTGCAGGTGCCAAGTCCTGTTGGAAAATGAAATCTGCATCTCCATAAAGTTGGTCAGCAGTAGGAAGCATTAAGTGCTCTAAAACTTCCTGGTATTCGGCTGCGTTGACCTTGGACCTCAGAAAACACAGCTGACCAACACCAGCAGATGACATGGCACCCCAAACCATCACTGACTGTGGAAACTTTACACTGGACTTCAAGCAACGTGGATTGTGTGCCTCTCCTCTCTTCCTACAGACTCTGGGACCCTGATTTCCAAAGGAAATGCAAAATTTACTTTCATCAGAGAACATAACTTTGGACCACTTTTTTTCCTTTTTTGTCTTTAGCCCAGACGAGACGCTTCTGACGCTGTCTGTTGTTCAAGAGTGGCTTGACACAAGGAATTCGACAGCTGAAACCCATGTCTTCCATACATCTGTGCGTAGTGGTTCTTGAAGCACTGACTCCAGCTCCAGTCCACTCTTTGTGAATCTCCCCCACATTTTTGAATGGGTTTTGTTTCACAATCCTCTCTAGGGTGCGGTTATCCCTATTGCTTGTACACTTTTTTCTACCACATCTTTTCCTTCCCTTGCCTCTCTATTAATGTGCTTGGACACAGAGCTCTGTGAACAGCCAGCCTCTTTTGCAATGACCTTTTGTGTCTTGCCCTCCTTGTGCAAGGTGTCAATTGTCGTCTTTTGGACAGCTTCCCCGTGATTGTGTAGCCTACAGAACTAGACTGAGAGACCATTTTTGAGTTAATTAGCTGATTAGAGTGTGGCACCAGGTGTCTTCAAAATTGAACCTTTTCACAATATTCTAATTCTCTGAGATACTGAATTTGGGATGTTCCTTAGTTGTCTGTTATAATCATCAAAATTAAAAGAAATAAACATTTGAAATATATCAGTCTGTGTGTAATGAATGAATATAATATACAAGTTTCACTTTTTGAATGGAATTAGTGAAATAAATCAACTTTTTGATGATATTCTAATTATTTGACCAGCACCTGTATATGCAGTTATTTGATCAAAAATACAGTAAAAACAGTAATATTGTGAAATATTATATCAATTTAAAATAACTATTTTCTATTTTGAATATATTTTCAAATGTAATTTATTCCTGTGATGTCAAAGCTGAATTTTTTTTAGCATCATTGCTCCAGTCTTCAGGATTCTTTGATGAATGTAATGTTCAAAAGAACAGCATTTACTTGAAATAGAAATATATGTGTTTGAATATATAAGGTGTGTATACATACTATACTCAAGAATGTATACTAGAATATACTTATAACTGTGATTATTCTATAGTTAAATGTTAATTTCTTCATTTCAATGTAACGGCACTCAAGTATAAAGTACATTTTATGCACATCAAGATTTTCAGAGCGTTTTGGTTGAGCGCTCGCTTCATTTCTCATCGTTTGTGCTCTGTGGTGAAAAGTGATTTCATTAAGACTATATCTGATCCTTGCTTAACTGACACTGCTAAAGGAGAGACAGAGCGCCTAATTAGATTCACACACACACACACACACACACACACACACACACACACACACACACACACACTGTATAATTAGAGTGGTTGTTGGCCTTTGTGCTTCAGTGAACAGAGTGATGTTTGAGTGGGTGGAGGGAAGGAGTCTACCCTTAAACACACACACACAAATGATGTAGTCCTTCGAAAACATGGCAATCCACCTTCATCATTTCCTTCCTCGTGCATTACATCGCTCCCCTGACTCCTTTACCTTTTTCAAACCTTTTTTCCTTTCTTCACTCTGCCCACACAGATGTAATTTTCTTCTCTTTGGCTGTTTCTGGAAGATAACTGTACTGTGTGTTACATGTCACATGAAGCCAAACAAACACACTCTTGCTCTTGAGCAAACATCCGTAAGGCCTCCTTCTGCTTTTGTTAACACACATGCTAATGCAAAACAGGCCAAGCTGTTCCTGTCACCCCAAATGATGCAGCTAGAACAAGTCCATCGCACACACACTCACAGGAAAAGAGCAGGTCAGGCGAGGGCCGGCGGTCGAAAATAGAAAGGAACACTGATGGAGAGAGTAAATAGGAGAGAGACTGATGGCTGACCTGATGAAATGGAGAGAGTATAAATGGTGACACATGGGGCCATTTTCCGGCACTCCATAAAGAATGTATTACAATAATAACCAGGCTCTTATGTTAATTTTCTGCATTTCATATACACTTTTGTATTCAATACTTTTCATCTTTTCTGCCTTTTGTGAAATGGTTTGCTTTCCTCTACAGTAAATGCCATTTGGTTTTTTATTTTTATTTATGCAATGGCATTTAATACATTTTAAGTCTGGCTTATGTGTGACTGCTTTTTGGGGCCACTGCACTTTATTTTAATTTCACTAATTATTAATCAGTTTTAATGTAATTTAATTTAATTCGATTTTTATTTTTTATAATTAAGTAAAATAAAATGTTACTTTAAAGGTGCACTGTGTAAATTTTTGTGGTATCTAGCGGTGAGGTTGCGAATTGCAACCGCTCGCCGCTCACCTCTCCCTTGCGAAACACATAGAGAAGCTACGGTGGCCGACACAGGACATCGTCTGAGACAGCAGAGAGTAGCTAGCGCTGGAGAGCAGTTTGTCCGTTTAGGGCTACTGTAGAAACATGGCGGAGCTAAATAGTGATTCATTGTAAGGGGACCCGCAGTGTATGTAGATAGAAATGGCTCATTCTAAGGTAATAAAAACATAACGCTTCATTATGTAAGGTCTTTATACACCACTGAAAACCTAGTTATGTATATTATATTGCATTTCTGTCAATAGATCCTCATAAATACTACACACTACACCTTTAATTTTATATTAAATTAGTTCTGTCATTTTAAACCTAACAAACTTTTTCTTCAAAACATTTTACATTAAAATCATTAAATTAAATAATTAGGAAAGTAAGAGAGTGGTAGAATTTAATTTCTCATGAAAATGTCTCTCATGACCTTTCCTCTGGTACATTTCACTAACTTGTGTAAAGTTGATACTGATTTATGAAGTATTGATTTTGTTGGTATGGTTCTATGTAGACTGTAATGGGAGAGTAATGCATGCAATTTGTGTTCTGACAGCCGTGAGCTTCTGCAGGAAGTGCTGGACTCCGACCTCAGCAATGATGCTTTTCCCTTCTCCACACACAAGATAGTGAACGCCGCTGAACACAAGGTAACGCTCCTTCTCCCTGTCCTCAGTTTCAGCTCTGTCAGACACATTTGCTAATGCTCTAATTAGTGATTCTCAGAACCACTATAAAAAGAAATGCATGAAGCTAGAATAAAAGTTTTTTTTGTTGTTGTTTAAAAGCACAAAGTCTGTTCTTTCTTTTGACATATTGCATGTTCAGATATTCATAAAACTAAATATTCAGGGGGCAATTCAACTTTTGTGAAAATGATCAAAAATGCTGGCGGTGACTGGCAACTTTTTTCAAAAACACAGACAGGGGAAAGTGTTAATTAAATAAAGTAATCTGCACATCATTTAATTAATTAGATTAAGAATTTTAAACGCTTGACAACCCTAATAAAAACTAAAACGACAATTTCTGCATGCATGTGTACTTGTGTTTGTGTGTATGTTGATCAGGCAGATGGGCTAATTCCACTCTTGTGACTGTTATAGACACACAACTCTATTGGCTGATGTCATGCACTTTTATCTCTGCTCACCGCACCTCACCCCATCACTCTCTTTCTCCCACACACCTCAGAATGTGGTCATGCATAACAGAGTATATCAAGATAATACAGAAGCCAAATACGTTTATAGTTTGTTGTTTATAGAATCAAGCACCATTATACATTTATTTATGCATACATTAAACGTTACATTAGATGTAATTTACATTCTTTATAACCAAAGGCTTACAGCAGGGGCCCGACTTAAATAACCTGGGGGCCATCGGTGGAGAACTAAAAATGGAATTAAATCAGAATCACTTGTCCATTTAACAGATTTGTTAAAAAAATGCCAATATGATTATGCATTTTTACTAATTTACTAATTACTAATTACTAGTTTTTCATAATTATTGGTAAATGTAATATGTGCATATTAATTGATTGTTTTTGATGATCAAATTGTCAATGCTTAAATCTGTTGATCAACATGCTTGGGTGATTTGATTTTTAAAAAAAATTGTCTTTTTAAATGTATCAATGTCTCAAAAGATTATTGCATCTTTACGATATCATTGAAATGTTCAGTTCTGTTGCTTAATATTTTTCAAGATTCAAAAGAACAGCATTTATTTGAAATATAGATTTTTTTTTTGTAAAATTACAGGGTTGGGGAGAAACGAAATACAAAAGTGAAAACTTTTGAATAGGATGATGTGTCCATTTTTTTTTTTTTTTGTTTAAATATATTTTTTCATTTAGCACTTCTCTTCAGAAGCAAATAACTACATGTTTCCCAGAAGAAAAAATTATCATATTTTTTCATTTAGCACTTCTCTTCAGAAGCAAATAACTACGTTTCCCAGAAGAAAAAAATAAGAACAATTTACCCTGTGTTGCCACCTTGAGCATCAATATTTATTTATTTTTATTCTAACATTATTCTAACTTTTTCTTTTTTTTTGCTTGAAGAAATATTGTGGAAAACTGATGCTGTTTAAAATAATATGTTTATGTTTGATGGTTCTGTTGTGTTACATACAGTATTTAGATTAAGTTTCAAAACTTGTCTAATCTAACAAAATACATTACAAATGACTTTTTAAAGCATGTATTTTGTAATTTATAGTGAAATACATTTTAAAAGTAACCCTCCCAACCCTGCATTAGAAATTTCTTCACTATCTCTTTGGATCAATTTAATGTGTCCTTGCTAAATAAGTCTTAATTAAAAAGAAAAATCTTTTTGACCCCAAACTTTTCAACAGTAGAGTGTATACGCTGCGTAAATGCAGTTTTTGTGACATTTAAAGGTGGGCACATCTGAAATCCGCTTGTAACTTGTATAACAAACAGAAATATAAATGCATTTTTCAACTACTGATTGTTTTAAACTAAACCCTTTCAAAGATTTGATGCCATGAACATTGTATACAGCAAATCCTTTGGCTAGTTCTTCCTAGAGGGGCTGCTGGGAAAAATACCAACTTCGTTCCTGCTGATAAAAACCTGTGCAGTTTGATATAAATTGCATAAAGCCAACGGATCAGATTGCCACAGATTTTTGCTGGTCCATGAACAGTCTGCAGATGCGGTATCTAAGGCTAGGACTAGTGGATTTTGGGTAACAGGGTACCAACCTTACAGTGTGTTGAATTGAAATCCAACAACTGGCAGCCAGATATGCTTCACCGTGTCTCCCTGCAGGTTACAGTTGCGAGCGCAGTGCTTGTTTCTGGCTGATAATGGTGTCCTTCACATGATCTGAGCCCTGCCACATTTCTTTCAGCCCCTCAGGCCTTGCACGATTAACCGCTTCTCGCTGATGACTGCAAACACACAGTAATACACACACTCGCATGCGTCTGTTACTGCAGGTTCTGGAGAGCGGCCAGCCTATTATCTAAGTGACTGTTGTGTGCCGTGCTGTTTAGCGCTGTTGATACTGTATCTTGATCCCTGGTTGGGTGTTAATGCGTGTTCGGTAAGAGTGAGAGGCAGGTACAGTTGAGCTTTCTGAAGGGTGAAGGCAGCTGAAGTCAGTCGAGGCTGGACTGATACATCAGGAACAGTGTACACTCCTAACCTAGACATTTACAACATTATCATTTGTTTTAAATTACACTACCATTCAAAAGTTTGGGGTCAGTAAGATTTTGTTTTGAAAGAAATACTTTCAAACATTAAATTTAATATTTACATTGTTACAAAAGATTTTGGTAACACTTTACTTAAAGCCTTACTTAATGTACTTAAAAGTATTTTTAGTGCATTAATTATGCCTTGTAATGCACCTTATAATGCATTGTATGGTCTCATGAATAATTGTAACCCCATGTATAATACATTATAAGAAAGTATAATGCATTAAAACATGACAAACAAACAATTTTAGATTTAACAAGGAATCTGTGAATATCATAATGCATTTTAACTTTGGTTACAATTATTTATGAAAAGATATCATGTATTATAAAGTACATTATGGATTCCTTTATAATGCATTACACATAAAAGGCCTTATTCTAACAATCTGAGCGTATGGTCAGGTGCACTTAGAGCATGTCCGAATCCTCTTTTGTTAGTTTAACGACAGAAAAAACACACAGATGGTCTACAGATGGTCGAAAAGGATTGTACGTAGTCTCTTAATGAGTCATGGGTGTGTTTTGGGCGTAACGTGCAATAAACCAATCAGAGTTTCATCTCCCATTCCATTTAAAAGCCAGTTGCACTTGCACCTTGGCAGATTCGCTATATATGACGGAATTTGCCAGCGGAAAGACTGAATGCTTCTCCACATAGGAATCCTTTTATTTTTAATATTTAAAAATGTTTGTTTGCTGTGTAACCTTTGTGTGTAACAAGCAGAGTGTACGTGAAAAATAACAATGCGCCTGAACACACCTCGTTTTCAGACCAGCACACCCATAGGTGAACAGATGAGCGTGAGTGCATTTGCTATTTAACGCTGGACGTATAAAAAAAAAAAATAACCACGTTGGGCTGAAACTAGCAAAAAACACTTGTCGCGCCTCACGTTGCATTGCGCCAGGTGTATGATAGGGCCAAAAGTGTTACCAAGATTTTTTATTTCAAATGCTGTTCTTTAGAACATTCTATTCATCAGAGAATCCTGAAAACATGTATCACAGTTTCCACAAAAATATCAAGAGGCACAAAATGGTTTTCAACATTGATAATAATCAGAAATGTTTCAAAATCATCATATTAGAATTATTTCTGAAGGATCATGTTACGCTGAAGCCTGGAGTAATTTCTCCTGAAATCACAGGAGAATATATTACATTTTAAAATATAATGGAACATAAAACAGTTATTTTAAACTGTAATAATTTTTACAATATTCCTGTTTTTACTGTATTTTGATCAAATAAATGCAGCCTTGGTGAGAAGAGACTTCTTTCAGAAACATTACAAAATCTTACCAGCCGCAAACTTTGTTTGTATGAAAACAGTTTATTCAGGTATTTTAACATGTCATTTTTATTATTCTTGAGTAATAATATAACACTTATACTTCAGATATATTTCCACTGTTTTGAAATTTTGTTTCATTTAGTCTCTCCTGTCTTGTTTTTTTCGATAATAACCAGCTGACACGTACGTTATCCCGCTTATTGCATGATTACTTGGAAAATAAAAAATGAATGGACATTTGAGTTGAAATTATTTTATCTTTTTTACAGATTTGCTCAAAGCTTCCACACCCAGGATGATAACTATAAAGATAACGCACAGAGAAACGATGTGGTTGGAATCACATTCAGAACAACTATATCCTGATGAACGATAAAAACATTGACAGCCAATCAGAATCCATCCTGCTGTAACAAGCTCGAACATTTAAAGTGACAGACAACCACGCGCTTAGAATAAACAGAATGATATCGTCTGCTATAGTTATCTTTATAATTATCGTTCTTGGTGTGAATGGGTCTTTAATCAAGTAATCCAGAGAGCAGTGTTATAAAACAAACTACAATACACTTGTGTGCACACATGCTTCCTTATACATAACAAATGGACTCAATATCCAGGAATATCTTCTGCACGTATTTTCAATCTTTATTTTGTGTGTGTGTGTGTGTAGGTGAGGGCCATGCGTCTGTCGTTCGTGGGTGAGATGGGCTGGGAGCTTCATATCCCGAAAGAGTCCTGTCTGCCCGTCTACCACGCCATCATGGCCGCTGGTGCCAAATATGGCATCTGTAATGCCGGCTACAGGGCCATTGACTCCCTGAGCATTGAGAAAGGTATGGTTTAGTGTCATTACTACTATCACTGTAATTGGTGTAACTATCAATATTCTTTTGACTTGGGCCAGTAAGCAAACGCCTAGCAACCATCCAAAACACCCTGGAAACCACATTGCAGAATGTTAAAAAACACCCAGAATCTAGTTCTAGAAAAAAAAAATCACAACCCCTCATGCATGATGAGATCTGTTTCTCCAGGTGCCACAGTAAAACTTTGCTTTTAGTGTCAAGATCAATTGATTTACTCTGGGATTCTGTTGATGAACAGTGTTTGAGCCACTAAGGGTTTCACTCAACAGATCTCGATTGATCGTTTAGAGTTCTGTAGAACGTGCATGGAGATGCATTTTCGATCCACACTGTAAGCATAAAACATCATTGTATCGCTCTCCAATAGAACCACATATATAATTCATTCTTAGTGCTTTTTTTGATGCAGCTTAACACTGAACCGCAGCAGTTTTTCTGCACCAGCACTGGCCGAGCAACAGTAAAACCGCGCATGCTGCTGAAGGTCAGGTGGAGATAATAGTTAGACGTACTGTAGGTTGGTAGGTGTCCCTTATGCATTTAGCTCTTACTGGAATTGAAGGGAAGAGTAGACAGCTGGACACAATAAAAACTCATTACTGGAGCTGTACACTTCAGCACTTCCACTACACTCTTGAGACTCCGCTTCACTGTTCACTATGTAGGTCATATCTACTAGACTGTGTGGTTTAAATACTCTACCTGAGTTCATGACTAAGAAATAAGATTTAATATGTATTTAATATGTTGTAGCGTCTTAGGGTTACATATATTATTAAATTAAATTTAGCTCAATAGGGAATTATGGGTATGAATATTTAGAACCTTATGATTAATCACAACCGGTTATAAACGAATCACAAATCTCCAAAATCACCCAAAAGGGGGAATACCAAGCCTAAATATTTGAACAAATATATACACAGTTAACCACACCGAATTGCAATTAACTACGAATATATAAGCCAAGTCAGGAGGCTATAGAATATCCTTTTAAGAATTAACTCAAATCGGGTCTGTTCGTCTAACGGGGGGGATGAAGTTGAAAGCATTTGTTAACTTCACAATAATTGGAAATGGGCTAATTTCCCATTGACTGGAGTGAGACCATAGACGTCTCTCGAGCTGTTGCGATCTTTTTTGGTGCTCTAATTTGGCGTGACATTCACAGATCACTGTAGCGTCTCAGTTCAAACAAACGGCACATGAACTGATCACCTCCGCTTTACAGCAGAAAAGTATGAAGGTATTTTTGGTGCAAAACAACTGAACACGCGTGAGAGTGGAATTTGTAGCTGTAGATCATATCCACACGTGTACCAATACATTTGAAGTCACAGAGAAAAATATTTTAGGAGTTGTAAACGTGTAGACTTTTTTTCTCACTTACAAACACAACGCAACAGTTACACCTTCACACATTCTTCACTGCAGGTGCACAAATCCTGTTCTACGAATCACACGTGAAGACCGTTCTCGGTCGCGCGCCACCGGTTTAAAAGAGCTCTTCTGATTGGCCGAAATTCTCTGCTCTCTGAACTGCTGCCTCACAGATGCACAAATCTCTTTTGCTCCACATTTCGCATAGTATATGGTGCAAAAGTGAGAGCGCGCGGAACTTGTCATTTGAAGGCGAAAAAACTGCGTGTGAGACTCGTAGCAGCAGATTCAAGCAGCTGTAGTGATTGGACGTGAGGGCAATATGACTGAGACTTGCCGGAGCCACTGGGTGCCGGGATCTGATTTACATGCAGAGCTGGGCAGAGAAAGGCATCCCTGCTGTTCCACATCACTTTGATCCCAAGAGAGAGAGAGAGAGGCTCCAGACGCTACAATGTTTCAGTCATAACGGAGTAGAATTAAACAGCATTTTATTGATAAGAATGGAATGTACACAGTCTGTCTTGGTGGAGTAGATCTGCTATGCTCCTGCTGCTGGCATAGCATGAGCCACTGATGAAACATACACATAAATACAGTGAAGAGGATACAAGCTGCTGCAAGGAAAGCAGGGACAGCCCTCTAGCAGATCTAGACACATGGTGCTGGGGAAGGAGGAGGGCTAGGAAAATTCCCTCACGTCACTGCAATGAGTTAAGCCGGTTCAGGGCGGAAATAATAACAAATTCAAAATTATTATTTCCTAAAAAGAAAAAGTTCTGTTGGAAAATATTGATATTAAAAAGATATTTTATCCACCGAATAAAAGTTATTGTTTTGTAGCCTACCACATTATCTTTCAAAAGTTTGGGGATGGTAAGATTTTTTAAAAAAAATGTTAATATAGTATTACTGTGAATAATAATAATAATTATTATTATTATTATTGTTATTATTATTATTATTAATAAGAATAATAATGTATTATTTTAATCAGTGTTGAAAATGCCAGTCAAATAAATGTCATCAGTGTTTTTATTTTTTGTGTAAACTGTGATGCGTTATTTGATGAATAGAATTTTCCAAAGAAGAGCATTTATTTGAAATAGAAATCTTTTTTGTCACCTTGATACATTTAATGCATCTTTGCTGAATAAAAATATTAATTTCTTAAGAAAACAACAACAAAAACATTGTACTGACCCCAATCTTTTGAACGGTAGTGTACATGAGGGAAGTCATTATGTTCAAAACATTTTTAGAAATAATAAATCAAAATTTTTTTGACAATTGTAGATCTTTTTTTGCTAAAATTTTGGCATGCCTATTACTAGGATATTGGCTGTTTATTAGTACTTATAAAGCACATATTAATACTTATTCTGCATGACCTTATTCTACATCCCTTAATCCTACCAAATACCTAAACTTAAACGCTACAAAAAAACTACCTTACTAACTATTAAAGCAGCACTAGGTAACTTTTCAACCTTCATAATATATTTTCAAGACTCTTGTGATGATACATCGACTTACAATAGGTTGAATGACACGTCTGCCATAGCCTGACGGGGTCTGTATCGTTTTTAATCGTACTTTTAAACTTCGGGTTTCAGGTAGTAACCCGAGAAAAAAAAGAACTACAAAATTTGACTGCTTTACGGCATATACGTCACTTCCACCATCACCCCCACTTCCTTAAATTCGGACGTGCGAGCCCAACTATCCTTTGTTTGCCGGATGTTATAGTCATGGCCGAGGCAGCACAGAAAAAGAAGAAAGCAAAGGTTTTGTCGAAGGAATGCAAAAAGAGGAAACGAGAAAGTGATCGTATTAAAGGCAGGACGAGGATCAACATTGGGCCAGCGTTTGCTCGTTGGCGTGAGCTGAAGGAGGTCAATATATTATATTGACGATATATGGTTATTACCTACCACTCAAACATTGAATTGAAGTATCATATAGATTCTGTAAAACGGTAACCAATAGACTAGACTACTAGAATGACGCTGGCTTGTAAACGTGAGCATCGTGATCATTTGGCGTTTGAAAAAAATTAAATAAAACCCATGAAATTATATTCATATGATATTGCTAAAACATATGCCACTGTACCTGGGATGAAGACATTTCACATGTGACGCAAGCAGAACACCTGCATGTGAACTCCTCCTGCAGTGTTCAGGGCTATCATAGTTGTCATGTCAACAAATGCACGTGCGATGCATCCCCTGATGTAGGATGACAGAGTTTATGACAGTAGTAGAGGACAATACTGTTTCCCAACTGTAGGGGGACCCCGAGAGCAAAACCTATCTAGTGCTGCTTTAAAAAGCATTAAATTAGGAATTTGAGGCAAAAGTCGTAGTTAGTAGTGAATATGTGTTACCCATACTGAAGTTTTACCAAAATGTTTATAATATAATATGAAACCAACAAAGATCCCATTTTCATTTTTTATTATTTAAATAATTTTGAATGAACTGTCTGTCTCTCAGGTTATAGGCATTGGCATGCAGATCTGCGTCCTGATGACACTCCACTAGAGGCGGGACTTGCATTCACCTGTAAGATGAAGACCTCCATTCCCTTCCTTGGTCGGAAGGCACTGGAGGCCCAAAAGGCTGAGGGTCTGCACAGACGAATCGTCTGCTTCACAGTTGATGAGTGAGTTTCACTGTTATGAATGTAGACATAATGAAGGAGGCTGGAATATTAACATGGTAAAGTAACTTTCTCAGAAATCGCTTACTGCACCTTTAATGGAGCCTTGACTTAATTTTATAATCATTTCTGTGGTTATTTTTCTTTAAAACATCACAACAACAGTAAAAAAAAGTAAGCATCAATTCAGCAGATGTACTCCTGAATGAGATCTTAGGGGTTGAAATTCAAGGCACAGCAGTAGGCTAATATCAGTTGTTTCATAGCCTCGGGTATCTGGCAAGTTTTTTGACATTTATTTAAAGACCGTCTGGCTTAAAAGTGAATAATTGCTGTAATGCCGAACTAATGCTATAATATGTCACCTTACATTTGACTGATAAGGTTTTTCAAGGAGATATCTGAGTTTGCCCCCCACGTTTCATGATTGTCCGCTTAAAGTTTCATTCTTGCCTGCCATGAGCATTAGTAAATCATAGTTCAGCAGTCTGATATTTTATATATTGCCTAAACACAGTTTGTAGAAGTTGAATTCACAACAAATTTGGAATCAATCTATGATCATCATAAAACATTTTAAAAGTTAAAATCAAACAGCCAGGTCTAAATATGGCATCTAGGATCTGGCAGTTTTTCTGGATGAGTGTTCATGTTATTTAGGGATCCTCATTTGATCAGCACTGATGTGTTGTTTGTTTTTCCTGCAGAAAAGTGCCAATGTTTGGTCTGGAAGCTATTTTCCGCAACGGCGTTCCTGTGGGCCACCTGCGGCGCTCCGAATTTGGATTTGCCATTGACAAGACCATTGGCTATGGTTATATTCGCAACCCAGATGGTGGTGTGGTGAGTACTGTGCGATAGCTAGCTGTCTTTCTAAAACTAGTGAGCTGTTTTATTGCTGCATAGGCACTCTTCCAAAATGAGGACATTAAAAGTTAGATGGCAACATCATTTTGGTCTAGTCTAAAGGTGTAATTACATTAGCGGGGCAAAAATATAATTGTCTGTTGTTAGTAGAGGAGTGATGTATGAAGCACAACTCGCACAGCATCTTTCAAACCAACCAACGTGACCAACTTGAACCTGTTGCCAAATCTGCATGTTGAAATCTTTTGCCCTTCATGAGAGGGACATTGTGATATGTGACGTGAACCACAACGTCTGTGCTTCTCAATGATACTTCTTGCACGAGCGTCACAACATCCCTCTCATTAATGCTCGAAAAACAGTAGAACGGAAGCGTTGATTTTCTTTTTTTTTTTAAATCTTTGTGTTTATCTGAAGTCATATAGATCGGGGAAGGGCGAGTGATGAGAGAATTTTCATTTTTGGGTGAACTATCCATTTAAGGCAGCATCTAAGGCAATCCCAGAATTCAATGCACAGAGTGAAAAGGTTCATCTAAGGTGGTGGACGTGGTACAGAAAAATGTTATTCTAAATAGATTTATATTTTGATAAAAACAGATGGTTTTACCCCATTTTTTATGTGCTATGTATTTTAGGCCAGCATTTAAAGGACCCAATATACTCACGGTGAAGTTCTTTTTCGTTCTTTACTTAGGGGGAAAAAGAGTATTGTTCAAACTGTATGAATAAAGGATTTTTTAATATAGAAAATGCTTTTATTTGAAAATAATTTACATACTGCAGTGCATATTTTTCATATTTAAATTTTTTTATTGAAAGGATGGTAAATACTGGTAAAATGTACCAAAAATCACATTTAAAAAGAAACACTTTTTGGCATACCATAAAAATAACCTGTAGCCCATCTATCCATCTCATAGTGAAAACCATATAGCCTACCAATATTTAAATAACAGTAGAAGTAAAGTCTTATTGTACTTTTTTAAATGTCTGTGTACCGTCTTACATTCCAACGTACGAGGGAAGATTGGTCCCGTCAGCAGGGCATGCAAACATGACAATCACGCGGCTCTTAGACGGTAAGCTTTTCTTTGACTGTTACCGTTTTTAAGACTCTGTTTTTGCACTCGCGATCTTCTAACATTACAATGACACACCGTATTTCTTGGCACACTCGTTTTATGCATATTTAGCATCACCTATTGTTGCCGGTGTATTGTTGACATGTAAAAGTCTAGACCGTGAATATAAGACACGCCTGTTTTTTCAGATGTATTTATAAGAAAAAAAAACATTGGCTTTTTTGGTTTAGCTTCCAATACTGCAGTATACTCAGTGGTGTAAAGATTTGAGTAAAGGCAATTAGTTACTGTACTTTTTGGCTACTTTGTAGTTTTGTAGTATCAAATATATTAACAACTTTTACTCTCTATTTGACTAAATTTTTTAATAAGTATATGTGGGCCTACTCTTTACTCCAATACATTTGTAATGAGTAATGGAATTGCTTGTTAAATTTAGCATGGCACCTAACTTTCTCTCCAGCAGTTTATTTCTGCTACAAAAGAAGTAATATCGACATCTACAGGGCATTGAAGGTCCTATATCTTGTGCGTTTTGCCCTTACTCACCCAAACTTGTCAACAGGGCTACTTTACTCGAATGCAAGGGCATTAGCTGGTAGTTGCTGAATACGTACTAACGGCACATCTGGGAACTTAACTGTCAATTTCGTCACTGCCCCTTTTTAGGGGAAAATAAACTAGACTTCCCATAGACTTCAATACAAAATAGCGGCACAAAACAACATCCGTACACAGCCGGCAGGCATGAATAACTTAAGAAATCACTAAGATTAAACATGTCAAGTAATTATATGTCCAGCCTGCCTGCCATAGAGCGTGAAAGATACATCCACACACTTAATTTGGTCAATTTAAAAACATGTCCCTTCATTCTCCTAGCGTCAAATTGGTGTAACAAGTGAATGATTTTACTTTGTTTTTGAAAGTAAACATCCTTAAATGTATATATTATGTCTTTACCTTTAGAGTACAGAGTGCACTTTTCTGTCCAGCCATACAACTAGCCTGATTTAGCTTCCGATAGCATCATCCGTACTTCATGATTCAAAAATGAAGTAAAATCATTCATTGGCTTACCTGGTGACTTGATGAGGTACGAGTAAATATCCGGGTAAGACACCTCTGGCCACTGGGTAGGGTTGTTATACCAATTTGATGGTGGGAGAATGAAGGGACATGTTTTTTAAATTGACCAAATTAAGTGTGTGGATGTATCTTTCATGCTCTATGGCAGGCAGGGTGGACATATAATTACTTGACATGTTTAATCTTAGTGATTTCTTAAGTTATTCACGCCTGCCGGCTGTGTACGGACGTTGTTTTGTTCCACTATTTTGTATTGAAGTCTATGGGAAGTCTAGTTTATTTTCCCCTAAAAAGGGGCGGTGACGAAATTATCAGATAAGTTCCCGGATGTGTCGGTTGTCCGTATCACCGGTGTTTCATATATGAGATGAGGACATGCAGTAATTTAGTATATGCATATAATTTTGCTTCTCAAGTAAATGATATTGACTTAAGAATGTTTAGATATTTGTACTGGGAAAACAAGACAAAAATACTGAGTAAGAAAATCTTTTTTTGCAGCTAATGCTACATTGGCAAATTCAGTGTTCGAGTTTAACGACTGTTGTACTCACACTGTCAGATCAGACATTAAAAATGAGAATGGGTCACTTCTTATCAACATTATTTTATTAGTATATTTGAACTTGTGCTTGGGCAAGTAGTAAGATAAGTATTAAGATGCCTTTTTAGAGACGCTGCTGATTTGTGACACATACACACTCATTTTCCTTTTATGATTCAGGGGTGAGTCATGTGAGTTGTTCCTCACATAAGGTCATTTAAAGAACGATGATTAAATGAAGGATACTGTGTGTGCTGTGCTCTCTGCTGAGCACAAACTGCCATTATTGTGAAGCGTTATTTGCATTAATCCAGTATCAATACTTACTTTTCTGAAGTGACTGATGGGTTACAGTGGGTGCAATGACCTAAACCTCATCATATGCAAATTACGTTGTTTTGCATTACATTACATACAATTACATTGCATTACAATTACATATGCATTGTTTTGGTGGAGATTCACTGAAAAATGTTTTATTATTAAACAAACCTTTAACCGAAGTAACCATGAAAAAAACGTCACACAGTTAGATGATCTTAGAAGTCGGGAGATTAGCATTTACAATGGCGCAAACACCTGTAACCCTGGTAGGCAGATATTTCTATTCAAACCCTTTAACCCTATTCTGCTTCTTTGATCAGATCATTTTAAGCCACTAAACTCCAGGAAAGTTTTCAGTCCAATGATCCAGTAAGCAAATGCATTCAATCAATCAGTTCGAAATAGCACTAATATAAAGAAAACCAGGATGATTACAGAATCACGCAATAGGGACTCGCGCTATGTTTTCATTGAATTATTCATTGTTTTAAGTAATTAAACATAGAAAAAACTACCTTTACTTAGGCTAAAGATTTGAGAGAGTTTGGCGTGTGTGTGTGCGCGTGTGTGATGGTTTAGCGAGAAGGGAGACCGTGTGTGTTTTAATGCTTGGACACAGTGGCGGCTCTGAAGTCCCTGTACTACGAATATGACATGATACAGGGGGATGTGTACTTAATGCTAACTGACAGACAACTAGATGAGGAGGGACAGATGGGGAGGTAGAACTGAGACGTCTCCATTCCACAGCACACACAGCAGTGCTGTTGAACATGGTCGAGCACTGATCTGATCAGACCTTTACTCGCTCTGCTCACGGCATTACTACACCACGGACCAGACAGGAGGAGGAAGACTATAACAGACACATCACTGGACATAATGTCACATAAGTATTATTCATGGTCGAGAGACCTTGAGACTTCATGTATAAGACTTTTTTTGTAGTTTCTAGTTTCTAGTTACATTTAGAAGTTTCCACCCATTTGACTTTCTACCGTGGAACACAAAAGAAGAATTTTGAAAGATATACTGGTCATCCATGTAGTAACAGAGACGGACAGTTTTCAAGCTTCAAAAGGATGCAAAAGCACTGTAGAAGTCCATACTAGTCGGTAGAATTTGTAAATTAGATTAAATGGATAATTCAAAAGGACGTTTATTTTGTGAATCATTTATAATTTTTACTTTCACAAATTCTCTTGAAGTTACCAAGGAGAGCTAGAGCGGATGTCAATATTTTCAGTGAAATAACATCTTAAACTTTTGTCACACAAAGCTATCATGATCAGGGCTTCAGACTGTGAATAAATAGTTTCAAGTTTCGTCAAATATCATCTCAACTAAAGTGTGTGCCGGTGATTCATACACTCAACAATGAACAATGCCCTAACCATAATGTCCAATTCAAGAACAAATGACTCTAATGAACCTGTTCTTTTTAATCAGTCTAAAAGATTCACAAAACAGCTCCAAACTTGTTTATGAGTTGGCAGTTTTAATTGGACTCAGTCAGTGAATCGTTCAGAGTCAACTCCGCACACTGAACCATCACTGCATCACTTCAATGCGAAAAACAGTTTGTGAGCCAGCGAGATTCTGAAGTGTGCTTTCGATGGACACTTTAGGGGCAGTCGTGGCCTAATGGTTAGAGAGTCGGACTTGTAACCGGAAGGCTGCGTGTTCGAGTCTCAGGTCCGGCAGGAATTGTCGGGGAGTGAATAACCAGCACTCTCCTCCACCCTCAATACTACGACCCTTGAGCAAGGCACCGAACCCCCAACTGCTCCCCGGGCGCCGCAGCAATATGGCTGCCCACTGCTCCGGGTGTGTGTGTGTGTGTTCACTACTGAAATTCCAAATTCCACACGTCACTTCACTTTCACTTAACTTTCACTTCACTTTACTATCCCATGAGGCCACAGGAGAGGATTTGTGAATGACAATGAAGCAACTCGTGACGCCATAGGTCACGTGACAGTGACAACATGGCGGAAGCAGTACGTCAATTTCATTCATACACCGATTCATAGTTTATTAATGGTTGCAAAGTACGTTTTAAACCTAATGTAGTACCTACTATACAGTATGCGATTTCAGACTGTGCGTGATTCATTTTTCGGATAAATTTTCAGGATTCTTTTTCGAAATTAATCATTGCTGTGGTGTGTATTTTAGATTGTGGCTTCAGTGTTTTTACTGATTGGTTGTTCACATTATAATGTAAATAAATATATATATATATATATTTACAACAAAGTTTTTCTGTAATCATTCATTTTCTAAAAATAATTTACAACAAAATATTGTTGGTTATTGTTTAGCACATAAAAATTATAAGAAATAGAAGACTGTGTACTTAACGGCTAGAATGAGGGATATAATTCACACTGCAAATGAAATCAAATTATGAAACGGAGAAATAGTTCAAATTAAAATATTGCAAATTGCAAAATATGAATTTATATTAGGAAACAGGCATTGGGAAACAGACTTGATTACGTCATTCGCATTGCTTAATGGGAGTGGGCGAGTTATAAAGTGGGTTTTTTTGGCACTGTTTGATTCTCTGATTGGTGGAGATTTCTTGCAGAATCGTGGGTAATGTAGTTTTTCAACAATAATTCAGCTGCTAAACACGATTGTTTAAAAAATAAATAGAAAGTAATGCAGGCTATTGGTTTTAACAATATTACCATCAATTAATAACCTCGTCGCTCACATTGGGGCTGCCTTTTGAAGGTTTATACATTATCGTTAAAATCAATTCCCTTGTGGAGAAAATGAATGGAGTTTTTCCTTCCAGAACCTGACTGTTGCACTTAATAAATTACCATCTGCTTTCATTGTATAGAAAACAGAACCTTCAGCAGTATTTTAAATGGATAGTTCACCCAAAAATTTAAATTATCCAATTATTCACACAACTCAAACCATCCTAGGTGTATATGAGATTCTTCTTTCAGACGAATACAATCGGAGTCATATTTACATTTACATTTATGCGTTTAGCAGATGCTTGTATCCAAAGCGACTTACACCTGAGGAAGCGATCCGTCATAAAGAGGTGAAGAAACGCAAAAAGTGCCTAAAATACTAAGTTATGGACATTACTCAGAGTAGCATAGGCTAGAATAGGTAGGGAATAAAGGAAAATAGAGGAAAAATCGTTTTTCTTTTTTAAAGATGAGATTAAGTGCTCACGGAAGAGATGAGTTTTCAGCTGTCTTTTGAATGTTGTCAGTGATTCTGCCATCCGGATGGAGGTGGGAAGATCGTTCCACCATCCGGGAACGGTGAATGAAAATGTTCTGGAGAGGGGTTTCATGCCTCTCTGTGATGGCACCACAAGCCGTTGCTCCTTTGCTGAGTGAAGGCTTCTGGTGGGGTTGTAGACTCGTAGGAGCGAGTCGAAGTATGCGGGTGCTGAGCTTGTGGTGGATCCATAAGCAAGCCTTGAAGTCAAAGCTTTGAACTTGATGCGAGCAGCGAGTGGTAGCCAGTGCAGAGAGATGAAGAGAGGTGTGACATGGGCCCTTTTTGGCCCGTTGAAGACAAGACATTGCATTCTGAATCATTTGAAGCGTTTTGATTGCACACGATGTTAAATATAAAATAATGACAAAAAAATCATATAAAAAAATGTCATGGCTAATCCAAGCTTTATAATGGTAGTGAATGGGAGTCCCACCCCAAAAAAATCCATCCATTATAAATGTTAAATATCTAGCTTCCGTCAGACCGCCTTCCATATTCAACTTACGAAGAAAGTGCAGTTCAAAATTCTTGCGCTACGCCCTAGTCATACGTTGCGCCAGTTACACTTTTTCCGTAAGTTGAATACAGAAGGCAGTTTGGCGGAAGCTAGATATTTTACTTTATAATGTGTTAAATATGGATATTTTTTCTTACATAAACGCATCTCTTCGCTTCAGAAGGCCTTTATTAACGCCCCTGAGCTGTGTGGATTACTTTTATAAATGGATGGATGCTCTTTTTGTGGCCTTTAAATTTGGGGCTCCCAGCCAGGATATTTTTTAATATAACTCCGATTGTATTCATCTAAAAGAAAAATGTAATATGCATCCAAGGATGTCTTGAGGGTGAGTAAATCATTGGATGATTTAAATTTTGGGGTGAACTATCTCTTTAATAGAGGGTTAGAGGGGCATATTAATATTTTGAAATGCCTTTAAATACACATAGGCTGGAGTATGCGGAGCTCAAGACACTGTTATCATTCTTATATGCTGTATAGAGCTTCTGTATTAATTACATGAGCAAATAGTATGTTTTATCTGTACATTGAGGCATTGCACAGCATTTTGTGCTTTAATTACTGTAGCCACAGCTTGCTGCTTAGTTCTTAGTGCCCATCAGTGGATATCTAGCAATGTGTCCATTAAAGCTGCAATATGCACACTTAAAGAGGGCAGGGTAGTTTTCCAGCGACTGCGTCTTGATCTCGACTCCACGGGGTAATGCCTGCAGCTTGTTCAGATTTAATTAAAAAGAGATGCAACCCCTGACAGAGAGCGAGCAGGAGGGTAAAGATAGAAAGAGAGGGAGGTGAGGAGAGCAGACCTCATTTGCATTGCATGGTTTGACACTGATATGAATGGAAAAAGAAAAGCCTTTTAGTTTTAATCATAAATCCATCTAACTCAAACCTCACCTAAATATGTCTGTGTTCAAATCGCTCCCCAGGTGAGCCCTGATTTCGTCCGCAGTGGTGAATTTACCCTGGAGAGGATGGGCGTCACATACAAAGCTACAGCTCACTTGAAATCACCCTTTGACCCTGAAAACAAGCGTGTTAAGGGCATCTACAGCTCTCCACAAGACAAGGCCAGAATGTAATTGATCCAGACTGAGTTCAGTATAACAGAGGTAAATGTTTACAGACCTTTATCCAACACGTCAGCGTCAGCATTCCAGGACAAAACAAATGACTGTTTCTTCTGGATTTATATTCACTGTCTTAAAGGGATGATTCATCATAACAGATCATAGAAGAACAAAGTACTAATGTGAATTCAAAAAATAACCTGGTTATACAGTGTAATAGTGTTCAGCATCTTCCTGTGCCTTAAAGTTCATTCAAAATCAATTAATTTTTGTCAGAAAATAATAATTTAGTGAGTAATCATGAGCCTGTCTGTTACTTTTTTGTGCTAGGTTGAACATTTATGAGTTTTTGCATTGAATATCTGTGCGTTAAAAATGTTAATCAGTGGTTAGATGTAAAATTTAATGAACTTTTGCCAAATATAAATCTATGAAATTAAATAAAGATGTTGTCTTTTTATTCAACACATAATTTGAAAGTCTGTTTTGTGTTACAAATCATTGTGTGCGCTGTATTTTCCAGACAGAACGAGAGAAACTGAACATGATTTCTGCATTTTGGGCCATTAGTTCATTCCCTCTCCCATGTACTGTCACTTAAATTAATATTTTATTGTATTTGAACCTATTTCATCATCGCTAATAGTAATTATTTCTAAAGTCTGGCCTCTAAGCTGTCTGCTGTTTAACTTCATTAGTTGTTTAAATGGAAAGTGTAAATTTGCTACGTATATGAAGAATAAAACCAAATGTGGTCATATTGTGAAATCTGTAACTCATATTGTATTTCTGTCTTGTAGGAGAACATGCACTTCTCTCAAAACTTTTGGGTCAGTAAAATTATTTGATGTATTTTTTATTTTTGATGGAAATTAGTACTTTTAATCATCAAGAATATATTAAACTGATCAAAAGTGACAGTAAAGGCATTTATAACATTACAAAAGATTTCTATTTCAAAAATATGTTCTCTCTATTCATCCAAAAAATCTTTTAAAAATGCATCATTTTCCACAAAAATATGAAGCATCACAATTGTCTTCAACATTGATGATAATGATAATAATAATAAATGTTCCTTGAGCATCAAATTAGCATAATAGAATGATTTCTGAAGGATCATGTGAGAGTGAGGACAGGAGTAATGATGCTAAATATGCAGCTTTGATTACATATTACATTTTAAAATATATTATAAAACAATTATTTTAAATTGTAAAATAATCTTACCGACCCCAAACTTTTGAACGGCAGTGTAGATTTTCTGTGCACATGGAATTCCCGGATGCAAACTACACATTTTGTCAGATGTAATAGGTCAAGTATACAGCATAGTGCATTGTGGGAAAATATCCCACAATGCATTGCACTCAATTTCCCAGTGTAGCGAAATAACCGTAAATGATACCAACTTCTTGACTCATTTCATTGGACTGTATAGATGTTTTTATACAAAACAAAATACCAATAAAAATTGTAGATCATTTTTATTTCTGAGATAACTGGACACCACCCATTAAATTAAGCATGCATTATTTAACCTGCTACTATTTGAAACGTTTATAATTGCATAATGTTTACCATTTGACTATCTTCTAAATAGTAGACAGTATTCAGTGTATACTTTACAATAATGTTTACGCTTTGTCCATATAAAAGCTGTTTCTTCCACTGATGATCACTTATATACTGCACCTTCTCAAACAAATGTTAATGTATAATCACTAAAATAATAGTCTAAACACAAAACAGTACTTTAGTAATTGATTTTATGTGATCACTTTAAAGCACATCTCCTCCATAGTGTACAGGCGGCTGTGTGAATCTGTTGTTGAGCCACCAGACAGGCAAAGAATGGTAAAGGTTGAACTCCGCAGGAGGCAGATGCATGTGGGTATCAAGCGCTGCTGTCAGACCTGACCTCGGTGGGGTTGTCACTCTGAGAGGCCACTCGACGGTCTAATTCACACGGGTATGGGGCTCTCTGGAGCTCTGCTGTCACCACCGGTATCTCCTGTTTCTCCCATTTACCCTAAGAGAAAAATACGTACAATTGAGCATTAATATGTAAAGATATCCTAAATTCAGTTCAACATGAGGTGACATCGTTTTCTCATCAGGTATGTTTACATTCACTCATTTTTGGCAATCCGTATTAATCCAATCCAATTTCAAAGTTATGTTTATATGAACCCTAAACCTCGAAATCCCATTCACATATTCGTATGCATGAGATAATGTTGCCGAAGCTTTTGAGAACACAAGATATTGTAATGTGTGCATTTCTTTTACAAGTTTTTACAGATTTAACTTGAAACTGTTGGTGGTAGAAATGAATACTTTTATTCAGCAAGGATATTTCAAATAAATGCTGTTTTTTTTTTTTTTTTTTTTATTAATCAAAGAATCCTGAAAATATTGTATCACGGTTTCCACAAAATTGTTAAGCAGCACAACTGTTTTCAACATTGATAATACACATTTCTTGTGCAGCAACTCAGCATATTAGAATGAGTAAAAAAAAAAATTGATAACAACTTAAAAACATAAAAAAACAAATATGTATACCGGTATATAAGAAGTAATATTTTATGTATGTAACCATACACAACACTATTCAAGTGTGCAAGTAATTTTTTAATCTGTTTGAGAAAGTAGTCAAAATCAAGGTTTTCTTTGTTGAGTTTCAATTATATATATAATTTCCAGATATGGTTTGAGCTTTTTTGTTACAAAATGTACATTTTTAAACACTATTTCTGTAAATAAAGTCTCCTTTCCACTTTCACCAACTTTCACAAACATTGCATTTTGTAACATGCATTACTGTGTAATCAGGTTACTTTTTTGATGTAATGAGTAAAGTAATGCATTACTTCATACATTTACACATTAATATGTGTTCTTTTCCATAACATAGTCACTTAGACATGCATGTTAATGGATTGCGCGGTAACAGACATAAAGTACAAAAGTACTTTTAACTTTCAATTAGAGAGTTAACCAGTAATATTAAGAGATATTTTGTGTGGCATACAAACATAATTAGTTCGATTTTATTTATATATATATATATATATATATATATATATATATATATATATATATATATATATATATATATATATATATAATATTAGGGGTGTAACGGTACACAAAACTGACGGTTCAGTACGTACCTCGGTTTTGAAGTCCCGGTTTGGTATGGATTCGGTACAGCAGTTTTACAAAATTGCTTTTTATTAATTTTTATTCAACAGTGGTTTAATGAAAAAAAATGTGTCTGTCCTTAAATGAATTAAATTATAACTAAAAGTTTCTTAAAGATAATGCTGTAAACTATATAGGGAGCCCTTACTTACATATAGCTATTAAAGATTAACAACAGAGCCCAAACTATTAGCCTAAATTCAGTTGCTATTTATTTTTAGATATAATAATCAACACTCATAAGCTTCACATAAGGCAGTTTTTGCATTAACTTCTAAATCTAATTATTTTTATTCGTTGTTGAAATATAATTATTTAGTGGCTGTAATTTTCATGACAGGTTTATTTAAACATACATTAAATAAACAAGACATCACTAACAGGCTAAGTAGAATATAATGAATATATATAGGCTAATATAATGAATATAACGGCTAATATAGTGCTTGTATTCAGTGAAAGAGTTGATTTCTCTAGTGAGCTAACAGCTGTGGACACTGAATGACTTCTGAGTAAACGTGATTCTGCATGACATTGTTTACAAGCTGTTTTATTGTCTTTCCGCGGTTGAAACACAGATGGAGCGATTACACGACATATGATACATTTCAGTAAGTTGTAATGTATCCTCAACATACTTTAAGATATATTAATTTATGTTTATTCTTTAGGAAGAGATGATCGCACTGACTCGCGCGCTGCCGCTTTAAGTTGAACTGATACGCGTCTATCAGTCACGTCACCACTAGTAAACACAGATGGAGCGATTACACGACATATGATACATTTCAGTAAGTTGTAATGTAACCTCAACATACCTTAAGATATATTAATTTATGTTTATTCTTTAGGAAGAGATGATCGCATTGACTCGCGCGGCACTGCCGCTTTAAGTTGAACTGATACGCGTCTATCAGTCACGTCACATTAAAGAGCTTTAAAACTTGAATTTCGTGATAAAATGGACTGAATACTTAATATGTTCATGTGGGAACTCGGATTGAAGTGTGTTCCGCGCTTACAACAAGCCGACTGTTAACTGTTAAAGATTACATTCATAACCGTTCGGTACCGCGTGCACCGTACCGAAAGCCCTGTACCGAAACGGTTCAATACGAATACGTGTACCGTTACACCAGTTATATATATATATATTATATAAGGCTTAAACTAGTCCCAGAGTAAAATGCATTTTTGAGCAAGAAAGCAACTTGCACTAATATATCTTAAAATATGTCAGTGCCATTGTTTTGTCTCAAGATGCACACCAGTAATGAGCTACGTGAATGTCCTATTTGAACTAAGGCCTAATCCTGGCTTAATCTGAGCCCTGTCTGTGAAACCGAGCCTAAATCTGTCTTCTAAAGACAATGAAGGTGCTTTAAACATTTGCAAAAAAAGAACTTCTCAGTAGAAAAAAACCCTGCAAGGCTTGGAAGAGAGTGAGCTTCAGCCAGGTGAGAAAAAGTAATGCAAAAGTAATGTAACATTAATTTCCATAAAAAGTAAAAAAGTAAAAGTAATGTAATTAGTTACCTTTTTAGAAGAATATTGTTACAATAATGTAAATGTTACTTTGCCCAATACTGGCTATTTAGGCTCCGCTTATTCACAATGAAACCAGTGATTGCCAATATGTAAGAAGAACATAGATATTGTAAGCAATGTAAATAATATAATGTAATTTTAAATAATTTTGGACATAACCATCCATTTTAATAGTGCTTAAAGGTTTACATTTTAACACAAAAATATTGCTCATTCTCACTTTGTTTTTCACTAATCTCAGTTTTGGTCAGAATACACCATATACAGTTTGGTGGTTCCACAAAAGTTTAAATATTTCAATGCATCCTCCAAAGCTCAAATCGCACCTGAAAATTCTGCATATGCATATGGTCATAACTAATAACTAATCCATTGGAAATGAATTACTTCAAGTTTGTCTGAGATAGTGAAAACGTGGCTTAAATGTTGTGCTTACAGGAAAGAGCTCAGCCGTGGATTGGTTGCAGTGCATTGAGATGGGGGAAGTCATGTAGAGGGAGTTCAGCACCTCCCCACTAAAGCCGTCCCAGGTTAGTGAGGAGAACTGGTCATCCACAGTAGTCTGGGGACAACTGCAACTCTCACGTCCTTGAAACCTACAAAGATGACAATATAATAACACTTGATAGACCCACCCCAAAAACTTCTCGAGAAGTGGTCATTTGGTTCCATGGCCACAAAACCACTTTCATAATTCGTCTGATTCCACTACAGCGTTGTGAAATTGCTTCTTTTTTTTTAAGCTGGAAAAATGCAATTTGCCAGTGCGAAATGGATGAATACAAATGTCATCACCTTCTTTTTGTTTATGCATTGCTGAGGAAAACCATTTCTGTTTTTCTGATTTCGTACAGGAATTGAAAGCATTCCACTTGCCCTCAGGCAGTTAATCTCGAAGCAAGACATTAGTTTCAGGTAGGCTGTTTTTTGTTGTTGTAGCCTGACCGGGTCAGAGCGGTGTGACACATCAACAGCAATGCTGCTATTTTCAAGGTTTTCTTCTCATTGTGAGGTAATGACTGTCTGGGATGTGTTAGACGTCTAACAGGAAGGTCATGTTTGGTGTTTTAGATGGTTTAGTTTAGTCTGAGTGGGTGTTTTGTTGACTTGTGGTGTACCTGTTGATGAGACTGAAGTATTTCTGCAGGTAATCTGTGTCCACATGGCTCTTGCACAACTCCAGCTGTGTACGGGGGTAATAATGGACGTAATTTACACACATCTCGTCCATGATCCCAAAACCACCCTGCGGAAGTGAGGAAGCAAAACCACTTGATTTGACGTGAAGGAAAATATTTGTTTCTCTCACACAAAGCTCTTATATACAGAGGCTTCAGAAGACTATGAACATAACACACAGTTCCCATTAGCTTTCATGTAGTGTGAAAAAAAGAAGCGATTCTGAACTGCCTGAAGCGAGTCGTCAGTAATTCCAGTCTTACTTCCTACTCAAACTCGAACTCTACATAAGGTTTGTGACAAATTTGCATAATGCCAACCTACGGTCTTCATTGTCTGCCCGCAAACATTTACTTTGTCCCTAAAACACTGTAGTTGTAGCTGAGGCAATTTATTAATTTAGTTTCCGAAACATACTAAGCAGTAGACCAATCACAACAGACTGGGTCATCTGACCAATCACAGCAGAGCAGGCTCTTGGAAAGGTCTTTTTATCGAACCTTTTCAGACACTGTGAGAAAAGAGCTGATGATGCAATGTATATTATGAGACAATTAAAGTGTTTTTTGATGTTTGATGCATGTAAACCTATTGTAGGAGACCTCCAAAACTAAATTAGGAGCCTTTAAAATAGCATAATAGGGGTACTTTTAAGATGAGGTAATGCAGGCATAAATGATTTTTTTCTTGCAAATGCCAGTTTTAAACTTCACATTTACCCAAATATCCAAATTTATTGTCATAAAACAATGAGTTAATGTGGCCTGGTACATTAGCACTGGCTTTCAAAAGCCATTTCCTTAATGATATTTTGTTTGTATTTTAAATGTAACTCATGTTTCATAATGGGTACCTTTCTAATGTGATTCATACATAATATTTCTGAAAATTGTCTCGGATAATGTAATTAATATAATATAATAATACTATATTATATTATATTTTTTAGATTTGCATATTTAATATGATGATGTCTATTTTGTTTACCTGGCTGAACAATAAAAAAATGTATTCAATATGATCTGTTAATTACGCTAAAATAAAAAAGAAATGTTTCTTTGGGGTTCTATGTAATGTAATGTAATAGAATTAATATTATATTGTATTTAAATTATATTATATTAAGTATGTTATATAATAAAGATTAAGACGAGGAATCCTTCCATTCTGCGAGTTTTGTCCTTGTTTGATTTCCAGCCAATCAATCTGTGGCTGTAATCCTCCAAATTGTCATGAGAGAATATATTTGAGTGCGCATATCAGTTTACATGTAAGCAATGCGTATGCAGTTGCTCAGACTTACCACGGTAACTTTGTTCCTGTCTTCAGTGTTATATGTGCACTTTGTGACGAGAGCATCGCCCTATGGGGTAGACAAAAGCACAAAGCAGCAATCACACACGTTCAGATGGGGTTTAGCACTTAGCTATTTGTAGAACATGTTAGAATGAATGTCTCTTGGCAGGTTAGCATTAGATTGGCAGCCTCAGCGGTGTGTGTGGGTGCTCGTATTGACAGTCTAAATGCAGTAGATCTGTGCTTTTGTTGGTGGCTTGCTGGCTCCAGGCGTTTCCTGTAATGTCTGCACTGCAGCGTCTCTCTTTCTCTCATCTAAATATCCCTCAGCTTTTACATGTGTGAAGAGCAACTTACTGGCAAAACAGTCACCATCTTCTTTAAAACACGGATAATCTGCACAAAAAAGGGAAAAGGTTACAAATGTTAGTATTTAATTGAAGTTTCTTTTTAATGTGTGTATTTGAACCAACCATTTAGCATAACCTTTCTATGGCCTATCATTTTATCAACCGCATCGATATTATGTTACTTTTGTGATTTCAAAAAGGCAGCACAAAAATACACCAGTGCACATTCACTTTTATTTCATTTAAAGAATTTTATTTCAAGAGTGTGTGAGCATGAAAAATCGTGTGGGTTTGATGAACCCATCAGCTGTTCAGGTACACTGCAGGGAAACGTGGGTAGTTGACACGTCTCAAGCAGTGAACAGTGTGCAGTCAATGCGACATGCTACACATCATCTGAAACCATTATAAACTGCCTTCGTATGAACTGAGAGACCAAAATAAGAATTTAAGTGCAAAAATAAATGGTGAACAATTGCAGCACCTTAAATATACACTTTCCCTTCCCCATGTTCATTGTAAAGTCAACATGAAGCAACAATTTAACATCCATCACTTGACATATTTGCTTTGTTCCAAACCTTTGTTTTCCAGCTGAACCCTACTGAACTAAAATATTTTCTTGAAGTCCTCCTGAGATTAAGTCAATACTTAAATAAAGGACCCCTATTATGCTATTTTAAAGGCTCCTAATTTAGTTGTGGAGGTCTCCTACAATAGGTTTACATGCATCCAAGATCAAAAAACACTGACATTTTCTCATAATATACACTGAAGCATCACCTCTTTTTTTAGTGTCTAAAATGGTTCGATAAAAGATTCGGTCCCCTCCTTTCTTAGAGTTGACTCTGCTCTGATTGGTCAGATGACCCAGTCTGTTGTGATTGGTCTGCTCTGATTGGTCACATGACCTAGTCTGTTGTGATTGGTCTGCTCTGATTGGTCACATGACCCAGTCTGTTGTGATTGTTCTTCTCTGATTGGTCACATGACCCAGTCTGTTGTGATTGGTCTACTCTGATTAGTCGGATGACCCAGCCGGTTGTGATTGGTCTACTCTGCTCTGATTGGTCAGATGGCCCAGTATGTTGTGATTGGTCTACTCTGCTCTGATTGGTCACATGACCCAGTCTGTTGTGATTGTTCTTCTCTGATTGGTCACATGACCCAGTCTGTTGTGATTGTTCTTCTCTGATTGGTTACATGACCCAGTCTGTTGTGATTGGTCTACTCTGATTAGTCGGATGATCCAGCCGGTTGTGATTGGTCTACTCTGATTAGTCGGATGACCCAGCCGGTTGTGATTGGTCTACTCTGCTCTGATTGGTCAGATGGCCCAGTATGTTGTGATTGGTCTACTTTGATTGGTCAGATAGCCAAGTTTGTTTTGATTGGTCTACTCTGATTAGTCGGATGACCCAGTCTGTTGTGATTGGTCTACTCTGATTAGTCGGATGATCCAGCCGTTTGTGATTGGCCTACTCTGCTCTGATTGGTCAGATGACCCAGTCTGTTTTGATTGGTTTACTTTGCTCTGATTGGTCAGATGGCTCAGTCTGTTGTGATTGGACTACTCTGATTGGTCAGATGGCCAAGTCTGTTGTGATTGGTCTACTCTGATTAGTCGGATGACCCAGCCGGTTGTGATTGGTCTACTCTGCTCTGATTGGTCAGATGACCCAGTCTGTTTTGATTGGTTTACTTTGCTCTGATTGGTCAGATGGCTCAGTCTGTTGTGATTGGTCAGATGGCCAAGTCTGCTGTGATTGGTCTACTCTGATTAGTTGGATGACCCAGCCGGTTGTGATTGGTCTACTCTGCTCTGATTGGTTAGATGACCTAGTCTGTTGTGATTGGTCTACTCTGATTGGTCAGATGGCCAAGTCAGTTGTTATTGGTCTGCTCTGATTGGTCAGTTGGACCAGTCTGGGACACGTTCAAGCTCAAACTGGTGCGCAACGTTTTGCTACGGTTTCCGAGTTGAACGACATGTTTCATGGTTTGAGATACGTTTTCTCTTGTTTGGTAGGTGTGTCAAAAATGTCAGCCCAATCAGCAGCAACATGTATATAAACCACGCCGTATTAAAGAGACTGCTCGTGGAATGGGTCCAAGTAAAGTCGTTTACAAATGTGTGTGCTGCAGCTCAGTATACACAACAAGATATTAGAAGACGTGTTTGTCTTAAGAGTTTTATAGAAAAAAATAACATATTTATTTTTTTGATTACCAGGAGAAAAATCTCCAAAAAGAACACACAGAATGGCCTTCTCAGCTAACATATTTGCATCTCTTGCCTCATCAGAACAGGGTGTTCAACGCACCACCGTTAACGTTGAAAAAAAAAAGGTTTTATTTAAAAATTATTAATTTTACTTTTTTTAAATTAGATTGATTTATTAGATTTTCATCAAATCACAAAGTTTCCTCATGAACGGTTAGCTGGGTGTGGTCTCTATGCAAGTGGTTGGAGGGGATTGGTTGAAAAATAAGAGGGCTTTGTGATGTCAGCAGAAAAGGAAAGTTGTGATAGAGGCAGAGTTATTACATTATGATAAAATATTATGGAAAAAACTTGCACAATAAGACCAGGAACATGTATTAGTGAACTTATATGTCTATACTTAAATTTGGTAATACCTGGTAATGAGTGTTAAAGTGTTTGTCCTCCTGTACCATTTCCACCTCTCTGCCTCCTCGCACCAGGACGGTTCTCACCCCGAGGCCGGCTAGATGAGTGTGTAGCTGGGAAGCAAAGATGTGTATACCCCCTACAGGAAGAGCCTGGAGGACAGAAAATTGAGATTTCATCATTTAATATGTCAACTATATTGAAAAAAAATATTAGTGGTTTTAATGTTAGGGGCGTTGCTAGGGTGTTGTGAGTGGTTGCTTTTTGCAACTTAACCTCAACAAACCACATGATTTGAACTATCATTTATGATAGTAGCCCAAATAGAGGAGTCGCTTGAAGTTATACAGTATGCTTTCTTTATATAACAATGCTTTGTTTTTCACAGTTTTCCATTTGTTGATGAGCTTTTGCCACTGTGGACTGGTTTATTAGAGTTTTTAGTGAGTTAGTCTCTTTTGATTGCATAATTTGTTGAAATTTGGCCCTAATCTAGGAAGCCACCCAATGTGTTTTAATTGAATTCAAAGCCTGAATGCAGTTAGAACTGGATGCTCTAGAATTATCTTCAAGTCAGAATGTGGCAGCTTCAGTTGCATCTTGACTGTATTCAGCTGGCTTGAGTGAATGCAGTATTTAGGAATGTTTGTGAGGAGCCGGGACCGTCTGTGTGCACTTGTCGGTGCAGTAGCCAGTCAGCTGGAAAGAGCGCTGGCGGGGAGGAATGGCCATGATGGGAGTGTAGACTAGCCCGAGCTCCATGATGCCTGCGTCAAACCTCCTCAGAGATGGAGTGTACCATAAACGAATGCCTGAGGAGTCCCTGCGTCCTGTGACAAACACACACAGAACGAGTGATGAATAGTTCTGCCTTTAGAAATCAAAGGAAGTAGACTGGAGAAATCAGGCTGTTGAGGAGTTTAGAAGAAAGATAGTATTAGGATGCTATTCTTACTCTTGCTGCACAGTATTCAAATTGGGTATGTCTTTAACTATAGCTAATAATTGTGTCAGTCATTCATATGTGAGAGACCACAAACATGATGATAATAAAATCATAGATTTAAGAGTTTTGTTCCTATAGTGTGTAGAGTGCCGCAATGTGACCAGGACAGCACAGCACACACTACATGAATCGCCATGGTGCTCTCACACTACACAACAAGTTTTCTTGTCATCTGTTGTCGTCTTGTCTTATAAACGCTCATACTACACAACACAATGCCGATAAGATGCACAAACTACAAGATCGTTGGCCAAGCAACAACCCCGACCAACAACGGAAAAGCGTTTTCTCACATTAATTCATGCAAGACATTAGAAAGCCGCTTATGATCATATGTGCAGAAAAAAAGACGACAAAAAAAGAAAATTTGGCATAAATACATGCATACTTGGCTGCATGTCTGTTCAGCAAAAGCTGAAATAAAATATATCATAATGTTAAGTATAGTGCAAAAACCTCTTATTTATATTTGAAAGGTAGTTTATTAATATAAAACAGTTATGATCAAATTGTCGCCTTGCATTCATGTACATTAAGGTGCATGAGGCAAAATTGTTTGGTGTCATAATTTTAAATTATTATTAGGATGTTTTGTTTAGTTTATCATAGTTTTGAACATGTACCAACTCATATTTGTATTATCATACAAGGGTACAAGGGTAAAACTAAATTTTTAGCAAAAAAAGAAGTCAAAATAAATGATAAAGAAGTTTTTTTTATATGCTATATTAGTGTGACCCTCACAAAAAAATAGTAGAAATACAACTGATCCTAATTATATTTACAGTCTCCAACAAAGCACAATGTGCAGAATACTGTATCCCATAATATTGCAATGCACTCTTGGACTGGCAAAGAAGTTTTTATACACAACGATACTAAAAGCATGTAATAAGTGTCACATGACATTATAATATTATGTATAGTTATTATCAAAATTAAACAATGCAGCATATACTACGTTTTAAAATTATTTTACAAAGTCAGTTATTTTACATATATTTTTAATAGTAAGCATTATAGATAAAGTATAAGTAAGCAGTATAAAGTGTATAATGTGCAATATGATGCAGCATTTTCAACATAGTCAGTCATAAGCAAGTGGGCTGAAGTATTTCACATGGTTTGTGTGCCTGTTGCATACCTGATATAAGGAGAGGGTTGTGGTAATGAACTTCAAGACGAAGGAACCTAGAAGAACTCTCTCCTCCCAGGGGCAAACCAGCGTCAGCAGGGTAGTAGAACGGCTGTGCGTACAGACACAGAACTTTATATGAACTTTAATAAGATTGATCGTGGTGCAGTGTAGCGTCTTGATTTATGCTTTGCAGGCTAAAAGATATTTGAGCCAATGCACAAGAAGCTTATGCCAACTCCGGCTCAGTCAGAGCCAGAAAAGTTCTGTAGATCCATGACAGTTCACGACCATCGTTTTTAGACTTATGAAGGATTGCAAAGTCGAAACCCTAAACCCTTATCTGTTTAAAAACTCATGTGCGAAAGACCGTTTTACATAACCGTCCTCCTTCCTCCTCCAGTTTCTCGCCCCATTCCCGTTTTTCTATCACACTCTCCTGGCTCTCACCAACTCCCCCTCCTTCTCTCACATGGCATTAAAACACGGAATGAAATTAAAATCGAAATGATGAAAAAAATAAAAAAGGCAAACCGCAGTCTACTAAAGAAAAACATCTAAATTTCGCTACATAATCTCATCTCTCCAGCTTGACATTGGCAGCTAGCAGAACACATGATTTGTGTTTGTTGTACTCCCATGTAATCTCATTGCAGGCCTGTCTCGCTCTCTATCTCTCCAAACTCGGCATCGGTCCTTGGCTCCATAAGTGATTTATCAGGACGCCTCTGCTTTCAGATTGGCTCACAACTCTGCTCAAAACCATGACTGGCACCTACCTAGAGTGGGCGAATTGGCGCAGAGAAAGCCCATCTGTATGTGTGCCTCCTAAAGATGCTCATAATCATATGTTCTGTTTTTAGCTCTCAAACTTAGCGCTAAAGAGGGAGAAACTGATGTAGAAAGTGACCTCTGTGGATGTGATTCATGATGAAACATTGTGAAAGCATACAGTCAAAGAGGATAACCATGAAAGTAGACATTTGTGACAAGAGAAGTAGGAATATGCAGAAGCGTGAATTATGTCAGAGCTATCTTAAAGGGATAGTTCGCCCAAAAATGAATTCTGTCATCATTTACTCACCCTCAAGTTGTTCCAAACCTGTATAAGTTTATTTCTTCTGTTGAACACACAAAAAAAGATATTTTGAAGCAGGGCCGTAACCACCATAGACATTGAGGGGGACAAGTCCCCCCCGAATAGTTAGAAATGGCCAAATTGCCCCCGAATTGCAATATTTGATATTGGTGATGCTGCTCTGCTGTACTACAGTTTGTTGCTAGGATGACAAAAGTAAAATGTTACATTTTTAGGTTGGTCTGCCTCAGCGGAATAAAAGCACTCAGAATGAGTGAGATGGCCAATCAAAACAAAAGAAGGCGGGGGTTACTTTTAGTGCGAATTCCAATGCGACACTTTAGTTATAGCAGTGAAAGAGTGCGTCATAAGATGTAAGAAGCTAAACATTTAATATTCGACAACTGTTTCACGATAAAAACATTCTGTGACCAACAGTAATATCAAGTGATACAAACTACTTGCCATTTTTTATGAAATTTCACCATTTTAAATTGAAAATATGACATTATTTATGTAAATCATAACTGAATTTGACATTTCTGTTTTGCATTTTTACATATTAGGCAGACGAAAGTAAGAGTGAATGTGTGCATATTTAAAAAATACTATTATTTGCAAATAGTTTACTTCATAACTACAATAGAACTGGAGCTTTTAACATTCTTATTTCTTTCTTTTTTTAATCCTTTAATAATTTAATTCCTTTAAATAAACCAATAACCAATACATGGTTACGGCCTTGTTTTGAAGAATGTCGGTAACCAGACATTTGACGCTAGCCTTTGACTTCCACCAGTCAATGGCTACCGCCAACTGTCTTATCTCTTTAAATTCTCTGTTTTCGCCACATAAAAGCTATCATGGCTTCAAGAGACTAGATACAATGGAAATTTGTAATTTTACTTTTATTGTATTTTATTGTTTTATTGTATTTTATGCTTTTGTTGTACGGGAAAAGAGCAGCGTGAACATTCTTCAGAATATCTCTTTTTGTGTTCCACAGAAGTAAGCAAGCCATAGAGGTTTTGAATGACATGCTGAGTTATTGATAACAAAATGTTCATTTTTAAGCGAACTGTCGCTTTAATTATATACTATGCAAATCCTGTATATGCAGTAGCATATGTACCTCCGCTCCCATGGCCCAGGCAGCCAGAACATGTCGACAGTAATTGAGTTTGCGGGGCTTCATCTTTGAATCGCAGGAGCCGCTGTATTGAGGTACGGTGTCGATCTGAGGAGAGCATTCGAACACTTCGATGTGATGAACAATGGCTTCATTACCAGGAGTGATTACAGACTCGTACTGCAAAAAAAGATGAAGATATATAAATTGCAGAAAAACAGAAGGGGGAAAATAAGTTAGAAAACACATTTTACTGAGTGTGAAAAATAATTACAAACTGTCATGAGATTGTGTTGGTTTTATTGCATTTTGTGGAATTGGTGGCTAATTCATATGATCTCATTTGTACATTTTCATCCGATTCAGGGCGTTTACACAACAACAATGTACTAAAAACTGAAAACATTTTCCTTTGTGTTTTTCGCTTATAGACGACAATGTTGTCAAAACACACTGATACGCGAAAAACGATAAAAAATTAGATATTATTCACGCGAGGCCAGTAGATGAGGATGTCACTTGGCACTTTGTAAAGAAACACTTTGCACCTATAGACTGAACACATAATACACATGCGCATGACGTCACAATTTTTTTCAGAGATTCACATTTTTGGCATTTACACAGCCAAAACTTAAAAAGTTTTCCATTTTTAGTTGAAAACGGTGTCGTGTAAACCGCCCCCTAGTTACACCCCAGAGACGGGTATGTTTAGGGATTTTTCGAATAATCGTACGATTTTGTATGATTCACATTGTACAAATTCACACAAAATCTCTACCTCGTAACATTATATTTCTCCATGAGATCAGGTTGAATAAAACAGGAGAAATCTAGTTGCCGAAAATAATGAAGACCGAAAACTCGAGAAAGCAGCGTAAAAGAACGCAGAATCTCAAAATGGACGTGTTTAAAAGTTGAAATTTCTGACTAGGTGCTCATTTGCAATTCACTGAAAAGAAGTGAGACCTGGTGCAATGGTCAAAGTAGTGTAATGGTAAGTAGTTAAAGCCTTCTTGAAAAGCCGCTAAATGTCACTAGATGATGTCATGCACCAATTGTCGGCACTTTACATCAGTTTTCTTTCCTAATCCGTGCTCGTACACTGTATTTGAATATAATATATAGCTTAATGTCCAATGTAGTGAATATTTTCCATTCTTCAGCATTATGTCTAGCATTTTTAAAAGCAAGAAAAGTTCTATGTGAACGGTCCCATAGGGGTTTGTCCAAACCCTAAACTCTAAGTACAGTATGATTAATAGCAATACTGATGATTGCCTTAGACAATTCCATACTTCCATCAGGTTCAGTTTACATCACTCAACTTACAAAAGTGTCTGACTGAAGATCATTATAATTGGTCAAAGTGGCTCCAAGAGTTTCAAGTTACCATGACAATGTGGTTCTTGGGCAGATTAGGCGGGAGCTGATAGATGTGGCACCAATAAGTGGTCTCCTGTGTGGGGATGGTGACTTCAGGGGCCAGGACCTCCAGGGTGTGGACATCTCTCGGAAGAGTGAGGGACAGAGTGTCTGGACGCAGGAGCAGAACTCGCTGGACGCCAGTCTGGAGACGGGAGATGTTGAGCTCATGCAAAGATAAGATTGGATGCTCCAGAATGGCGTAGATTATGTGGACCGTGCCTTCCTGGAAATAAGGATTTCTGTTGTTATTTTGGTTATCATTTAGTCACCCTTGTGTTTTTCCAGACTCATATGACTATGTTAGGTGGAATGTTGATGATGTTCATTCTATGAAAAAGAGCAGCACAAACATTTTTCAAAACATTTTATTTTGTATTTCATTGAAGAATAAAAGGGGTTTTGACGACATGAGGGTGAGTAAATAAGGACAATTTTATTTTTAATGAAGCAAAAATTTCAATTTTCCAAAATTTTTAATTTTTAATTTTCATCCGTGTTATATTCAATATGGCGTCTAACCTGACTAAGGACTATAGAGTGCAACAGTGCCCCCTTTTTCAGCAGCGGTTGTTCCGTAAGTATTTTTTCCTTTAATTTTTCACATAGGAATTTTAAAAAAAAAAGCCTTCATTAAAGAGTTTTAAGCCCTGAACCAAGCCAATCAGCTACAAGGTGAATCATAACGTTACAAATTTTGATTTGAAGCAAAAAAAGTTGGACAAAATGACAAAGGTAAAAGATTGTGTACTTAACGGCTTTAGTGAGGGAAAGAACTGCAATCCCATGAAGCACTGTGAACAGCATAATCAAATTTAAAAAACAATGGAGAGAGATAAAACTTCTCATGTACAAATGTTGATTTTAAATATTGTGGCAGGGTGAAGAATCACACAACACAGAAATTGGTGAAAAGCCCCCGGAGGGTGGTTTTATTGTGCCAAATTGAACAAACGTTGAAACAGTGAGGTGCTGGTGGGCTGTGCTTCCTTCCTCTGTGGTGCCGGGTGACTAGCGGTGACATCAGTGAGGCGGTGTGGCCGGAGCGTCACAGGCTGCTGTCTGCGTGAGAGAGAGAGAGAAGTGTTAGCGCTTCGCTGCATGGAGTGTCGTGCTCAAACTGGAGTCCCGAGGTGCTGTGTTGATCGCCCGCAGCTGTGACGGTCCGGTCCGTGCTGAGTGCTTGCAGGTGATCCTTGTTTGTTTCCAGGGCGACGCTGATGAGAGCTCGGGAGACTTGTCACACTCGCACCCCAACCCCGAGAGTCCGTCGGCATTGGAGTTGGCCGTCCCGGCCCGATGTTCCACCGTGAAGTTGAAGTCCTAGAGTGCCAGGAACCACCGCGTCACTCTGGCATTGGTGTCCTTAGCGCGGGCCATCCACTGTAGCGTGGCGTGATCCGTCATCAGAGTGAAGCGGCGTCCCAGCAGATAGTAGCGGAGCTCCAGGACTGCCCACTTGATGGCCAGGGCTTCCTTCTACACCGCCGCATATCTGGTTTCTGCTGGGGTCAGCTTACGGCTGATGTAGGTGACGGGGTGCTCCTCACCCTCCCGGACCTGGGAGAGGACCGCCCCCAGGCCCGTGTCCGAGGCGTCCGTCTGCAGCAGGAAGGGGCAGTTGAAGTCGGGCGCCCTCAGGACCGGCTCAATGATCAGGGCGGTCTTGATGTCCCGGAAGGTCCTATCCAAGGTGTTGTCCCATTTCACTTTCTCCGGCTGCCCCTTCCTGGTCAGGTCTGTCAGGGGAGATGCTAAGGTGGAGAAGTTAGGGATAAAACAGCGATAATAACCCGCCAACCCCAAAAAGGCTCGTACCTGGGTCTTGGTCTCCGGGCGGGGCGCTGTCAGGATGGCGTCGATCTTCTTTTTCTGGGGCTGGATCAGTCCTCTACCCACCCGGAAACCCAGGTACTGAGCCTCGGCGAGGGCAAGATGGCATTTCCGGGGGTTGGCGGTCAGTCTAGCCCGCCGGAGTTCCAGGAGCACCCTCCGAAGCCGCTCCAGGTGGTCCTGCCAGGTTTCGAGGAAGGCAGCCGCATACGCTTGGTGGGGATGAAGAAGGATGTCCATCATTCTTTGGAACGTCGCGGGGGCCCCATGCAGGCCGAAGGGGAGGGTCCGGTATTGCCAGTGTCCACTGGGAGTAGAAAATGCCGTCTTCTCCTTAGCAGAGTCTGTCAGGGGAACTTGCCAGTACCCTTTGGTGAGGTCAAGTGTCGAGAAGTACCGGGCCCTCCCCAAACGTGCCAGTAGCTCGTCGACGCGGGGCATCGGGTAGCCATCGAACTCCGAGACCTCGTTGAGCCGGCGGAAGTCATTGCAGAAACGGAGGGTGCCATCTGGCTTCGGTACCATGACGATGGGGCTGGACCAGGCACTGCGCGATGGTTCGATTACCCCTAACTTGAGCATCTCACAAATCTCATCCTCAATGGCCTGTCTCCGAGCCTCGGGGACCAGATAGGGCTGCTGCCTCACGATGAGTCCGGGTGGCATGCGGATGTCGTGCTGAATGACGTTGGTCTGCCCGGGACGTGTGGAGAACACATCAGAGAACTGACGGACCAGATGGTTCAGCTCCGTCTTTTGGGTGGCGGACAGCTGTTCTCCGACGTCCACCACCGGAGGTTCGACAGAGGCCAGAGCGGCGAGCTGGTCCCGGGTCCCCACCCACCTCTTCAACAGGTTGATATGGTACAACTGTTCTTCATGCCGCCTACCCGGCTGGCGCAAACGGTAATTGACAGGACCCACTCGCTCCACGACAGTGAACGGACCTTGCCAGGTCGCGAGGAACTTACACGCTGAGGTGGGGACCAGCACCATGACTCTGTCGCCTGGCTGGAATTCTCATGGCTGAGCCGCCCGGTTATACAGCTGCCGCTGGGTCTGCTGTGCCTTCGTGAGGTGTTCCCGGACTAAAGGCATGACCCTCTCGATCCGCTCATTTTCCTCACGTGTTTGATGGCGGAGCGGAGAGGTGCCGGCTGCTGCTGTTCCCAGGCTTCACGGGCCACATCCAGGAGGCCCCTTGGCTGACGGCCGAAGAGCAGTTCAAAGGGGGTGAAACCGGTAGAAGCTTGGGGGACTTCTCGGACTCCAAACAGGACGTAGGGGAGCATTAGATCCCAGTCTTTCTTGTCTTCGGCTGCCACCCGCCGGAGCATCTGCTTCAGGGTCTGGTTAAAGCGCTCTACAAGGCCGTCCGTCTGCGGATGGTAAACTGTGGTTCGGAGCTGTTTTACCTGCAGCAGCCGGCAGAGGTCAGCCATTAGCCGGGACATGAAGGGGGGTTCCTTGGTCCGTCAGTATCTCCGCTGGGATGCCGACTCGGGTGCAGAGGAGGAAGAGTTCCTTGGCGATGTTCTTTGCCGTTGCCTTTCGAAGGGAAAGTGCCTCTGGATACCGGGTGGCATAGTCGACAATCACCAGGATGTGTTCGTGTCCTCGGGCAGACTTAGGCAACGGCCCCACCAGGTCCATTCCAATTCGCTCGAAAGGTACCCCAATGATGGGAAGCGGAATGAGTGGACTGGGGGGAGGGGCTCGTGGTGCGGTTCGCTGGCAGGTCGGACAGGCTTGACAGAACCGCTTCACGTCTCCATCCAAGCCCGGCCAATGGAAACGGTCCCGGATGCGCTGGATGGTGTTGGCGGTCCCCAGGTGGCCGGCCAACGGATGGCCGTGGGCTAGCTCCATGACCATCTCCACTTTCGTTTTCGGTACCACGAGCAGTTCTTTTACCTCCCCCCTCCGCTGGGCGACACAATACAACAGGCCATTTTTCACAACGAAGTGTGGGAGAGGATGGGGTGCTGGCTGGTGTTCTTGGCCATCCACTGTACGGACCTGAGACTAACAGTGTTTAAGTCGATCGTCTTCCAGCTGAGCCTTCGCAAATGAGCCCCCTCCCTGGACCTGCTGGAAGACATCAAAGAACACATTAGAAGTCTGGGAGGGGGACTCACCATCTCTCCCGCTGTCCGACGCCAGCAGGGCGGCTTGGGTGGCTCTCCTTCGGCTGCGGCGGTTGCAGTGGCGGCTCCCAGCCCGGCTGGCTGGCTGCGTGGAGGCCCGAAGTAGCTCTTTGAACCCCAGCCAGTCCCGTCCAAGGAGCACGGGAAGGGGAAGATCCTTTACAATGCCAACCTCTACCGGCCAGGCGCCGGGGCCAGCAGATATCGTCACTCGGCGAGCCCGGCGAGGCAGGGTGGTCGGGTTCGTCATTCCCACCGCCCGGGTGTGCGGTGGGAGACCTCGGAGCATCCGGTCGACTGTCACCCGTTCCGCAACCTGACTAGCGGTGGGTGTTCCCTCGAGCAACCAGTGACGGGCGAGCCGCGAGAGCTCAGCGGCTTGGGCGCGGGCTGGGCGTCGCGGCTTGAACTCCCACTCGTGGAACAACTGGGCGGCCGAGATGGCGGACAGCCCGAGGCGTCCTAGGATTTCTTTCCCGGAAGGGAAAAATAAGCACGTTGAGCCTCACCGGTCAATATAATAAGCACGTTGAGCCTCACCCAGCAACCGCGCCCACTCGCTACGATCCCAGTTCTCCCGAGCCGCCGTGGTCTCGAACATTTGCAGAAACAATTCAACATCATCTTGAGAGGTTAGTTTCGGCAGAAGCTGGGTTGCTCGGACGCGGGGGTCAGGAAGCGGAACGTGTTGAGCAGCGGAGAGGCGGAGAGTGGCGAATTCTTCTTCATTTGAGGCATTTGAGCAGGTCTTCCATGACGGGGAGGAGCACCGCCCTTTATCCGGGTTCACGTTGACTGGGGGAAGAGAAAAAAAAACAACGTAAAAGTCCTGGGTCGGTTGGTGATTCTTCACACTCTTGCCCGTATTCTCCACCACTGAGGCAGGGTGAAGAATCACACAACACAGAAATTGGTGAAAAGCCCCCGGAGGGTGGTTTTATTGTGCCAAAGTGAACAAACGTTAAAACAGTGAAGTGCTGGTGCGCTGTGTGGCCGGAGCGTCACAGGCTGCTGTCTGGGTGAGAGAGAGAGAGAGAGAAGTGTTAGCGCTTCACTGCATGGAGTGTCGTGCTCAAACTGGAGTCCCGAGGTGCTGTGTTTTATGGTGTGTGTTGATCGCCTGTAGCTGTGACGGTCCGGTCCGTGCTGAGTGCTTGCAGGTGATCCTTGTTTGTTTCCAGGGGAGACTTGTCACAATATATATACATACCGTATAGACACACACTATATTGCTAAAAGTATTGGGACACCCTTCCAAATCATTGAATTCAGGTGTTCCAATCACTTCCATGGCCACAGGTGTATAAAATCAAGCACCTAGGCATGCAGACGCTTCTACAAACATTTGTGAAAGAATGGGTCGCTCTCAGGAGCTCAGTGAATTCAAGCGTGGTACTGTGATAGGTTGCCACCTGTGCAATAAATCACTGAGCGGGTTCAGCGCATGCTGAGGCCTAAAGTGTGCAGAAGTCGCCAACTTTCTGCAGAATCAATAGCTACAGACCTCCAAACTTCATCTGGCCTTCAGATTAGCTCAAGAACAGTGCATAATTCAAAGTGTCGGATGCAGTGGTGTAAAGCACGCAGCCACTGGACTCCAGTCTAGAGCAGTGGAGACGTGTTCTCTGGAGTCACGCGTCTCTGTCTGGCTATCCAATGGCCGAGTCTGGATTTGGCAGTTGCCAGGAGAACGGTACTTGCCTGACTGCATTGTGCCAAGTGTAAAGTTTGGTAGAGGGGGGATTAAGGTGTGGGGGTTGTTTTTCAGGTGTTAGGCTTGGCCCCTTAGTTCCAGTGACAGGAACTCTTAATGCGTCAGCATACTAAGACATTTTGGATAATTTCATGCTCCCAACTTTGTGGGAACAGTTTGGGGGTGACCCCTTCCGGTTCCAACATGACTGCGCATCAGTGCACTAAGCAAGGTCCATAAAGACATGGATGAGCGAGTTTGGTGTGGAGGAAGTGCAGTGCTGAACTCAACCCGATAGAACACCTTTGATATATATACATATATACATACATGTATATATGTGTGTGTGTGTGTATATATATATATATATATATATATATATATATTAAATGTATGTATGTTTGTGTATAGACTCAAATATTTAAGTATTTTGAGAGAATCGAGAGATCGACTTGATTACATCATTCGCAGTGCTTCATGGGAGTGTGTGGAGCTAAAGAGCTATTTTGGCTCGCATTCCTTTTTTCCACTCACTGATTGTTGTAATTTTCTGTACAGCATCATGAGCAATGTTGTTTTTCACTAGGAATACTGTAAATATGATTTTTTTTTAAATAAGCTGAAATAATGCAGGTAGACGGCTTCATCAGAAGCAAATGCTATCGATTAGCTCGCAGTAAGTCTGTTTTTTAAAGGTTTCAAAGTTATTGTTCAAAATCAATTTCCCTATGGAGAAAAATAATTACGTTTTTACTTCCAGAACCAGACTGTTGCTTTCTATTATCATTCAAATGTCTCTTTGTCCTACCTCAATCCCCTTTATCTGCTATTCTACTTTTCAGATTGTTAGTAACATGCCTCTATGATGTAGTCGTGTGGGTCGCAGGTGCTGAATGGTCTTTTAAAGAGCAGGAAGAAGCCTTCAGTGGACTGATGAGTCTCCAGCAGCTGATAGTCCTGTTGAGTGTCCAACATCACTCTGCCTTCATTATCACTCCATGCATCCTAAGAATATTAAATTCAAATCACAAAAAAAATCAGCTTATTTGAAGTTGGTTAGTAATTTTTTTTTTTTTTTGAAATACCGCTCTTCTTCTCACCTATACTAAATGTATTTGATTTGAAATACTGTAAAAACAGTAACATTGTAAAATATTATTACAAATTAAAATAACTATTTTCTATTTTAATATTATTTTTATTCCTGTGACCAAAACTGAATTTTCATCATCTTTACTCCAGTCTTCAGTCACATGATCCTTCAGAAATCATTCTAATATGATGATCTGCTGCTCAAGAAACATTTCTGATTATTATTATCAATGTTGAAAACAGTTGTGCTGCTTCATATTTTTGTGGGAACGGTGCTACATTTTTTTCCTCAGGATTCTTTGATGTATTGAGTTAAAAAGAACAGCATTAATTTGAGACAGAAATCTTTTGTAACATTATAAATGTCATTTTTGTATAATTTAGTGCATCCTTGCAGAATAAATGTTTTATACATTTCTTGAAAAACAAATGTACCCAAAACTTTTGAATGGTGTAGTATGGAAGCTTGTTTCCTCCACAGAATAAAACATTTTAAAAGATAATTGCGACCTTTTTATCTCAAAATTGTGAGTTTACATTTCACAATTCTGACTTTTTTCCCCTCAGGATTGTGAGATATAAATGCGTATTTGCGAGTTATAAAGTCAGAATTGCGAGTTATAAATTCTGAATTTAGATTGCAATTCTGACTTTTTTGCGCAATTGCAAGTTTATATCTCGTAATTCTGACTTTCTAATTCACAGTTCTGACTTCTTTTCTCAGAATTGTGAAAAATAATCTTGCAATTGCGAGTTATAAAGTCCAATTCTGAGGGGGAAAAAACACTGACTTTATTCTCGGAATTGCGACTTTGTCACGCAATTCTGACTTTATTTTAACACGCAATTCTGAGAATAAAAGTCGCAGTTATCTTTTTAAATGTTGTATTCTGTTGTGGAAACAAGCTTCCATAGTATAGTGTATATATAATTAAGATAAAAACTACCCAACATGATCTCCTGAGAAAACAGGAGAAAAAAATGATTTATGTGTTGGTTATTTCACATAAAAAAAATATTTTTAGAAAAAAGTTTGCCACCAATTTGCCAAAATGTAAAACTACAAATAATTGCCATTTATGGAGTGTTAAAACCATAAAATATTTGTATAAATACTTTAGAAATACTTTACTATGGTTTTTATGTTACTTATAATTAATTTTGAGAGTATCCATTTGAACCAATAATCTTTTTCAAAATGTACTGCCAGCCTACAATGTTTTGACTTCTTGTCAGTAACTCTTCTCCTTGACATATGCCGAGGGAGGCAAGACGAGCGGCTGGCCATACAACATTTATTCAAAATGGACAGAACTGTGCAATCCAAAGGCAAAATAATAAAATAAATCATACATAATGAATGAAGAGGGGCCTTGACACGCGCATGACCTTATCCTTTCAACCACTTTATTTGGGGTGCGGCGGACCAAACCCAGATGTGAGCTGTTCAGCTCAATGTTAGAAAGGAGCATTGCACTACGGCTGAACTGGAAATGGACGGGTGTGTGGGTGTCTGCTGTAGCCAGGCAATCATAACAAGATCTATAAAGCAAGACTCTTCAGACTCAAGAGCAACGGAGAGAGGTTGCTTTGACAGAGAGGTTAGAAATTCGTCATTAGTTGTTCATTATTCAAAAACAAAAAAGCCGAGTACGGCCTCTTAAAGGGATATTTAATTCTGCCATTATGTTGTTCCAAACCTGAACGACTTCTGTTTCTTCTGTGGAAATGTACAAATGTACTTTTTGTCTACATTGCAAGTCAATGGGGTTCAAAACGACATTGGACCCCACTGATTTTCATTGTACGGACAAAAGCAGTTGAAAAATTCATCGAAATATCTTTTTTGTGCTCCACAGAAGAAATTGTCATGTAGGTTTGGAATGACATGGTGGGGTGAGTTAATGATGACAATTTAAATTTGTGGGTCAACTATCCATTTACCAAAAACAGAAAAACACTCGTATTGAAAAGATTCTGCATTATGTTGCATCCTTTTTCTACTCATCTCGAATACGTATTTTAAAAAGCACATAATACTTCACTATCCCCGGAGCACATGTGCAACACCATAAAGGAAAAAAAATCAAACCGTGTGGACTATTCTTACCCCAAAATAGGATTTTTGCCCGTCGTCCCACAGAAGGACCAAGTCGGCGTTCGTGGGCTCTCCCCGATCGGACATGCCCAGTAAAATGCCGTGGTGCAGCTCTTTGACTTTTACCTCTAGATAGACCTCCTGGGTGGGATAGCTGATGTTCCAGGACAGCTCTAGCTGACCTGAGGGGTCTAAGGGGATGTGGTAGGCCAGGGTGGGTCTGGAGTGGACCGCAGGAGCCTGGTAGGATGCCACCAAGAGCACCACCACAGTGGCCAAAACGGTGAGGTACATGAGGGTGACGTCTTGCAACCGCAGGTCTTTGTTGAGAATACGCATTGCCTATGTTGTCTCCTTTTTGAAGGCCTTTCTGTTGTTCTTTAGTAAGATGTTTTTGGGTTGTCTTGAAGTTATGCGTCAAAAATCTCTCTTTTCATCTCACTGATGGAGTATTCTCTCCTTATGCTGTCATCTTTTGAGAACTCCTGATTCGATTCTTCTTCTGTTTACTTCCTAGATCCCGTTTCAGATGTGTTTCACAGTTGGTAGGTGTTCACTGGTCCTCGTGTTGGTCCACTTCTGGTGGCTGTTGACTGTGGTCTCTCTCTGGCTTTTAAGAGCACGACCCTGTGACAGCCTCTACTTTATCCTGGCTAATTCAATTAGCTGGGTTAGCGAAAATTCAATTGTTTATTTTGCCCTCTGGTCAAACTTTTTTTTCCCAACATCTGCTTGTTGTGAGTGAGAAGGGCGGATTTGTGCAGTACTGCCTTTTTTTGTTCATATAGATGTGAAAATTATAAATAATTTGCGCCTAAGATGGTTGGTGATGTTATAGCGCAATAGATCATATGCATGTGAAAATTGCATTTAATTGTTTTACATTTGGCTTTTTGCTGTGTTTTATTGGCTAAAATGTCTTCAACCGTCATGTCTTTTATAGTCATGGCTTTCAGAGAACCCAGACATTTCATCTTCTCAAACGTTAATGGCAAAATGGTACATTTTCAAACTAATGGACACACTGGAGAATTAAACCTCTGTCAATTGCTTATTTTTGCAAAAGTTTGCGTTTTCAGGCCTCCAAAACGACGCTGTCGTGTAAATAAATGGCCAATACGCATGAAATCGTTTTGAGTTTTTAGTAGATTTTTTTGTTTCACAATATTTTACAACATATGTGAAAGAGTGTGTTCTGCTGATTCCTTGGAGAAAGACTTGTTCTAACGGCAGTGCTTCTGGAAGATACCACCTGTGTCTTCACTGGTTTTCAAGGAATTAAAAGATATTGAGATGAAACACTTGCAATACCTCCTTAATGCACATGCTCAAATGCCCTGGAGCCAGTGCATGACGGTGCAGCTGCTGCCAATTGTGTCATCTCAATCAAGAAACATGGATACCTCGTTTGAGGAATAAAGGTTATTTAGGTCCCTGTGGCAATGGTGGGAGGCGGTGTGAACGTGGGAGGGACGAGACAGGAACAGATGCCGGTCTGATCCACTAATGAAATGAAGTTGTGGGGCAAGAGGGGCATTTCTGTGCTAGTGTTGTGTTTGCCAAGCAGGGGTTCTGTGACTACTTAAGGTGTTCTGAGGTTTTATTATTTTGTTTCATATATATTTTTGTTATTGTTTTTGTGGCAATGTTGCATTGCTGTGTGGGTTTTCTGGGTGGGTGCTAGGATGTTATGCGGGAATTCTTGGAGGTTGCTTACTAGCTTGAATTGAAAGAGAGAAAGGACGGAGAAAGTGAACAAACAAATGAGGGAGAGAAATTAAGAATATGAAAGTCCTTGAAGGATCAACATTTGTGTCAGGGTCCTGTCACGTTGGTTTGCGTTGTGTGTGTGGAGTGGTGTTCAGATCCTGACACTTCTGTCTTTGATTGTTTTTTTTACATTTAACCCTTAATCACTCCTCAAAAAGGATAACGTTTTTGGTCCTTGGGGTCAGATAGACCCCAAACTTTTACAGAGCAATAGTAGAAAGTTAATAATAGAATAATATTTAATAATAGAAAGTTAGTTCACCCAAAAATTATAATTCTGTCATTAATAATAGCGACTTACCATTGGCTAGCTCCTGCATCAGCATCACATGCTTGCGTCGTGGTGCTCATGTGAACAGCATCGGCCAATGGTAAGCCAGCATTCTGACGTAGAACTAGGAAGCGCTGGACTGTATTTACTAGGGATGCAACAATACAGTTAGTCCATGGTTCAGTACATACCTCGGTTTTTTAACCACGGTTTTCGGTTCGGTTCTGATGGCTTGTCACATCAGTTTTTTGCTATTCTATTCTTAGACAACAGGAACAGAAAGAGGTTAAGGAGAAAAAATACTGTTTTTTATTGTAATACTCTTTCTTTATTTTACTTAAAAATATATGTAAAGATTTACACTGGCAACTCAAAGCTGTACAGCAGCATTTAAGTATGAAATTGAATGAATGAATAAATGTAAAAATAAAACTACATAGACTTCACTATAAAATAAACATTGATTCTTATTAAAGCTACTGCATTAAAGGGTTAGTTCACCCAAAAATGAAAATTCTGTCATTAATTACTTACCCTCATGTCGTTCGACACCCGTAAGACCTCCGTTCATCTTCGGAACACAAATGAAGATATTTTAGTTGAAATCTGATGGCCTCCATTGGCACAATGCACTGTACACTTTCAAGACCCATAAAAGGTACTAAAGACGTCGTTACAAAGTCTCACTACAGTAGTTCTACAATTATTTTATAAAGCGAGAAGAATAGTTTTTGTGTGCAAAAAAACCTAAATAACGACTTATATAGTGATGACCGATTTCAAAACAATGCATCATGAAGCTTCGAAGCGTTATGAATCAGTGAGTCGATTCAGCGGTTTGGATCGCCAAAGTCACGTGATTTCAACAGTTTGGCGGTTTGCCACGCGATCCGAATCATGATTCGACTCACTGATTCATAACACTTCGAGGCTTCATGATGCTGTGTTTTGAAATCGTTATTTAGGTTTTTTTGGGCACAAAAACTATTCTCGTCACTTCATAAAGGTATTGTAGAACCACTGTAGTGATATGGACTTTGTAGTGATATCGCGAATGAAATAATTAACCGGCAAGTCTTTAAACGCATGCAAATAATGAATGTCCGTGATAGCGAATAACTACAGTGTTCCGTGAGTATAACTCTACCACTAACGTGTGATGTGAATGTATGTCGCGTTGCTCAGTATATTGGGATGGAGGCAAATGATAGAATGCGTAGAAAAAGAATTAAAGGTCCCATTCTTCGTGTTTTTTTGAAGCTTTGATTGTGTTTACAGTGTGCAATATAACGTGTTCATGTTTCGCGTGTAAAAAAACACAGTATTTTTCACACAATTTACTTATCTGTATACCGCTGTTTTCACTGTCCTAAAAATGGGCTGATGAGTTCCTTGTTCTATGAAGTCCCTCCTTCAGAAATACGTAACGAGTTCTGATTGTGCCAGCGGTTCCTGTGTTGTGATTCGACAGCAGCTTAGCGCAAGTTGTACGGAAAGGTCACGCCTCTTAACAGGAGATGTATGCGATCAATGATCTCTACAGCGTCCCTGGGAAAGCCAAACAAAGGTTATTTGACTCCGGGATGAAAATAACAGCGTCTCGACGACATGGCGACAAACACACTCAAGCTACAGTTCCTTTTCTCCACGCGACCGTCCTCTTCTCCACGTGGGACAGCAACAAGACCACACCCCCTTTTTCACGTATTCTTGTGGGCGGAGGTTAGTTTGTTCTACTGTTCTACTGACTGACGTAATTAATGAAGGAAGTACCAGGATGTAGTCCAAGCCAGCCGTTTGCTGTAGGCTTTGAAAGGGAACTTCTGTTAAATAAAATATCTTGCTTGGCATTGAACTTTGAGCTTTATAATTTTACAGGTATTATTTATGCTCTAACAGCAACATTACATGCTAACTAAAGTTTGAACAGTGGGATCACGAAGAACGGGACCTTTAATTAAATGCAAAACCGACAAAAAAACGCAATTCACAAGCGCGTATTGAACCGTGAATGCCGTACTGAACAGTTATATTGAGAATTGTGGCATCCCAAGTATTTACTATGTCAACAGGTTAGACACAGACGAGAAGAAATTGTTGAATAAAGTCGTTATTTTTGTTTGTTTTTTGCACACAAAAACTATTCTCATCGCTTCATAAAATTAAAGTTGAACCACTGGAGTCACATGGGCTATTTTAACAATGTTTTTACTAACTTTCTGGGCCTTGAAAGTGGTAATTAAATTGCTGTATAAGGAGGGATCAGAGAGCTCTCGGGTGACATTAGGGTGAGTAATTAATGACAGAATTTTCATTTTTGGGTGAATTAATCCTTTAAAAATAAAAGCCCATTGCCTTGCGTCTGTGTCCTCGCCTCTTCTCTAAAACCAAGCCTGACCGAACACTCTGGGCTGCCTTTTCCAAAAGCACTGTAAGCCTAAGTAGACTGTAGAACCATTGCCACCAATGCAGCCCTGGCCAACGAAATAGGACTCAGGACTCAGCAGAGCTTCAGTGGGCAACTTCCTCTTCCAATCTCCCCCCTATATGTGGCCACAGTAAAACAACAGATGGGCCAGCTTATCCAGCATCTCTCCCTTCATCAGGGGAGGACCAAGATCAAAGACTTTGCCCATGACTTTGTTGCCGTGGTGGGCGACCTGGACTATCAGGACAATGCTAACTTGAAGTAACATCTGCCTTACTAAGCCCTTCACCCCTTGGGAGATGGCAAGCCTGGGGCACTTGCCGTTTTTGGGACTTTGCGTGCCATTTGAAAGTGATTTGAAGAGGCTGCCCTCTCCCTGTATGTTGCCTCTGTTATGTGTCTGGGCCACACACACCTCTCCATTGGCTACCTCGGCTCCAGTCTCTCATGAACCACACCCTTTGTCAGTCACAGCCATGGAGGCCGTTCCTTAGCCACCCGTTCTCATGGTTTTGTTTTGTTTGTTTCTACATGCCATGTGCTTGGGTGTCTATTGTCTTAAAGGGTTACTTCAGCGATTAGCATTAAGCTTAGTATCAGTAGAAACCCGGTAGTATATTCAAATGATGGTACTTTTCCCCCTCATGTCCCCCTGAGACGAGAGAATTATGCATTTTATTTCTGGAAAAAATCCTCAGATGATGCAAATATCGTCATTTTGCGTCATCTGAGGTTTTTTTGGCCAGAGACTAGAGACTACAGTCAGTAGTAGGAGCTGTTCCGCATGTTTTCAACCCACCCACAGGGAGTGGGATCACACTCACAGAATGTAAATGCGCATGGCCACACGTCTCGGGCATTAATAACAGAGCGTTTCAACTTTTTTCAAGTGAGTGTTTCAACTTTTCAATGAATTCCTATGAAAGTTAAGCTTCTTTAGGCATGATATGAAAACGCGCCAGACTGGACACGCGTTGTGAATGACAGCCACGCTTACCTCAGCTCTGCTCAGCTCTTCGCTCTCATGATGGATGAATGAAATCTGTCTCCTGCTGCATTTGCGCCCTGACTTTCGTTCGGCTCACTCACACTTTATTGAAAAGACTTGTTGAGTTTTGAATTGTATTGTCTATTCTCTAACTGAACGAAATGATTGTATTACTATGAAAAACAAAACGATGGTGGGGGCGGTATCATGGTGGGCAAGTGATAACCAGTAGCCGTGGCTTGTAGGGCAGCGAAGCAAGTGCATTCTGGGAGTTGTTGTCTTTAATCCACATGAGACAAAAATACATTTTCTGTCTTTTCTCAGTCTAGAAGGCACCAACTTCTAAAATAATTTCACATTTCTACTACATAAATGACCCAGTTTAAATACACATTCATCTTCCCAGCACTGAAGTACCCCTTTAACCTCACACTTCTTGTTACCTGATATTTGGTTTCCTCCTAATTTCCTCTCCTATTTTTTTCTTCTTGTGTTTGTTTTTATTTTTGATTAAATATACGCCCATCAACTTCATGGGTCATCAACTGCATCATTGAGTCCTTGCCTCTTCCCTTTATCCAAATCGTATGGGTTGTCCCTGAAATAAAAAGAAAATAAAGAGGATAAAATACCAAAATGTCCTTAATCATATTTAATAACATTTATTTTAAAATTTAGACCAAAAAAGTATTTAATTTTATATAAAATTCAGTGAAATGTGAATTTTGGTTTCTAAATGTCTCTTGAATTTTGATGGTTTCATGGTCTCAGCACTCAATGTATTGCAAATTATCCCATATTTATCCATGTATCAAGTGAACCTGTATCTAATGTGTCTTCTTCTTTTTTTAAATTATAACCTGGTCATATTGGTTTGTATCTAATGTGACTGGCACCTATCGAGCAACAGATGAATTTGCTCCAAAATGCAGAGAGTTTGATGGCATTGTCTCCCCTTTTTTAAAAGTTAAAGATCCAAGCTATGATGATATGGTTAGTTGCATTTTACTATTCACATTCAGCATTGCTTTTTTCTCCCCTGCTATTAAGATCAGAACAGACCTGCAGCCCATTTTTAGGTCGTGACCCATCAGTTTTAGTGTATATTTTCCATGTCACAAACATATGCATGTAACAAAGAGGGGGGATGAACGCATGCAGACACACCATTGAGGAGTCAGAGGGCCTGAGGCTCAAACTGACATTATCCAGCTTGTATCAGCCAGTCAGTATTACCTCAAACACACTAAACACACACAGAGAGCTGTTTGCTCGCATCTCAGGAGGAGAGACATATCAGACACAGGGTGTAAGGAGGGGTGAAAGGTAGGGAACAGCTCTGGTCCTGTCACTTTCTTTCAGGTCATGTACAGCTTTGCACTATAATAGAGCTTAATATGTGGCAGTTTAATACTTAATGCAATCAAAAAAGTACTTTTAATTTGTAACATTTTATTTTCTTAGAAGAGGCGAGTAAGAAAATGTCCTGGTGTTCAAGGTGACTTTTTTTTAATGCTTTTGAAAGTCTTATGCTCATCAAGGCTGCATTTATTTGATCAGAAATACAGTAAAAACAGTAATATTGTGAAATATTATTACAATTTTAAATAACTTGAATATATTTTAAAATGTATCAATTTATTCATGTGATGTAAAGCTGAATTTTCAGCATCATTACTCCAGTCTTCAGCGTCACATGATCTTTCAGAAATCATTCTAATAGGCTGATTTGATGCTCAAGAAACAGAAACATTTAGCATTATTATTAATGTTGTTGAGCTGCTTAATATTTTTGTGAAAATTAGGATTCTTTGATGAATAGAAAGTAAAAAAAAAACAGTATCTATTTGAAATCACTTTTGATCAATTGAATGTGTCCTTGCAGAATAAAAGTATTCATTTCTTTATAAAAACTTTTGAACGGTAGTGGAATTTACATTTACATTTAAAAGCCAGTGGCCTTGTTATTTGCTCTAGAATGCTGGACCATTTATCTGAAACACAATGTGTTTTTTTTTTTTTTAATGTGGGCCAAAGGTCTCGGTTACGTATGTAACCCTCGTTCCCTGAGGAGGGAATGGAGACGTAACTTTAGTGACTAACGAATGGGGGTTTCGCTTAGAAGCCAATTACCTTAGAGAATTTAACAGCGCCCACTGGCAGTGCCAATGCCATGGGCATGCGGAATTTGCATGCGTAACTCCGCCCCACATCGTGGGTATATAAGGAAGTACGCTGGCAACATTGCATTATGTTACTGCTGCGGAGCCAAGACTGAACTCCGCGTTCCAGCAGCACAGCGGAGGTGGCAAAGGGACGTTATGTCTCCGTTCCCTCCTCAGGGAACGAGGGTTACATACGTAACCGAGACGTTCCCTTTCGTTAGTGACTAACGAATGGGGGTCCCAATATAACAACGGCACTCGGCTGTCTTCCAGTGCCCTGCGTAAGTGTGAGTACCCTGTCGTAAGACTAGTACGGACGAAGGACTCCCACTTATCACAGGATTAACAAGGTACACTGGGAAGCATATTCCAGTGGAGATATGCCAAAATGCCTACCCGTGGGGAGGACTTAGAGAATACACATATGACCCGCTAAGTACTGCATATGGAAGAACTCTAGGGTACCAGCCAGAGGGTGGACTTTTAACCCTAGGGGTGGCAGGGACTTGCCAAGGGAAAGACACCTGCTCACTGAGGAGGCTTACGGTGGAAATACTTGTGTGGGGGTGTATTATCAAACAGATCTACCTGTGCGTCGCCGAACCATTCCCAAATCAGCTGGACCATCTGGGGATGGAGTCTCCATTCTCCAGGAAATGGCTGAAACCGTGAGAGCTCTTCGGCTGCGCGGTTCAGTTCTTCCAGGATGTGGACAGCACGAAGGGACCTCAGGTGCTTCTGACTCCATAAGACGAGATGGCGGGCGAGTTGAGACATACGGCGGGAGCGTAGACCGCCCTGGTGGTTGATGTACGCTACTGTGGCCGTGTTGTCTGTCCAGACTAGTACATGTTGACCCTTCAGCAACACTCGGAAGTGGTGCAGGGCAAACCGTACTGCCAGAAACTCGAGGCAATTGACATGCAGAAGGCGCTGGGGTCCTGTCCATTGCACAACCAGCCCGTGGAGGAGGCATCTGTTGATACAACAACATGCCTGGAAACTCATTCTAAGGACACTCCGGTCCATAGAAAACTGAGGTTCGACCACGGGGTGAGCGTCTGTAAGCAGGCCCGAGTCACTTGTACCCGGAGTGTGCCAGACCGCCATGCCCATCTCGGGACTCGATCGCGTAGCCAATGCTGAAGCGGTCTCATATGTAGCAATCCGAGCGGCGTCACCGCGGCTGCAGATGCCATATGCCCCAGGAGCCTCTGAAATAATTTCAGTGGAACCGCACTCTCGCTCTCGATTTGACGGAGGCAAGTCAGCAGAGACTGCGCGCGCTCGCTCGTAAGCTGCGCGCACATGGCGACCGAGTCGATATCCATACCGAGAAAAGTGATCCTCTGCACGGGGCAAAGTTTGCTCTTCTCCCAGTTGACCCGAAGGCCCAGACGGGCTAAGTGATGGAGCACTAGATCTCTGTGTTCGCAAACCTGTGCTCGAGAGTGACTCATTATGAGCCAGACGTCGAGGTAGTTCAGGATGCGAACCCCGTGCTGCCGGAGGGGCGCAAGGGCTGCTTCGACAATCTTCGTAAAGACGTGAGGGGACAGAGATAGCCCGAATGGGAGGACTGCGTACTGATATGCCCGCCCCTCGAAAGCAAACCGTAGGAACGGTCTGTGACGAGGTAGGATGGAGACAATCGTCCAGACAAACGCATTCGAAAAGGTGTTTCGCTGCCAACATCTTGAACGGAAGCCTGTGAAGGTATCGGTTCAAGATGCGAAGGTCCAGGATTGGCCGTAACCCACCGGTTTTCTTGGGTACAATGAAGTAGGGGCTGTAGAACCCGGACTTCATCTCGGCTGGAGGGACAGGCTCGATTGCACCCTTCGCCAGTAGGGTGGCAACCTCCGCATGCATGACAGGGGCATTGGCCCCGACCATAGTGTAGCGGACTCCCCAGCAGGGAGGAACCTGCGCAAACTGAATCGCGTAGCCGCGCCTGATGGTCTTCGCGACCCAGCGGGACAGTCCCGGAAGCTGAAGCCAGGCTCCCAGGAACTGCACCAGCGGGGTCATTCGGACCACAGACGTACCCAGGGTGGGGCAGCGAGGCAGCGTTACCGGCCCGGACATAGGAGGCTGTTGGGCGTCCCAGTGTGGGGGCACGGTTAACGGCTGCATCCTGACAGAGGAGACCAGGGACGGACGCACATTCCCCTTGGGTCTGCTCTGCCAGGCGACAGAGAGGGATGCGAGTGGCGGGACCCGGGGGTGACCAACATAGGGTGCTGCTGACCCGGGGGCCAGCAGCTGAACAAAGGATTCTCCCCCGGCCCTCCACTGGGGGAAGGAGTGGTCCTGCTACCATCTCCCTGAAAGAATTTCCCATCCCTGAGCCGTCCGTCTCAGGAGCGCCGCTTGGCCTGGCGTTTAGCGGGGCACGGGGCGGGCTGAGCGGACTGGGACGCCTTCCTACGGCGACCTCCATGACCCGGCCCGGGTGAAGGCTGCTGCTGGGGCCGGGCGGGAGGGGCGGGAGTCTTAGGAGGGCGTCCTCGGCGGGGAGCAGGCTTAGGGCGACTGTGCCGGCGGCTGGGTGGAGGCAGCAGCTGGCCTCCGGGGCAGTATATGTTTGAACGGTAGCGGGAAGACAACGGGGACTTCCAGGACCGCGCCCCCAAAAACCAATCATCGAGCCGCGAGTGCTCGGGACAGGGCGGAGACTTCCACTCTATCCCAAGACTCGCGGCTGCCCGAGACAGCATGGCTGTCAGCTCTGGGTCTGACTCGGGCAATGCTGGCGCGCCCGAAGGCGGCAGCACAGCCGAGTCATCATCCTCAGAGGACTCTAGCCCACCTTGTGATGCAGTGACCGACATTGCATCATCCTCCGGAGTGCCAAACGAGATACACGGGGGGGCCGGAGCAGGCCCCGCGATCTCCGTCTGGACACTCGCGGGTTGAGGAGCGCAAGAGGGGGGTGTGGCCCGAGGCATGAGCGTCAGGGCTTTGTTCCACACCGTCACCCTCAGGTCACCTTGACCACCAGCCAAAGTACCACCTCTCGTCAAACGGTAGATTGGGGTGTGGTAGAGGGGACTCTCACTTCTTTACGAAGATCCTCGAGTCTCGACCGCAGCACCGTGATGGTCATGTTCCCGCAGTGCTGAACGCCCAAGCATACCAAGCAGTGATTGTGCCCATCGGAAGATGAAAGCAACCGGCCACACCCAGAAGTACACGGGCGAGACATCCTGAAAAGGATGTGCCACGTGTAAGCTCTTTTGTGAGAAGAAGCTTTGCAGAGAACGCCGAAGCGCCCAGGGACCACACATCAGCTGTCTAGCAGACCACTGCGCAGATCAGCAGGCAGGCAGTATGCGATCGCTGGAACACACCGTAGACACCAACGCCTCTGGAAAGCTGCTCGTCTCGAAGGCTGACAAAGACTCAGTTAGCAGGCTTGAAAGAGTGAAGAGATACACTTGGCTCCAAAGCAGAAACATAATGTGATGTTGCCAGCGTACTTCCTTATATACCCACGATGTGGGGCGGAGTTACGCATGCAAATTCCGCATGCCCATGGCATTAGCACTGCCATTGGGCGCTGTTAAATTCTCAAAGGTAATTGGCTTCTAAGCGAAACCCCCATTCGTTAGTCACTAACGTTACGTCGTAGTGACTGAACGAAAGGGAACTGTACTTGCATGCCTAAAAAATAGCTGTTACCAGACAATAATAACGGATGCATCGCTCTAAAAACTTCAGCTCCACCTGTACAAAGTTGGATTAATTGTGTAATCAATAATTGAGGTCTCACATTTAAAACCAACCCGATCTCGGGAGAAAACATAACTATTATACAGTGATTTCTTATGAATTCGTAAGATACTTAAAAAGTACGCATGTAAGTAGGGCATAGGCAGCTCTTATGAATTCATACACATTTTTTACGCCAAAATGTTAAAAAAAATTACTAATTCCCATGGGATTTGTAGGTTAAACAGTAGAGCAGATCAATCCTGCTGTCCTGACGACCAAACTGAAGGTGAATCTCAAAAGGAAGATGTTAGGATGAAAAAAGTTGGCAAAGCTTTGAACCTTTCTAGGAGCACTCTAAAGTCCATAACCCAACCCAGCCATCAAAAGGCGGTAGTGATAGTGGCAACATCATGCTCCGGAGCTTATTAATAGACAACATGGATGGAGAATTTGATGCCAGATTCAGGCATGTTATGGGGAAGAGCCAGTTTCAGTCCTTCACAGATCTGTAGCCGTAGCACAATGATTCATTTTTGGTTAGTATTCTTCACTGTATAAACAAAAAGCATTGCCGCCATTAATCGACAGAGCCCATTCTGTGCCTTGAGCTGGAAAGCCAGGCACATTACAGCTGAGCCCTTGCTCTATGTATCCTACCAGTCATTACCATGTTGGCCAAAATCAATGAGCAGGCCTTACAGATGGGCTACTGCTTATCTTGGCCTTCATCCAGCTCCACTGGGTGGCTCTTTTGTTCATTTTTCAGAACAACCTTACAGACAGATTTCAGCAGATAAGCAGTTGAAGGAAATCAGCGGCTGACATGATATGATCATCTACGGTAGATCTTATGACAACATTTCATGTGAGAGAAAGGAAGACTGCGAGGGTGGGTGTAATACTCGACGCTCATTGCTGCAACGAAGAATTATATGCACTGTTGACTGTAAACAGCCGCTGGTTCAATCAAATTGCAAATCGGGAAACAGCAATCAATGAGAAATGGAAATATGACTTGCACATGGCTTTATCGAGCTGCCTTGGATCTCTGGTGTGTTCAGAAAATTGAAGATGTTAAACTGCCTTTGTAAATGTAGCTACCAATACAGTAAATGCTTTAATTAAATATGGTTTTAAATGCGTAGGTTTAAAATGTAAATTGAGATATTTATGACTACTATATGAGCTTTAAAAGTAAAGTGTGTAATTTGTGGATGTTAGATTTTGGGAGCTTAACACATTGCTCCATTTGTTTGAGCATTCCGACTCAACCAATGGCGTGTTCGGGGGGCGGAACTATCTGTTTGGTCGACCAATAATAGAGGGGGTGGGGGAGACTTAAAAAAAAATTTGGTGAGGCTAGTGGTGCAGAAATTCACCTTTAATATTATAACATCATTTGTAATAACTTAAATTTAAAATTTAAAAATAAAAAAAAAAACGAAATAAAAGTGTGGAGCCAATTAAAGCAATCAGTCATGTGAGGCCTTGGCTTTACTGATGTAGACCTATTCACTACTGTTTACCGGTTAAGGATTTTATAAAGTAACAGCAAATTAGTAGCTAAATTTAGTAATAATAATTGAAATAAACATTTCTTACACAAAGTTCATGGCTCTAACTGTGCTGTTTACGGATGCAAAACGCATTAAAGCCACAGTGTCATTTTTCGCCGCTAGCGATCGCTTATTCAAAACTATTCAAAGCTTTTTTTATGCCACAGTCGCCACTTCTGCTTCTTCCGCTCATGTTATCATATTAGATACAGTAAAGTGTGTTGAAAACTATGTTATAACATTAGTCTGTGTGTTCGCTCTGCGGCTACTATGAGACACTTGTTGCACACTGCAGTAAGCTAGGCCGATATTAGGCATGATAAAACATTAGCCTGACGTCGTCATACTCAATTCTAGTCAGAATTTGAGTCTGATACTGCTCCGTTGGGCTGTGATTATGGGGCGTGTTTAAACCGAACCAGGAAAGACCTCAATTGGATAGACCTACAACCAATCAGAGCAACGGAGCGACGCATAACGTTAGTTGTCAAATGTCAACAGAACTCAACTGCACTGTGTTGCCAAGTCCGCGGTTTGAAGCGACCCTAATTATGTGATATACAGACTCAGGAATGCGAAATTTAGCAGGCAGTCCAGCCAAAATAACACATTTTACCCCCCAAATGCCATTTTTCCCGGAGAACCCCCCCACCCGGAAAGCTATTGGGCTTGTTTTTAGCTAGTTTTGAGTAGCAATTGGGCAAGTTTTGCTGTAAAAACTTGGCAACCCTGTCTGCACGCAAAAGCAGGAATAAGTCACGTTAGAAGAAGAAGATGAGTGTAAACGATCTTTGCCGGTGTTGTAAGAAAAGAATTTAAGGATACACAGAGTACTTACCAACACGATCATCATTTCTGAGAGAAATAGTAAAGGTGAATGCATATACGAACAAGTTCTCTGTTTAGGATTAGAACAAATTCAACCCAAGCGCCTTTGATGACGTGGATGATTACGTTACTGTTTATCATCTGTCCATCATCGTCTAAAGCCCGCCCTAACAATTTCATTGGTCCGAACAGTTTCTGTTCGGCATAATTACTTCTCTATGGATCAAGACCGAACTGCCCTTGCAAAATGTTTTGTGGGCGGGGCTAAGTTCGTCTGGCATCCAGGCTAATAAAACATGGTATTAGCAGTAAATCAAGAAAACGAGATTTAAACAATAAGACTAACTGTTTGAGCTATACAGTGATTCGTTTTCTGTCGATTAATATATCCAAACAGTTGCTCACCTGTCTAATAAAACAGAATATATTAAAGCTTCTTTGGTGTTTCTATGGTTTTTACTAAATAAAATCGGAAATCGCGGGTAACGCTGGTATGACGTAATTTATAGGTGACGCACGGACACGATCCGTGTCCTGGTTAAAATTGCTTATTTCTCTGGATTTAAACATTCTTGGAGACATTTGGGATAATGAAAGTACAAAAGTCAACAATATAACGTTGTTCTAGTGGTTTTTGGATATTTGAATCCAAAAATCTTACATATTGTGCCTTTTAACATCCTTTGATTAATGATGATAGGTACTATCAGCATTTATCAATGGTTTAAAATGGGGCGTTCGTTTAATAAAGCATAACGCTTTACATTACAGTGTCAATTTAGCAATCTTTTTAACATTATTATTAACATAATGTTTAATAATAAAGTGCATAATATATTTGCTATATTAGCCAACAATTCTAGTGATGATGAAATAAACTGTAGCTACTGTTAGGCTACTTTGCCCTAGAAAGTTTAGCATAGATTTTTACGACTTAATTAATCAGTAAGGCGTTATCTTAACGCCTTCCAGTGGCTCTGATGAATTTATAATGCTTCTCTGGATTCGTTGAATTCACATCACAGTTCCTGATAGCCGCATATCGTCAGTCAGTGGCCGGAACTGTAAAACCGTCTCAGCCCACTCCGCGCGCGGGCAGATTTACAGTGCACTTCAGCTGCACGAGACAAACAGCAGCAATTATCTCGCGGGAAAGATCGCGCGACACCAAAACATACGGCAAATCAGCGTCGCGAGCTTAGAGAACAAACAAGCCGAGGAGATTTCATAGTCCATTGCAATTTGTCGCGCGAAGAGAAGGAGGAATAGAGAAGACACTAACATCTCCATACATGAAGCTTGAGGTGCATTGTGATATGGAGCTGCGAAGGTTTTCATGTTGCGGTTGAGGACGTTTAAAGGAACAGTGTTTTACACGGCACTTCATCTCACGGACCACTCTTCGATACAGAACTAGTTCATTTCTTCGAACGAAGGCGGATCTGAAAACTATTGAAAAGGACTTTGGGTTACCTCAACAAGTTTTTCCTGTTCTAAATTGCTATACTGTGCTCTCGGGGATTCTCCCTTTCCTTACATTTAAGGAGCTGTCAATGAAAAGTCGCTCAGGATGTTGACAACTCCACACAAACGGATATGAAATAAGGAACTCTTAAATCGCGTGAGATTGTTAATACGCCGCATTTATTGTTTTACGCTCGCTTCGTGTTCAAGCCGTTTTAGGACGCCAAAAGTCGAGGGGGAAAACGACGAAAGTCAGCTACGCGGATTCTGAACCAGTTCGGTTAAAACTCGTTCATAAAGCTCGTGCCCGTCTCGTTGGAGCAACGTCACTTCTGCAGATGTGCTCTGGTTCAATTCTAACCATCGTGTAGGTAAGATTTCCACCTTATGGGCTTTATAACACTACAGGGATTTAGTTTGGTTCATTTGTCCACAATCTTGCTTTTGTTGTGAAGAAATGCAATGTGGTTTCTCTATTAGTTTGTGTGAACGGTAATTGTTCCTAATTCGCGTTTCATGTCAGTAATGCTGAAGGCATATTCTCCAGTTTACATTTTCATTATTGCCACTTTTAATTAAATTAAATTAGGCCTGTTTTTCTTGATGTATAGCTGCAAATGGCATTGCAAGAAGTCTCTGTCCATGGTGCTGAAGTTATGGAAAGTTGAACTGCTTTGCACAAATCTATTTATTTTACATACACTGAGAATATCTTACGAATTTAAAACAATACTTCTATACAATTATAGTCCTATGAAACCCTGAGGAGATGTTAAATGCCAGGTAAAACTAATTGTTTAATCTCCACAAAAGCAAATTTTTCTACTGTTGCATCCATTTTGATCATGTGACCAGTAAGCCTGTCTTTACACATCTCAACCTGTGCTCATTTTGTTATAACTCAGACATCAAGAGCCCTTGAACCTTGATGTCACTTGCAGTCTAGCACATATGGCAATCTACACTCCTTCTCTTTAGTAGATTTGATTTCCCATGACCCATGACCCTTTTGAAAGGTTCAAGGATATTTTTCTCCTATGTCAGTTGCAAGCTGGGACAGGGGGATGGGCATTTCCAGCATAATAATATTAAAGAGTTCTCTCCACCCCCAACCATGACCGTTCCTTCTGATTCTTTACCCTCCCCCGTCACATCTCTGTCTTTCTGTTACACATATTAATTGCAGAATGCATTCCAATGAATAATGGAGACATAGCATTTCTATTCCACAGTGTCATCTTCAAAGGAGGGGGAATAACGAGGAACAAGCCAGTGTCACATATGTAGAGATTATTTTAAATGCCAACACCACTTCTTTAAAATCATCTTAAAAACAGCTTTTCTGTACTCAGTGGATAAATAGTTATTTCAACCTGTAAAAATACCTTTCAGTGATGTAACCAATTGTGGTAAAGTTCATTAAAGGGATATTTCACCCAAAAATGAGAATTCTGTCATTTACTCACCCTCAAGTTGGGACAACTTAAGGGTGAGTAAATGATGACAAAATTTTCATTTTTGGGTGAACTGTCAAAGGAATATTGTTGTCCTCATATTGTTCTAAACCTGTATGATTTTCTGGTAACACTTTAATCTTAAGGTGATATAGTTATACGTTACTGCATGTACTTACTATAATAAATTAGGCATAATTATAAGTAGCTAAACCTAACCCTAACTGTAATAGTAAATGCATGTAGTTAATTAATATTACTCAGTATTTACTTGAGAAATTATAATGTAACTACGTCACCTTAAAATAAAGTTACAGATTTTCTTTCTTCTGAAGAACACCCCATTTGGACCCCATTGACTTTTATTGTATGGACAAAAAACAGAAACATTCCTCAAAATATCTTCCTGCTCCACAGAAGAAAGTAAGTCATACAGTTTAGGAATGGCATGAATTTGGGACTTTTTAAATTTTGGGTGAAATATCTCTTTTAGATGCTAATTTTTTAGGTTACCTAACAGGACATTTTATAATATGATGATAATGTGCTTGGACTAAAATGATTTGTATTCTTATTCTGCTTGCAGCAAGGTTTAGGAATAATTATATACTACTTTTTATTGCATCACCTCAAATAGAATTTAAATATTTTGTAGCACAGTTTTAAAACGGACTAGATTTTATTTTGACCATGTGGCCTATATGCAGAGACGTTGAATGATTTGGAGCATCATTCTTGTACAAGTCTTTTCTCCCAGATCCTCCAGGCTGCCTTTCACACCACATCTCCTCGCTACTCTTTCATTTATGTCCTTTACTGTCCACCCGTCCTGCTCTCCTCCCCCATCCCCTCCCCCACGCACCCCCACATCGTCAGAGACGGTTGCTATGTCTCCTGCCACAAGGCCATGTCACTTCCTGCAACCGCAGACACCAGCATGGGCTTACAACGCTCCTGCCGCCTCAAGGGAAAACAAGCCGGAAGAATATAAACATGTTAGACGTTACAAAGACTGTTTTTAACAGAAGATGGAAGCTGAGGCTGTCGCATCCCCCAAACTGCTCAAGCTGTATTGGGATGCAATGAAGGTCCCAAAGCAATACCAAAATTGATTATTTCTCACAGCTTTTGGTGTAGAAGAGGTTTCTCAGCAGGAAACTCACCTTCTCCACAGAGGGAACATGTGAAACATCAACTTTCGAACCACATAACGGTGGAATGAATCTGGATACAGAGTGGCCGCTTGCCAAGCAGACAGGCAGAGATATAAAAAGATTAGGGCAGGAAGAAAAGTGGAAAAGAGGCTGTAGCTGTACTCAGCCACCCTACAGGAATAACACCAAACACACACTGTTATCTCAAAAAAGAGTGTTTTATGTAACACCTGTAAACACTTTTATCCTCTTCGTGGTGATGGAAGAAGGCTGGAGGTTGTGTACATAGCAACTACCAAAAAAAATTGACATATTCACTCCGTCCGTCTAATGTACACACAGTCCATCACCCCTGAGGCCGGAGAGGCTCGAACCGCCTGTTGTTCCAGTTAAATCAAGGACAAGTCCTTTAGAAATACATAGCGCTGTCAATTTAATTGAAATTAATTATACTAAATAGTAGGGATATTTCATAAAGTTTGCATGTGTGAGAATTTACTTGAATTCATGTATTGAGAGTCTTTTATAGTCAAACATCTGGACTGTCACGTAATATCGTTATACATATTTCGATGGGAATACAGGAAGAGCTCCTATATTGAGAAGAAGACTCAGGAACCCTGAGGTGTATATGACATTATTGGAGCGTCAGTGAGTGGATAGTCTGTTCCACATTTAGCTCTTACAAAATAGAATTTGATGGTTCAAAATGAACTGGATATTGACATTTTCTTCAGGGAGTGCTGCTTACCCATGAAAAAACCTTCCAGAAGTATGCTGAAGTGTTCTGGGTGGTTGCCAGGCCGTTGCTACATGGCTGCTAATGTGTTTAGGGCTGCGTTTCTCAAAAGCATTGCAAGAACCACCAATGGTCGCCACGATCAACTTAGCTCATGGTGCTTTTAAGAAACGCAGACTCAGATGGTTTTTCTAAGTTGTTAAGCCTAAGTGCCAATAAGCAATCACAGCTACTCCATGTCTAAAATAATATTGTGGTCCTTTGATATAGTTCCTGCTTCAGTTTAAAAGAAACAGCATGGTGGCTTAAAGGTTTAGTTTACCCAAAAATGAAATTTCTGTCATTAATTACTCACCCTCATGTCGTTCCAAACCCGTGAGACCTTCGTTCATCTTTGGAACACAAATTAAGATATTTTGGATGAAATCCGAGAGCTCTATGATCCCTCCATAGACAGCAATTTAATTAACACTTTCATGGCCCAGAAAGTTAGTAAAAGCATAGTTAAAATAGTCCATGTGACTCCAGTGGTTCAACCTTAATTTTATGAAGCGACAAGAATACTTTTTGTGCGTAGTAAAGTAGTGGTTTTTTTTCTAAATAAAAAAATGGCAACCAAAAAAAGCCTTTTCAAACCTGATAAAATGCTTTTTGTCTGATGCTGTTTGACACACTTCTAAAGCAAGCAACCACAATTTTTGTTGTCAGGCACCATTTAGGGTTGGTTAAATCGGAAATAGATGATACCACAATAATATACGGGCATATAACACTAAATAAATTAGCTTAAAATATTTGACTATGTAGAATATAAATTTTATTTGAGTAACCTGACTTTGTAATTTGAAAATGAGACTATAGTTTATTCTGTTTAACATCCTTTTAAGTCTTGACATTTTGAAAGACAAATGATGTGTTGATTTAGAGAGAGAGAGAGAGAGAGAGAGTAGAGTAGTGCCGACATGATAGACGTGACATTCTGACATTCATTGTTCCATGAGTAAATCTAATGCAAACCTATTTTATGCCATTTAGGAAATGCTTTTCAACATCTAAATAATGTGACTTCAAGCTTGATTTGATGATATAGACTGTAATTATGCATGAAGACCACAGGTGGATATAGAAATAGATAACCCCAATGCAGAACACCTGCAATTTACAGCAGATGCCATTTTAACCATTAATTTGTTTGAGCTGAAATCACTGTATTGTGTGGGTGAGATTTGCTCAAGCTGCATACCTGTTTGTGTTTCCATGGTGACAAGATGACACTTTGAGTGCCCTTGAAGGATTTCATCTCTTTAGCTGGTATAGGGCATAATGACCTGGGCAGACAAGCTAGTGGACTTATTATTTGCGGCAAAATGTTGCTATATACTATGCTGCACTCTTATGACAAAAATTATGATTTTTCGTGGTATTGTAATTGCAATTGTTGATTAATAGAATTTAAATTAAAGTTCTGTATATCATATTCTTCGTAGATTATACATCTAAACCAATCCATAGAGGGTGCTGTATAAAACTGATGGACTAATATAATTTTGCTCAAAAATAACCACCAAACGGGTTTAACTGTTGAGTCCATGTACTATGTCTGTCATCGCAATTTCATCAGTGACTCTCACAGAACTATAATTTAGCACAAATTTAAACACAAATGGTACTTTTCCACTGCATGGTAACGCTAATTAACAGAACTGCATGTGTCTTGCGTAAGAACATTAAAGGTTTGGTTGACTATTTGGACTGAAATAGTCCCAGTATAAATACTTATTATAAGTGCACCATAATGATTCAGGGTAAGACAAAAACACAGTTTGGAAAATGGATTCATGTTGTACACTCACCTAAAGGATTATTAGGAACACCGTGTTAATACTGTGTTTGACCCCCTTTCGCCTTCAGAACTGCCTTAATTCTACGTGGCATTGATTCAACAAGGAGCTGAAAGCATTCTTTAGAAATGTTGGCCCATATTGATAGGATAGCATCTTGCAGTTGATGGAGATTTGTGGGATGCACATCCAGGGCACGAAGCTCCCGTTCCACCACATCCCAAAGATGCTCTATTGGGTTGAGATCTGGTGACTGTGGGGGCCATTTTAGTACAGTGAACTCATTGTCATGTTCAAGAAACCAATTTGAAATGATTCGAGCTTTGTGACATGGTGCATTATCCTGCTGGAAGTAGCCATCAGAGGATGGGTACATGGTGGTCATAAAGGGATGGACATGGTCAGAAACAATGCTCAGTTAGGCCGTGGCATTTAAACGATGCCCAATTGGCACTAAGGGGCCTAAAGTGTGCCAAGAAAACATCCCCCACACCATCACACCACCACCACCAGCCTGCACAGTGGTAACAAGGCATGATGGATCCATGTTCTCATTCTGTTTACGCCAAATTCTGACTCTACCATCTGAATGTCTCAACAGAAATTGAGACTCATCAGACCAGGCAACATTTTTCCAGTCTTCAACTGTCCAATTTCGGTGAGCTTGTGCAAATTTTAGCCTCTTTTTCCTATTTGTAGTGGAGATGAGTGGTACCCGGTGGAGTCTTCTGCTGTTGTAGCCCATCCGCCTCAAGGTTGTGCGTGTTGTGGCTTCACAAATGCTTTGCTGCATACCTCGGTTGTAACGAGTGGTTATTTCAGTCAAAGTTGCTCTTCTATCAGCTTGAATCAGTCGGCCCATTCTCCTCTGACCTCTAGTATCAACAAGGCATTTTCGCCCACAGGACTGCCACATACTGGATGTTTTTCCCTTTTCACACCATTCTTTGTAAACCCTAGAAATGGTTGTGCGTGAAAATCCCAGTAACTGAGCAGATTGTGAAATACTCAGACCGGCCCGCCTGGCACCATCAACCATGCTACGCTCAAAATTGCTTAAATCACCTTTCTTTCCCATTCTGACATTCAGTTTGGAGTTCAGGAGATTGTCTTGACCAGGACCACAACCCTAAATGCATTGAAGCAACTGTCATGTGATTGGTTGATTAGATAATTGCATTCATGAGAAATTGAACAGGTGTTCCTAATAATCCTTAAGGTGAGTGTACATTCTCATTATATATTTTTTTGTATATCTTGAACACAAAAAAAGTTACGGACAGCAGCTTTAAGCGAACCGTACTGAGCCGTATCATGCAGTGGAAAAGCACCAAAAAGTGAGTCGTACCGAACTGTACCATGCAGTGGAAACACGACAAAGTGAGCCGTACCGAACTGTATCATGCAGTGAAAACTCTACATGGCGCAGACTGATAGGTCCTTAAAGTGCCCCTATTATGCTATTTTAAAGTTTCCTAATTTTGTTTTGAGGTCTCCAACAACAGACTTACATGCATCAAAGGTCAAAAATACTTTCATTTTCTCATAATATACATTACACATCACCACATTGTTCAATGATTCTCAAACAACTCGTTGGATGAATCAGTCTCTCTAAATCCCTCCTTTCCATGAGCATACTCTGCTCTGATTGGCCAGATGGCCCAGTCTGCTACGATTGGTCAGTGTTGGGAGCTAACACCCATTTCCATAACTGAACTTCAGGAGGCTTTCTTAGTCCTCAGTGATTGTACACACTGTAAAGACAGTAACGATTATGTTGATTTTACCATATAAATCCAAGCGCGAATCTGATGATGAAAGAAGGAAGAATTTATTCAACCCGAACCTCCATCACAAGGACGACTTGAGCGGGACATTTCTCAGTGATACATTACTCATCTTGAGGTACATTATGAGATGTTGCAACTGTAATTCATCACTATCAGCATTAACAGGAGTATGTCCATCAACAAACCCATATGTGTACGGTATTAACTGTAACAATAACGGTGCATATGTTAGCCAAGCACTATCTTGAATGACTGATGTAAAATTCAAGTCCTTTATCCTCCTTTATCTTTATCTTCAAAATAGTAAGAACGACAAACATTCTGCATTAATAGACACAGTTTTAGGTAATAGTGGCCCACAGCTGATTTGCAGAAGTATTTCAGTAAGACGTGAGTTAGCCAGTTAGACCTACACAATATAAAACACAAAACAACATAACACCCGGTAGAAAATATATACATCAATAATTAATCATACCTACAGGTTGTGATTCCGAGGAGCAAGCTGGTCGAAATAAACTGGGTACTGTCCCATCTTTAAACTTCGAGATTTGAGAAGCAGTCGTCGGTAAAATGACGTGTTTGTGGACGGGACAAGTTGTTCACAAGGGGACAACGTACAACATAGACGGGCATTATGCAAATGTCTTTTCTAGTGATGTAAAACCATCACGCTGTGAGATTAGAAACAAAAAACGACTCATATAGGCGGTTCAGAGTTGATTCTTTCTTTTGGACACAGTTGGAGACAATACCTTTATTTATCATGCACTTTCAACTTTACAAATTTGCAAAATGTTTGCATTCACAAACAGATATTCCACACTGCATGAAAGGGAAAATATAATAGGGGCACTTTAACTTAATCTACTTGCAATCACATCATTCTCTACAGGGCACTGCTGATTGGTTCCTGCTGTATCAGTAGCCAATGAGCTCCAAATACTGGTCAGCATTTGCTGTAGCAGTTGCAGCACGTTTTCAGAAACCCTCCACCCTCCCCAGCTCCACCTGTACAGATCTGCCACCGGTAATTCATGTATGCTATTGTACAGTAGCAGCATATCTTACTTGCTTACAGCAGTGTGTGTATTCGCAGTAGCAAGTCCTGTACTTGCTCTGCTGCAGAAGCAATAAAGACCAAACATATCAACATTGGCATATCCATTATTATACAAAACGCTCTGAGAGTTATGACGGAAAGAGAGGATTTGTCACTCAGGAAACTTTGCAGTGTGAATGTGGTTGTTGGTCCCTTAACAGCATAAATTAAAATTAATAAACAGTGCTCTGTTTTTTAATCACTGAAGCTGTCAATCATTTAATGTCAGCACGAGCTCACTGAGTTCTGCACTCTCACGAAAACTCCCAGTGAAATAAATCAAGCTGACTAGATTGCATAATAAATGTATTATTTACTGTGGCGAGCAGCGAGGCCGAGGGACCGTGAGGGCGGGACGAGGCGGCGCTCATCAGTGGGGATGAGCGCCAGCTGCGAGTCGCAGCGATCTCGGCCCTCGCGGAGGAGTGAGCGAAGACAGTGAGGGACGAGAGAGGACCAGGCCTGGATTTTGTGTTATGTTTTATTTTAGTTTTGTTATCAGCTGCAGTCGTCCGTGAGGGGCTGCAGCCTTTATTTTCACTTTGTGTTTATTTGTGTTTGTGTGTAGGCGGCAGTCGACCGCGAGGGGCTGCCGCCGCCATTTTATTTTGTGTTTCTTTCTTATTAAATATGTTGAATGTCCGCCGGTTCCCGCCTCCTTCTTCCCGTATGAACGAGATCTACTACAGTGGTGCCGAAACCCGGGAGGAAGGAGGGACACGCTGTCGAAGAGCCCTCGCAGCTGAGGGGGATTGCGGTGCCGCGGAGTTCGGGCAGCGCGGAGGAGAGAAGTCCGCGAGCGGCTGCCCAAAGCGGTGGTGCTGGAGCGGATGAAGGTCGGTGGGACGGAGAGCTCGCTGCCGTGCCCCTGGGTCGAGGTGGGGTGGCTGCCGTCCGCGAGGGGGCGAAGGAGTCCCCAGCGCTTGCCCGGAGCCGAAGCCTGCTGCCGTCCGCCATATTGGGGAGGAGCCGGAGCGTGCTGCCGTCCGCCAGGTTGGGGAGGAGCAGGGAGCGCGGGATGGGGACTCGCTTCCGGCCGCCCTCAGAAGGAGGAGCCACCGCCGACCGCCAGGGGGCGGAGGAGTCTCGAGCCGTCCACCGAGCGTCCAGTACCACCGCATGGCACCGCGAAGAAGAGCCTCTCGGCTGGCTGAGGACCGAGCGGCAGTGTGTCTGGGAACCGGACCAGAATTTTTTTTTCTTTTTTTTTCTCCTCTCTCCACTCTCTCCACTCTCTCGTCTCTGTCGCTCCTCATGCTCCCCGCTCCGTTCTCTCACCTCGCTGTTCTTACCCCCAGGTCCCGCGGCCGCCGTGATCGGCCCCCCCGGGGAGGGGGGGGGGAGTAGAGCGCAGACTCGGGAGTGCCCCCCGGCCTGCGAAGGGCGTTGGGGGTATGTGGCGAGCAGCGAGGCCGAGGGACCGTGAGGGCGGGACGAGGCGGCGCTCATCAGTGGGGATGAGCGCCAGCTGCGAGTCGCAGCGATCTCGGCCCTCGCGGAGGAGTGAGGGAGTATAAAGGAGGAGCGACGACAGTGAGGGACGAGAGGACCAGGCCTGGATTTTGTGTTATGTTTTATTTTAGTTTTGTTATCAGCTGCAGTCGTCCGTGAAGGGCTGCAGCCTTTATTTTCACTTTGTGTTTATTTGTGTTTGTGTGTAGGCGGCAGTCGACCGCGAGGGGCTGCCGCCGCCATTTTATTTTGTGTTTCTTTCTTATTAAATATGTTGAATGTCCGCCGGTTCCCGCCTCCTTCTTCCCGTATGAACGAGATCTACTACATTTACATTGTGTCAACACTTGGTTAAAATGAGCCGACTCCTGACCTGCTTCCGACCTCAGTGAGTTCCAGTCAATCACGCGTCATGTTCACGTTGACCACACAATGACACATTGTTTTTGTGTCAATTATGTCAAAAACAGAAAAAAAACAACATAAAATGCTGCCGTTTGCTCTCTTTGAAAACAGCTGACGAAAAGAAAAAATGAAGGTATCATTATATAAACCTAATGTCTAATGTTGACATACATACGTTAGCTCTATGCTAAGCTTGTTGGAAGCAGGACTTGCCGCCATCTTGGAAGTGGGTCTATATGAAACATTAAATAAGTACACACTGGCATTTGAGCATGCCCGCTTCGGATTGTTTATCTGCGGTATGCATTTCTGCATATTCTATGCAATTCAAATCCAAGCTGTGCGCAGCAATCCGTTTACTTCCTGTATGCATGTGTTTGTGATATCAGAGATATTCTGCACATTTGGAAAAAGCTGTGTTTGTGTACTTTGGTAAGGGAATACAGCTCCCTGCTGTCATATATTTGGATCAATGAAGGTTTAACATCAGTCCTGTATAGACTCATGAGACGCATGAGGAAGTACGCATGTGTTCATAGGCCCTTCATTAGTGTGGGAATGAATTATCTAATGCCATACCTGCACGCTCCATCCCTCAACACACACACTATGGATCACTCAAATAGGCCTGTGCAGTAGCCGTGGGGTTGCCAAGGGTAACACTTTATTTGTCACGAACCACAAATAGAAAGATTATGCAGTGTGCATATGGCACTGCCATGTTTCATATTATTCATCTTGAAGTGCTTTTACTGAGTTTGATGTGTGACTTAGAAATGAGAATAGCCTTTTTAATCATCATAGTTGGCGTATGAAGAAATAGTCATGGAGTTATTTTGGAATTAATGTAGTATGAATAAAATGATCTGCCATATTTATTTCTAAACCAAATGTCCCCCAAAGGGAAGTGATATTGATATGCCTGGTAACCTTTATAGTGTGTTTGTTTACTGTCAGCATTCTGTTTTGTTTTTTTTGCTTGTTTGTTGATATGAGTTGTTGATGAATGATAGTTTGAAGACTTGCGGCTCTATTAGCGCCATAACAAAGGACATGTTATTATCCAGTCATAGGCTGTTTAATTTTTTTGCCCATATAAAATTGTTCTTCAGGCTCTATATATTTTTGCTCTATATATAAGTGCGTTGAGCTTGTCTGAACATGTATTTAAACACATATAAGGTTTCTTCATCCTTTTATCTCTTTGAAATGAAAGAAATGTAGTTTTGACAGCAGGGTGTGCAAAACAGAGTTTTATTGCACTTACGGCACATTTTAAAGCAGCTTTTGCCTTCTAGTTATTGACACGCAGGTCAGGGGTAAAATAGTTTGTCTTCCCATTAAGTTTGACATGACCTATAAAACATCAAATTAATCTTTCAATTGAATCTGTTGTTGAGGTTTTCTATTGTATGCAGTTCAATGAACATTTTAGATAAGGTTTCATTCAGTTTAATTAATTATTAAATCCCTGTGTTGCGGAAATTACGAAACACACTCTCTATGGTTGTTTTTCCATGCAAAACGTCTCTCTGTGGTCCTTGTTATCGTCAAATGTTAGTAGGTGTTTAAATGATGAAGGATATTGAGGTAGGACATTTTTAATGACAGTATTGAATGAATTACCTAAGGTTCTTTAATGGTGTACTTGACATTTTTGCTAATATACATATTGCTAACATAACATGCTAAACACACACATACTATAATGCTAACATACTCATAACATGCTAACATTCATGACATTAACATAAAAATTAAACATGCTAACATAAATACTGTTAACATACACATACTGTAAAAACATGCTAACATACATATTGTTAACATACACATATTGTAACATGTTAACATACACATACTCTAACATGCTAACATCCATACTACTAACATACTCATACTGTAACGTTAACATACACATACTGTAACATGCTAGCTTTCATACTAGTAACATACACATACTGACAACATGCTAACATGCTTCCAGCTAACATACACATACAGGGAGTGCAGAATTATTAGGCAAATGAGTATTTTGACCACATCATCCTCGTTATGTATGTTGTCTTACTCCAAGCTGTATAGGCTGGAAAGCCTACTACCAATTAAGCATATTAGGTGATGTGCATCTCTGTAATGAGAAGGGGTGTGAAGCGTGATCATCGAACAATCAAGTGTTTCATTCAAAATAGTCAACAGGGTCGCAAGAAGCGTGTGGAAAAACCAAGGCGCAAAATAACTGCCCGTGAACTGAGAAAAGTCAAGCGTGCAGCTGCCAAGATGCCACTTGCCACCAGTTTGGCCATATTTCAGAGCAATGTTGATGGTGAACAGATCAAAACACTGACAGAATCCATGGATGGCAGGCTTTTGAGTTTCCTTGCAAAGAAAGGTGGCTATATTGGTCACTGATTTGTTTTTGTTTGGTTTTTGAATGTCAGAAATGTATATTTGTGAATGTTGAGATGGTATATTGGTTTCACTGGTAAAAATAAATAATTGAAATGGGTATAAATTTGTTTTTTGTTAAGTTGCCTAATAATTATGCACAGTAATAGTCACCTGCACACACAGATATCCCCCTAAAATAGCTAAAACTAAAAACCACTTCCAAAAATATTCAGCTTTGATATTAATGAGTTTTTTGTGTTCATTGACAACATGGTTGTTGTTTAATTATTAATGTTGTAAAATTAATCCTCAAAAATACAACTTGCCTAATAATTCTGCACTCCCTGTACTGTAACATGTTAACAACATACACATTCGTAACATGCTAGCATCCATACTAACATACACATACTGTAACAACATGTTAACATGTATCCTGGCCTGCTAACATACACTGTAACCTGTTAACATACATACTACTAACATACACATTCTGTAACAACATGCAGCCATCTAAACATACACATACTGTAACATGTTAATATCCATACTACTACACATATTGTAACAACATGCTAACATGCATCCTGCTAACATACACTTTAACATGTTAACATCCATACTACTAACATACAAATAACGTAACATGTTAACATGCATCCTGCTAACATGCACATACTGTAACATGTTAGCATCCATATAACATACACATACTGTAACAACATGCTAACATGCATCCTGCTAACATACACATACTGTAACAACATGCTAACATCCATACTACTAACATACACTTTAACATGTTAACATCCATACTAATGACATACAAATAACGTAACATAATAACATGCATCCTAACATACACATACTGTAACATGTTAAAATCCATACTAGTAACATACACATACTGTAACATGTTAACATCCATACTACTAACATACACATACTGTAACATGTTAACATCCATACTACTAACATACACATACTATAACATGTTAACACATAAACATTCCATAACATGCTAGCATGCATACTACTAACATACACATACTGTAACATGTTAGCACATACACATTCCATAACATGCTAGCATCCATTCTACTAACATACACATACTGTAACAACATGCTAACATGCATCCTGCTAAAATAAACATACTGTAACATGTTAAACTCCATACTACTACACATACTGTGAAAACATGCTAGCATCCATACTACTAACATACACATACTGTAAACATTCCATAACATGATAGCATCCTAGCTAGCTACTCAATGCATATAAAGTTGGTTTTAATAAGATTTTCCCAATTAATAGGCAAGAATAAGCACGGTGTCCTCCATTCCGACAACAAAGCACTTGAATGCAACAAGCTCGTAATCATGACTTCTGAAGTGGGAATTATGAAATTTCCCATAGCACGTGGCAGTATAAGGCTTGCCAGTTTGGACATTCAATCGATTTAAGACAATGCGTATCATTACATTGAGCTACTGCACTGACGCATTATGAGACACGAACACACTCCTGCTCGGAGCCACCCGCTTCACTCACCATGCTGTTATTTATTCACGTTTCTGCCTGCGTCCTCATGGTGGTGTGTACGATTGCAGTCATCCAAATGCCCGGTGCCAGAGGGGGGTTGGTGGGGGTCTTGGCCCCACCATGGACTCTGGACCGAGGGAGACGGACTTGATAATAGCGTGTAATTTTCTCACTCAAACCACTGCCGCCTGCTGTTTCTGATTGCTCTTAGACAGAAAAGCTGCCCATAACTGCTGGTCTAGGATCTGTTTTCTTAGTAATAATAGCATATTATTAGCGAGAAAGAGTTGGCAGAAGATCCAGTGCGTATCTGTATTTGTGCTCGTCAAATGATTCAATTTCCAACGGGTTTTCGCTTCGGTGAGTAATGTAGCCAATCACAAACATGTGTGTTGATTTCTTGAACGCAATGGCCAATCACAGGTGTTTAAGTTAGAATCCCCTCACCACTTAAGTTTTTGTCCAGTGCTGAAATCTGCATGCGCGCAAATCCTCCCTAACAAAGTGTAGACATAATGTAAATAAGAGATTCATTGTGTCGTCAGCTTCAAACTGATAACCGTTTGTTTTACTCACGTTTTCCCCTATTAACTCCAGTCATGAGGGGGCGTGTTCCGGCGGGAAAGTAACGTCGATGCATACCTTCTATACATATATCTGAAGCAAGAATCTGCCTGTATTACTTAAGTTTTGTGGTTGTATTAATTAATGTGGCCTACAAAATACTTTATTTTGGATGCTGGTGTCCACATCAGACCTCTAAACTAGCCTAACCAGCGTGACTTCCTTGGTCAATTTAGTCATACTTGTTGAATAACTTCACCAACTACATTTTCACTGTTTCCCAGCATGACTGAGCAAGATCAGCACCAAACAGCCACTAACTAGCAGAAACCAGCCTGAGCCAGCATGAAAATGTATGCAGGTGGTGTTGTCAACTGTGTGGCACATCCATATTCAAACCTCTTTGTGCATGCAGTCCAGATGTATTGTTCTGGAAGGGTACTTGATGTCGCGTCAAGTCAAAATGGATCGGTTCACAATCTTATCACGTGTAGAAATGAACGACCTTTGTTGCAGGTTTATGTTTCCACATTCATGTCCCCTGTCAGATTGTGTTATTATGCTGTCACATGAATGGACTTGCCTCTGTGCCCTGCCATGCATCAGTGGAAAATGCCTTCTCATTATTCCCCATGGCACACCACAGAGAAAATGTGAAAACTTCTCTGTCAAGAATTGTTAAGTCCCTTTCACATGATTCACACAAGGGCTTCAATGCAACTTTGACCTCCACTTAAAAGTAATGCAGATAGTGTCACAGAAAAGTGATTTCATGAAGTTGCTTGCAAAAAGTAAGATGGTGAACATGTCCCAAATGGCACACTCTATTTGCACTTGAGGTCTTGTGGACTTACAGTTGCAGCCACGTATACATGTCCATTAAGTCCACGAGACCGTAGGATGCCCCATTTGTCATTTTAGGCTTCAGAGGGGTGCCTTTTCGCAGCTGATATGCAGCAATTCTTCCTGACAGTCAAAGTGACATTACATCACAAAGTGTGGACTCGAAGGAAGATTGAGAGGGCTTAGGGTTCCATTTGGGACAGGGCCAGTGAAACTGTATGTTTCAGTTTTGGGTCTGTTTGACACACATTTTAGTTCAGTTTCCTGTGCTTCAGTTAGTTTCTATGGTTTCTCATTGATTTGATTATAATTATTTTCACTGTTATTCAACATCGTCTGTCCCAGAGGGTATACTGATGGAAAATGAGAAGATGGAATGGAGCCCTGTCACTTCGACTACAGCGGATGTGGATGCGCTGAACTCAGCACCCATAATATTATTTGAGGAATTTGAAGATAGCACCCTGCCTGTTTCGTTGCCCTGCCCTGCCCTGAGCCTGTTTGTTTACCCAACATTAAGTTATTAATGTCTTTGATGTTCCCACATTACGTTCCACTCCCACTTCCTCTGCCTGTTCCGCATTGGCCAAGAAGCTTCTTTAGAAATCGTCCTGTCCTGTGTCGGCCAAGGAGGCCATTTTTAGATGGCCAGTATCAGCTTGTCCATTATGAGCTTGTTAAAACCTTGCCTGCACTGCCCAGTCCTTCAGCCCTGTCCTCATTGCCTCTCACCAGCCCTTCATCTCCTCCTGTGCTGTCTGTTCGGGGCATTGTGTATCCGGGCTGATTGTTCTTCAGTTCGACTGTTGGACCTATATGCTCCACCTAAAACATCCGAGCCCATCACTCCACCTCAGTCCGTCAACCTGTCGGCTCCACTGTAGCTCCTTGCCCCTTCAGCTCCACCGGGCTTCCTTGTCCCTCCGGCTACACATTGAGTCATCACTCTGCCGTCGCTATGGACATGGGCTTTCGTCTATAACATGTCCCTCCACCCCTTTGGCTCCACCATGGCTCCTCCATCCCTTGACTTCACCGTGGGCTTATGTCCTGTGTTTCTGGCTGGGGTTTCCACCCTGGCTCCTCCTATCACTAACTCATCCCTGTCTTCTGCTGTCATCTCCTTCCTGGCCCTTCATGTTGTGTGCTCAGCCCTGGCTCCTGTGGTCATCCCCTGCTGTACATCCCCCACTTAAGCCCTTTCCCGCCCTCCTCTGTTGGACTCTTTGTTTATTGTTGTTGATGGGTGTATGTTACAGGTAATCTGTGTTTGTTTCTGTTTTGGGTGGGTTTGACATGTGTTTTCTGTGTTTCTCATTTATTTGATTATCATGTGCACCTGTTATTCATTTCATTGATTGGTTTGTTTGTGTATTTAAGCTCTGTGTTTCTTTCAGTTATTTTCTGTTCAGTTACCGTTGTTCTGTTCATGTTTTGTGTTGTGTTTTGTTTGTTAGTGTTCAAGTTCAATAAATCTACATATAATATAATTATTTTGGCTGTAAATTATACCCTTAAAATGTGTTAGAAAATAATCATGTCTATTTGAATGTGTATTTTTCAATAATCTACTGAATTAAAAAATGGGACTTCATTTAATTGGATTTTGATTATTTTTTATTTTTTGGAACTTAAAACCAAAAGATATGATTATTCATAACAAGGAAATGATTAGTCTGGCATAAGTACAAAACCAGCTTCATGTTATGTAACACTAGAGTTAAAATGAAAGACTGTAATACAAGAAACACTGATACATTATAAATATGACTGGATATGTTTAAAGTCATTGTAAAATGGCAGATATATTCATATTTGCACAGTAATGCATGAAAGTAAAAATTTTTGGCAGAAACCAAATGATTTGGACCCAGTGGGTTGAACCCCCAAAATGCTTCAAATGTATTTTTTTCCACTAATAATCTGTGGAACCCTGTTTTCACCTCCAAGTAATATAAAAATAAAAGGTAATCCCTTGTGAAAAAGAAGTACACTTTAGCATACTTTTAAAAACATATTATGGAATATACTTAAATGTAAATTGAATATAATGTTTTCAGACACTTTATTTTCTTTTTATTCTTGTAATATATATAATGTAAAAAATATATTTTTCACATGAACATCCTTCAATTGGTGTGACTTTTCTACAACATATATTATGGATGCTAAAGATTGATGACAATAATTTATTCGATAAAACGTATGGATGGTCGATTAAGCATTAGAGTGTGTAGCTTTGAGGAGCGTGCAGCTTATGCGGTAAGGAAAAATGAAGCAAGCCATAGTTACATATTCTAAATGTATTAATGTCTTCAAGCCATGCACTGGATTAGGTAGTAAAGCCGTAAAACATTAGGTAGCTGTAAAACAGTGTCTGTCTGTCTGATTGATTGGTCTGATTGATTGGTCTCTACATATCGTCCCTACCCACCACACCCAAGATCCAGTTTCCATTGGTTAAACTTTCAAATGACGTTGGAAAACACTGCGTCATGATCGTGACACGATGTGCAAATGCATATATCCGATTCATATCAGATTTATTTCCACATATGAATGAGGCCTGAAACTGATCTGAGAATATTGGAATCCAATGTACAGGTGCTGGTCATATAATTAGAATATCATCAAAAAGTTTTTTTATTTCACTAATTCCATTCAAAAAGTGAAACTTGTATATTATATTCATTCATTACACACAGACTGATATATTTCAAATGTTTATTTATTTTCATTTTGGTGTAGAGAGCATTTTCTTGTGGTGCCCCCCTGAGCACACCCAAGATGCATATCGCATCTTCCTCTTCACAATACCCCGTAGATTTTCTATGGAGTTAAGGTCAGGCGAGTTTGCTGGCCAATTAAGAACAGGGATACCATGGTCCTTAAACCAGGTACTGGATGCTTTGGCACTGTGTGCAGGTGCCAAGTCCTGTTGGAAAATGAAATCTGCATCTCCATAAAGTTGGTCAGCAGCAGGAAGCATGAAGGGCTCTAAAACTTCCTGGTATACGGCTACGTTGACCTTGGACCTCAGAAAACACAGTGGACCAACACCAGAAGATGATATGGCACCCCAAACCATCACTGACTGTGGAAACTTTACACTGGACCTCAAGCAACGTGGATTGTGTGCCTCTCCTCTCTTCCTCCAGACTCTGGGACCCTGATTTCCAAAGGAAATGCAAAATTTACTTTCATCAGAGAACATAACTTTGGACCACTTAGCAGCAGTCCAGTCCTTTTTGTCTTTAGGCCAGGCGAGACACTTCTGACGCTGTCTGTTGTTCAAGAGTGGCACAAGGAATTCGACAGCTGAAACCCATGTCTTGCATACGTCTGTGCGTAGTGGTTCTTGAAGCACTGACTCCAGCTCCAGTCTCCATTTTTGAATGGGTTTTGTTTCACAATCCTCTCCAGGGTGCGGTTATCCCTATTGCTTGTACACTTTTTCTCTACCACATCTTTTCCTTCCCTTGCCTCTCTATTAATGTGCTTGGACACCGAGCTCTGTGAACAGCCAGCCTCTTTTGCAATGACTTTTGTGTCTTGCCCTCCTTGTGCAAGGTGTCAATGGTCGTCTTTTGAACAACTGTCAAGTCAGCAGTCTTCCCCATGATTGTGTAGCCTACAGAACTAGACTGAGAGACCATTAAAGGCCTTTGCAGGTGTTTTGAGTTAATTAGCTGATTAGTGTGGCACCAGGTGTCTTATTGAACCTCTATATACATCTTATTATTTAGACGTATAGTAATAGTTACTCAGTGTGTTAATAAATGCTTTATTAATATGTATTTCCACTGTAATTCATGATTAATTCTGGTAGTTATAAAACATTTAGTAGTTGTCAGTTAACTCTTACACACTGAGTAACTATTACAATATGTCTAAATAATAAGATGAATAAATGTATATTTAAATAGTTTATTAATCCTTTACTTACACTTTCTAAATGATCTGATGAACCACTGACAACTCCTAAATAACTGGTTTGTAAATAATGAACACTTAATTTAGAAATGATAAATTGATCATTTATAAAGTATGAAAATACAATTATTAAACACATTATAGATGTGCTTATAAATCAAGAATAAAGCATTTATAGCTGTATTTATAAACTGCTTAGTAATGGCTATTAATACTTTATAAATGATGAGTTAACTCTTTACTAATGCTTAACTAATGCTTCATAGCGTGTAGTTATTATAAAGTGTTACCGCTTTAGGACCCACTTTAATATTAGAAATGCTTTCCAGCACTGAAGAAGGCCTGAAAACAGATGCTGAAGTGGCATTTTTTCTGCTCCATATGTAACGGAGGCCAGCTAGTAAGAGCTGTGCGGGTAAACCTCACTCCCTTGGACTCAAGAGACACACTAGCAACTGACGGTAGGCTACGGTCTTAAGCGTCCTTGTTAGTGTTTTAAGTGTCTTTGTTTGTCTGGAGCCAGTGTGCTGCTGTAGACTAACAACCAACTCCAGCTTGTATATACTCTTGTGTACTGTATGTTTATTTTTTGTTCTTCCTTGTCGTTCTTTCATCGTCTTGGCTTTATTTTTCACAAAGCATTATTTTTGCTTTACTTCTGCTGTGATAATGAGACATCCACCCTTGCATTGTGTGTTTGTGCATTTTGGGGGCGAAGCAATGAAGGGAGGGGTGTTTGTTTCAAGTATCAACAGCATTTCTCAAAAATCACTTATGGCACCTTTAAATATCAGCCAAAATATATTTAAAACCACATGCAAATATGAAATATATTTTAAAGCAGATGTTTTGTTACACACTGAATTATGTTATTATGTGAATTAAGTGTTTGACTGCAATATGCTTTGCAGAGTCTTCAGTGAGATTGATGCATCTCATCATATCAGAGTGGATGTGTTTATATTGATTATGATTAAACGTGTGTTACGTGCACACTGCTTTTTCTCAGGGAGATCAGAGTTTTTGATATGTTAAAGTTGCAGATTCTTATTTTTGGCCTCTTTCTCTATCTTTTATTAAAAGTGGTGTTTTAAATTCAAATTGCTTTAACTTTGACAGTTACAAGGATGATTTTGTGTGGTCGGCTGTGTGTAACTGTCTTCTGAGAGTGTGTTTGCACACATGCTGTAATTAAAGCTACATGTTATGAATGTGTTGTGATGTGGCAACATATTCCTCATACCATGATCTAATTTAGCTATCCCAATGGGAGGTTTGTGAGGCAGACTGCACAACACTAATGGATGTTTGCCTTCATTGAATTACAGTGACGTGTGCACATGAGCTTTGTGCGTAAATGCTGTTTTACATAGGCTACCTGTTTCACTCTGTGCTCATGTGGGGTCGGGTGGGGGGGGGGTTTAATTGACCCTTTTTAATCACTAGTAGTACTGATCTTTATAAGTCAAAGGTCATAAACAATATAGTCAATAGAGGGTCAATGACAAATAAGAGTGTCTCCAATAAAGCATCTGGTTGATTTTGAAAAACATTAACACAATACATTTAGACACAAGTGTAAAATCTTACTAATAATTTTTAAAGTTGTATAAATTATTTTATTACAGTTCAAAAGTTTGCGGTCAGATATTATTTTCCTGTATATGAAAGACGTCTCTTATGATCACCAAGGCTAATATCATAAACATTTTACAAACAAACTTTGCCTTGTCATGAAAAAATGGTAACACTTTATTTTACAGCGTCCTTGTTACATGTAGTTACTATAGTAACTACATGCAACTAACCTTAACTACACCCTAATCCTAACCTTATAGTAAGTACATGTAGTTTATTATTACTCACTTAGATGTATAATTAAACTATAACACGGACACCTTAAAATAAAATGTAACCGAAAAAATAATTTAAAATACTCTTTGACACAGTCATGAAAGTCTGTAGGGGTCCTACATTATTTTCTGTTTGGTGTTTTTTCTGCATGTTGGTCGCACCACATATTAATATTAAGCAGTTGAGCAAATAATAATACAAACTACTTTAAAGGGTTAGTTCACCTAAAAATGAAAATAATATCATTTTATTACTCACCCGTAAATCTTCGGAACACAAATTAAGATATTTTTGTTATCCGATGGCTCAGTGAGGCCTGTGAGTACAGTGGTTCAATGTTAATATTATAAAGCGACGAGAATATTTTGGTGCGCCAAAAAAACTAAATATCGACTTCTATAGTGATGGCCGATTTCAAAACACTACTTCATGAAGCTTCGTAACGTTAGTAATCAGTGTGTTGAATCATGATTCGGATCGCTTGCCAATCTGCTGAAATCATGTGACTTTGGCGCTCCAAACCGCTGATTCAATACACTCTGAAGCTCGTTATAGTAATAAATTACATTATTTAAATTTTTGGGGTGAACTAACCCGTTAAAATGTTAAAAGATTAGCTTTTTATGATAATTATTTTTTCTTTATTTTGTCAGGGTAGTTGTATCACCCTGACATTTTTTACTTCATGCCCCCCAAAAATTACAATTTTAGCGGCATCTAGTGGTGAGGTTGTGAATTGCAATCACCTAACACTCACCCCTCCCTTTCGAAACACACAGAGAAGCTATGGGGGCCGACACAGGACGAACATTTTGTCGTCTGAGACAGCAGAGAGTAGCTAGTGCTTTGTAGTTTGTCCTTTTAGGGTTACTGTAGAAATATGGCTGCATAAAATGGTGATTTCACTGTAAGGGGACTCGCAGTGTATGTAGATAGAAATGGCTCATTCTAAGGTAATAAAAATATAACACTTCATTATGTAAGGTCTTTATACACCACTGAAAACATAGTTATGTATATTATATTGCATTTCTGTCAATAGATCCTCATAAATACACACTGCACCTTTAAGAACGCCAGAAAAAAGGTATATTCAAGTCATTGTTCAGTTTGTTTGAATTGCATTGTTAATGAATTGATTTTTGAATCCGGACACAAAAAAAGAAGAGTGTCCTGTCATTGACCCAGGGGTTATCAGAAAAAAAGAAGAGTGTCCTGTCATTGACCCAGGGGTTATCAGAAAAAAAGAAGTGTCCTGTCATTGACCCAGGGGTTAGCAGACTGATTTCTAGCTTCTCCTGTAGCCTAATATCAAAAATCAGCTCTGATGCATTATTGATGTTTTCTTCAGCTGCCTTTTTCACAATCAAATGAAAACCAACAGTCCTGTTTCATTTCCAACCCAGATCGATTGATTGCATTCGGCCAGTAGACTAATCAGATTACAAAGGTCTAATTTGATTTTCGAGAGCAGGTACGAACTACTTGAGGACAGCTCAGCTGATTGGCTGAGACAGATGCCTCTCAAAATTAAAACACAAAAAGACTAGAAGCCGAAAGAAAGTCAAATATTCTTATCAAGTTAGTCGAAGAGGAAATGAGACCTGTATGTTTCCTCATCTCAACAGGACCCTATTATTAAAGAAGAGGACAGGAATGCTTTGTTTCCTCCCCTCAGTATTCAGGATGTAATGTTTTCCGTTCTGTTCTTTTCTTAATAGTTTTGGAGATAAATTCAACTAGGAGATTAATGGAGGTCCATTTCTAAAGAGCTTCCAGTGGAGGGAAGATAGATGAAGCTCATTACAGTTTATTGCCATTACACAAGATTACTTTGCTTTTTCACTTCACACCTGAATTACAAACTATTACAGCTAGTCTTATTTAAACATAACCAACGTTGCAGGAGTTTTCTTATAAATACATTTTACTAAATTAATTTTGTTTGCAAGTTTTATTTTTACATGTAAATTTTAATTAAGTTAAGTCCACATGTAAAGTCAAATTAACAGTGAAAAGGCACATAATAAAAACTTTAACCACAGAAACTCTTTTAAAATGTACAATATAACTAAATATTAAAGAGACCATATGATTATATTTTAAAAGTCAATAATTTGTTCATTGGTGTAATGGAATAAAGTAAAGGGAGTTCACCCAAATGAAATCATGTAATCAATTACTCACCCTCATGTCATTCTAGACTTTCATTCATCTTTGAAACACAAATGTGTTTCCGTTTGAAGCTCAAACGTGCTGTGTAATACAAGAATGAACCTCATTGGTTCTTGTGGAAGCTCAAACGTGCTGCGCAACATGAGAATGAAACTCATTGGTTCTCCTATGTCAAGATTGAGCTTCAGTTTACCACAACTGATGTGTGCGTTGATGAATGTTTATATGTGAATAAAAGCCTTAAACCTATTTATAATAAAGCGATTGAGTCACTGCAGAAAATTTGGACTAAACCTCTCAATTCATATGGATTAGTTTTATGATCTCTTAACTTTTTGAAGTAAGTCGCGTAGACTGTCAATGGAGGGACAGATATGTCTTTGCGTTTATTCATTAGCTTATTGAGTGATGACATTTTTTTTTTCATCAACCTTTTAACATGCTTTAATCTTCAAAAACACATGTATAGTATTTTTCACCTACTGTACATTATGGCAACACCTCTATACCCAGTCTCTCTGAAACACGCTGATTTCTACAAAGCCCTTCCTTTCCCTTATCATAATCTCAAGCTTCAGCTTGCAAGGCTTCTAAAGCAATTGTAACACAAACAGTTAATAATATCAACAATAATGATAATGAAATAAGGAAATTAATTTGTGTTAAATGTTCAGCATATTTTTTGTTCCTTTTAATTAAGTTTTTTTTTAAAAACATCCAGTGTGGATCGATAGTAACTTTCATCTGCAAACTGACCAACTGGCCTTTCGTTATAGTCAGTAAGCCAATCCTTTCTACTCATTTCCACACCTCTTTAGACATGTGAAGCCATACATGTTATTTTGCATTCTTCAGTAAGACAAAATGTTCAGTTCTCAAAGGACAGTGACATTTGACCAAGGCTTTTGGGGTCAGTTGACCTTGTCCATTGAGCAGTCTATCTCCTCCAGCTGCTGTCCCTTGTCTTTCATGTCTAAAGGAGTGTTGGGTTGACCTGCAGTCAAGTCAGAGCTAATTTCACTCAAGGACTGGCCAACACTGACGCTTATTATTCTGGCAAAATAACCGCCCACTTAGAAAGGGTCTGTCCAGATTGACGTGGGAAATTTTGACGTGATTTTTAGGGCCTGATCTGAAATGAATATCATAGCAATAGACCTTTAATTCAACACAGTGTAACTCGTTCAAATTGCAGTCTTCACCAAAATTGTACAGATGAAAGGTTTTCAAGGAGCCCCAAATAAAATGTATAAAAAAACATTTATACTGTGTGAGAGAAATATTACATGTGATATTGTAAAGACAAAATTAAATTGTTTCTGAAATTAATTTAAATGTATTTTTTAATGACTTTTAAAAACTAGTGCTGTCGATAGAATAAAATAATCTATTAATAACCCACATATTTTACATTAGTATTTTAGCTACTAATACAACAGTTAAGCACTCAAACTTGCTCTGTTATGGTAACATTGTTGTTAACATTGGTTAACATAAAGGCAGTGGCTATTTGCACTGTGAAAATAACATTTTATTAGAGATAGATGCTATTTACATGAAGTGCAAATAGCTGTAGATGCTATTTACTAAGTGAAAATAGTGATATATTCTATTTACACCATATAAAAGTAGTTATTTGCAATATGTGTAAATAGTAATTGGATGCTATTTATACTTTATTTTGCACCTCAGTATTGTTGTACATAATATAATATACACAATAATAACAGAGTGTAATGATTATATTTCTTAAAAATGTTTAAATGGATGCCGCCTTAATGGGACAATGAAAGCCCTCCCTACACTTATCCCTACCCCTACACAATAAATGCTTTTATTATTATTATTAAACATTTATTTAGGCACTTTATTTCCAGTTTTAGAACATTTTTTTTATTAAAAGTAAATGCCTTTCCGATGTGATATGTGATGGGAAAAGAGAGAAGAGCAAGCGCTGCAAAAGGCGGATTCGAACCCGGGTCGATCGTGTCAAAACCTAGATCTTTAAGCTTTATGCTTTACTGACTACGCCACTAAAAACATTGAAATATGCCTGTTATTTCTTTAGTCTTGTTTTTTCCAAATAGGCATTGTTAGGCAGAGCTACAACAAGGCACGCTATTTGCACTTGGTGTAAATAGACACTCTGTAACATAAACTAGCAATAAAAAATACTTCTAAAGCGTTTATTAATCTTAGTTAAGGTTAAATTGAACATTTACTAATACATTATTAAAATCAAAGTTGTATCTGTTAATAATATTTAATGGACCTGACACGATATGAACTAACAATGAACAGTTGTATGTTTCTAAATACTGTACTGGACTAAATACTGTAACTATGTATAAACTATATTGCTAGTTTTTAGCTATCTTTAACTAATGAGACCTTATGGACACTTTTCACATTTCCGGGCTTCTCAGAAGCAGAAGTCGTCATAGTTGGGTAAACTTCTATAGCGGTGAACAAGAGATGACAGCAAATATAGTGTTTGAATTTAATTTCCTCCAACAGCAAAAGAAACTAAATCTGTGATAGTGTTTCCACGACTTCCCAAAAGAGGGAAATTAATGAAAATATGAAAAACTTTACTAGATTTGTGATGTTTGTAACTGTGGAAATGCATTGTCACGGTCTGTGAAAAGGGTCCATGGGAAAATGTTGTCAATAATTTTATATCAGGCTACAGTTGAAGTCAATAATATCTGTCTGCAGAGCCACAGCTTCACCCCAGCAGTTTCACAGCAGTTAGAACGTGGTAAATCGTGAATGTGGTAAATCATGGTAAAGCATGGTAAACTAAATCATGCTAGAATCATGGTAAATCATGCTAGAACGTGGTATATCATGGTAAACTATGGTAAATCATGCTAGAATCATGGTAAATCATGCTAGAAACACGGTAAATCATGCTAGAAACATGGTAAATCATGCTAGAATCATGGTAAATCATGGTAAACTATGGTAAATCATGCTACAATCATGGTAATTCATGCTAGATTGTGGTAAATTGTGAATGTGGTAAATCATGGTAAACTATACTAAATCATGGTAAACTGGTAAATCATGCTAGAATGTGATAAATCATGGAAACTATGGTAAATCATGCTAGAATGTGGTAAATTGTGAATGTTGTAAACTATGGTAAATCATGCTAGAATGTGGTAAATTGTGAATGTTGTAAACTATGGTAAATCATGCTAGAAACATGGTAAGTCATGCTAGAATGTGGTAAATCATGCTAGAATGTGGTAAATTGTGAATGTGATAAATCATGGAAACTATGGTAAATCATGCTAGAATCTGGTAAATTGTGAATGTTGTAAATCATGGTAAACTATGGTAAGTCATGCTAGAAACATGGTAAGTCATGCTAGAATGTGGTAAATCATGCTAGAATGTGGTAAATCATGGAAACTATGGTAAATCATGGTAAAATATACTAAATCATGGTAAACTATGGTAAACCACGCTAGAATCATGGTAAATCATACTAAAACATGGTTAATCATGGTAAATCATGCTAGAATGTGGTAAATCGTGAATGTGGTAAACTATGTTAAATCCTGGTAAGCTATGGTAAATCATGAAATTATTCCCTTCTAGTGCTGTAACATGCATCTCGGCGACATTAAACTCTCACGACGAAATGCGCATGCGTGGGTAAAACTGTAGTTGGGGTAAAACGACTCTGCAGTCAGACCCTTCTCGTTGAAGTAGATCTGCAGCTCATCGGGGCCCCCTGCTGGTCTGGGGCTCTGGGCAAACGTCTGTCTGGTGTACGGTTCATGTGAACGCCTGTACAATCTACAATGGTTTTGAAAGCAATCCAGTCTAAGTTGCAGAAGTGAACCGTTATTATTAATGATGGGTGTTTTAAAAGGAATTGTCATTTCAGTTCAATGGTGCTCATGTTTGCTCTGAGGGCATCAGCGTCTTTGTGCTATGATCAGTCCCTTCTTCTTGGTGGTGGTATAATATTTAGGCATCTAGGCTGCTATTCTGCTCTTGCATCTTGTTCTATTCCTTTGAACAAGACATTTAATCATTGAGTTTCTCCTAAAGGATTTTTCCATTCTACAGTAGAATGTGCAAAATGATAACTATAGATCAATTTTAAATACCATCACTTTATCTTTGTTTATTAACCTTCTATATTGACTGTAGTACTTTGTATCAGTCATCTTGGTCCAAGGCTATCTCTCAATCATTTCCTGTTCTTTTGACCTTCATTATCGCTCCTAGGGTCGGTTTAGTCTCTCTTTTCCTGCCATTTGTTCTGCCCATTCACATTCATCCCTTTGCGGTGATGATTTTGGCATTCAAAACATAGGTGGAAAACTTTTATCATGCTGAAATGTCCATAGAATTCATCCGACACATTTGATTGAAGCTGATGTAGTTCAGTCACACACACAGTGGTCGTATGGAGTTTTGTAGGCATTTCCCGTTAACCTAACTCTTATTTGTTTTTGTGTTTTTAGGGTGTTGATGGAGAGCCTTTCGAATGACAGCCGGGACAGTGGTAATCACAGGTGGAATTCTAGCTACAGTAATCTTACTGTGCATTATCGCTGTACTGTGTTACTGTAGGCTGCAGGTGAGACTCTTTTGCTGTCATTTTGTTTCTGTGAGTTTTTCTCAGTCTGTCTTATAGGCAGGGCCGTAACCAGTGGGGGGTTACGTGGGGGGGACAAGTCCTTAAAAAGGTTTAAAAGTTACGTTTTTAGTTTGATCTGCCTTAGCGTCAATGTCAAAATGATTGAGATGGCCAATCAAATCAAAGCAAGCGGGGTTTGCGTTCTCTTTTGACCCATTCACAGTCTTCACACAGAAAAGCATGTCAATCTATCGCTTAATGCCATTGCAGATACTCTATTCTTTCTGGTGAAATCACAAAACAAACTGCACACAAATGTGTCCCATTTTAATGAGGAAAAAAAGCCTATATGAGGGCAGGTTAGAACCTATGACACTGTATACAGAAATACTACCACCAGACCACTAGGGCAGTGTTTCCCAACCGGGGTGCCCGGGGGTGCCGTCTGACGAGAGCAGGGGTGCCATGTAAAAGTCCATCAAATAATTTTTTCAAATAATTCTCTCTTTGTAAACTTTGTTCAATGCATGCGAGTGCTGCCGTATGTTCGAATATGACCAGTCATTTTCGCCGTCATCACCCGGGTGTAGTGCCAGAAGACGCGAATGAGAAGTCGCGCTCGCTGTGAGAAAATTTGTCTCTGTGCACTCATCCGAAAGCACGCACACGTCTCACAGCGCGCAAATATTGAGTTCTCTTTTCAAACTCACACATAAAGTATGTCAAAATGTCCATCTTGGTGAGTATTCTAGCAGACATAGTCTGTATATGCCTTAAGTAAACTTTATACAGTCGAGAAAGACGACGCATATCCGTGCATAAGGTCTTAAAGGGGCAGTATCCTTTACTGCTGTCTGTTTAATGTCACACAACAAAAGACAAGGACATCACTCACTGCTCTTGATTGAAATGCTTTTGTAAGTTTAATAGGATTAATCTTTAATTTATACAGTCAAATATGCAATGTTATTTTACATTTGATACATTTCTGTACCTGAAAACTAATGTTAGACGTACCTGAAAAACCTGAAAAGCATAGTTTATTTTATTAGTATCTTTGCTCAATAGTATTTATTTTTGCTGCTGCTTGTATTTAAATTATTTGTTCTTATTTTCTTTATTTTTATTTGACAGTAGTCCTTTTTTCCCTGAACATAGCAAATACTGAACCGTACCGAAACCGTGAACCTAAAACCGCGATACAAACCAAACCGTGAGCAATCTGTACCGTTATACCCCTAGCGTAACGTATGCGAGGGGGTGCCACAAACTGGAGAACATTTTCAAAGGGTGCCATGACTGAAAAAAGGTTGGGAAACTATGTATTTTTTCACTAACGTGAAGAATATTGGGACACAATATATTTGATGTAAATTAATACAAATATTTATGCTTTATAAAAATTGTTTCAAGATGTTCAAGACATGGTTAAGGCCTTGCTTGTAGGTATAATGCTGTGTTTTGGTACCTTCTCTTCCTTTAGGAAGTAGTGACATGGTCTTCTTTTTCTGTAGTTCCTGTTAGATCTCATTGTGTTTTCTGTAAAGCAAGTGGCTGCTTGTCACAAACACTAACATCACGTCAGAACTGAAAAGTCAGGAAGCATTATGTTTTTCAGATGTTTTGTTTTTGTTATTTGAATTGACACTTATTTATTAAAATTGGCGGCCATTGCAGGTGACCAAGTTACATATTCAGAAATAATCTCATAGTGGGAAACAGTGACAAATTTATGTATAAATAAAATTCAGTTACTGGAGTAACTTTCTAAAACTTGAGAAGTACTACATTTCCCAAAGGGCAGAAAATATTTGCCAATTAAATGAAAATGTATTATAGTTTAAATGTATATTAAATATATAGTTAAGAGTGCATTTTGACCCATTTAAATTTAGGACTTATACATCTATGTAATTTTATAATTGGTTCTGTTGTTTTTGGTTAAAGTCTACTGCCGAATAACAAGTATTTATGGTAAACTAAAATATATTTTTACTCTTTCCCATAAAATGAAAGTCAATTGGGTCATAAACAACAAGATTTTGGGTGAACTCTCCATTTAATGCCTTTCGATTTTACATATATACTTAGTTGTTTTGTATAATTAACCCTTAAACGCATACCTCAGGTCATGACCCGGGACGTCATTCATTACCCTCCCCCTGATTGATTTTGTTAGACACCAACCTTCTAACTGTGCGTTCACACCGCTGCCGGCGAGAGCGTCAAACTTCGCTCTGGCCGCCCTGCCATCGACGCTGTAGAAAGATTTGTGGACGCGCTGCTGCTCTGACGTAGATCGAATGCTTGGTCTTTTTTAAAACTGCATTTAAAGGGGCTGCAAAGCAAACAATCATGTTGATCGACGTTTGTGCAGACTGACCACAGGTAGGGTATAACTGTATAATATAACCTCATGAGATCATTTAAATGTGAAATTGTATCGATGGAAATTACTAAACAATTATAGTTACATGTTTGCTAACGAAATAAACCAATTAAAAGCCATTTGTGTGGTGTATAAATAATGTTGCGCGTCTTCTAATCAAACCCGCCGCACCAGCAGTGATCAACCTCTCCTCTATTTTGCTGGGGAACTAATGTGGTCGGAACCAAAGTTTTCAGCACTGCGTTCTCTGGAATCCTCTCAAGTGGAGCACTTCTATATTCCCATTGGTTGCCGCCGAACCGCGTCATAGCTCATTACCATAAAGTTGACCTGATTCCAACTCTCCTCGACAACCAAATCGACCAAGACGCGCCGCGCCGCGCCGCTCTCGCCGGAGCTCGCCGCCGGGCTCCCATTGAAAATGAATGACTTCCGGCCACTTTGACGCTCTCGCCGGCGGCGGTGTGAACGCACAGTTAGCATTTTTCAATCTATTCATTACCAGTATAAACAATATAAGATAAAAAAATTAAAAACCTGAGGTATGTAATAGTGTAAGTATATTTTTTCTGCGCCACAATAATTGAATCTCTGATTACTCAATGGCCCTGTTTACACCTGGTATTAAAGGCACAATATGTAATTTTCGCTGCTAGGGAAATTCGGAAATCGAGGGTTCTAGTGGTGTTTGGATATTTTAATCCAAAAATCTCACATAGTGCGCATTTAAGAAGAGTTCACAAATGGACTATGCTAAATACAGGTGTAAATGGGTCTAAAACGTTTTGAGCTTGTCCACTTCCAACCACATCCAGACCACCACTTCAACACTCATGTGGTCGAATGCGTTCAAACGGCCACTACAGACACCTACTCTCCGCCTACTGACCTAACATGTAAACATAATGGGAAGTGCGATATCCAGACGGGATTTCAACTTTGTTGACTGAAGACCCAAGTTTGGTTTGAAGATGAAAAACGTACCAAGCACAATGTTCTCTCATCATTCCTGATTTCTAACACGCACTCACAGCGTGCGGCGTGATCTTGCGTCTGTCAGAGCAGAAACTAAAGCAGCTGCTCTCTGTGTGTTTTTCTGTCATCTCCGTATGTTCATATGTAAATTGTATTAGCTTATTTTGTCAATTAGATCGGAAGATCCCATAGACCCTCCTCTAGAAGAACACCAGGTGTAAACAGGAATGTCTTCCTCATCTAATTTGGTTGATCCAATCAATTTATTCTTCAAGGTTGCAATGTCGGATACACAATGATGACATGATGTTTCATTCATAATTACTGCAGGGATAAAACTAAAGTATCATAAGCGAAACTTGAAATGGCTCAGTGATTTACTGCAGAGCAAGTACTGTATGCAATCAAATATTAGTGTCACTGTCCCTTGAAGGTGGATCTGGTCATTTAGATGACTTATTCTTTTGATCATTAGATTTGTCATTGTTATTTAAATATCAATGGGGTTTAATCTATTGCGGCCGTTAGAGAGCCATCTGTGTTAGATATAGATCTGGGTCGCTAAAGACCAAAATATGTAATAATGACTGTTGAAACATTCATGCATTTAAGCTGACACACTCTTTACACCCCTCTAGTACTATTGCTGTAAGAAGGAGGAGTCGGAGTCAGAGGAGGAGGAGCCTGACTTCGCCGTCACGTCTCGTCTGCCGCCGGTGCATTCAAATCACAACATCCTGGCGGCCACTGTCCCCACTGCAACCACCCCCAATGGGCCTGCCCTCTTCACGCCGCCGCCGGCACGAAAACTGACACGCTCACAGACGTACTGTCCGTCCTGTACGCATTACGACCTGCCATTTTACCTGCAGCAGCCAGACGGCCTGCGAAATGGTGGCGAACGCATTAGCTACCGCAGCGTGCATCAGCAGGATTTGGGGCCCTCCCCACTGCCCACTTTGCTGCCCGCCCCAATGCCCACCCAGCTGCCGACGCCACTACCCAACTACCACAAACTAAACCTCAGCCGCTCTGTCACCATGAGGGAGATGTTCACACGAAGCTGCAGCATTAGCACTGACGTGTAGGCAACCATCCGAACGTTTTATGCTAGATGCTAATGGCTAACTGTGTCAACAGACTCAATTCTCATTGAAAACCATAATTCAGCATTCAAGATCTAACACTTGCCTGCGTAAAAACAATGTCCTCTGGAAAACTCCCAGAGTGCCGAGCTTTCAGGAAGACAGCCCAGTGTGTTTGTGCGTAACTGGGAACTATAAAGGCAGAAATGGGGTAAGAGCAGAGATTTGAAGCCCCTCGCCCTCCCTCAACCCTCTGCTTCACTCCGGAATCCTTGTTTTGTGTTATCAGTCATTGAAAAGGAGATTCAGACACAATGGGACACCTTTCCTTACATTTGTTTGGAGGAAAAATGTAACAATACACAGAAAACGGTGGCATCTTGAATTTTTCAATATAGAGTCTGTATTGAAACTTTTGTATTGTTCATTCATGTAGCTGGAGAAGTTTTAGCTGAATATTAACTGATATAGCCGCGGACACATACAGGACAACTTACGAAAAGCCCTAAGTGGCTGCAATAAAACTGCTAGATCAAAATGTGACATCATCAGACAACAACGTGATGTAGGCGTTTGATTTTGAAGTGGCGTATGGGATGAGAGGCATTATTTTTTACTGACAAAAGTTATTGAGTTACAGAGTTATTGAGATTCTAAATATGAATAGGTGTTTTCACAATTGCAAAGTATTTCTTCTGTTTTGGATGTTTAAACGTTTTGTTCTTCTTTATTCCCATTTCTCCTATCTGAAAAGGTACAGATTTTTGTTTCACCTGCATTGACATGTCATGATTTCCATTGAATTTTTATTATTATTTTTTACAATCGGGATGGATAAAAAGGCCAATTTGGTTTCATGGGCTACATTTGCTCTTTCTAAACGCTGCTTGTTGGACTATGAAGAGAACATCTTCAGCCAGAAGGGTTTTCTTTCTCTCTCTCTCTCTCTCTCTCTCTCTCTCTCTCTCTCTTGCTTACAGAGACGTCAATTAGCCTATTTCCTGCGTAGTTGATGTGAAAACAAGTGGGGCGTTGCACCGACTTTCTTCTTTTTAATAATGACGGTGATTATCAAGAATATTTGTTCTGTTTCTAGTTTTGAAAGTGATATTCTTCTCTCTCTGGGTGTGTAGCCGCACACTACAGCCCTGCCGGTGACATTGACTTCTGTGATGATCACCATGTGCTTGTGTAGTGATTTCAATTCTCTCTCCTAGCTCTTCTTTCACTCATTGGGACCCTTTTCAATCTCACACCGTCTCTCTCATGCGCGCACATACACGTTTCAGTGCCTGTTAATACCAACTGTATTATTACTATTATTAGTTCTGAATTGTTTTTGCATCACTACTTTATCACAGTATTTTTGTTTCGGACAGGTAAATAATATTGTTTCATGGTCTAAAGTGATGCCGAAATGTTCCTGTAATTGATAATACAATTAAGAATAATGTGGAAAATAAATTGGTCGAAAATGTTTTGGCATGTTTTAAAGTTGAATATGAAGTGAAACTCATAGTTGCTTTTATAACCAACATTATATGATATTTAAACCTGTTGGATTGTTTTCTGAACGCTGGCTCATTTATTTAGTTAGTCCACTAGAGGTGAGTTTGAAATAGAACCCATGTGCAGTTCAATGATACAATCTGAGGTGAACAAAGCAAGACAATGACTGAATTAAACTTGACTGAGAACATAATATAAATGTGAGCTCGACTTGATAACTGGACTCACCGACAGTGGGTCATAATGTCAATACAGAGAAGCCAACAATGGACACATGAGGGATATTTATACAGAAAGAATGAACGACTAACAAGAAGCACCTACACACAATGAACCAATGACTGAACCAATCAGAACATGACACATTAAGCAAGAAAGCACATGACAAGATCACGAGGGCAAGGGAGTCACATGACTAACAGGAACATGAAATGTGACTATAAAAACAACAAATAAAAGTAATGAAAATCACTTTTACTTATTATTTATTATATAAACTGAATCAGATTAATTATATGAATTTGAATGTCAACATTTTTCTTGACAACTCTTGCCTCAAAAGTTTTTTGTGAATGTCCTGTTGTAAGTCACATTTTAGGCTTAGCAATTGGAATTATTGTTCTTTCTGACATTTGCATCACATAAAGACATGTTGGTTGTAGGTAAGCAATAAGATCATTGATTAACGTGAATTAACACAAACTGAATACAATATTGAGTCAATCTTTAGCCAATCTGATATCAGTTTTATTTTTATTATACCCAAAAATGAAAATGATCCCATAATTTACTCACCCTCAAGCCATCCTATGTGTATGACTTTCTTTTTTCAGCCGAACACATTCTGAGTTATACTTAAAAAATGCCCTGGCTTTTCCAAGCTTTACAGTAAATGGTAAATGAGAATTCGAAGGTCAAAAAAGCGCATCCATGTAATATAGGGGCCAAGCACAAAGAAGGCACAATAAGTCATGGCTGAGTGCATCCGACCAACTGCAATAATGATCAATAAAGATATATAAGATTACTAAAAGCTCGGTAATGCAGATTTGCGCTGCACAACATCAGGAAGATCAGACCATTCCTAACAGAGCATGCAACACAGCTTCTTGCCCAGGCCCTGGTCATTTCTAGGCTTGACTACTGCAATGCACTTCTGGCTGGTCTTCCATCCTGTGCAATTAAAATGCTTCAAATGATTCAGAATGCAGCGGCATGTCTTGTCTTCAATGAACCCAAAAGGGCCCACGTCACACCTCTCCTCATCTCTCTGCACTGGCTACCTCTCGCTGCTCGCATCAAGTTCAAGGCTTTGACGCTTGCTTATGGATCCACCACAAGCTCAGCACCCGCATTCTTCCACTCGCTCTTACGAGTCTACATCCCCGCCAGAAGCCTTCGCTCAGCAAAGGAGCGACAGGTCGTGGTGCCACCACAGAGAGGCACGAAATCACTCTCCAGAACATATTCGTTCACTGTTCCTTGCTGGTGGAACGATCTCCCCACCTCCATCCGGAATGCTGAATCATTAACAGCATTCAAAAGACAGCTGAAAACTCTTCCGTGAGCACTAGCTTGTGCTACTCTGATTATTCGCCTCTTCATGACGGATTGCTTCCTGTATTTCTCAGTTGTAAATGGCTTTGGATAATCTGCTAAATTAAATGTAAATGGCTGAAAAATCACAAATATAGTCACTAGTAATATGATTTAATGGTTTATCACTTTCGACCAATAATTGGCACTGTGATTAAATTGATGTGTGGTCATATTAAGGTGACATTGACACATGAGACGCAAAGTTTGGTGTCAATGTCAAGGCATTGCAGAGATACAGCCTCAAAGTCATTTTGGCATCATGCCATCATGGTATGAAGATGATGTGATTCGTTTTTGATGAAAATCGGGCGAACGGTCTAGAAGGAGTTTGAAAAAGTAGGTTTTTAGAGAAAATCAAAATGGCGGACAGGAAGTCTGGCCGACTATGGAAAAATTGGCAAAATAAGACCCGTTTCATTACAATAGGCTAAATTAATCAAAAGTTATTATTATATATAACTTTTGACCACGAGGTGGCGCTGCCCCAAAACATTTTGAGTAGGCCTACTGTCAGGACAAAACATAGGCAGCTGACTTGTTGCCTCGCTGCCCTATCAGGCAAGGACTTTGCAGGCAGCATTTGCGCACGAAGGTACCTGATTTCGGTTAGACTTCTGAGGTAGCGTAATGGTTCAATGATCTACATTCTACAGCAAAATAGAGACAACTTTGGTGAAAACTATGCAAATATTGAATTACTACAATTTCTCACTAGAACTAAGACAAAAACATAAACAAAAACAAACTAATCTTTATTTTTCTAGCTCAACTGTCACAGAATGGAAAGGGATATGTGGGATATCAAAGGCAGCGAAGGATGCATTTATGCTGCCTTCAAAAATAGATCAGATGGCAGTATCTCAGGATACAAATTCGGACGGGCCTTGATGCCTTCCTACCTCAGAATGTGTCCTCCGAAGGCAGCATTTTCATAACCAAATGCCAATGCGTTTGTAAAATATAGCATTTAACGACAAAATTCTAAATGGCTGACGCCCAAAATGGTCGATATTGGAAAATTGGGTATCGTTCGACTCAGCATGCTGCACTGAATCTAAAGAGACCCGTTTAAAAGTTTACAATTAAAAACAGGCAATTGCCCTTGTGTCAGAAACTTATGAGGCTGTTAACTGTCTGTTTCCCTGTTGAAAAAACAGCATATGCTGGTTATGTATGTTTTGGTTTGAGCTGGTTTAAGCTGGTCATGAGCTGGTTTAAGATGGTCAAGTGCTGGTTCTAAAATGGTCCTAAAGAACTAGCTCCAGCTCAGTACCAGCTTATAACCAGCTCAGGACTAGTTTAAACCAGCTCATGACCCAGCTTTTTTCAACAGGGTTAGCACATTGCATGGACAAAAACTATATAAACATTAATTTATTATTGATTTTAACTTCTCTTTATTTTATTGCATAGCAATACTTATTTAGATGATGTATGTTTGCTTTCATTTTGTTGCATAGCAGTCCAGTCGCTGTGTATGCATTGTGTTGAATGTGCTCTCTGTCAGATTGAACTTGGAGAATCTGATAACATCAATCCACTGTCTTCTTCTGGGGTCACTGTGCTTCAGAGTTGGCTGGAGCTCTCAAAGACTTTTCATATGCCAAAGTCACTGCAGCATTATCTGTCTTGTAGGAGGTAGTTTAGACAGATGTGAGCGTTTCTAAATCATGTCTAATCAAGTAAATTTGACACTCCAGTCACATTCACAATGATAATGATAATGGAGCGGAATGGAGGATCTGAACTTTGGATCTGTCACAGTGAAGTGTTAGAATACACTAAATAATATACACTATATTGCCAAAAGTTTTGGGACGTCCACCTTTTACCTGTCTATTTTAATGACATCCCATTCTTAATCCGTAGGGTTTAATATGGAGTTGCCCACTCTTTGCAGCTATAACAGCTTCAACTCTTCTGGGAAGGCTTTCCACAAGGTTTAGGTGTGTTTATGGGAATTTTTAACCATTCCACTCTAATTCATCCCAAAGATGTTCTATCGGGTTGAGGTCAGCACTCTGTGCAGACCAGTCAAATTCCTCCACACCAAACTCTGTCATCCATGTCTTTATGGACATTGCTTTGTGCACTGGTGCGCAGTCATGTTGGAACAGGAAGGGGCCATCCCTAAACTGTTGCCACAGGGTTGGGAGCATGAAATTGTCCAAAATGTCTTGGTATGCAGAAGCATTATTAATATTCTTTTCACTGGAACTAAGGGGACAAGCCCAACCCTTGAAAAACAACCCCACACCATAATCCCCCCCCCCCCTCCACCAAACTTTACACTTGGCACAATGCAGTCAGGCAAGTACCGTTCTCCTGGCAACCGTGGATTATTTAGTAGTGAGGAAATTTCACAAATGGGCTTATTGCACAGGTGGCAGCCTATCACTATTGTTCCGATTCCGATACTAGTATAGGGGTGGGCGATATTGCCTCAAAATTATATCACGATATTTCAAGAATATTTGCGATAACGATATTTATGACGATATAGAAAAAAAAATTATGTTTTAAAAAATGTTTTATTTTAATTTCAGGTGTGTTTAGACGGAGCACTGTAATCGGTTTAAAAGTCTGAAAGTCCGAATGAAAATGCTGCTTAAACACTGCTTTCATACGGATACACTAATATTTCTAAAGTGTAAAACTTTTTATTTTGTAACAAGTTATGAAGATGAAGAAGTTATGTTGGAATAATGACACAGGCATAGCCTGGCTACGCCATCTCATCTGACAGCGTTTGTCCCAGGCACTTTCTACTTCAACTGCGTCTGACAGAAGAATACATTTTTCTGAGGTGTTTCTTACAGCAACACCAGATCGGTTTAGATAACGTCTCGTGTAAACTGTCCACAGAATCGTTCAATCGGAATGATTTTAATCGGAATGACATAAAAGTGTACATGTAAACGGGGCTATTGAAGCGCGCGCACACACACACACGCGCGAGCACGTCACTCGCATTCAGAGAGCAGAGATCGCGCTGCACATTCATGAGCACATAAACTATTAACGCCGACCCGTGACTTTTAGCAATACAATAGCTAAGTTACTGGATCACTACATTATATTTCTCAGCAACGATGGGGTTACCAAGCTATTTTTCCAGTAATAAACCCACATCTTTGTTAAGAGAGACACTGAACATACGCAGTCACGCAGGTTCTCTCTCTCTCTCTCTCTCTCTCTCTCTCTCTCTCTCTCTCTCTCTCTCTCTCTCTCTCTCTCTCTCTCATTAATCCAAATAAATGCTATAATCTATTCATTCAAATAAATGTAATCTTACGCACTACTTTATCTCTGTGTCTGATTCAAAGAAGGCAGAATGCTAGATCTAACGAGCCGTAGGCTAACTGACGAAAATAACTGTCAATGTTACCCTTCCGGTCAAATATTGCGCTGCAAACATCAATATAGCAGCTTTAAGTTGTCAATGTTTAGTCAGTTGTCAAGAGGGCTGATCTCTTGTAACCAAGTAGTACCTTAAAAGGGAGCTAAGTCGTTATCGGAGGCTGACATGCTGCTCTTCGTGTATACTCTGACAGGTGTTGTTGTTGTGCGCGCTAGGGAACGTAAATGCGCCATACGCCATCGCGTCGCTATATCATTGATATCGCGATATGACACTTTTTTATCATGTAACAATTTATACCGGTATTATCGTGGACGGTATGATATGGCACACCCCTATACTAGTATCGGAAATATCACCGATTCCACAAAAAATTCTGGCATTGGTATCGGTGAGTACTTGAACCCATACCGCTGATACCATTTTCTTAAACAAGACCTAGTTATGACCGCAAGCTTTGCCTAACCACTGCGCGGTTCTTCTTCGGTGCTCCGAATGCATTGCAAACACAGGAAGTTGTGCTGTTTTGCCACAAGGAACCACTGTTTAGAACAGCGAAGAAGAAATGAAAACGCGTTATAAGTAGGCTATGTCCGCTGTTTATGCCAGGCACCCGCGCGTGACACTCGCTCACTGTCTTTGTAATCTCTGCCGTGTGTCACTATCAAGCGGCAACCTCCCACAGTTTCTCTGCGTCCATATTCACAGTCTATGGTCACTAGATGAGGACACGAACGCATAAACTGTCACTTCAGGAGAATTTACCGTTTCATTTGGGAAAACTGTCATATAAGGAACACAGACACTGAAATATCTTTATGACAAAACATTTTTAATTGACAGAATATATTAGGCTACTGCTGTACAGTAGATTTAGCTACGTCTCTAGTATTATTAGTAGAGACGTATTATTATTACATAATGCCTAGATGGTTGCTTATTTTTCACTTGTTTTGTTGTAGAGATTAGTTTCTGATTAATATATATTGATTGATATATATGATTTGTGGCTGCATTTGAAGTTCTTTTTCGCTAAAGAAAAATAAATAATATTACTGTCAAATGCATGTCAGATAATAAAAATACTGTAATAAATAAAGTAGTTCACCATGTATTTGTTCATGTTTTATTAAGGGATAAGTCTGAAGCGCACCATAAAATAATTCTAGCAATTCATACAGGGCTAGTAGTGATTTGGAGGGGTGTCCCAATACTTTTGGCAATATAGTGAATCTAATTGTTGTTATAATTTCGGGAAAAACTTATGCTTCATAAAGACACTGTATTATAATTAAAAACATAGATGACCTATATTATGACAGCATGTGTGTTTAGATGAGTCAAAAATCTGAAAATGAAGGGTTTTCATCCTGTGCTGAATTATTTAAGGTAGTGTTTCCCAGCATGCAGCTGTGCTGGCCAGAACTCTGGAGGCGTATTGATGTTTTATGACATGCCTTGAATTATCCCTCACTGCGATGAACCTCATTCTCTCTGTCAATGATCTCTTGGCCTCTCTCCATTCCCTCTGCCTCCTTAAAGAGCCGGCGTAAAGAGGGCATGTTGGGTCCTTGACAGTGACACAGGGCAAGAGCTGTAGATGCTTCTCTGAGGTGGGAGGCTATATGAATTACAATCATGATGAAATGCAAATAAGCTGCGGTCTTTGATGCATGTGTTCACATTTATAACTTCTCCATAGAAGGCACTGGATTCTACCTAAGAAGAGTGATGATGGCATTCAAGATATATTTGAGATAATGTTTTTGGGCGAATTAAAATGAAGTAACATTGTGAATGTTAATTTGTGGCCTGGTAAACCCTACATTACAAAATGTCAACACAAACATGACAATACTTGAAATCCTTGTCCTTGTGACGAAACAGCTTAGAAATCATACTAAGGGATGTTTTTTGAAAATGTAAAAATGCTGAAAGTTTTCTGTGATGGGTAGGTTTAGGGATAGGGTTAGTGTATAAGGGTATAGAATAAAAATCTAATCATTTTGTCTATGGAAAGTCCCCATAAAACATGAAAACACAACGTGTGTGTGTGTGTGTGAGTCCCAAGCCATGTAATGGGGAAGATTGGGGAAATACCTGGCAACCTACCCAGGAAAAATCATTACCAAGAAAATTCATAGTCAGTCTCTTTCATATGGAAAGTGTTAGACAAAGTTTAAGTTCATTTTATGACTCGTTTCAGTGATCGAGTTCATTAAGTTTAAACTATACACTGAAATTCACGTTTCAAAGCTCTGATTCAACTACCCTTATGGAAATGCTAAATGACTAAATGTAAATGTAAATGAACCATGGTTTTGCTACACTAACCAAGTTTATTACCATGGTATTTGTGGTAAAACTGAGAGCTTTCTGTCCCTCCAATGACAGTCTGTGCAACTACCACTTTCAAGCCCCAGAAATCTAGTAAAGACGTCAAATAATGTATAACACGTGACTCCAGTGGTTTAACCTCAATTTTATGAAGCAATGTGAGTGTTTTGTTTGCGCAAAAAAACATAATTTACCACTTTATTTACAAAATATAGATCTCCAATGTACTTTCACGCAACAAAGGGTCTTCTTACACTGTGCTTAAAGGATTAGTTCACATTTGAAAGTGAACTAATCCTTTAAGCACAGTGTGAAAAGCCTCTTTGTTGCTTTATTTATATATATATATATATATATATATATATATATATATATATATATATATATATATATATATATATATATATATATATATATATATATATATATATATATATTATACACCCATTAATTAATACTTTTAAAAGTAATGCATTACAATATTGCATTTTTGGCTACTAATTTGTATGTTTGAATTGGGTCATCAAAGGTCAGCAGCAAAGACATTGGTTAATAAAGTGACAGTAAATAAATACATAAAGTATATTTGTAATTTTGTATTATTTAACATATTTAATTATTACAGGTTTGCGTCATATTCTGAGTTTGCATTTCACTGTTATTTTTCATTTTGAGGAATACTGAATCTGTTTTTATGCAAGTAAGCTGTAAGATGACAGTCACATTTATAGAGCTACAATAACCATCATGTTTACATACAAACGAAGTGCTGTCAGTCAATACATGGCAAAACAGAGTAACTTGGGTTACTTATTTGAAAAAGTAATGCGTTACGTTACTTTACGCATTACTTGTAATGCGTTACCCCCAACACTGCGTATACTGTATATTTCATTCTAAGACTGTTTCATACGCTTTTCAAGAAACTGAGTCATTCTCTCGTCATTAACTTGCTCTATTTCAGACACTAACACTTGGTTCAGTCAAGAGTGAATACAAGCCATAGGGACAACAAGGTAGTAATGTCAAATACTGATGGATGCACATTTGTTTTATTTAAAGATTTACTTTAAAAGACAAAAAAAAAATGAGGGTGATAAATGCTGACCGAATTTTCATTTTTGCATGAACTATTCCTTTAACTAGTTTAACCAGCCAGTCTTCCTTTGTCAACCATGACTAAGCTTAGACAAGCACCAAACCATCAGTAACTAGCACATAACCGCCTTTCTTTCTGGTTTTATCAGCAGGTTTTTGCAATTCTGCAGACATAAACAGACACAATCATGCAAATAAAATGTTTGGTGTGAGATCTAAAGAGCCCATCGCAGGCTTGTTATCTGGAGGAATAGAGGAGGATTTTTCATCCTATCCACTCGCACCCTCTGGCTGTTTGTATGGAGAGAGAACAAATATGGCTCAAGAGTCCTGGACAAATGGATTAATTTGTCTTTTTCCTTTAATTAATTTATTTAAACCCTTCTTCCTTTGACACTGCCCATTCATAGGCAGACAGCTCTTGAAATGGCCTCAAGATATTCCGCGTCAGAGAGCATATTTTGAGCAGGTATTATGTGTCCAGTGAATGCTGACTCAGTTGGTCTCAAACAGTCCTGAGCAAGATAAATCTGCAGCACATCGTAAAGGTAAGTATTTTGCTTAGTTTCATATGATTACATCAGAAACCATACATCATACATGTTACATCATAACCTAGTGCAGAGAGTTAGGGGATTTATTAAAATAAATAAAAAAGTCTTCCAGTCTAGTTTTATAAAGATTAAAATACTTTGTAAATAATTATTTAATGCAGCTCAAAGAGCACATGTTACAAATACAAGTCCAGGTCACATTTATTCCCAAATTTAAAAAGAAAATATTTATTTATACATTTAAGAAGAAAATAATTATGAAATTAAATTAAAATTTAATTTATTTATTGTATGTTTTAAATAATAATGTATTATTGATTATATTATTTTATATGTATTTTTTGCATGTGACATTATTTTCACAATGAAATGCTTTTTCCTCCAAATTCTCAATACTGCAATACATCCATATCTATATCTATATATAATATATACTATGTATATGTGTGTGTATATTATGTATGTGTATATGTATACACTGATCAGGCATAACATTATGACAACCTTCCTAATATTGTGTTGGTCCCCCTTTTGCTGCCAAAACAGCCCTTACCCATCGAGGCATGGACTCCACTAGACCCCTGAAGGTGTGCTGTGGTATCTGACACCAAGATGTTAGCAGCAGATCCTTTAAGTCCTGTAAGTTGTGAGGTGGGGCTTCCATGGATCGAACTTGTTTGTTCAGCATATCCAACAGATGCTCGATTGGATTGAGATCTGGGGAATTTGGAGGCCAAGTCAACACCTCAAACTCATTATGCTCCTCAAACCATTTTTTTATTTTTGTGGCAGGGCGCATTATCTGCCGAAAGAGGCCACAGTCACCATGGAATACCGTTTCCATGAAATGGTGTACATGGTCTGCAACAATGCTTAGGTAGGCGGTACGTGTCAACATCCACATGGATGGACAAGGTTTCCCAGAAGAATATTTCCCAAAGCATCACACTACCTCCGCAGGCTTGCCTTCTTCCCATAGTGCATCCGCAACGCACACACACCCGGCCATCCACATGATGTGAAAGAAAACGTGATTCATCAGACCAGGCCACTTTCTTCCATTGCTCTGTGGTGCACTGTGTATTCTGTCACCTTTCTATCAGAACTAGCTTAGAATTAACTTCTTGAGCAATTTGAGTAACAGTAGCTGCCGTTTTGGAGATGCTCTGACCCAGTCGTCTAGCCATCACAATTTGGCCCTTGTCAAACTCGCTCAAATCCTTACGCTTGCCCATTTTTCCTGCTTCTAACACATCAACTTTGAGGACAATATGTTCACTTGCTGCCTAATATATCCCACCCACTATCAGAAGCCGTGATGAAGAGATAATCAGTGTTATTCATAATGTTATGCCTGATCAGCGTGAACATTTTGTCCTCAAAGTTGATGTGTTAGAAGCAGCTTTTTTCAAATGTTTTTTTAATTTTTTTATAATTTGTTACTCATTGTCATGGATGACAATGTTACAGGCCATAACAATATAATATTTTCTGTAAAAAGTGTCTTATAGCTGAAAATAATTTCTTGTTGTCTGAATTAGTATATTTTTGCCATCATGTATCATTGTGTAATCAAAATATTTTATTTTACTCTTTTCTTTTTGTTAATATTTAATTTATTTTATTTAGGAAAGCCCTAACTAGTCATTTTCCTAATTCTATAAACACATCCCTTCAGACAAGCTAGTGACAGATCAAGTGTTTGATGTACTACTTTCACACAATTCTTTCGTGCCGTTTGTCCCTGTGCAGCAGAGACTCCGAAACACTGGCATAGGTGATCAAATTTAACAGCTTCCCCGATAACTACATCTAAATGTCAGGGGAAATCTGGAGCACAAAGTAAATTTCAACCTTCTGGTTCTTTCCTCTAAAACGGAAGTCTTCTCAAAGAACCGTGTAATAACTAATTTCTCGTGTATTGCAGCAGTCCATCGAGTAAAGCTGTTCTGAACTAAAAACACTCAGAACACCTTAGCAACCACATAGCAACACCTTTAGTGTTTATGTGATTTTACACCCTGTATTCACTGCAGCTGTACTAAGATACTGTCCTTCCACATTATACAGTTTGTTAAAAGACATTTTAATTGTGTGCAGTGATTTAGAAAGAGTCTCATGAGGGCCGTGGAGGACGTGTTCTCATCAGAATACCAAAATTGTTCAGTGGACCCCACTTTAACTTCTGCGTACTTAAATAGTGGTGCAGTCTTCAGTTTGTATCTTAAGTGTTTAATATGGATTGAGATTAAGCTAAACTATAAATCACTCAAATTACTCCATCACACATTTAATTATCTATTGTCTTTGGCGAAAATTCAGGTCATGAATTGAAGCATTGTAAATGTAAGTGAAGCATTTTCAAATAAATGTTTGGTGCATTCTTGAGAAAATCCCTCGCTTAATGTCCCACAATCAATTGTCATTACTCACTAGTAGCTAAGTCTACCATACAATACTTTTTTGTCTCTTGTAAGCAGTGTTTTACTAGATTTATGTTCTTTATTAAAAAAAATTCTAAAACGTTGATAAAAAAATTATTTCTTTCTAAATTTGAATTACTTATCATGACCTAATAGAGCATTGAACCTTACAAAAAATGTGAAATGCCGCCATCTATTGACAAAATATGGAACTGGTTTATGATTACACTACTTGTGTATCCTGCCTGTAATGTTTGTTGATTTGCAACATAACAAAACCCATATAGCAAACTTATCACACACACACACACACACACACACACACACACACACACACACACACACACACACACACACACACATATACATATATATATATATATATATATATATATATATATATATATATATATAGTCATATGAAAAAGAAATCAGGATCATATAATAAGGACATAATAATAAAAAATTATCTGGTCGTTATCAGGTATTAAAATTGGGGGAATATATATATATATATATATATATATATATATATATATATATATATATATATATATATATATATATATATATATATATATATATATTTCTGACTAGAATCTGAGTATGACGACGTCAGGCTAATAGATATGCCTTTTACATCTTACAAAAAACCCCAGTCATATCATGTTATAGCCAATACTGTACATCAGTTACCGTTTACAATAACATAGATGCCTTCTACTGTTGATCTTTATATAAATTAAAGAATCATACAAATATTTAAGTCAGTGGAAAACAATATGGTACAACTGACATATATTTTATGTATGTGATTTGTTTTTCTAACAGAAAGAATTTTGAATCGTGTATTGTCAACCTCCAATAAACCGTTATCGCAGTCCATAAACAAGACCATTGTATCAGTTATTTGAATAATGTTATGAAAACACTCAAAAACAATTCATGAAAATTGAGAATTTTCATAAATACAACTGAAAAGTGTACAAATGTGTCTGACTCCTGTTTATAGAAACATCTGTTTCCAGCAAAGCAGTGCATGTCTAATAATGGCAATCCTGATTTTATAATGTTATCCTCTGATATAAAATCCCTTTTTACCTCCTTTGAGAAAATGTATAACATTCTCGAGTCTGTTAAGGTACCTTTGATTTTTCTTTTTGACAAAATGTAATATGGTGTTGATTTGTGTAGCCTAATTCTCATAACCTCTTGTGATGTCCGTATGTCCCCCTTATTTGTTGTTGTTTTCTTCTTCGTCTTCTTCTTCTTACTGTTAATTTCCGTAACCTTTCATATGCAATAAAAAAAAATAAAAAAAATAAAAAAATATGGCGTGCACCGGAAGTGCATCAATGGACCAATCAAAAGGCTCATACCAGACAGAGCGGACCAATCAGAGCGATTACGTATGATGATGCTACAAGGCGCGAATTTATTCAACAGAAAGAGATGCGACAGTTTACAGCTAAAGAGCGCCTCATTTAATACTCGCGTTGGTCACCTGTTCGCGTATTAAAATCATATAATCCACCCGTTGGAACACTTCCACGCGGTTCGCAAAGAAATGAATGCTACTGCGGAACTAGAAATGAAAACCACATCCATTGTAGATGATGCGCACGTCAAAGTTACGCCAAGACAAGTGGGCGTGTCTTTAAGAAGAAGGTAAACAAATATAGCAGCAACTCTGTGAACACACGTCTATGTTAACGTGATTAGCAACGTTTGTTTATTCTATGCAGACCTGCAGAATCCAGATGTAACGTTAGGAGCGTCAATTCAGGATTTAAATCTCCTGTAAGTATAAGGTCTATTAATGTATACTGTGATTGTATCAGTGTAGTAGCCTGTGATGTGATGCCTAGACTTAGAAAGCAATATTCATGGGAGTTTTATAACTGATAACAGATATGTGAATTCAGGTTTATATGCATATGTGGTGAGTTGTCTTTGGTCTGTCATAGGTTCAGAAGCCTAGTATGGTGAAATCTCCCTTGTGCCCTGAGGAGGAAGTCAAAGAGCTCAAGAAAACACTTGATCGCCTGGATTCAGAGATTGCCTTGTTGGAAAAAGAGTAGGTGGTGAATGTGGGAAAGAGAGATACAAGAGATGCTGTTGTGTGTTTGTTCATACTGAAGAATATTAGGTTAGAATATTAAAATTCTTTGTTTCGGTTTAAGATGGTTGGGATATCCTAAATGCAGAAAAAACTACTCTGCAGAAAAAAACACGTGATAATTAATAAGTGGCTTCCTTTAGAGTTTTAGAAATAATATGCATCTTTTAAAAAAGGAATAATTCACCCATGGTTTAAAATGTTGCCATTGTTTATTCATTCTCGTGTTTCTTTTTTTTCTGTGGAACACATAATATGCTTGAAGAATATCCTGGTGACTCAATTCCATATAATGAAATTGAATTCAGGCTGTGAAACTCAAATAATGACAGCATCATCATTAACACCTACTATATCATATTTTATACACAATTCATATAAACTTTTTTATTTAAAAAATTTAGATTTTTTTTTTCTGACTTATTTCATATGTCAGGGCCCGCATTTATCAAGCCTCTGAGAATTACTCACAAGAGCACTGCTAAGAATTGACTTAAGAGTAGGCCTGTCGCGATTGGTCGATACAATCGACTGCGTCGACGCTGTAAATTAGTCGACGTCAACATTTTTAGTCGACTGGGTAAGTTGGGTACAATATGAAATTATATTAGTACCGGTACTTCAAAAATGACAGCACAGTGAGGACGTGTGTGTGAGCTCTGCCGGACCTAATATTCTGTGTGAAGCAGGACAGGAACATGCCAGTCAAGTAAGTTTTTAGGGCTTTTTAACCCTAAAACAATGATAAAACCATGAATAGTAAGTTCTGTAATATTATTATACAATTACTTTTACTGTTTTTTGCCATGGTATTGATTCAGTATCTGTATTGAGGTATTTTAGTCTGGTATTGTATCGAAGTCATAATTTGGTATCGTGACAACACTATTCTATATAAAAAGTATTTGCTGATATTCTCTTTGTTTTGTTATGTTGGTTTACAAATTTGTACCTTTTTACATTTTTACTCTTTTTTTAGTTTTACATTTTGTCAATCGCTTGTTTACATTTATACTTTTTTAATAGTACACTACTGAAGGCCAACGTTGCAAGTTAAATTAAATGTTTTTAAGTAAAATTGTTGAAAATTGTGATTAATTAGTCGATAGATTAATCGATAAATTAGTCGATAGATTAATCGATATAAAAATAGTCGTTAGTGGCAGCCCTAATAGGAATTCATTAAAACCACTTGCTCTGCTCTGCACCGCCCCGTTATAAATGTCCGTGCGCCCGTCTGTGTCTTTCATTCTGTGAGTGAGATCTCTCCCCTGTGGGCGGGTTGAAAACGGGTTGAAAACTCCTACTAATGTCTCTAGGCTCTGGCCAAAAAAGCCTCCAATGATGCAAAATGACGATATTTGCGTCATCGGAGGCTTTTTTACAGACATAAAATACATAAATCTCTTGTCTCAGGGGGATATGAGAGGGGAAGCACGATCATTCGAATATAATATGGGGTTTCTACTGAAGTAACACTTTAAGCGAGGTACGAAGAACGGACCCCCGTACTTGCTCTAACAGATCTATTCTGTCAAGACCAAACATATCAACATTGTCATATCCATTACCATTACCATGCACTCTCGAGAGTTGTCTTGACAGAAATGATGACAAGTAAACAACTTTATTTCAAGCGTTCTTACTTAATACAGTAACTGTGTAACAATTTATTTTTGGGTGAACTATTCCTTTAAAATAATATTTAAAAAATAGAATGCATAATTTGGTTCTTTTAGATAGTTTGCTGTTAACTACATTGTTATTCTAAAAGAAAGTGTTTGTTTTTGTTGGGTTTTTTTTTTCCAAAAAGTGTTTCATTGTTATTTATTTGTCAGATTAAATTGAGCTTGTGTTACTCTGTTCTTGTATTTACAGAGGATTTGTTGTACAAGAGCTGGATCAGCACATAGACCTGCTGCACGAATACAATGACATCAAAGACATCGGACAAACTTTACTGGGCAGATTAGGTAAGACTTGATGGAACAACCGTCTGTTTAATAGTAAATACAAAGGTGTTTCAAACCATGATAATCGTTCATCTCCTGTCCATAAGCACTTATGGCCTACACACTTCTCCCATCCCACTCATATAAGTGGGTTACAGCCTCCATACGCTTGGCATTTCTCTCTAGTGTCAAGATTATGATAATGGCATCCTCCAGTATTACCACTGTATTCTGTAATATAATAGACCCTTTCAGACTCCCAGAATGCTGAGTTTCTTGCCTGCTCTGGCCTCATGGTGACTTCAGCTGGTCTGAGGGCCAGAGGGGGTCTGTGCCACGTCATTCTCCCCCATGTGACCACTGACAAAGACAATTGTCTCTCTGTGTCTCTCAGCTGGCCTGCGTGGAGTGACCACACGAGACTTATACAGCCACTTTGGCCTTGAGTTGGAAGACTGACTGAGCTTCATGAGAGGAGATCGAGTAACTGGAAGGCCTCATAATACTGTTAGTGTTTTATATTTTTAGTTATAGCAAATACTCCAGTTAGTATTGTTTTCTTCATGCTGTTGTGCTGAATGAGTACAATGAAGAAGTTTCAACGAAACGAACATGCTTATCTCTGTCAAACTGATTCCATGATATATATTAAAATGCTTCTGTCAACATTGTGAGAAGAATTGCCTCAATGTTCATCTCTAGCCGCACGGTTTTCCTCACATTGTGTGTGCACCAAATGGGTGGTGTCATTGTGCATGAAAGAGATTGTCATCTAATTCTGGCGAATTAAAGGTCCCGTTCTTCGTGTTTTTTTTTAAGCTTTGATTGTGTTTGCAGTGTGCAATATAACATGTGTTCATGTTTCGCGTGTAAAAAAACACAGTATTTACTTATCTGTATACCGCTGTTTTCACTGTCCTAAAAACGGGCCGATGAGTTCCTTGTTCTATGAAGTCCCTCCTTCAGAAATACATAACGAGTTCTGATTGTGCCAGCGGTTCCCGTGTTGTGATTTGACCGCAGCTTAGCAAATGTGGCACGGTTCCTGTGTTGTGATTCGACAGCAGCTTAGCGCACGTAACTTGCACGGAAAGGTCACGGGAGATGTATGCTCTCAATGATCTCTACAGCGTCCCTGGGAAAGCCAAACAAACGTGATTTGACTCCGGGATGAAAGTAACAGCGTCTCAACGACATGGCGACAAACATAGTCAAACGCAACACTTCCTCTTCTCCACGTGGGACAGCAACAAGACCACGCCCCCTTTTTCCGCGTATTCTTGTGGGCGGAGGTTAGTCTGTTCTACTGACGTAATTAATGAAGGAAGTACCAGGATGTAGTCCAAGCCGGCCGTTCGCTGTAGGCTTTGAAAGGGAACTTCTGTTAAATAAAATATCTCGCTTGGCATTGAACTTTGAGCTTTATAATTTTACAGGTATTATTTATGCTCTAACAGCAACATTACACACTAACTAAAGTTTGAACAATGGGATCACGAAGAACGGGACCTTTAAAGGAATAGTTCACCCAAACATGATATTTGTTGTCATTTACACACCTTCATGTTGTTTCTTTTCTTCCAAAAATGAGATGAGATGAAACTTTGTGAATGTTCGGTGTTCACACAACTCCTATTTGCACTTTTACAACCCCATGGCATGCTTATTATGCTTTCATTTTATGAAAAAGAGTAGCATGAACATTTTTCAAAACATCTCATTTTGCGGAAGAAAGTCATTCATAAAGGGAATTACGATTCCTTTAAACAAATGTTATGGCAAACTGATTGAACTCTATTACTGTTAGGTCCAATCTTGCTTTATTATTCATTGTCTAACTGTAAAACCAGCAAATGTGTGTATTTCAAAGTGTACATATCAACATTTGTGTGGTTGCGCAAGGGTTTTATGTTACAATAACTGATCCAACTGTGTGAAAGTTGAACTAAATATACTTTATGGAAGTTATGATACAGGTTTATGGACTGTCAATATTTTTATATAACAATAGATAAAACCATCTGCTACACTGATAGCAGATTTGCCTCACTATGCTGACTGTTGTAAAATGCTTAGTGCTAGCATGATATCCGCGGTTAACAGGATATACCGTATGAAATCAAATCAAGAAATGTCTGTTTGCTTCTATTCCCACGTGATTTTCACTGACCATTCTTGGACATGATAAAAAACAGTGAATTATACGGCAAATAGTTTGATCAGAATAGAGCTTAAATAGTTTAGTTGAAAACTTATTTGTTAGGCAAAACATGTCTAAGGGGATTGAAAATAAGGGATTTGTGACGTCAGCCAAAAAGGTAAGTTGTTTTAGCCGCAGGGCAGGTAATTACATTTACAAGAAAGATGAGGACGGACTTTTTCCTCTAGTAATATGCTCAGTTTATTTCCAAAGAAACACTACATAAGGAAAATGAGCAGTGTTTAAATACCTGGAACACGAATAAATGCACTTGTATTAAAAACAACCTCGTCTCCATATAGTCATTTCACTGCAATTTCCCCAGTATTAAAGTAAAAAGCCTGCCTCGTAACACATTAGAAATATTGTTTACATTATATCATTTTAGTTTCTGCCATCACAGTGGCCAGCAGACGGACAGATATCTGACAAAAGCCCTCCTTCTTCTCCATCGTGCCTCATGGTCCTGCAGAGCTGCTTTGCAACTACCGGGCGGAAACTGCCGTGATGATTCGCTGGCTGGGCCACATTTCCTTGACAGGACTTTAAGCCCCGCCTTTCCTTAGCGAAACGGCAGCGCTCGAATAACGCCATTGGTTCAAATAGCTGTCAATCGATGTATACACAACAGCACCGGCGAATAGAGAGAAGGCGGGCTCAAGTAAGAAAATTATAAGGTCATTGGAATTACCAGCGCTACAAGCCATCGTTACAATGAAGCGATAGCAGATAAGAATAAAAAAATGAAATAAAAGTCTACAAAGAGCAAAGTCTACAAAAGGAGCCGCGATAAAAGGGGTAAAGGCAGGCAGTGCGGCCGTTACACACCGGCGCGTGTGTATCAGCGCAGGTAAACGCGGTGGAGGTTTCGCTTAAGCCGATCAAGGTGGGATCGTACGGAACAGGTTCCCCTTCTGCCATTATACACAGGTTATTGTGACCACGGAGACCAATACTGAGGTATTTCCTGGACCACAGACACCTACATTCCAAATATTTTAACCATTGTCCATTTCCGGAATCTCCTGTATCATTAATCGTCATGGTCGCAGCTGTCAACTGCCAGTTAAAGATGCATTTGCCGATTTTTACAATAACAACAGCATACATTGTGTCCTGTTTATGTTTGCTGATGGATGCGGTATCATATGTAACAGTTTATTAGCTCATAAGCCAGATAAATGGATGTAGGATGCCAGATATCCGCACTGGGCTTTTTTTATGTATATATGAAACACGCACATCAAATAACGCAGCGTAACCGTTAACGTTACTGCCATAGCCCCACTGTATAAACTTGGTCGTATAGAGACATGTTATAATGTATAGTCTGACTGCGTGAATTCCTTATAATGTATCTTGTGATTGTAACAGTGAAGCTCAGTGTACTGCAGTGCTGTAGTGATGTTCGATTCTCCAACGGACTGAATCACTAAAACGGACTGAATTGTTCATTCACGAATCGGTTCTGGAATCAACAACTCACGGACTCATTAATGTGTCCGATTCAGACTGAGCCCAAAATATCAGAAATACTACAGTTAAAACGTATCTGAATTATGTTTGCCACTTGATTGTATGGCAGTTTTATCTGCGCACATTTGAAACAGAGTTGTTTATAATATATTTATTAAAACAAGCTAAACAATTTCAACTGAGAGATGCAAATTTTAGCATTGTCTATTGTAAATGCACGTTATATTTGTGCTCTAACCAGAAATAGGATGTAATACCGCGACCGTGTGTTCATGGCGTAGAGAATCGCTGAATCTTTTTAATTAATTGTTCGAAAGAGCCGAATCGCGGAAATGAGTCAGCAGAGTGCTGTACAATCCAATGTGCTCGCTTAGATTTCCGGGCTCAGGCTGGAGCAACGAATCAGGGCTATGCGGTAACCCTCGCATGATGATGATGATGGCTCTTCTGCATTGTTTTAATATCCACCCGCACTCACAGCAAGTCTATCATCTCGTCTTGCGACAACACACGGCTACAGGATCGAACAGACGTTACCATGCGGGCCGGGTGGATTCTCCTCAGCATCCTTCACGATAGACAGCCGCGCATTGTTGGATGTCCCTGTTGTATCGAAAACGTATGATGATGACGATGTGTGACCATCGTTTCTGTCAGTCATTAGAATTAAAATGTGTGAAATGGCGTATTATCTATAAGTGAATCAAACCGGGGTTAGTTGTCACACTTTTACGCCAGTGAGTCCGTTTCTGTATAGAATTATTGAATGACTACGAAGTATTTCACATTTTATTTATTGCCAGTTATACAGTTAATTTAACACACGTTTACCAACAACGGGGTTCATGTTACACTATATGGGGTAAGTTGTCACAATGGATAGAAACTATTTAAAGGGATAGTTCAACCAAAAATGTAAATTCTGTCATTAATTACTCACCCTCAAGTTGTTCCAAACCTTTATGAAAGTATTTCTTCTGCAGAACACAAAGGAAGATATTTGGAAGAATGTATGTAACCAAGCAGATTTCGGCAGAATACATTTGTGTAACTGTTCTTTTGACTCAAAACCTTACGGTTAGTGTAATAAAGCCCTTGTGACAGCTTTCCTATGTGACAACTAGCATGTGAAGTGACTGGTAATTCAGCAGGTCTGAGCTTCAGCTGCATTCAGATGAACTGTAGGAAAGGATAGTACAGATCAAGTAGCTCTGCCTTCCCTTCCCTCACTGACATTCAATCCACCCTAGTTACTTTACAGGTGTGTTCGTGGAAAAGAAGGCCCAGAAACACATCAATGCATTTTAATGTAAATTAGCATTTTAATGAATTACCATTTTAATATTTTTCATTTTTGTCACATTTGTTTGTATCAATTGCACATCAGAGATACAGAAACATAAACAGTCAATCAGGGTTATCCTCCATCATGTGTAACAATAACCTTCATACGCATAATATATAAAACATATGACGAACAGCAGCATTTAAATAAGATTTCAATGCACATATTGGATTTACTGTACAAACATGCACATTTTGAAGCTGAAGTTACTGACTTTTCTCCCAGATCATACGAGTACTCTGAACTGGTATACCTTTAACATGCATTTGCACGGTCAAAGATCTTTTTTCTATCTTGCCTTGATATGATTAAGTGTCTTATCTTGTTAATCTCAGAATCTGTCGACTTAAAAAAGTTTTGCATATCAACCATTGTAATTATCAGGTTTATAATAATTATCTTATAACTTTTATCAATGAACAAGGTTTTTTTTTAAAGACTTGTATCACACAGGCCCAATAAAATGTTAATGCAATAATGCATTGATAAATGATGTTGAAATTGCTAGGTGAGGCTTTCTGAATGACTGTGTTTTGTGTGTGTCAGGATGTTGCGGTTGGCGTGCTCCACAGCCCTTCTCCTCCTTCTCAGGCTGTTCGCCGGCCTGCCCTGGTTCCAGGTCCTGCCATCCATTTTCATTTTCTACCTGGGCTCTGGAGGATGGAAGTCCATCCATGTGTTTTCAAAGACCATATACCGCGATTTGCAGTAAGTATATGTTATAGGTATATGTTATTTAGCTTTCTTTTTTATATAATTTATAAAGTATAGATTTTTAATATACCTTTTATGTACTTTTTCGAAGTCATCAAAACTCTGAAATACACATAATTGAAAGTATGGAAATTCTGTAGTGACTATCTTGTTTTAGCCTTCCACACTTTGTCTAGATTACAGCTCTGCATATTCTGGATATTTGAGTTTCAAAACCCTTGCCATAGCTCATTGTCTGTCAAATGTATTTTACTGAATTGTAATATTTTTTCTCCTCTGAGAAAACAGTTTTTACAAATGTACAGGATTTTTAGGAAAAATGGGTCTTAAATTTGCATAAAACGGAAGTCGTGGTAGACTTTTCTTCCATATTGTTACACATATCCAAGTGAGACGGCTCATCGACCAGGAACAAATGTAGGACGGGACTTGATTTTATCCATGGGGAATTGATTGGATGGTTGTGGTTTGCTATTGGTGGATCTCGTGAGTGACAGGTTATTGTCAAGTCAAGTCAAGTCAACTTTATTTATATCGCGCTTTTAACAATGCAGATTGTTCCAAAGCAGCTTTACAGTGTTAAACAGGAAAATAATGCAGCATAATTTTATGAAGCTGTTTAGTCATTTGATGTCATCAGTTTAAATTTCCATACGGTGACAGTGTGGGCTTTAGATCAATAATTAGATCAGTAATATATGGTTCATTATTATATGGTTCATTTAGTTTATTAATTAGATTTATTTCGATGTTTAGTTGAAAAATTTTAGTGTCCCCAACTGAGCACGCCAAGCCAGAGGCAACAGTGGCAAGGAAACCAAAACCCCAAAATATTGTCCCATCCTTTCGCCAGTAAACACATCCTCAGAGAAGAGAGGGAGGGGACGTTATTTTGAGTAAAGTTGACAAGGGCACATGAATTTGTGTAATAAAAAAAACTATGTGCACGGATAAATTGTTTATAATAAATATGGCAATATTCCATAACAAATAAGAATTGTCCATTTTGATTTCATGGTGACTTTAAATATCTTAATTAGTTTCTATTTTAAATTTCACCATAAAAATAGCCAAAAAGAAGCCATCATAGTGTTAAAAGAAACAAACTGATTGAGTTTCAATTAAAGTTAGACAACTGTTGGCTGGTTTTCCTTTACTATCTGGTCCAACTCTTCCAAATCCATACGTAGATGCAGTATGTTTTTATAAAATAATAATAGTAAAATATATATAATGCCAAATTAATTAATCTTAAAAAAGGAAAAACGTAAAATATTTAATTTCATTCATTAATGTGTTAGCTTTGATAGTCCTAACGGTCCTAAAGAAGTATATAAATGAAATCTGATTTATATCTATAGATGTGGTTTTGTGAATAAAGATCACATAATACATTCTTCTGGGCCCTTTCAATCAGGCTGAACAGTTACTTGCTGAAGGGCGTGTTCACACTTAATATTTTTGGTTTGATTAAAGTGAACTCTGATGCGATTTTTCTGTTAGTGCGGTTCATTTGATATTGATAAGTGTGAACGCTACCATCTGAACCCTGGTGCGCTCCAAACAAGTGGACCGAGGCCACTGAAAAGATGGGTCTCAGTCCGCTTCCAAACACTGGTTCGAATGAAATATGGACAGAACACGGACCAAAGACATGTAAACCAAACACAGGACATGATGTCATGTGACCCTAAAAAGGACAGAATGCTCAAGCATATGATGTTGTGAACACACCCTAAAAGAAGTTACTCAACAAATACCACTGCACATTCATGTATTACGAGCTATGCGTTTGTTAAGAGGAACAAGTGGTTGAAGTGGGTTTCTGGGTTGTTCCTGTCAGGTTTAGCCTGTTTTTCCTGATTTTACTCTTCAAGATTTTGAAATGTGAATTGAGTAACCTGAAGTGTGATTGCCAAGTATGTTAAGACTTTGAGTTTTTTTTTTTTTTTTTTTTCAAATCTAAACTTCTGTGTTTGAATAGCAAACAAAGCAAAACCTCTGCAAACAATCACAGTTTTGTTGCTGGTTGTAGCAAGTGCATGGGGGGTTATGGAGTTCAGTTCCACTTCGGGTCCTGGAGGTGTGGGTTTATCATTTCAAACAGCACAGATTACCCTGTAAGGGCCTGGATTGGACGACGGAAGCTTTTAGGATAGCCGTTAATGGATGTAAGAACTCTTATGGGACAGGGATCACTGCTTTTAGCAGTGTGACAGTGTTTTGTGTGCTCAAACACACACAAACTATTTCCTGCCACTTACAGATTTGTTGTTTGTCACTTAAGAAAGAAGTTGATGAGACCAGAATCTCCACCATTATCATTGAACAGATGATTATATGCATTAAGCATATTAGAATGATTTCTGAAGAATCATGTGACGCTGAAGATAATAATAATAATAATGCTCTAAATTCAGCTTTGATCACAAGAATAAATTACATTTTAAAATATATTCAAATGGAAAACAGTTATTTTAAATTGTATTATTACTTCACAATATTACTGTTTTTACTGTATTTTTGATCAAATTAATGCAACCTTGGTGAGCAGAAGAGACAAAACATTAAACAATCCTAATTATTCCAAACCTTTAAAGCAGTGTACCTATTTTAAATCAAGAGTTCCCCCAAAACTCAAAGGAGATGTTTTAAAGAATGTCCAGATACCATTTTCCCAGAATAAAACCTCATAACCATAATCCCATCGATTGTTTTGTGTTCTTTTACAGTGCCGCCAGTGTGTTGCTGAGGGTAAAGCTGAATGTCAAAAAGCACCTACGTGAGCGCAACACCATTCCCAAACTTTTTGCCAAGTCCGTCAAGAAATACGGGGACAAGACGGCTCTGATTTTCGAAGGAACGGGCGAGAAATGGAGCTTCAAGGAGCTTGACGATTACTCTAACCGTGTGGCTAACTTTCTTCTCCTGACGGGCTTCAAGGAAGGGGATGTGGTGGCTCTGTTCATGGAGAACCGCTCTCAGTATGTGGGGCTCTGGCTGGGCATGGCGAAGATCGGAGTGGAGGCAGCACTCATCAACTTCAACCTGAGGCTGGAGGCTCTGGTTCACTGTGTCAACATCTCCAGCGCCAAAGCGGTGGTGTTCGGCAGTGAGCTAACAGATGGTGAGAAGTGATTTGAGAGTTATCAGAGATGAGGAAAATTCTCATAATTTATAGCAGTTAAGCCACAGTCAAGCTACGCCTTTGATAAAGTAGTTACATACGCATGCTGCTACTAACAAAATGTAGCTAACTGCATTTGGTTGTTAGGGAGACAGTTTCAGAAACCTTTGCGAATCATTTGTTTCGAATCAGTGATTATGGCACGTATTAAAAGGTTAGTTCACCCAAAAATGAAAATTCTGTTACTCACTCATTCATCTTCGGAACAAAAATTAAGATATTTTTGATTAAATCCAAGAGCTTTCTGACCCCACATAGACTACAACGTAATCACCACTTTCAAGGCCCAGAATGGTAGTAAAGACATCATTTAAATAGTCCATGTGACTACAGTGGTTCAACATTAATTTTATGAAGTGACAAGAATTTTTCACAACCCAACCAAATACAGATACAAGCTGCAAATACTCACAACGCAACCAAATACAGATACAAGCTGCAAATACTCACAACGCAACCAAATACAGATACAAGCTGCAAATACTCACAACGCAACCAAATATAGAAACGTGCTGCAAATACAACACAACCAAATACAGAAACGCAGTACAAATACTTACAATGCAACCAAATACAGATGCACATTACAAATGCTCACAATACAACCAAATACAGAAACAAGCTGCAAATACTCACAACCCAACCAAATACAGATACGCATTACAAATACTCACAACGCAACCAAATACAGAAACGAGCTGCAAATACTCACAACACAACCAAATACAGAAACGTGCTACAAATACTCACAACACAACCAAATACAGAAACGTGCTACAAATACTCACAATGAAACCAAATACAGATACGCATTACAAATACTCACAACGCAACCAAATACAGAAACGAGCTGCAAATACTCACAACCCAACCAAATACAGATACGCATTACAAATACTCACAACGCAACCAAATACAGAAACGAGCTGCAAATACTCACATTACACCCAAATACAGAAACGTGCTGCAAATACTCACAACACAACCAAATACAGAAACGTGCTACAAATACTCACAATACAACCAAATACAGAAACGTGCTGCAAATACTCACAACACAACCAAATACAGAAACGTGCTACAAATACTCACAATACAACCAAATACAGATACGCATTACAAATACTCACAACGCAACCAAATACAGAAACGAGCTGCAAATACTCACAACCCAACCAAATACAGATACGCATTACAAATACTCACAACGCAACCAAATACAGAAACGAGCTGCAAATACTCACAACACAACCAAATACAGAAACGTGCTGCAAATACTCACAACACAACCAAATACAGAAACGTGCTACAAATACTCACAATACAACCAAATACAGATACGCATTACAAATACTCACAACACAACCAAATACAGAAACGTGCTACAAATACTCACAATACAACCAAATACAGATACGCATTACAAATACTCACAACGCAACCAAATACAGAAACGAGCTGCAAATACTCACAACACAACCAAATACAGAAACATGCTACAAATACTCACAATGCAATCAAATACAGATACGCATTACAAATACTCACAACGCAACCAAATACAGAAACAAGCTACAAATACTCACAACACAACCAAATACAGAAACGTGCTACAAATGCTCACAATACAACCAAATACAGAAACGAGCGAGATCGGTGTGCGTGATTGAGAATGAACATCACCTGCGAGGCATAGACGCGGGGTACTTAGACACCCAAATGTTGCATATATAAAATTAGTGATGTGAGAAAGCAAACTGTATCATCATGCCGCCGACAGAAACATAAACAAAGCAGAAGCGCGTTCATTTTTTTTATTAGATAATCTTCTAAAAAAGCAGACTGTTTGGATATGAAATGGTAACATTTGTAACATTAACTAAGGTAATAAATGCTGTGGAAGTATTGTTCTATGTTAATTTCAAAATTAAATTGAGTTTGAATTTTAATTTTTATCTGTTAACCTTGGTTAATGCACTATGAACTAACATGAATGATCAAGGTACAATTGTATTGGTCATATTAATACATACAATATTCAATGTATATTGCATAATGCTTATAGTTAATGTAAGCTAATACATCCTTGTTGCATAGGGACTTGCATAGTGTTACCTATGAAATGTACGCATGTTTCTAGGTTATAGGTAAAGAAACAAATTTGACCTGTAATATTTTAATGTTTAAATTATTTTCTGAAGAATTTGTTCTGTTAGAACTTCTCATTTTAATATTCATATTTATATGTTTTTAATTTAGCACATTTTCATGGATCAGTACTGTTTTCTTTTTTTATTTATTGTTATAAAGTTCAGCATTGTTTTACTTATGTTTTCTTTTTTAATCCAGTATCCATTTAAAAAACTATCGGTCGATTAATCGGTTATCGGCAAGTGCAGTCCAACCTAGTTATCGGTATCGGTAAAATCCACTATCGGTCGACCTCTAGTTGGTGACATTCGAAAAGACGTTTTGGAAGTAGAACAAGTTAATACATTTTGTCTAAATAAAATGTCTTTGTATTTATTTATGAAGTGCACTGATGCATCTTGCACAATAATACCAAGAATCTGTAGTAAGTAAATATTGTCAGTTTTGATTTCATGTTGACTTTAGGCATGAGGCTTGTATTTTATGAATAAGATTTGTTGCCTCAATATAGTATCGGTTAAGGCAGCAGTTCAGAAGTGTTGCAAGCGAAAGTGACACACTACAAGAAGCAAATAAGGAAGTGGCACTTGGGCAAAGATTAGTGTGTGTACTCTAGAGAAACAATGAATGAGTCGCATAGAATACAGATTTATCATGGGCAGAGGTCACCGCGTGTAGCTCATAGTGAAAGAACGTCATTACACCAAAGAGGATTCGTACCAGAGGTCACGAAAGGCAGTGAAATCTTAATGAAATCCAGTTTCCTAGTTGTCTCTTAAGTAATTGGAAACTGACTCATAAAGTATGCCATGTTGATTCAGCTTTTTCTTATTGATTTCCCATTTGCTTGTCCTGTGCTTTCTCTGAAGAATTTTCTTGGCTCATTTTGTTGCTTTATTTCCATCTGTGATGGTTACATCACCTATTTCCCTCGCTCTTTAAATGTCTCAGCGATGTGTGAGGTGCACAGCTCCATGGGAAAGACTGTTAAGCTGTTCTGCTCTGGAGAATGGGACCCTAAGCGAGTTCCTGAAGGGACGGAGCATCTAGAGCCGCTGCTGGAGGCGACACCTACAAACCAGCCCATACAACCAGATCGCAGCTTCACAGGCAAGACAATCAAACATAGACTTGCCACCATTTAAGGCCTTAAAAAAACAATCAAAAATATACATGCTAAAAATGACCTGCATCACTATGAACTCCTGTTCATTGGAATAGGGCCACCCTGTCTGAAATATTTTATTGCAAATTTATCTTTTTTTTTTTTTTTTTTTTTTAAGTTCAAAGCTTATTTTTCTCCATATGCTGAATGTTTACATTAAATATTGGCCACAATTTGAGAATTCGTTCCCATGACTTATTAATTCCCTCCTTTTAGTAAATCATGGCCATGGATACTAATTTGTTCCCTCGTTTTGATTTAACTATAACAAGGGAACAAAATATTACAACTTGGCCACAATTTAGTAAAACGAGGCAATGAATTCTAAATTCTTGACAACAATTTATCTAAAACAAGGGAACAAATTTATAAAACGCATGAATTTTTATTTTATTTTTTATATTACACAAAGCTAGCAGAAACCTTAGTAATTCACTTTGCTTGGTTTATTTAAATACTCTCCTCCCATAAATGATGTGTCTGAAAAGGAAACTCCTACAAATACATATGCAATAAGTGGCCTTTTCATTGGTAATTTTTTATTGCGTGTCTTTAGTAAATACTGACTAGTTGTTGTTGTTTTTAATGGCAAAATAGTGTTTGCTCTGGTTTAAGCTGGTAGTAAATCTGGTCCATAAATCACATTACCAACTAGATGTTTGCTGCTTTGCTTCTAGATCGTCTTTTTTACATTTACACGTCGGGAACCACTGGGATGCCAAAAGCTGCGATCGTTGTACATAGCCGGTAAGTGTATGACTGTTAATTTTCTCCATTTCTCACAGTCGCTCGTTCCTTGCTTTCTCTCTTATTTTTTTCTCAATGAATCAAGCTCCCTATTTTTCACCCCGTCTTTCCTGCATTCTTCCCTCAGGTATTACCGCATGGCTGCCTTGGTGTACTATGGTTTCAGAATGAAGTCTGAGGATGTGCTTTATGACTGCTTACCACTTTACCACTCAGCAGGTACATCACTGAACACAGGTTGCTCTACACGTTCATGATCTGTGCACTTCCTGTCACATTCTGGTTCAGGCTACTTCCTGTGTGAGTTTTGTGGCTTGTTTTGATGGATGTCTACGTAAGACCCTCGAGTCCAATGCTGTTTTGAAAAAAATAACTTGGTTTGTTTTATACTTTATTGGTTTAACCAACATCAATGGGTCAATAACAATAATCAATAACAAACATCAATTTGATCAATAGGTTTATTCTGATGTCAGTGTTGTTCTCTGTGGCAGGAAACATAGTGGGAGTTGGACAGTGCCTGATCCATGGAATGACTGTAGTGATCAGGAAGAAGTTTAGTGCATCAAAGTTCTGGGATGACTGTATCAAATACAACTGCACAGTGAGTAATGGAATATATGTATTATGGAATATACAATAATTCATTTTGCCTATAGTTTTTATAGCAAATTTCAGCAAAGATGTATTAAATTGATCAAAAGTGACAGTAAAGACATGTATAATGTTACACATTTTTGGAATAAATGCTGTTTTTGAACTTTCTATTCATCAAAGAATCCTGAGAAATAAAATATGAAGCAGCAGAACTGTTTTCAACATTGATAATAATCAGACATGTTTTGAACATATATTAAAATAGAAAACAGCTATTTGAAGATTCGAATAATCTTACACTATTACTGTTGTTACTGTATTTGATCAAATAAATGTAGCATTGGTGAGCAGAAGAGTTCTTTAAACAAAAAAAGCATATTGATCTCAAACGATAGTGTATAAAAAATTTGCTATCTGTGAATTTTATCAGATTTATTTTTAGTATAGACTTTTATTTTTTAGGATGAAGACTAAGAATATGTTATGAAGAAATATATTTTATATTTATATACATTTACATGTTGGTTATATAGCAATACGTGAAGATATACAGCCGTATTCCATTATATACATTTCTTCTTTTTGAGTGAGTACGCAAATCAATTATTGAATCAGTGTTTTGAATCAGACCGTTTAAAACAACTGATTCACAGAAATGAATGGAACTTATCTAGAGCTGCACGTTTCTGGATAAATTGAGAACAATCTTTTTTTTTTTTTTTACGATTCTGAATAGACAACTAAACAAAAGAACATTACTACTCACTCATAAAGCCTTCATTGTTTCATTACTGGATGAATCAGTTTTTGAACGTATCTTTTGAATGAATGATTCAATGACGAATACATTTATTAACTATCACTTGTCGCCACCTACACCTGCTGTGACAATGTAATGGATACCACCTTTATTTGAAGTGCCAAGTTTCTTTCAAGGGTGATTTACTCTATTTTGATCACTACCGTAGATATCAGTGATAATCACACAGAGAAAAAAAGCTTGTCGCTGAGGTAGTACCCTTAAAATAACTCAAAAAGGTTCATAGTAGTATCTTAAGGTACATATTTGTACTCTTAGGTTACTAATATGCACCTTTTTAGGAGTAAAAAGGGTACAAAGATGTCCTGGGCACTGCCCCAGCGACAAACTGTTGTACCCCTAAAGGTACAATTTTGACACCTTTTTTCTCTGTGTTCCGTGATAAGCTGAATATTGTAACGCATAAATAATGATCCCGTGTGGTTAAAAAAAAAAGTCTGTTTGTGAAGCTGTTTCATATCTGCTCTCTCTGGATCAGCGGCAGCACCAACACAGATTTGAATATTCGTGATCGTAGCCTAGGGCTAGGTTACTTCAAGTCAAAGTTTTAATAAAGCCAGTTTAACAAAGGTTAGACAAAGCCAAATCATTGTCATTTAGGAATAAGATTGCATGGGTGTTGGAATCAAGATTGTGATCTTTAAACGATTTATCGTGCCGATCACACAAGTTTTGCTCACACTACAAGTTTTTGCTCACAGTTTTGAGTCATAACATAACACAAGAAATTGGCCAGTCCTCCTGACAAGGTCTTTCGTGGCTAAATAGAGCAGAGCAATAAAATAATTCAAATGTTCATGTTTTTGCATAATTTTATATGGCAAACAAAATCACATTCAATATATTGTGCATTCAGCCAAGGACTTCCAGACCTCAGCTGTAATGTTATAGCTGTATTTTTGCAAATTTTTGTATTGCATGGAAATCGGGTTTTAAAAAAAACTTTTTTTTTTGGTCTCAGATTGTGCAGTACATCGGTGAGATCTGCCGCTATCTGCTGAACCAGCCAAAGAAGGACACAGAGCACCAACACATGGTCCGCATGGCCCTTGGTAACGGTCTTCGCCAGTCCATCTGGGAGGAATTCACCAACCGCTTCAACATACCACAGATCGCAGAGTTCTACGGCGCCACAGAGTGCAACTGTAGCTTGGGCAACTTTGACAACAAGGTCTGTCCACTTTAGACTAAGTGTCTGTAAACTGCCTTTATGAGTAGCACACACTTGTAAACCTAAACAATAGTGGATAATGCACGTGGAAAAGGATATATAAGGTTTTAGTGGTTCCAGTAATTAGCATTGTATATTACAATACAGTTTACAAGGCCATCTACAATATGTTCAGTAATCAAGCACAGGTGGTTATGGGCCATTTAAGGTGCTGATAGAAAATGCACCTAGCTCAATACAGTTGATTTTTGCTCAATACAGTATTTAGAGTGTGAGGTGATTGTAACAAACATATGATGTTTTGACTGCAGACGGGTGCCTGTGGATTCAATAGCCGGATCCTGCCCTACTTCTACCCCATCCGCTTGGTCAAAGTGGACGAGGAGACCATGGAGCTTATCAGAGGACCCGATGGAGTCTGTATCCCATGTGGTCCAGGTACAGTACTTGCTCACATTCACCAGGTTGGATCCCCTTTTGCCTTCAGAACTGCCTTAATTCTTCATGGATTAGATTCAACAAGGTGCTGGAAACATTCCTCAGAGGTTTCGGTCCATATTGACATTATAGCATCAAGCAGTTGCTGCAGATTTGTTCGCTGCACATCCATGATGTGAATCTCCCGTTCCACCTCATCCCAAAAGTGCTCTATTGGACTGAGATCTGGTGACTGTGGAGGCCAATTGAGTATAGAGAACTCATTGTCATGTTAAAAATTAGTTTGAGATGATTTGAGCTCTTTGACATGCCGCGTTATCCTGCTGGAAGTAGCCATCAGAAGATGGGTACACTGTGGTCATAAAGGGGTGGACATAGTTAGCAACAATACTTGGCTGTTGCATTTAAGCAATCCTCAATTGGTAAAAGGGGCTCAAAATGTGCCAAAAAATAAATTTTTCATCTGGTTTACACCAAATTCTGACCCTACCATATGAATGTTGCAGCAGAATTCGAGACTCATTCAACCAGGCAAAGTTTTTCCCATCTTTTTTTGTCCAATTTTGGTGAGCCTGTGTGAATTGTAGCCTCTGTTCTTAGCTGACAGGAGTGGCACTGGTGTATCTTCTGCTGCTGTAGCTCATCTGCTTCAAGGTTTGACGTGTTGTGCATTCAGAGATGCTCTTCTGCATGCCTTGGTTGTAGCGAGTGGTTATTTGAGTTACTGTTGCCTTTCTATCAGCTGAGCCAGTCTGGTCATTCTCCTCTAAACTCCGGCAGTTCTGTGAACGAAAATGTCTCGTTGATGCCACTCACTGGATATTTTCTCTTTTTCTGACCATTTTCTATAAGCCCTAGAGATAGTTGTGCATGAAAATCCCAGTAGATCAGCGGCTTCTGAAATACTCAGACCAGCCCATCTGGCACCAACGACCATGCCACGTTCAACTTCACGTAACTGGCTTTTAAAGGGAATGGGAGATGAGACTCTGATTGCTTTAGTGCATGTTACACCCAAAAAACACCCATGACTCATCAAGAGACTAGGTACAACCCTTTTCGACCATGCGCCTGGCGCACAGACCATTTTTTTTCCGTCGTTAAACTAGCAAAAATGGATTCGGATATGTGCTCAGATTGTTAAAATAGGGCCCAAAAACTCATCTGCCCTTTGCCTATAATTAAAAATGCCAAATATTGACTAATATACAGGTCTTAATAATAATTAATAATGTGTTATATTTATATAGCGCTTTTCTAGGCACTTAAAGCGCTTAACATATAGAAGGGGGGAATCTCCTTAACCACCACCATGATGGATGATGCGACGGCAGCCAGAATGCCCACCACACACCAGCTTATTGGTGGAGAGGAGACCGAGTGATGAAGCCAATTGTGTGTGTGTATATATATATATATATATATATATATATATATATATATATATATATATATATATATATATATATATATATATATATATATATATATATATATATATATATATAATACATGGGGATGATTAGGAGGCCATGATAGACAGGGGCAAATGGGCAAATTTGTAGATTTATAATGATTTGTAATGACCACAGAGAGTCAGGACCTCAGTTTAACGTCTCATCCAAAGGACGGGTATATATCTTAATATATATTGGTCAACCACTACAGATGCAAAAATATAATTTAATGTCCATTTCCTTACTCTGTTTCTTAGGAGAACCTGGTCAGTTGGTTGGCCGAATCATTCAGAACGACCCCCTCAGGCGATTTGATGGCTACGTCAACCAATCAGCCACTAATAAGAAGGTTTCCCACGATGTCTTCAAAAAGGGAGATAGCGCATATCTTTCAGGTATTGTATTTTGAAACACTTTACACAAGCACACTCTTACTTGCAGCTAGATAATAGAAGTTGTTTGCTTATCCTCTCTCAGGGGACGTGCTGGTGATGGACGACTATGGCTACATGTATTTCAAAGACCGCACAGGAGACACATACCGCTGGAAAGGAGAGAACGTCTCCACCACCGAGGTGGAGGGAACGCTGAGCCGCCTTCTGGACATGAAAGATGTAGTGGTGTATGGAGTGGAGGTACCAGGTAATAGCACATTTCTCTACCTCTTCTGTTTGTGTTTGTTCGGTCTTTCCATCAATGACATTTCATCCTGTTTAAGAAAATCTCTGCTAAAGTATGCAAATCACTGTGCAGCACCTTAGAGGTCAACTATTAACCTTAGTTTACTCATCAGGGACTATATCTTCAAGCGGACGGAACAATTTTATTATCGGCAAGACTTTTATTTTGCATTGATCTTAATAATTACACCAGGTCCCCATTGGTCCTTAAATAATATTAAAGATTTAAAAAATAATAAAGTAATATAATTATTTATACTTGACTTTTTCTTTAAAAAATGAAATGTATTTGCCAATTAAATAAATGCACATGATACTATTTAAGTTGAAATAATCTTGTGACAATAAAGAGAGCATCTCTAAAAAAAGTGTTTTTGCTGTGAACTGTGCCTTTAAGTGTTTTGAAATAAACATGAATCATCGGGTGCACAGCTAGTCTGTGGAGAGGAGAATAATTAATTTGAACAAAGCTGACTGCAGCAGCTCCTGAAGGATTCTGGGAATGCACAGCCAAACAAAGTCTCCTCTTGGCCTGGCTCTGGTTTTGCTTACACTAGATCTATAAAGGAACAGCAGCAGAGTGCAGAATATAGCTCGGTACATTTGAGACTGCCTGCTGAAAAATACTGTACACTCTCACCTTCAAAACAATGTCATCAGCAGATCTGAAATTGTGGGTCTACAACATGTAGAGTGTATGTGTACATCATAGGCTGATAATCATCCAAATGTTTTACAAGTCTAAATGGAAATCAATGAACCAATGATGCAAAAAAAACACACCTTTAAGTTGGATTTTTTAGCACTTTAGCATGAACAGACACACATAAGACTGCAAATATTGAAAAAGCTCACAGAACAAAAAATTAAACCGTTCGCATGCCAAACAGAATCAGGAAAATGGGCAAAAACCTAGCTGTGTAAGTCTAGTTTTACTTAAAATCCGAATACACTGCTAACAAAGTAAACTGGGTCGATTTCATGGTGACTTTTAACTGTTTTTATCAGGGGAAAGTTCATTTTTTAACATACATTATCTATGTAGGATCGTCTATGTAAACTCGCTGGGTAATGTGTTGCACAGTTACTTTTTGGAAGTACTCAAGCGGGTGCTAGAGTTAAGGTGCTGTCACATATAGTGTTGTTCAATTAATTTTTGTGAACAAAATCTAGTCATTAAAAATGGCAATAAACGTGATTGGGAATTTCACAAGTCCGAAAATTTTCCCCACACAGATTTCATGACAGGGTCAAGTGCATTCATCGCGTTGACCAACAGAAAGCTGCTGTTTGAAAAAGAGCAGTTTATACAAATGTATAGTGTAGCGCCTCTCGTGGCAGTGCTGAGAATGCATCGAATCTTGGTGTTGCATAATGAATTGCTTGTAACAAGAGATAACACCCTTTATAATAAACAAACCTCTTTTCTTCAGTCTTTCATAGATCCCTGTCCTTGGACAAGTGGCATATAACCTGGCCAGACAACAATCTACTTAGTTTATTTTAATCTACAGTGGTTCTGTGTCTCTTATGCTTATAGGCACTGCTTATGCAGTTCAACTGCCTTTAAGGTTTATTAAAGAATGGGAGGTTGCCTTTTTGTGATGCGTATGGACGTTTCTTCTCAGGTGCCGAAGGCAAAGCAGGGATGGCGGCCATAGCAGACCCGGACCACAGCACAGACCTGGTGAAGTTTAGCAGGGACCTGGAGAAAGCCCTGCCACCCTATGCCCGGCCCGTGTTTCTGCGCTTCCTACCAGAAGTGAACAAAACAGGTGAGATATGGCACATCTGAGCTCAGCCTCAGACAGCCCACAGACTGCTAACTGACCCATGTCTGATGAATATTGTGTACTAAAGCCGGGTGCACACTTCGATTTTGTCCATGATTTGGCCGTCTGAAATAGGGGTGCACCGATCCGACTTTTTCAGTACCGATACCGATGCCTGGGCTTTGTGTATCTGTCGATACCCGATACCGATCCGATACTATTGTTGAATTAATAATAAACTGTATATCTTCCACCTTATACCTTCCTTGAAGAGACTAAAGGCACCAGACTTTACTAACTAAACATAACTAAGACAAAATAACAGATGTATGTAAAGTGTTGAATTCTTATTTATTTAAAAAACAATTGTGCATTCAAATCTAAAATAGAATGCAATCAAACTTTTTTAAATAAATAAAATGTAGCAGTGGAAACAAAAAACAGTGTATTGGTCAAACGTACAATAGTAATCTGACAGTTTCCAAAAAAATTTTACACTACAGATAATTGTTTTGGTATATAATCATATTAAAAAGTAGCATTACAAATTAACAAATAGTCTAATTTTCTGCCATATGCAATTTAATAAAAATGATCAGCTAGATAATAACTTTGTTCTGGTTTCACCTCACTCCTGTCTAAATGATTGTAGGCTAGGCCTATTTATGTTACGACACATTGTCAACACAAATAAGCTGAAATACTGTTGATAATTAAAAATAATTCTTACTACCCACTCTTGCTTAATTGGGTAAGCACACTTGTGTTCTCATTTCAGATGCGTTCTGAGTAAATTAATAAACTGATTCACGAGTTCAGTGTTGGACCGGTCAGTTGTTCTAACCAGTCGTTAAAATGATTCGGTCATTAGGTCATTAGGTCACGAATCGGACATTAACAGACGCGTTGTGTGCGAATCCCGTCTGTTAGAACATCGCGAAAGATGTCAACACAAAGAAAACACTTCATAACTGAATATAATTTGTCTCCCACTTATTGAAAGTATGCTTTATGTCAGCTGGTCAGAGAAGAGTCAACGTTTTTTGAGCGCAATTCACAACCAGCGATAATTCAAGGACAAAATTGTCCAAATGTGTCATGTGCAACATGGTTTCGGTCTTCCGAACTTTTGATTTGGATTAATATGTGAAATATGAGAGAGCTAACAGCTAACACTGATTATTTTGAAGACCCAGAGAGTGTGCACGGGGGAGGAGCTCTCTGATCGTTCTCTCTGTCACTCAGTCACAAGCGCAGCATCTGTTCTACATCACTCGTAAATCACTAATTCATCAAATTAGGCTTTGGCGGCCGTCAAAAAAATTTCAATGCAGGAAAGACCCTGACTTTGCAGTAATACCACCTCCCCTCGAAACATTTAAGTTACTTTGCAGACATTGCAAACAGCCGACGAACTAGTTGGCGTGGCAAGCGTGAAATATCTCCTCCACACAGCCGACTCTCTGGCTCGCTCCATGTTGCTTCTAGCATGCGACACACGTGAAGCTGACGAATGACGTAGGTTCTGCTGCGACGAAAAAAAACACCTGGATCGGCTTGTGGATCTGTTCATTTTTCCGATCCCCGATCCAGCTATTTTGTCAGTATCGCGGCCGATATCCGATCCTAATATCGGATCGGTGCACCCCTAGTCTGAAACACATTTTGCAAATCTTAAAAGATTCCTCTCATCCTAGGCTAAAATCTGAAGTCTTTGATCGTTAGTTTGACATGTTCACCGGCAGCCGATTAATGACCGCTGCAATCAAATTTGACCTCAGACGAAATTCTGGCAGTGTCAGAGGTGCACAATTGGTGCACATTTGGTGCACAATCCTGCAGTGTGACTTCTCTTACGATGACCGTCAAATTATCTTGGTTTTTCAAGACAAACTATGACCAAAATGAGCGCTTGAGATTTCTTTGTAGCCACCATTTCAAACCTGCGTGTAATGCAGCTCACTGTCTCCGAACCCGTCATTGATATATAACTCCGGACTATCGTACAGTCTGACATTAATGGCAACTTAGATCTTACAGTGTGACATGGCTTACAGCGGGGATCATGTTCATACAGTCAAACAAGGAACAATCTTGAAGGACTATTATAATTCACACAGTGTGCACCCGGCTTAAGAGTGGTAACATTGCATATCACAGAAACAATCCTGTCCTATTTTAGAACGGAACCCAAAATGTAAATATTCATCATCAGGGTTTTTCCTGCATTTAAATTTTTTTGGCGGCCGCCAAAACAAATTTTTGTCCCACCAAAGCCTAATTTGATGAGTTATTGTGATTTAGGAGTGATGTAGATGACTGCTGCGCTTGTGATATAACTGCGCAAATAACTGAGTGACAGAGAGCTCCTCCCCCGCACGCACTCTCTCTGTCTTCAAAATAAGCACTGTCTTAGCTCTTTCTCACATTTCACATATTAATGAAAATCAAAAGGTCGGAAAACCGAATCCATGTTGCACGTGGCGCATTCAGACATTTTTTTCCTTGAATTACCGCTGGGTATGAATTACGCTCAAAAAACGTTGATTCTTCTCTGACCAGCTGACATAAAGAATACTTTCAATAAACGGGAAACAACTGACTCCTTTGAACCGAATCATTTTAACGACTGGTTAAAAGAACTGATCTGTCCAACACTGAACTAACAAATCAGTTTATTAATTTACTCAGAACATATCTGAAATGAGATCACAAGTGTGCTTACCCAATTTAACAAGAGTGGTTCGTAAGAATTAGTTTTAATTATCCACAGTATTTCAGCTTATTTATGTTGACAATGTGTAGCAACATAAATAGCCTAAAATCATTTAGACCGGAATCAAGTGAAACCAGAACAAAGTTGTTGTTAGCTAGCAAGCTGATAATTTTATTAAATTGTATATGACAGAAAATTTGGTTATTTGTTCATTTTTAATTCTACTTTTTAATATTGATATGATTATATACCAAAACAATTATCTGTAAATAGTGTAAAAAACGAGGAACAAAAGAAACAAACATTGATGTAAGAGATTGTACATAATATGAGATATCAAAATAAAAATGTATTGTCAGTATTACGCTCGCAGATCACATGAGTAGGTTGAGTTACTGTGTGTGTATGTGTGTGAGTGGATGACCATGTCTGTCAGCCACCACCGAAGACCATTTTTGACCCAGGAAATACCCTGATTATTGGTGCTTTTCATTTCACCTTATGCGGTTTTTCTGTTAAATATAATCAGAATTCCTGTGGGTCCTTAAAATGTCTCAAATTTAATCAAAATAAATAGTATAGCATATCTTAAATATTTATATTAGAATGCCTTACATTTGAGGACAGAAAAAACGGGTATCGCGATATTATCTAATGTGATTATTAAACTTCACAAGGCTGTGAGATAATGAAATAAATGTGAGCTCTGCACATTCAAAGTAAAATTGCGGCACTGTTGCACACTCTGCAGGCTCACAGTTTCAGAACAGTTTGCAATGAATGAATACTGTGCAGTGTGCACTTATGCCAAGCAATTTGACAGTGTTTATGTTGTGGTGTTCATATTGTTAAATGTTGTAGACTATTATAAGAGTGCATATTTATATATTAGTTTTTTAATGAGCTGGTGGAAGTAGGAAAGCATAGAGTTCTGGTGTATTTTGAGCTTATTTAAAAGTAAAATAACTGCTTTTCCCCCTTTTTTATGGATATTATTGGCATTTTGGTTACACAGCAAACTGTATCCGCCATTTAATTTTACCCTGTCATAGAGGAAGGAAAGATTAAGAACATTATTCAGTGTATATAGAGTTTTTTAGATTTTTTTTTATTTGAGTTTTCATGAACATGGAACATTTTATTAATTAAAAATGATTTTCTTTAAAAAATAAAAAAAACACTCAACACAGGGGACAATAAACCGTAATAACGCAAACCAGCAATGGGTTACTATTACAATATGTAACAATACAATGCAATTGATATTAACACTATACTTGTGCTGTAAAGTATAGTGAGCATTAAAATATACCCTGATCAAGCTGTTTGATCCTCCTCTGTAATATTGTTAAAATCACCATGTTCAATAAATACTAAGGAGGGGCTCCAGACTCTTTTAAATTTGCTTCTTTACCCTTAAGAAAATGCAAATATAGATTTTAGGCAAGGCAAGTTTATTTTCAAGTTGGCTCCAGTTTTAAATATATTATTATTATTATTATATATTAGCAAATTCCATTATCTATCTACCTCTAATTCACTATCTATCTACCTCTAATAAAGACACATCTCTTCCAGCAGCACCTGACCAATCAAGAATAGCACTTAACATTCTATTCATTTTCTGTCTGTCTAATTTATTAAAAAAAATAAAAAAAAATTTAAGTTCTGTCCTGTGTGTTCTGTGCTAGATTAACTGAGACTTGTTACAGCACTTGCATACTGTTGACCTTGACTGTTCTAGTTGCTTCTATTGCTCTCATTTGTAAGTCACTTTGGATAAAAGCGTCTGCTAAATGACTAAATGTAAATGTAATTCATATGTATTGATATACTGATTTATTTATTATTGACATATCCTGTTTATATATCATATATACATCCTGTTTAATTAAGTAAGAGATATTTATTTTGAGATTGTATCGGTTTGTTCTGCCTGGACATACAGTATTCATTTTATTTGTGCAGTTTTAAAGTTTCATTTGAAAAACTCTGTCCTTTCATAAAGTCTAACCTTCCATCAATATCCAAAGGATGAACTATTTGTACTGTACTCAATCTTTTTTTTATAGACCCTTAACTTGCACCCTCTGCCCATTTCAGGGAAGCCTTACTCTGACATGTTCCAGATTTCATTAAATTTTACAATTGGGGATGATATACAGTTTATGGCTCTAACAAAATCTAAAGTTTGAACATTTTGTACTGTACCAAAAATGATTAATGGACCCTTGAACTTGATATATGGAGTAATACAGATAACTGAGCCAAAAGATGTGCATAGTATAAAATTCTAAGTATGTTGTTTTCTTTCAGGGACTTTCAAATTCCAGAAGACAGACATGCGACGGGAGGGATTCGACCCCATTGCCGTCTCTGACAAACTCTACTTTCTGGACTGCACTAAGGGACAATATGTGGAGCTGAATGTAGAGCTCCATCGCAACATCGTCTCAGGAAAGCAGAAATTATGAGACTACTGCCAACCTCCACCCATTCCCTCAACACTCCGCCTTCAACAGCCCTCAAGCCCCACCCCCCTCATCACCCCGCCCCTCGTTACCTCAGCAAACACAGTGAGGGGCCACAGGAACGCTTTCTGGCCACATATTCAAGTCCCTGTTCAGTCATTCATTCATTCATTCATTCATTCTCATAGCCCACCTCTCTTAAAACTGAGATGGGACTGAGGTGGTGTTCAGCCATCTTGAAGACACAAGAAAAATGAAAAATATGAACAATTAAGCAATTTAGCAAACAAGAATACAAAAAACAAACAGCAAGGAAAGGCACACGGACCAAATACACGTCTGTCAAATGGTAAAGCTTTCCCTTTGCCTCAGCTGCACAATGCTCGCCTGGCTACAGGATTCGGGACTGACACATGTTCATTTTGACGGATCTGACAAGCGACTGCCATCGTAAATGCGCCCTCAAGCCCTGACCAAACCATGTGGATCGACGTGCAATACAAACCCAGCACTGGCTGCGCACTTGTCAGCTGCCATGACTTGATCAATGCTGTTTATTTAAATGTGTGCACCAAATATATTTAAGTTGTAGAATAGCTCATCATCTATGAATCTATATGCTGCATTGAAGACGTCCATGATCGCACTGCTACTGTGTCCATTTTACCTCTCCAGACGTTTAGTGTACAGCGTCCATCATGAAAGCTGATTTCCGCTAATGTCTAGACCGAACAGCCCGGTGCGACATTGTGCAGAGTGGGCTTCACGGGTTCGCTTCGTTTTGCTAGACGTGACGAGCATTCAGATTCCAGCGAGGACCTCCTGGACTCTCTACAGGACACTATAGTGGACTTTGCATAGAGGTGAATGAAAGTAGTATACTACTCTGGTGCTAAAGAGTGAGCGCCAGACCTAAAAACCATCTTTGCTTCTTGACATGTAGAGAACGGAAGGGGAGTAGAATGAAGGGAAAGGGATGTAGGCTATCTGTCATCTGGGTTTTAGTTTTTCTTTCAGCAGCATGAATGATTGATGCAAACAGAGCACTGTGCCTTACTGTCAGGTCACCACATAGTGTTATTGCCCTTGTCCTGTATCATTACACTAACTGACCCTGGACGTCTCCACTTCTCTTAAACGGCTAGTTTATTTTCTAGACCTAGCTTGAACTCCCCTCGCATAGAAAAATTCCCATCATGCAAAGTGTCCAGCACTACATCTATGGGCATCCTTTCCCTTCCATGTGTATTCTGCACCATCATCTCTTGCGAACTTTCCTGTTCTCCTTCGCCCACTGACAGCTGATTATTTATTTATATTGTAGCAAGTATTTAAATGTGTGTGTGCACGTGTGATGAGATGATTTTGTGACCGCACTTGATTTTCTCCAGTCACTGTTTTGGGCACTATACATTAACGTACAGCACAGATGTGGGAAAACATAGAACTGTGTTGACATTATATAGACGAGTCTCATGATGAACATACTTCACAAAAAAAAAACCAAAAAAAATTTATATTTTGCATAAAAATAATGAAGCCTATTTTACGTTTTTCCATTATTTATTAAAAGTTTTTTTCATTACCTATTTCCATTACTGTAGACAATAAAATCTCATTCTCATTAGCATCATGGCAAAAATCGAATTCACATTACCGTAATGACAATAAAAATCTCAATTTAATTTACCGCAATGAAAAAAAATCATTAGAAGTCTCATTCTCATTAACGTAACGACAATAATCAAATTCACATTACCGTAATGACAATGATCAAATTCACATTACCGTAATGACAATAAAAATCTCGTTTAATTTACCGTAATGAAAAAAATCATTAGAAGTCTCATTCTCATTACCGTAAAGACAATAAAAATATCATTCTAATTTACCGTAACAAAAAAATTCTTATTAGAAGTCTCATCGTCATTACTGTAATGACAATAATCAAATCTTATTATCGTAATGACAATAAAGTCATTCTCATTACCGTAATGACAATAATCAAATTCACATTACCGTAAAGACAATAAAAATATCATTCTAATTTACCGTAACAAAAAAATTCTTATTAGAAGTCTCATCGTCATTACTGTAATGACAATAATCAAATTCTTATTATCGTAATGACAATAAAGTCTCATTCTCATTACCATAATGACAAAAAAATGAATTCACATTACTGTGAATTAATGACAAAACAACATTCTCCTTTTCGGAATGACAATAACATTAAAAATTATATGCATTACCGTAATGGCAGTATAATCTCATTCTCATTAGCATGATAAAAAAACAATTGAATTACCGTCAATCTTATCATAATAATAACTTCTCATTTACATTACCATAATGACAAAAAAAATGGAATTTACATAAAAAATATTCTCGTAATGACAAAAAATATTGTTCTTGTCAGGACCTTTTTATCATTAGAATTAGCATAAATGAAATTCAGTACAATAATGTAAAAATGACTTCATTTTTTTTATTCATTCAAAATCCATTTTTCTTTTGGGAGGAAGTGTCACATAAGCTGTACAGCTCATTTTGTCTTCAAATGATACTTCTAGCCAAGGGGCGCAGCAGTGATGTCATTGGTTAGTCAGCCAATCAGATGCAGTTGTCTCCATCAATATTCTTTTCCTTTTTTTATCTTGTTGTTTGTCCTTTCCTTTATTACTTGGATTTTTTTAAAATAATAATTTTGTAAAAGAATGATGTGTAATGATTTATTATGGGTTGAGCTTTATTTCTCCGTTAAGCTTGTTTTTGTTCTGGGTGTGTGAAAGCGAGGGAAAGCGCATCTTATGCACCGAGTTATATTTTAGACACAATATGATGTCTGAAATCTTCTCGACAAACATTTCTTTCTCTCATGATACTAGTGTTTGTGTCCTATGACCGCAAGCATCCTCACCAGGAAGCTTTTGCTGAGGCCTCGCCGTTATTTCTGTTAGCTAAAGGAACGGAGTACCCCAAAATGGAAATTCTGTCAGCATTTACTCTCTCTCAGTCCAAACCTCCAAAAAGGACGAAAAAATCCAAATGACTTATTTCAAGTCTTCTGAAGCCATATGATTCTTTTATGTGAAAAAACTGATAATCTACCTCCACTTCAGCTTTCAAATGTCCTTCTCCATTTTGCACATTTAAAATGCAAATCACCTTGACGTCATCTCGATGCATTAGCATTGCATTTTTTAAAGTTTCGACAGAGAAGATTATCAGTAAATTACAACTTAAAACTACTTCTATGGTGCTTTTTGTCTTTTTTAGACTGTAAATGGAGATTATTTTATGTGTTCCAAAAAAATAATTAGTCGTACATGTTTGGAACAACATAAAAGTGAGTAAATTATGACATCATTTTCATTTTTCAATGGTACTGTACCTTTTAAAGTTTCAAAGACACACTTGCAGACACACACAAACAACCTTCAATTTCATTCAGTTCCACGTAAATGTGTTTTGAGAGAGATTTCTGCATTTTATTTATGATTTAATGACTTTGTGGTATATTGTAAGGCATTAGCAGTGTGAAATGCAAAAGCCAGTGCTGTGAATAATTTTGTATTTATTTATTTTTTTAAATACATAGTCCCCCCACCGCCCATCATTAGCAGTCACAGTCCAAACATGTTTCAAAGGATCTGTTTGTGTGTGTGCTGGAAATGCGATGTTGTTCTCGTGTCTGTCCACTAGGTTGTGGTGCTCATTCAGGCCTCATTCCACAAATATTCCTTCCTCGTGCTCGGAATGCCTGATTTGCCATCCAAAATCTTGTTAATGCACCAATGTTTTCATTGATAATGAGGGATATCTAAGGTTTTACATGTCAAACCCAATTATGTACTGTGGATTTTGTTCTTATTTGTTTTGTCAATGGCTTTAAAGCTACAAAGGACCATTTTCAAGCAACATAAGTTATCGTTTTTATCTTGTTTTATTGCGCACCAAAGCCAATGAAGATTTTGCATTTTGTTCGAATTTTCCCCTTTCAGTTTTGTTCATAAACTCCCGATTTGTCACCCTTCTGATCATAAATGCACTTTTGTTTTGTCTATTTCTGTTCAGTACTCAGGAACAACATGCAGAGGCAGATGAGAGACAGGAACTATGAGTGAGCTGGCGGCGTGTGTGTGTGAGTGTGTGTTTATGTAGAGGAGGTGTGTGAGGTGTGCCGCGTCACACTGAAGTCCTCTTGTCTTAAAGGCTAGCTGTAAATCATGCTCTTTCAAAACAATGGCATCCAAGAATTCATATTAATAAAAAATATATTAATTCTCTGCAGTCCCTCCTGTTTATTTACTTTATTGTCTATGAAGCGGTGTTATACTATTTAAGTTCTAGTCATTGCAAGTACGATTCATAAAGGAACATTTATATGACTTTGTGGGCTGGAAATCTTAATATTTTTAAGTTTCAAACATGACCTTCAATGAATGGTCCTTCTGTTAGATGTGTGTTCTTGCGTGCGATTGGCTGGATTGTTGAGGGGGAGGAGCTAATGTGGTTGGCACCCTGAATAGTCCAAGTCCACAATATCTGGCTGTGTTCCTCTCTACAACGTAACCATGAAGATCGCCTTGGTGACCATTTTTTTACTGATGCTCCTGACAGTCATCCACGCCAAAGTCCAGCCGCAGGAAAATTTTGACCTTCAGAGGGTGAGAACTTTAGCCTTATGTTTTGGAGACTTTTTAGGTGCCTTTATCTGTGGGTCAGGAGTAATGCTGTTGGTTATGGATTAGTAGCAAAACTAGTAAGCCCAGGCTGGTGTTGTCTTAGATTTAAACAGCTGAATCATGTTTATATGAAGTTTGTTTCAAGATGTTTGAGTGTTTTCTAAGGCTGAAATACTGAGATGGACAAGCTGTCGCTCTGTGTTGAGGAGGGTAACGCTCTACAGGGCCGTTTCAGACAGCGATTGCATTAACTGTAGAGACAGTGCTGACAAACAGACCTCAGGGCAAAGGTCGCTCGCTCAGTGTTGCAACCAGGAACAGCTGATTTCTGCCAAGTTTTTGAGGCATCTTTATGGTACTTCTATGAAGAAGACTTGGTTGTTGAGACACCGAGACAAATATTTTGCCAGTTAATGAACAGACAAACAACACTGTTCATACCGATTAGCCATTAGTTATCAGGGTTAATATTTTTGGCTGGATTCAAAGGTGAACCTGTTCTTTCACCAGAAAAATCCTTGATGCGTATTACCTTGAGATTTAATTTGTGGGTTGTGTTTGCTCAGTTTGCAGGGAAGTGGTATCGGGTGGGTCTGGCCTATGAATCTCCAGGCTTTGTGTCGCACAGAAGCAGACTCACTATCTCTATGGGCATAGTAGAGCCAAAGGAGAATGGACACGTCAACATGACCATGTGGAGTTTGATGTGAGGGACACTCATCTATTCACCTATGATTGTTTTCATATATTATAATATAATAATTACACATAGTATGTATTTTACATCATTTAATATTCTGAACAACAGTACTATTAGAGTGTGATATTGCTTTTATACATTAAGTTTATATTGAGAAACTGACATTTCAGACACAACATGACCATTTATTTTGTTTTAGTTTTGATTCACAATTAAGTTATAATAGTTCCAAATATATATTTTTATTCACACTGTGTGATAATTCTTGTTTCATATTTCATAGTTAGAATAGTTCCTATTTTTATCTCATTTTATTATTCACACACTGTGTGATGATTATTTTCTCATATCTCACAGTTAGAATAGTTCCTAATATTTTTTATTTTCACACTGTGATGATTCTTGTCTCATATTTATTAGTTCCTAATATTTTTATTCTTTTATTCAGTTGTTTTTTTATTCACACACTGTGTGATAAATCTTGTCTCATAACACATACAAAAACACAAAATGTTGCCCCTCCCCCCAATGTGTAAGAAATGGTTACGGCCTTTTATTATATTATATGAATTATATTATATTATATAAATGTATTATATTATATGATATTGATTAAAACATTGTGTGCTGATTACATGTGATTATATGCAGGTCTTCTCGTTGTCAGCGTAAGGTCTATGTTTATGAGAAGACATCTGTGCCCGGCGTGTTTAACTACTACAGCACTCGTGAGTCAGCAGTTGATTTGACACATTATAGCAGAATATTTGACTGATCAGATTCAGATTTGTATTGTCATCTGAAGGTCATAGAAGGGTGAAGGATGTTACTGTGGTGGAGACGAACTATACTGAATATGCGCTGGTCCTCAAACACAAGAAGATGAACAAGGAGTTCACACAAGTGTCTCTTTACGGTGAGCCTGAGATTAACAACAGCATGGACTCAAAGCATCTTGGGAGGGTGTTTTTGTTCTTCTGACTTCTTGTTCTCACGAACTGTAATTTGGCTGTAGGTCGTACTAAGAAGTTGAGGGCGGATGTGATGGAGAAGTTCAGAGCGTATGCCACAGCTCGAGGATTCTCGAAAGAGTCCATCCTGACTCCACCAGCTGCTAGTAAAACAGGCAAATCACTTACACCTACAAGCTTTATTTACCTGGACACTTAAATGCTTATCTGGAAACATTTGTAGTTGTCAAACAGTGGCTCATGTTTGCTAATAGGACACTTGGATTGATATTTGGTTTGATATCTAATGCCTGGTATACACTGTGCGATTTTGGGCTGTCCCAGACGAAGATGACCAATCGTTGCGATTTGTGTCGTGGCTCCTAAACGGTGTTCCTACGTCGTACAGTGAAAGAGGTTCAAAGACGAACATCGTCATGATCTTTCAACCAAAGATAGCTTGCAATAATTTTGTGTCAGAAATGTATCATGATCATCTCACAGTGTGTTTGCTGCTACGACCTACATCAATAAAAATGTTGATCAATGCAACATGGCGCTACAAATTAAAAACTACTTAACTCAAGCTCCATTTGCAAAATTGGCATGCCGAGTCGGCCTCTTTTGCCTAGCCATGACCATAGCCATATTCTCCTCTTTCGCTTCCTCCTTTTTCTGCGCACATAACCACAATTTCCAAAGTGTGATTCATCTTGCGATATTTGTTTTCAACTAGCGCATGCTGATGACGGTTTATTCTTCTATAGTAATTTGCCTCTGATTCAATAGGTGTCATCATCGTACAGTCTGCATACATGTCGTAGGCAGCCAAGCTTAATAGATCCATGTTGTAGGCCTACAGTGTGATTTGTAATGATCTAATAGGATTGACGAAAATCACTCAGGCGTAACTCAGTGAGACATAGTGTGGCCAAAGTGTCCAAATACTTCTTCTTTCAAGACTATACAGTTGTGGTCATAATTATTGGCGCCCTTGGTAAATATGATCAAAGATGGCTGTAAAAAATAAATCTGCATTGTTTATTCTTTTGATCTAAAATCTAACCTTTCATTGAAGTAAAAAAAATAAATAAAGTGGGGGGAAAATCACATTATAAAATAAATGTTTTTTCTCCTAAACACGTTGGCCACAATTATTTGCACCGCTAGAATATCTCTGAAGTATATTCCCATTAATATTTACATTTGTTTAGCACACCAGGGTGACTAGGAACATGACTTCTTGTTTCACAGAAGTATTTATGAGGAAACACAAAGGCCAAATTCCCTTAATCATCCATCACAATAAGTAAAACCAAAGATAGTTCTGATGTGCAGCAAAAGATTGTTGAGCTTCACAAAATAGAAAGTGGCTGTAAGAAAATAGCTAAAGCATTGAAAATCCCAATTTCCACCATCAGGGCAATATTTAAAGGTCCCATGGCATGAAATTTTCATTTTATGAGGTTTTTTAACATTAATATGAGTTCCCCTAGCCTGTATATGGTCCCCATGTGGCTAGAAATTTCGATAGGTGTAAACCAAGTACCCCAACAGAGTACCCCAAGAGCTGTCCTGCTCTGCCTTTGAGAAAGTGAAAGCTCAGACGAGCTGATCTGAAATCTTCCCTATTATGTCGTCATACGGGGAACGGTTACCTCCCCTTCCTCTGCTTTGCCCGCCCAGAGAATTTGGAGAAAATGGATTCAGTTTATCAGTCGTGATGTCAGCACAGGCTTTACAAACAGACTTTTACCATATGGATTCGACAGCACCGCCACAAACAGTGTTCATTAATGCCTGATCTGGGATCAGTGATTTCTGATGTGTAGCTAATCATTTAAATTCACGCAGACTTTCTTTCTAAATCGTTTAATACTGTCAGTCCCGCCGCTGGACATCTTGATGCCCTAAGCGTAATGCATCAGTGAATCAAGCCAGTGACTAAAACGATCAACTTCACACTGTTTCTGTTAGTAGCATGAAACAAATCCGTTATTTAAATGATTAAACTACAGAAAGCAATCAAAGAACACTCTCTTTATAATGTTCGGATCTGTCAATCACACGTCGCGAGTGTATCTGCACACTTGTCCAAACTGCCGTTATAATGAATGACGCTGTTATGCTGCACAACAAAGCTCTTGCTGTATTCATATCGATGTCGTGTTTGCTGTTAGTTGTGGTGAAAGCATTTTGTGAGAGAAATAACGTTGCAATGACGAGATCACTGCATTCACGCGATCAACAAGACTGCTCATCACTGCAGCCGTTCATGTGATGGAAAAAGATCTAAAAATAATGCTATAATCAACACTTTGACGATTCGTTCATCTCGACGGCTGTGATGGTAAAAAAACGTAGTTAAGTGGGTTTAGAGGGGTTCCACGTGTTACAAAGTTCGTAGAATAAGGAGGAAGAAGACAGGGTCGCGTGGCTGGTGTTTATTCAGAACTCTCAGATACAAACAAAATAAACTTGCGCTCTCAACAACTCAGTACAATAAAACTTTCTCAGCTATCTTTCCCCAGCTCTCCGTGTGTCTATATCGTCCTAATGCACGGTGAGGAGGAGGGTTTGAGTGGACAAAGACTCTCCAAGGATCACAGATGGAGAATCGCAGTGACTAGTTGAATCTTGGGGTCAGAAAGCCTTAAATAAATAAAAAAACCTACATCACCACATGTTGTTTGGGAGGGATTCAAGAAAAATCCTCCTCGCTCATCCAAAAACAAACTCAGTTGTCCGACACAACTGGAACTTCAAAAGGGACCGGATTCTATGGACAGATGAAACTATAAAAAGAGCTTTTTGGCAGCAAACCCACCAGATGGGTTTGGTGTAAACAGGGGATAAAAAGTACCACATCTTGTTCAGATACATGGTATCTTATGCAAAAATCTGTGGTTGGATCTTCCATCAGGACAACGATCCAAAACAACATCAAAATCAACACAAAACAGAGCTTCTGCCATGACCATCCCAGTCCCCTGACCTGAACCCTATAGAAAATGAGTGGGGTGAACTGAAGAGAAGCAGCACCAACATGGATCTGTGAATCTGAAGGATCTGGAGAGATTTTGTATGGAGGAATGGTCTCTGATTTTTTTGTCAGCTGTTCTCCAAACTCATCAGGCATTATAGAAGAAGACTCAGAGCTGTTATGTTGGCAAAAGGAGGTTGCAAAAAGTATTTAATAAAAGGGGGCAAATAATTATGGCCAACGTGTTTTGGTTCCCCCACTTTCCGTTCTTTTGCTTCAAATATCAAAAGTATACACAATGCAGATATTTTTTTACAGCCATCTTTGATCATATTTACCAGGGATGCCAAAATTCTGACCACAACTGTACATGAATGTATTTGCTCAACAACAAGTGATCATCAATGTGTGAATGAATTTGTCTTCACAAACCATTTAAATGTTTATTTGTCTACAATAGTTTAAGCTAAATTGTCACAAAATGTATCATTTTTGTTTCTTTTCAGAAGGTTGTCCTCCTTCAGGAAATTAGGTAAGCGAGAGCTTCGAATCTAGTTTATCAAACCCCATTCTCTCATCAATAACCTCCTGTCTAGTATTTATTCATTCAGTTTGGAAAATATGTATTACATAGTGTTTCTTATCCCATTGTTTTTTACTTGTTTTGTCTCTCTTTCATTTCCTAATCTCATTTAGAGCTGGAGGCCACACGTCCTTATCTTAATGTGCCGACATGATTTCAGTTTGTGACAGTTTGTAATACTGTAACTGATGTCATTATCATTTGCTTTGCTATAAAGCTGACAAAACATTCAACCTAGACACAGAATTGGAAATACAGAAAGAGGTCACTTCTCTGATGATTTTGGCTGGAAAAAAATAAAACACTCTTGTTTTTATTAATGTCGTGTCATTCATATCTGTCATTATATTTTAGCATAAGAAATGGAAGTATGTGGGAATATTAATGTGTGTACCAGGGGCGGTTCTTCAGCCCCCTATATACTCACGGTGAAGTTCTTTTTCGTTCGAAGTTGGAAATACGTGACCAGCGATATACTGTTAGCACTTTGGAAAGCTTTTTCGAACTCGAACTCCAAAATGAACTACAAACTAAGTTAATTTTGGCTTGATTTTGTTCAAGATTACGTCACATCAGTTTGTTCTTCGATTCCGTTTGAAGTATATTGGGTCCTTTCAACTGAATGATCGGGCCAATGGCCCTTCCTCTACTACATTATCATTTTTCACGTGTTTTTAAGTCTTGTCAGTTTAAACATTCAAGTGATTTTAAGCCATTCAAGTGCAAGACGCTGCAAAAGAGAACTTGTTTCTGCACAGAGAAAGCCGCCTCTCAGACACCGCGCGAGAACTGAATTGAGATCTTTTTTGCAGCGTCTTGCAGCAAACGTAAACAGTTAAGAAAATAACGGATGTGTGTCAATATATGGTGACATCACTATGTGTTAAAGTGACAGCGGAATCATATACCTTCTGTTTCAATAATGCTAATCAAATAACAAAATCACTCACTACTCCTAAAGTTCTGGGACCATTTTTGGGATGAGATATGCATCACTTTGGAATTTGTTTTACTCAGATTAACGTATTTACACTAAATTACTCTGGTACCATTTCTGCCTGGATTTGGCCTACCCAAATTGAAAAGCTTCCTATACCCACATACAGTGGTCTAAATACACAATTTTGGTGTCATTTTACTGGAAACCCTTTGAAGTTACATAAAACACTGCTAAAAGTGATAAAGATGTAAGTATATTTTGTCTGAGCTGTAATTGCCCCCCCCCCCCCCCCCAATAAAAATAGGCGCTTTGTGATTTTTTTTTATGACTCAGGCCCTGTGTGCTCTAGCACCCTACAGACAGTTTGGGCTGTTTCCGCTATATTCCAGAAAATACTGGAAAAATATATTTTTTCTGGATCATGTTGTTTGCAAGATTTATTCAAATGGAATAACCCCCACCCCCATACCCGTGGTATAGGCCCTAAATGCAATATCCCAGTGTCATTAAATTATTTTGTCCAGTGTTTGCTGAGATATGCTGGAAACAACCAAAACTGCCTGCAGGGTGCTAGAACACACAGGGCCTGAGATATACATTTTCAAATATTTATTTATAACCAAAAAATCTAAAACGCCCAGTGTTTCCCACACATAGACTAATTCGTGGCGGTGCGCCACAGAAACAACATCGGCCGCCACGTATTGCGTGTCGTTCTTCTTCTTCTTCTAGATGTGGCATAACAGTTAAAGCGACATGCTCTCATCTCCCGGCAGCCCGCATGGTCACGTGGTTCACGGAGCTCTGAATTGTTCCAAACAAACCAGCGCTGTCAATACATTTGAATGGCTTAAGCTGATAGATGACAGCAAGTTTTTAGTAAACAGTACAGCATAGTGTGCATTGATTATTACGTCAACCATAATTTAGTATAATTTTATAATGGAGAGTGATGGAGATGCAACATTGTTAACATTAATGTTAATGTTTTGTATTTAGCCCTCAGGTATTGCTTAATTGGTCACACTCATACTCATTGATGGTCAAATGTGACCATACACCTTAACTATTTTTCAATTAAATACATGTTCTATAGTTTAATAATATTTATTGAATATTTTGAGGAGATCTTTTGGTACTAAATAGGCCTACTTGTGCAATAATTATGGTCCATTAATGATCATTTAATTAGTTAAAATATTTTTCTTCTAATATTTTTCTTATTTATATTACAATTAGTATAGTAATTAAGGTTAAAATAGAGAATTCCAATGCAAAGAGGCAAATTAGAGTTATTTTGTGGCTGGAAAAATAATATTTTTTTCATTTGTAATGCCATTACCCACTGGTGCCTGTATGGCTCTTTAATAAATATACATGTATCTAGTCTAGTTGCTCAAAAAAGTATTGCAGATCATAACTGCTTATTTTTAGGTTTTGCATCTGAATACATATTTAGACATGATCAAACACTAGATTTCTTTAAATGTGCAATTTTAAAATGTTAACTTACATCCTAATATTTTTAATGATACTTATATAAGCACACACAAGTGAATATTAATGAATGCGAGCACATATAATTTAACCCAAGAAAAGTTTTAAATAGTGCTAAAAAAGCCAAACTTATTTTTCCTTATATGTACAGAAGGCTATATACCGGTACATATGAATTGATATTGAATCAAGAACGAAATCGATATTTTTGCAAATCACCAACCCCAAATTATTTCAGCTCAGACAACATATCCTTACATGTTTATCACTTTTAGAAGTGTTTTATGTAAACACAAGGGTTTCCTATTTTGAATTTAGACCACTGTATGTGGGTATAGGAAGCTTTACAATTTGGGTAGGCCAAATCCAGGCAGAAATGGTACCAGAGTAATTTAGTGTAAATACGTTAATCTGAGTAAAACAAATTCCAAAGTGATGCATATCTCATCCCATCTGCAGAGGAGGGAACTGGAGAGGAGGACCAACTGGTATTAAAGGGATAGTTCACCCAAAAATGAAAATTATGTAATTAATTACTCACCCACCCTCACGTTGTTCCAAACCCAAGCCTGTAGCACTCATAGATATCCATAATAAAGGCCTTTATTATGGATATCTATGGTAGCACTCCTGTCAGAAACTGAAGCCTCCGTGCCTCGATCGCCCCCCGGTGGCCGGTCCTAGTATAGCTCTCCATGTATTAGAATGGACGCGAGACACACTAAACAATTAAATTAAACTTCAAATAATTGTTTCCTAAAGATGGTTTCTGTCATTTCAGGCAGTTTGTATTACGATCATTTCATTTCAAGTGTTCGTTTTTTAAATAAGCTTAGTTTTAGTTAGTTAGTTGATGCTATAAAAACGGGGGGTGTGACGTCATGATTGACAGCTGAGATTGACGGCTTCTCTGAGTGAAGTTGTCACTGAGGCACTAACAGACTTTTTTCGGGATTTTTGGGGAGGAGATTGGAGCTTTAGCTTTAATTTCTACATTTCTTTAACTGTTTATTTCACACCAACATAATGAATTGTTCTGCATCTGTGAGAGTGTGGGCAGGCTTTTGATAATCGCGCCTCTACTTCCTGCTGCAACTCTGGTCCCGAGATCACTACTGCGCAGACTCGGTCCCAAGATGTCAGCGCCCTGTGCGGGCCTACCAAGGGGGGCAGCCATTGCTAACCAAGCCATCACCTGCTGTTAGCATCCCATTGACTCCCATTTATTTTGGCCTCACTTTGACAGCGAATATCTTTACATTTGAGGCGTTTAAAGACTCCATTTGTCCATTATTTATTTCTAAACAAACACGACAAAGTATAAAATGCTCCATTACTTTGTATCTTACACTATCGCCCCGTAGAAGCCGTTTTTGTAAAAAGTAGGCTAACGATTGCGTCATAACCACGCGACTCCATCGCGCTGTACCGTATAGACCTGAGGAGAAGCTCGTAGGCAATCTTTTACTGTCTATGAGGCAATCGGGGGGACGTGGAGGCATAAACGCAGATAGAGATGTTGCAGATCCTGCTTCATTCATCAAATGTCGCTCCTGCTCACTCTCTCTGTCTCTACAAGATTCGGTGATTCAGATTTTACGTTGCACAACTACTAGAAGACTTGCCACTGTCAGACAGGTTGCTCACGTCACATCTACGTCGTCAAGCTCAGTCTGAGGCTGCGCAGTACACTCAGCCATCAGGAAGTGAGTGCTTCTACCTGACTTCAATTTTCCCCGCCGAAGCCTATGGGGTCGCTGTGTCCATTTCTTTTACTGTCTATGGGGCTTACGAAAGCTTCAACTCTGGTCAGCGGAAGTCGCGACGTCCTTTTTTTTATGGCCTATGTTCCAAACCCGTGAGACCTTCGTTCATCTTCAGAACACAAAAGATATTTTTTGATTGAAATCCGAGAGCTTTCCCTCCATAGACAGCAATTTAACACTTTCAAGGCCCAGAAAGGTGAACTATCCCTTTAAGAAGTGTTCTGGTCGATCGGATTACAAGTGGACGACACTAAATACAGGTCTAAACAGGGTGTAAAACGTTTTGATCTTGTCCTCTTTCGACCACTTCCAGAGGTAGTCTAGTCCGTGAACACTCGAGAGCAGGTTGACTGCGTCTGCAAGCGTTGCTATATCTTCAGCAGATGATTATTTTGTAAAACACAATGCAATACGACGAAGGCATCCGCTAACATGGCATTAAAAAGTTACCATAGTAAAATTAAAAACATTAAAAGTACCATAGTAGAAAACCTTTAATATTGAGTTAATACATATAAAAACACAAACCAACACAGTCTCACCTGTGAAAGGTTATTCTATTTCTTCGGGAATTTAAATCTCGGCGGTTTCACAATCACAACCAGAAGCTGCGCAATGTTTTGCTTCAATGCCATTGATTAATTTCTTACTGTGAGTGACGACACGCTGACCGTTGCAAGATGGCGGGCGCACCGACAGCGGAATGTGGCATGCGTATATGGTATATAGACCATAGATATATATACATAGACATATCTATGTATAGACAGCCTCAAGCTGACAAATATGCCATTTTTTGTGACAGATATTTGGTCATTGTAAATAAAAATCGAATTCTATGAGGGTATGCTATTTGTTGAGGGAGTAGATACGTTTTTTTGCTTTGTTTTTAGTTCGAAATGTTTATTATACAGGCTAATGTCACTAAAAAACATGAAGATTAAACCTTTTTGACTCTTACATAGGTTACTGATTTGTGGGAATCGTATTGTTATTTAACAGAATTATGTGATTTGTCTGAGTTTCAACCAAAAAATAAAAGGAACACAGGTTGGAGTCAATAGACTGATAAGAAGAACTTTGTTCTATTTGTTTTCTTGGACTGGTTTTGGGGGTGGTGTTGCACACATGGCCTGCAGGTCGATGTCCTGTGGATGGAGTTGTTCTCGTTTGGCTTTAGGATCAGAACTTCATTTGGATCACAGACAGACAGAATGATGCATGTTGTTCTAGTGTTTCTGCTCTCCCTCCTGGGACTGTTGCATGCTGGGCCTCTGCCCGATGAACCCGTCCTCCAGACCCAAGAGAACTTTGATGTAAAACAGGTAAGTTATTCCTTTTGGAAGATTAAGAGACTTTATGCAGGACTAGTTTTCATAATTTGTACAGTTTTAGAATATTTCAATATAGTTCTTTTTTTATATATAGACACACAAACTCAAATGATTACGTTGATTACAAATTTTTAGAAGATGTTTGGAATTTTAAGAACAACACTTTTAAGTTTTAAAAAAATAGGCTTTTTTAAATAGGCTTATATTTTATATTGTAACAATATAAAATATTTTATGAGAAAAAGTATAGAAAACAAAAAAATACATACAATACATTAAAACTTTTTTTAACATGAAAAAATTTGAAATAACAAATTAATGAAATAGGTTGAAAAATAGGTTTTGTAAACTATATATCTTTTATTTTGCAATTATTAATAATTAATGATACATTATTTTGAGAAAAAATATATAAAACAAAAAAGTTTGAACTTTATGTAATAGTCAAAATAACAATTAATTTTATTAATAATAATAATTATTAGATACAATTTTAACATGTAAAACATTTGTGCTGCCGGCCAACCTAACATGTAAAATGTTCAGTTAAAATCTATTTTTGACTATTTAACATAACGCGGAACATATATATATATATATATATATATATATAGTAATATTACTTTGTAGGTCTTCCTACATAGTGAATTTGGTTTGTATGCATTTCAATAACTATTCTTCGATCTACCACCATTGTTAAGGTGATATTTGTATTAAATGTTTCTCTGGTCGTTGCACAACATGCAAATAATTATGCAATATTTATTCCTGTTGCACCACATTTTGTTGCCATTTGGTTGACACTTTTCTTTTCATTCTTATTATGAATATGCAGATCATTTTATTATTATTATTTTTGTAATCTGTAAATTCAGTGGTTCTCAACCAGGTGGCATCAACAAACATCCATATGAAAAAACAAGCATGACAATTGTTAAGGTTACACTTTAGTATGTGTACTTACAGTGTAGTTACCAAAAAAAGTACTGGTAATATATGGTAACTATGGGTTAAGGTTAGGTTTAGGCCTAGGTTCAGGGTTAGTACCTTATAACATGGTTTGGGGGGGATCCACTGCTCTAATTGACCTTATTTCTCCTTATCTGACCTCCTCCACTCCACCTCTGGAAGTTCATGGGAAAATGGTATGATATTGCGACGGCGTCCACGTGCCCTTGGCTCAAGCGTCATAAGGGAGAAGCAGCCATCAGCTCGATGGAGTTGCAGCAGTCCAGTGGCTCGACACAGACCATCAGCATGACCCGCATCGGCCTCAGGTACGACACAGTCAAACAATTATTTTCATACCGTCAAAAGCAGTTTTGTTGTGTCATGAGACCCAGTATGATGTCATTATTTGTTTATTTTGCAGACACGGGACCTGTAAGTCCATCAGTGGAGAATATCAGCTGACCAAAACACCTGGACGATTTAACTACCACATTGCGAGTAGGTACAACACCACAGCTGTCAATCATTCTGTTCATGTCACTGTTATCTGACTGTTGTTTCCTGTCTTTCGGCCTGTAGAATGGAACGCTGATGTGGACGCCTACGTGGTTCACACAAACTACAATGAGTATGCACTGGTGGTGATGTATAAACAAAAAACGGGCGGTGAAAAATCTACATCTGTGAAACTCTACGGTAAAACAACCCTTTTCTTTTTGGGAAACATTCAAACTTGTTTTTTGTTTTTTCATGATTTCCGTAATTTTATGATGAGCTTTGGCCTCAAATCAAGTAGCCTACATAAAAAAATAGCATGCCAAATAGGGGCATACATTATATGTTATTTTGGGGGATTTTTTGGCACTAATATTACCCACACAACCTCTTGCGCTGAAGATGAGGAGGAGGAGTTTGTGATGGTTTGAGGATTCCCCTTTCAGTTGAAGATATTAGTCATGAATGTAAGGCAAAGTTGCCACCACAGGTTTTAAATGTATAAAAACAAAAAATGCATTTAGCTAAATGCTAATGCTAACATGCAAATGAAAACCATGAGACAAAGAAGTGTGTAAGGCACCCTTCTAACAAAATAGGATTCTAACATACTACATTAGTCAGTACACTCTAATTGATGGAATAGGTAGCTTTTCATTTCTTAAACAACCGTGTAGGTAGACACATAATGACCATATTCAAGGTTGACCATGTCAAGATTCATCAGGCTCTAACTGAGCATGAAGGATAATTTTCACACTTCTGAGTCCAGACCTTAAATTAATTAAAAGTCTTTGGGATGAAGACTTGACAGAGTGCTCGACTCTTGCATTGTCAATACAAGATCTTGACCAAAAATGTATGCACCTCTTGATGGAAATGACATCAAGCGACAGAACAAAACACACAACATTCATGTGTGAAAAATATTCTTCATGCTCCTTCCCAAGCATTCTTTGTGTGTGAGTGTTTAGTCAATGTTTAGAACGTATACACTGTATGTTTAAATAACATTACATAGAATTAAATGCGGTTTAGTAACAAACAAAAAACTTTTTAAGTTACCATTAAGTGCAATATGTGGTCATGTGACTACAATATGGCATACTGCTGCTTTAATCATGAGCTGCACCCCGAAACATGGTCAAATCTCCAATAAAGGTACAGTCTCAACAAAGGAAAGGATAGGGTTCCACGTTTTCTAAAATGAGTTAACAGAGTCTCCAGGTGTAGAAAGAACATTGTCCTTCAACCAAGAAATATTAGGAAGGGGTCATGAGGATTTCCAATGTAACACTATTCGCCTTCTGGCTACCAACGAAGCAAAAGCAATAATATCAGTATGTCGCTCACCATAAAAGCCATTAATAGGGGGTACTCCAAAAATTGCAATTATTGGGAAGGGTTTCACAGAAACAATAATAGCCTTTGACAATGTAGCACAAAAAAAAAAGACCAGAATGAATACATTTTAGGACAGGTGTAAAATGTATGAGTATGATCTGTGGGAGATATAGAACTTTTTAATGTTCATGAAGTAATTACTTATTCAAAAGAAGAACCTACTCAGAGCAATCTTGGATGCAGCCATGGAATAATGTCTACTGTTTACTATTTTAAATAATAGCAGGCAGAATACAGTATTCCATACGTAATAGACTAATATTCTCAGTTCTGAACATAGCTGGTGTGAACATCTGTATTTGTGCTTGTGAACAATACTGAACTAGTTATACTCCCCCTGTAGGGCGTGACATGCAACTGCGGCAGACTCTCATTGAAGACTTCAAGACTCTGGTGGCTGAACAGGGAATGAGTGAAGACACTATAGTTTTCAAAAAGAACAAAGGTATCCTCATGACACAAACCTAAGCAAAACACTCTTTTTTTTCCGATCCTATGTCATTATTTTCTCTCCTTCTCTGTGGCCTCAGGGGAGTGTGTTCCAGGTGAGCAGGCCACACCACAGCCACAGATCCAGGTGAAGAGCTCGCCATCACAAGAAATGAAAACAATACTTACAGCATAGACAATGCATTTTTTTTATTTAAGTAGTAGTTACTCTTAATTTCAAAAATGAAATCCTGTCATTATTCACTCATCTCATGTCGTTCTAAACCTGTATTTTTGTGGAACTTAAAAGGTGAACATTTGAATAATTTACTGGTTGCTATAAAAGTGCTTGTGAACTAAGTCTACTGAAGCCATACATTAACTAACAGACGAACAAAACGTGGGTGAGTAATGACAGAATTGTATTTGACAGAATTGAAATGCACAGTGTGTGTAAACAACCAGCCTATAATGGTAAAAATCCACCCAATCCTTTTGTTTTTATAATCCCCATCAATCTCTCATAACGCGCTGTTCCAGATTTCCCCCTCCTCTTATGTAAGAGTATGGAAACCCCGCCCATGACTGTTGGTGATCTGCCTTTAAGCATAGACACACCCCTGAGTAGGGTTGTAACGGTATGAGATTTTCACGGTATGATAATCGTCTCAGAAAATATCACGATTTTTATGGTATACGGTATTAAACAATCATTATTATTTTGCTCTGTTTATTATTATTATAATCATCAGCTACAATGACCCTTCAATAAATGAAAACCGATATGGTTTTTTGGTTGAACATATGGTTTATTATCAAACTTTTTTATGAAAAAAAAAAAAACTTATGGAAGTATGAGTCTACCTTTTGAAGAAAAAAAATACAAGAAATTAAGCAAAACGTGCAGGGCGGTCCGTGTAACGCTTCACAATTCAATTTTCAGACCATATAGTGCAAATGCAAAAAATAAAATATTGAAACAAACGTCCATTTTTTCCTTTTTCTCGGTTACTTCATCAGTGGATTTTTGCCATTTTCTCTCCTTTTTTCAAATTTCCTTTTGCTAAATTATGACTTAAGAAATTATCTTTTGAATGAATTGAAATCTAACCGATTTTATTTTCCTTCTATTTTTTCCCCAATTTACGTGGACTGTGCCATAGCTATAGCGGGGGAGGTCGCGGACTGTTTTACATCGTTTATGTAGGCTATAGCCCGCGTGCACGTTGAGAAGTAACTTATAGTTTAAAAGGCTAACACAGAGGACGCCATAGTTTTTGTTGTTAATAAATATATAATAGGCTAATAATACTGTGCTAAATGTAGAATTCAGGTCTGGCCATCGGGAGCAGCGGGCAAAACGGTGGCCTGGCTACTTATTTGCCCGCTGGTTTGTATTTATCTATACTTATTTGTTATTAGTGCACGTACACACACACACACTCACGTGCACGCATGCACACACACACACACACACACACACACACACACACACACACACACACACACACACACACACACATATATATATATATATATATATATATATATATATATATATATATATATATATATATATATATATATATATATATATATATATATGTATATGTGTGTGTGTGTGTATATGTATGATTGTAAATAAGTATTTGAACACCCTGCTATTTTGCAAGTTCTCCCACTTAGAAATCATGGAGGGTCTGAAATTGTCATCATAGGTGCATGTCCACTGTGAGAGACATAATCTTAAAAAAAAAATCCAGAAATCACAATGTATGATTTTTTAACTATTTATTTGTGTGATACAGCTGCAAATAAGTATTTGAACACCTGAGAAAATCAATGTTAATATTTGGTACAGTAGCCTTTGTTTGCAATTACAGAGGTCAAAGGTTTCCTGTAGTTTTTCAGCAGGTTTGCACTGCAGGAGGGATTTTGGCCCACTCCTCCACACAGATCTTCTCTAGATCAGTCAGGTTTCTGGCCTGTCGCTGAGAAACACAGAGTTTGAGCTCCTCCAAAGATTCTCTATTGGGTTTAGGTCTGGAGACTGGCTAGGCCACGCCAGAACCTTGATATGCTTCTTACAGAGCCACTCCTTGGTTATCCTGGCTGTGTGCTTCGGGTCATTGTCATGTTGGAAGACCCAGCCTCGACCCATCATGCTCTAACTGAGGGAAGGAGGTTGTTCCCCAAAATACATGGCCCCGGTCATCCTCTCCTTAATACAGTGCAGTCGCCCTGTCCCATGTGCAGAAAAACACCCCCAAAGTATGATGCTACCACCCCCATGCTTCACAGTAGGGATGGTGTTCTTGGGATGGTACTCATCATTCTTCTTCCTCCAAACACGTTTAGTGGAATTATGACCAAAAAGTTATATTTTGGTCTCATCTGACCACATGAATTTCTCCCATGACTCCTCTGGATCATCCAGATTCATTGGCAAACTTAAGACGGGCCTGGACATGTGCTGGTTTAAGCAGGGGAACCTTCCGTGCCATGCATGATTTCATTAGTGTATTACCAACAGTAACCTTGGAAACGGTGGTCCCAGCTCTTTTCAGGTCATTGGCCAGCTCCTCCCGTGTAGTTCTGGGCTGATTTCTCACCTTTCTTAGGATCATTGAGACCCCACGAGGTAAGATCTTGCATGGAGCCCCAGTCCGAGGGAGATTGACAGTCATGTTTAGCTTCTTCCATTTTCTAATGATTGCTCCAACAGTGGACCTTTTTTCACCAAGCTGCTTGGCAATTTCCCCGTAGCCCTTTCCAGCCATGTGGAGGTGTACAATTTTGTCTCTAGTGTCTTTGGACAGCTCTTTGGTTTTGGCCATGTTAGTAGTTGGATTCTTACTGATTGTATGGGGTGGACAGGTGTCTTTATGCAGCTAACCACCTCAAACAGGTGCATCTAATTTAGGATAATAAATGGAGTGGAGGTGGACATTTTAAAGGCAGACTAACAGGTCTTTGAGGGTCAGAATTCTAGCTGATAGACAGGTGTTCAAATACTTATTTGCAGCTGTATCATACAAATAAATAGTAAAAAAAAATCATACATTGTGATTTCTGGATTTTTTTGTTTTAGATTATGTCTCTCACAGTGGACATGCACCTATGATGACAATTTCAGACCCCTCCATGATTTCTAAGTGGGAGAACTTGCAAAATAGCAGGGTGTTCAAATACTTATTTTCCTCACTGTATATTCTAGAAATGTATTAAAAAGAAAGACGCTTTCAGCCTTACTCAAAGGCCGCGGAAACATGGCCAGTGGGTTCTTTACGCAATCCATTCCCGGCATTCTTATTTTGCTTCTTATGTATTAAATATACAGGCCATTAGTTTATGAAACCTTGATTTAAACATATAGCCTAACTATGAATCTAAATAGGCTACGTTTTGCATTTAGCCTCCACTCCAAAAGCTTCAAAAATGTATTTTGTTTATTAACGCAAAGTTTTAATTTCAAATGTAATTTCTAAATTCAGTTCATATTTCCAACAAACGAAATTCTGAGCCAAAATAACGAAGTGGTAAAAAAAACTGCAAAAATGAAAAATATTAAAGAATTCGCGGGCGCTTTCGTCGGCATGAGTAAGATAGGCTATAAGACGCGCAATATGTCTGGAAACATGGAGTGGGGTCAGACATGATTTTTGTTGAGTGTTGTTTTGCAGAAATCATTTCTTTGAAGTGAATTTCGTTTTCAATAAATTTTATTTTAATTTTAATCAAGGTTCATCTAATTGCCTGTATATTTAATACATAAGAAGCAAACCAAGAACGCCGGGAATGGATTGACATGCGTAAGGAACCCACTGGCCATGTTTCCGCGGCCTTTGAGTAGCCTAAGGCTGAAATAGCGTCTTTCTGTTTTTAATAAATTTTTTGAATATATGTCTTAATTACAGTAGGCCTATTATAGAGAGTTATGATATTTGTGGCTGCACCGGGGTCCATCATTACTAGGTTAAAGTTACACGCTTTTCATTAGTGATCCATGGCACCTGCTACCCATGGCTGTTATGAACTGCAGGCTTCAATCAATAAATTACAACAATTTCGTGCTATGGGCACTGCCACTGATACAGGCAGCGGATGAGATATTTTTCTGCTTTCAAACAAGTGTGACAAAGGCATGGGCTAAATACATTCTCTAATGTGGATACAGACATATATACACACATCACTATACAACACCTTATTAGGAGAAAAAACATGTCGTTTTAACAACATAAGATCTCGTTATTACGAGAAAATTATGTTGTTTTTACGACATAAGATTTTTTTTATTTATTTATCCTTTGTTTTACCAGGGTAGTCACATTGAGACAGTAGTCTCTTTTTCATAAGATCTCGTTATTATGACATAATTGAGTGAAAAAAATTATATGTATGTGGCAGCAATGCGTCACCGTAATATTTACATAAGGCAAAATGTTTAAAATCTATCTGAATTGGTAGCCTATGCCTGTGACTGTCTTTTCACTTTTTCTTTCTTTATAATTTTGTTAAAGTTATAAAGTTCAGCAAATTTTAGTTAGCTTTTATCCACATATTAGCCTAGCCTACATGCCAAACATTCAAAATATTTGGGCCTAAATAAACTCCTTTGCCGATGTTTTCACTTAGTGATCATCATTCTCGTTTCCACGGCAACATTGAACTTTTCATTGAATATAGCCTACTGCTTCTCACATCTTCTCTTGCCCTTAAATTTAGCAGTCATTAACTCGGTTCATTACAAGCCGTTAGCCGAGAATGATAGGCTTTGATATGCCTAAATATGTAGGCTATATAATGATATGCTGCAAGTCAAGAGTAGCGGATTCATAATTTGTATCAGTTAATTATCAAATGGCGAGTTCTTAAATCATTCGGGTACATCGAGGCATGCATCAATATAATAAAGTAGGTATGTGTGTGTGTGTGTGTGTGTGTGTGCATGCGTGCACGTGAGTGTGTGTGTGTGTGTGTGTGTGTGTACGTGCACTAATAACAAATAAGTATAGATAAATACAAACCAGCGGGCAAATAAGTAGCCAGGCCACCGTTTTGCCCGCTGCTCCCGATGGCCAGACCTGAATTCTACATTTAGCACAGTATTATTAGCCTATTATATATTTATTAACAACAAAAACTATGGCGTCCTCTGTGTTAGCCTTTTAAACTATAAGTTACTTCTCAACGTGCACGCGGGCTATAGCCTACATAAACGATGTAAAACAGTCCGCGACCTCCCCCGCTATAGCTATGGCACAGTCCACGTAAATTGGGGAAAAAATAGAAGGGAAATAAAATCGGTTAGATTTCAATTCATTCAAAAGATAATTTCTTAAGTCATAATTTAGCAAAAGGAAATTTGAAAAAAGGAGAGAAAATGGCAAAAATCCACTGATGAAGTAACCGAGAAAAAGGAAAAAATGGACGTTTGTTTCAATATTTTATTTTTTGCATTTGCACTATATGGTCTGAAAATTGAATTGTGAAGCGTTACACGGACCCAGGGCCATGTTTGTTAATATTTTCCTGAGATTATCATAGCATAGTTCATAGTTCAGCCATAGTATCATAGTTATCATATATGAAAACATTATTTTTATTGTACATTGAATGATACAATATATATTTCAGTTATTTCTTTGAGCTAAGCCGAACTTTTATTTTGACAGGTTGCACTAACCAACAATGAGTTTCAGTCAGTGTATTTGATGATTATTCTTTATAAAATTATAAAATGCTCATTAAGTTCTCTCTCAGAGCAGCTCTGGATATTCATGTGTTCACATCGTTATATAGTGAGTGAGACGGCTGACGCTTTAAACACCATGACGGTTCGCATGCGCACTTGAGTATGAACTACTAGACGAAACGGCGCTGCTCATTCACAAACATATTAGACACGCAGAACAAGCAGAATATAGATTTACAGTATATAGCAGTCTTTTAGCGCTGTACATTCATAGACAAACGCATATCGCGATCTGATTTATTGCAAAGCTATATTTTTGATTTATTTATCTGCGTGATACCTAAATTCAATTTTCATGACTGGATTTCGGGGTTCAACCTGCATCACGGAAATAAAATGGCCTTAAGTTATAAACAGAACATAGGCTACCTTTTATCTTCATGGATGGATGGTGTTCACGAATATGGGAGAACATGTTCGACGTATTTCCTCCTTTTGCAGCCACTCTTCGTCCACATTTCTTGCAAACTGGATAACCATCTACAAGGACAACCCCGCGTTCGTTTTTCGGATACCCAAAGTATTCCCATACTGCAGATTTTAACTTTTTTTTCAGCGGGAGATAGAGATTAGAATTTGTAACCTCCGACTCTGACATTTTCTTAGCTGTACATGTATGAGTAGAGTCTATGTGGAATCATGTGGAATGAAGTTGCATATGCACAATAGCGCAATAGCACAGGTGAGATCTGCTTTTATCCCCCCCCCAAACAAAATGCTGATATGATAATCGTACATGTTAATATCGCGATAAACCGCCATACCGGTATACCGTTGCAACCCTACCCCTGAGTAAGAAGCCCAAAGACTGCCATTTCTGTTTAATCGCTGTATCAGTTAGCTAGAGTATTACAATGTCTGCGGCAAAAAAACATTACAAATGTTCTGTTGTTGAATGTCTCCATAGACTCCCAGCATCCGAGCCACTGAGGACACCGTGGTTAAATTGAATTTTTGAAGGAAATGTGCCGAAGAATTTCAGTAAAATGTTATATATTTGCGCAAATCATTTTACGCATGGCTTCTTCACCAACGAGGGTCAGTACACTAGATTTGCGAAAAAGTTGTTTCTGAAGGATGGGTAAATACCAACGCTTCATGCTCTAGCTTCATATCCAAAACAAGTTGGGATGGCACTTCATAAATTAGCTTTCTAGAATGCTGTACGGCTAAAGTTACCATAGCTCTAGTCTCTGTGAATACAGTCAGAGACTATGTCGTTTTATCCCGAAAACGCTCACTGCCTATGTAATTCAAACGCACATTTATTATGTATTGTATAGTAGGGTGACAGACGTCTATATATAGATTTACATGACGGTGCATGCTAGTCGATGAGTTGAATAAACCAAACTCCACAACAACTAACATTACATAAACAAATCCACTATTCAGAAACGTCCAGACTCAGGTTCATTCCCAACTGGTTATTTCTGACATTTTAGCTGAGTGAAATTGGTTTTGTTGTTGAAGTTGTATCCGGAGCCGCTGGATTGGGGGCGGAGAGCAGCAGCTCTTTTGCATTTAAAGGGAAACACACCAAAAAGGCGCTTTTTTGCTTACACCCAAATAGTGGCAAATTTGACAAGCTATAATAAAAGATCTGGGGGATATTTTGAGCTGAAACTTAACAGACACATTCTGGGACACCAGGGATTTATATTACATCTTGTGAAAAAGGACATAATATGTCCCCTTCTTTAACCCATGTAGTTATCTTATATTACCAGTACTTTCTTGAGTAACTACACTGTAATGCTGCATTCCAGGCAACCCGTAACCCGTGTTTTTCCAACCTTCTACCCCGTGAAAGTGCACTGGAACGGCAGTCAAACCCGTGACTTCCCACCCGTGAACTCGTACTAGATCGATGTACTCCCAGTTACGAGTTCTGACTTCACATAGCCCGCGAAACAACAATGGCAGCCCCCACGGATGCGCTGTTTACGAAAAATAAAAGGTATAACAGCTTCTCTTGCCTTATGCATCGTTTTTTCTCCTCCATTTCCTTCAAGTAAGCAATGAGTAAGCACCTTTGGCGATAGAAATGATAGTAAATGAGCATAAGCCCGTATGGTCCACCATGTTTTGTTTACATCTAGCTACCACAATTCTTTGCGCTCAGGCAGTTTGGCGTGACTTTGCCTGGAACGCTACAAAGTCATGAGTCGTGGTTTGAAGTCATAATTTTACGGGCTCAAAAACCTGCCTGGAACGCAGCATAAGTACACATGTGTAAAATAAAGTGTAACCAACAATCTGTTATCTGATTGGCTCGCAATAGAGGGCGAGGAGGAATGTGGTTGTAGTGCCCCCTGAGGAGGGATCGGGTGATGATGCACCCATGTTCAAAGGACCTGGTGAGTATTAGCACTTATGTGCTTCCTTAATATTTTAAAAGGAAACAATCATGATTCATGTAGGTATTTCACAAACAACTTTTATACATTGGTAAAAAAAAACAAAAAAAAACAAGTATGTTCATACATACGTGAGAAGAAAGAGAACACAAGAATAGAGTTTGATATTGCTTTGATTACAGTAAAGTGAAAGTATGTATGCGTGTCTGTAGAGGCATGTAAGTCCGAGCCAGATTCCGGTCCATGCTTCGGAATGGTGCATCGCTTCCATTACAACTCGTCCATCATGACCTGTCAGATGTTCACCTATGGAGGCTGTATGGGGAATCAGAACAACTTTGTGACCGAAAAGGAGTGTCTGCAGAGCTGTCGCACTGAGGGTGCGTGTTTATGAGACTATTTTTGTGTATGTAGCCCATAGTGACCCAGCACACAATTAATCTGTCCTTGGTGTGGTCCTAATATATACACTGTATTTTGTCCATTTAGCTGCCTGTAGACTGCCCATGGATGCTGGTCCTTGTAAAGTATCCATAGACCTGTGGGCCTTCGATTCTTCTGCGGGGAAGTGTGTGTCCTTCCAATATGGAGGCTGCAAGGGCAATGGCAACAAATTCTACACCCAGAAGGAGTGTGAGGAGTACTGCGGAGTTATGTTGAGAAATGGTAGGACACACACATTTCACTGGAGGGCAACAACAACACTTTTTTCATTGAAGGCACAATATGCAAGATTCCTTTATTAAAATATCCAAAAACCACTAGAACAATGTTATATATTTTGCTGACTTACATTATTCCAGATGTTTCCAAGAATGTTTAAATCCAGAGAAATATGCAATTTTAACCAGGACACCAGGTTTCCGTGCGTTATCAATGAAATACCCGCATTACCCTCGATTTCCAAAAATGGGAAAACCAAAGACACTTTAATCTATTAAGGTTTATTTTATTTTATATAGTTTTATTAGACATACATTTATAGACCGAAAACAAATTATTGTTATATAGCTCATAACATTTAGTCTTGTTGTTTGAATCTCATTTTCTTGATTTTCTGCGACTGCATGTTTTCACCATGCCTCAGAGAAAAACACTATTTTGTCAAGTGGCTAACATAGCATAATCAGTTAATACAGTAATACAGCCCTTTCTTCATCATACAATATATTTAAAAATTAATTAAATGCCATTTAGCAACACAAGCCATCCAGCATTTATTAATATGCATTGTGACACTTTTTGCGGTGTGCAAAAAGTGTCTCATAGCAGCCGTGGAGAAAATTTACAGAGTAATGTTATAACGTAATTTTCAACACTCAAATATATCTAATATTATAAAACAGCGCTGTGTTAATCCACATACGCTTGACCAGAAGAAGTGACAGCGGTCATCTGTGGCACAATAAAAGCTTTCAAGCCGTGTGTCGCGCTCCTTTCTCATTAGCAATCGCTTCAGAGTTCAGCCCTCGGCCCTGCTTTGTTTTGAATAGGCGACCTCTAGCCGCGAAAAACTACATATTGTGCCTTTAATATCATTTATATTAGGCCTGTCGATTGGTCGATACAATCGACGCTGTAAATTAGTCGACGTCAATATTTTTAGTCGACTGGGTAAGTTGGGTACGATATGAAATTGTATTAGTACCGGTACTTTAAAAATGACAGCACTCTAATAAGAGCAGTATTTCTTAATCTGCGTCGATGTGTGACAGCAGGAGTGAGGAGGACGTGTGTGAGCTCTGCTTCCACCGTTCACTAAACAATGGAAGCAGAACAGTCAAATATATACACGCAGCTCAGGAAAAAGAAAGCAACAGAAAAAGTGCGGCGTGGTACATGCTCGCACGCGCTGCCGGACTCTGACCTGTAGCGCGCGCAGCCGCCTTTCACTCAGACAAATCGCGATGCCAGTTTTGCCGATTATTGAGTTTGAATGGTAAAAAATATGTCAAAATGCACGTCCTGTCGAGTATTCGGGTAAACGCAGTCGGATAGGTCTTTAGTTAACGCATACAGAGTTGAATGAGAAATCGGGTGTTACAATGTATTTGGTCCGTGCAGCTCTTAAAGGGCCGGACCTAATATTCTGTGTGAAGCAGGGCAGGAACATGCCGGCCAAGTGAGTTTTTAGGGTTTTTTAACCCTAAAACAATGATAAAACAATGAATAGTAAGTTCTATCATATTCAATTACTTTTACAGTTTTTTGCCATGGTATTGATTCAGTATCGGTATTGAGGTATTTTAGTCTGGTATTGTATCGAAGTCATAATTTTGGTATCGTAAAAAACACTATTCTATATAAAAAGTATTTGCTGATATTCTCTTTGTTTTGTTATGTTGGTTTACAAATTTGTACCTTTTTACATTTTTACTCTTTTAGTTTTACATTTTGTCAAGGGCTTGTTTACATTTATACTTTTTTATATAGTACACTACTGAAGGCCAACGTTGCAAGTTAAATTAAATGTTTTTAAGTAAAATTGTTGAAAATTATTGTGATAAATTAGTTGATAGAGTAATCGATTTATCAATAAATTAGTCGATAGATTAATCGATATAAAACTAGTCGTTAGTGGCAGCCCTAATTTATTTTATTACCAAAATTGTAAGAACATGCTTATATTGTGATGCTTGTGTCATTTTGTTGTTATTGATTTGCAGGAGATGACGAGTTTCTCACAGTGAACTGAGAATGGTGTGAATAAGAAAGGAGCATTACTTTGTTTAAAACAGAAAAGTGCAACATGGATCAGTTTCCAACAGGCATTTACTTCAACAATAACACAATAAATAGAAACCTGTTCAATTTTCTGGTTGTGAATTGTTTTATTTTTATAGGTTTTAAGGTACTGAGCTTCTGTTTGGGAATTGTATTTATTTATTATTTTATTTTATGATTGGGATGTGCTCTATTTTCTTCTTACTGGATAATTTCTTACAATTGCCCCCTGGTTTCCCCTACTGACAGTGGCCAGGAGAGGTCAGTGTTGTCTACTGAAGGCGATCTTCTTACCAGCTCTAGTCTTTGGAGTTGTGTGAAACTGCCTGCTGATCTGATTTCACTGCTGATCTGTGACCAGTTTAATGGGTCTTGTAATAATACTGAAGCATTACGTTCAAGCTTATGAATCTGATCCTGCATACGGGCAGTTTGGTAGCTTGGTATAATGGTAGTTTGAGCATAGTCCCTGCCAGGCTTCCTGCCCACTGTTTCTCAGAATTCACGGCTGGTGATGTTGCTGTGAGAATGCTGGGAATATCCGGAGAGGAAAAAGGAACTGACGGCTTTCAGTGACCTTCCGGCCAGGGCCACATCACCTGCTCACAAACACCCTCACACAGAAACAAATGCGCTGAAGCCATAGACAAGCATGTACAGTGGCTCCAAAAATTATTTGGACACTTAATGCATGCCTAATATGTTGCTGGAGCTTTTCTCAGAACTAACTTCACTTTTTCTGAACCATTTTTGCTGGTTATTTTTAGTGGCTGTGTGAAGTCAGTTCATGACAGTTTTCAGAGTAACCACCAACCATGTAGTTCCACTAACCATGATCCACTAACGTTTGACAACTACAAAAGTGTCCACAGTATTAATACAATGAAACTACACAAGACGTGTACTCATATAAACACGCAAACATCCTCATTTACCAACACATGCTGACGCAGCAAACACAAACCCACAAAGCTACAGTACACCATTTATATATATATTTTTTTTTACAAACACATTTTCAGTTCTACCCAACCGCACATACAGTGCAATATCTGAACTTCAAATTCACATTCGCTTGTCACACGCCACAGATGTTTACACAAAAAGCACTGTGTGAAAATGCAAAAACAAAATTTACGCGGCTGCCCCTGTCTTGACCCTGGTTTATTTCAAACCCACATCCACCTACTGTGAAGAAATTATTATTAGTGATTTATTTTAGACATGCTACTAGTGATGGGATTTTAAAAAATTATGTGTATCTCATCCTGGACTACATGAATGACACCTCAAATTGTGCAACTTGTTGCAAAGAGATGTGCTATTATTTTTACCACTCTGGATACCTTAGCAACTGCATAGCAACGCCCTGGAAACTATCCAGAAATCAATTCAAATCACCTTGATTTATATAGCACTTTAAGCAGCTTTACAGTGATAAACAGGAAACTAATGAATCAATGATGCAACCAGAGTTCAAGTCTGCTGTAAAGAAGCTCTAAAAGGAAAATGGTGTCACAGCTTAGGTCAGTTCATAACACCTTAGCAACTGCATAGCAACGCCCTGGAAACCATCCTGAACACTTTAGCAACTGCATAGCAACACCCTGGAGACCATCTTGAACACAACTCCACAGCATTAATAGACTAAAACTGCACAATATGTGTATCGTAACACCCTGGAAACCACTCAGAACACTTTAGCAACTGCATAGCAACACCCTGGAGATCATCCTAAACACAACTCCACAGCATTAATAGACTAAAACTGCACAATATGTGTATAGTAACTCCCTGAAAATCATCCAGAACACTTTAGCAACTCCACAGCATTAATAGACTAAAACTGCACAAGATGTATATAGTAACATCCTGGAAACCATCCAGAACACCTTAGCAACTGCATAGCAACACCCTGGAAACCACCCAGAACACTTTAGCAACTCCACAGCATTAGTATAATCAAACGGCACAAGATGTGTATAGTAACACCCTGGAAACTATCCAGAACACCTTAGCAACTGCATAGCAACACCCGGGAAACCATCCAGAACACCTTAGCAACTGCATAGCAACACCCTGGACACCACCACGAACACCATAGCAACTCCACAGCATTAATAGATTAAAACTGCACAAGATGTGTATAGTAACACTCTGGAAACCGTCCAGAACACCTTAGCAACTGCATATCAACACTGTGTAAACCACCCAGAACACCTTAGCATCATGATGGAAAGCTTTACAAGCACTAGTAGTGGGCAAGCACTACTCACCTTTTCCTCAGAAAATGTATGTAACTACTTTATATCGTATATCTCATTGGTAAAACACTCTGGCACAGTTGAAAGGTGTTACACATAATTGAGCCTTCTTACTATATACATGTTGAGTCATGAAGTCAGATGAGTCTACCAGCTGTAGAGTTCCAGCAAACCTTTGATGTGCATGTTTCCCACAGTGTTGCAGTGGTCTGGGTAAATGAAGGATACATAAGGCATCTTGTGTGTGTCTATGTGTGTGTGTTGTGAGACTGGGGCCAGTTTGTGGTGCTTCTTTGCTGTGGGAAGACTGCTGGTGTGTAAATATGAAAAGAGTGTGTGAGCGTCTGCATGTGTACATGTGTCATGTCTGTTGGCAACTCTGAAAAACAGTTTCAGACCGCTGAACAGGATCAAAGCCAGTCAGCTTAGACAGAAGGGTTCACTTCTCCTTCGAGATACACACACATGGTCACACACATATACATTTTCACACACGTATTCAATCACACCCAGACTTTCCCACAGAGGGCCACATTGAGTGCGCAGCTATGCGGAATTGCATAGCACGCACGCACCCTTAAAGGTATGGTTCACAGAGAAATGTAAAATTCTCTCATCATTTTTTCAACCTCATATCATTCTAAACCTGTGCGACTCTTTTTTTCCTGTGAGGAAGAACACAGAAGAATGTCTCTGTTTTTCATACATTGAAAGCCAATGGGATCCATTGTCTTTCATTGTATGGACAAAAACATTTTTAAAACTTGTTCAAAATATCTTCTTTTTTGTTTGACAGAAAAAATAAAGTCATGAAGGGTTGTAATGACATGAGGTTTAGTAAATGTTTTGGGTGAACTATCCCTTTGTCCTCCTTCCAGTTCCCATCCATTAAAATTCCATGGAAAAAGTCTGTAGAATTTCTTGTGTTTCATAGAAGAAGGAAAGTCATGCGGGTTTGGAACAACATAAGGGTGATTAAATGATGAAAGAATTTAATTTTGGTTTGAACTAATTCTTTAAACCAGTTTCACTATGTCAATACATGCATCGCCACAAGCACTCATTGCAGAAAAACATAAACCACACAGATCGTGAATGACCAGAGATGAATTGCACCTCTCTTTCCCATAGCAATTAAACACAAATTCAAGCAAAAAAACATGGGCCGGGTGCTTGGATTCCTTTCTCCATCTCCTCACAGGTTTGAGCTCGACTGTGAACACAGCAAGAGCAAAGGCGCTGATTGGTCATTGAGTCTCCACTCAAGCACATTTGTCAGCTTGGTTGTGTACATAATAAAGCCCTCAGCAGGTTAGAATTAACTTTGTCAAACACTTCCCTTGCATATGATCAAAGCTATGCCCTCTTCCTGTGTAGATTTGACCTTCCTTTCATGTCTGGCTGCTTCTTTTATTAAACATAACAACTTAGCAATGAATTGACAATTTCTGACATGTACATTTTATTTCACATTTTAGAAGTAAACGGAAAAAAATAACAGGTAGGCGGAGAAGTTTTTAAAGGTTAAGTGTGTATTTTTTCTGTTAAAAAAACCTGTAAATAATTGTACCTTTAGGGCTACAACAGTGTGTACCCTTAAAGGGACAGCTTTATACCTTATCTACCCCTAAAAGGTGCATGTTAGTAACCTAGAGTAGTAAAATGTACTTTAAAAGGTACTTCTATACACCTTTTAGGGGTAAACAAGGTACAAAGATGTCCCTTTAAGGGTGTTGCCCCAGTGAAAAGCTGTTGTACCCTTTAAAGGTGCACTATGTAACTTTTCCGTCCACTAGAGGTCGCCTGTTCAAAACAAAGGCGTGGTTTGATGACGCCACGTTTGAGCGCAGAATCTTGGGACATGTGGTCTTCACAAAAGAATGGAAAAGGTGGAAAAGAATCGGGATAGGACTAGGGCAGAAATCATGTTCATGGATGCGATTATTAACGTTACTGTAGTATGAAGCAGAGCAGGACAGAGTGTTGTGGGAGCTGAGCAAGGCCACTGGAGCGATTGTTAATGAGAGGACTTTTATTATGACAGTCTCCGGTGGGACTTTTATTATGACACCCGCCACTTCCGGTTTTCCGGTCATGAGTAGGTAACGCAGCTCTGTTTATCATATTAGATACATCTGAGTGTGTTGAAAATTATGTTATGACGTTACTCTGTGTGTTCGCTTGGCGGCTGCTTTGACCATTTTTCAAACTGCAGTGAGTGTAAAGCATTTCTGCAGAATAAAACCGGATAACGAGGGTAACGCAGGTATGATGCAATCGACAGGCGATTCCCTCACACGTCCCGGTTCCTGGGATAGCAATTTCTCACGATTTACAAATAGTTGGAAACATTTGGGATATTGTAAGTACTCAACTGAACAAAATATATAACACTGGCCTAGTGGAAGAATATGCCAAATTAATCTGTATTGGCAAATATAAACAAGTCATCTGTACAGTAGTTTGATTTGTAGTTGATCTAGAAGAGAAAACCGATCATCGATGCAAATATTTTACTCTAATTCTCTTTGCTACTGCAATACACCATGAATTGCATTTTGACATATTTTGGAAAGTAAAATCATGCAAAATTGAGCTTTCAAGCATCTGTGTTCATATACAAGAGTCATTTTGTTTCTGATGAGCTAAAGGTGAAAAAAACGACAAACAAAAAATGGTCCAAGGACATATACTTGAAACCATCCAGAACACCTTAGCAACTGCATAGCAACACCCTGGAAACCACCCAGAACATTTTAGCAACTCCACAGCATTAATATACTCAAACTGCACACGATGTGTATAGTAACAGCCTGGAAACCATGCTGAACACCTTAGCAACTGCATAGCAACACCCTGGAAACCACCCAGAACACTTTAGCAACTCCACAGCATTAATACACTCAAATTGCACAATGTGTGTATAGTAACACCCTGGAAACCATCCAGAACACCTTAGCAACTGCATAGCAACACCCTGGAAACCACCCAGAACACTTTAGCAACTCCACAGAATTAATATAATCGTAGGAACACATCAGATTTCACTAAAGGTGAACTAATCTGTCCCATGAAAAGTTTGGATGAACTAAAACTGGTGCAATAGCCACACTGTAGAAACTTTTCACACTGTTTGTGCTACACACATGAATGACCCCTTAAATTGTTTGGCTTGTTCAGAAGAGCTGTGCTTTTACTTTTCTAAGCAATCCGAATGACAATTCGGATTGCTTTATTTTGTTCAGTTGAGTACTTACAATATCCCAAATGTTTCCAACTATTTGTAAATCGTGAGAAATTGCTATCCCAGGAACCGGGACGTGTGAGGGAATCGCCTGTCGATTGCATCATACCTGCATTACCCTCGTTATCCGGTTTTATTCTGCAGAAATGCTTCCACTTTCTGGAGAGCGTGTGGCGACGCTTTAAATAGCTGCGGCTCGGAGGCTTGCTCCAAACTCATTTCGTTGCATTGTACTTGTACATGTGTAATGACAATAAACTTGAATCTAATCTAATCTAATCTAATCTAATCTAATCTAATCTAATAATCATACTGCACAAGATGTGTATAGTAACACCCTAAATCATCAATAACACTTTAGTAACTGCATAGCAACACTGTGTAAACCACTCAGAACACCTCAGCATCATGATGGAGAGTTTCACAAGCACCACTCACCTTTGCCTCAGAAAATGTATATTTTGGAAAGTAAAATCATGCAAAATTGAGTTTGCAAGCATCTGCGTTCATATACAAGTGTCAAGTAAGTGTCATTTTGTTTCTGATGAGCTAAAGGTGAAAAAACGAAAAACAAAACAAGTCCTAGGACATATACTTGGGGTATACATATCACCACCCATTAATAATACATACGTTCATTAACCAATGACAATCAAAAGTGAAAGATGGACCCTAAATAAGTAAGAAAACCTGGTAGGGGTTTCTAATGTTTTTACCCCTCTCTGTACCCATTCGATCTTCCCTCGTTGATCCCAACCCCCACTACTCTCTCCCACCCAGACATCTCTCTCCCTCTCTCTCGCTCTGTCTTGGGCTGTATGGGGCAGCAGAGAGAAGGGGAGATGACAATGGAGAGAAAAGAGGGTTGCAGTTTGGGGGTCTACTGAATAGTCCCATTCAGCCTGCCCAGTCAAACAGAAACACATCTCCCCACTCACTTACAACCCATAGTTTCACTGCAAACAACCAGGGCTTTATTCCCCACAATCACTTGCCAGCGCACACACTCACGCTTGTGTAGCCCAAAAGGAGTAACGGCATGGCCAGACATACGTACGTACACGCACTCAATAGGAGGAGCACTGGGGGTGACATACATAGAGAATACTCAGCTACAATGTGGAGCAGAAGTGGAATTGGTGAGCAAGATCTAAAGTGCTCTCCTGCATTCTAGTGCTGTGTCGACATGTACATGGTCACATGGAATAATCACAGAATCAATAGAAGACATGTGAGTGTTGACATGGTGGTCAAGAGGTTTGTGGCAAGCCATTGTTTACAAATGCAGAGGACACTTCCAAACCTGAAGAACTCGCAGTTCTCAGCAACAAAAAAAAAGATTTTAAAGCAGAAAAAAACTTTTGCTGGTGGAATTATACTGTTGCCCACAAGACGCTTAAAGCTGGCATGAAATGGAAACTCACCTAATCTATTTTCTAAACGGATGTTATTGATATTACTGTGAACGATTCATCCACGCATATGTTTCTTCCTGACCTTTTTGACCTTGTAATTTTTAATTAAAATGTCATAACTTGATCTTCCAGTGAAATGACAGTCTTCTCTCTGGTGACAATGTCAGATACTGTATTTTCCAATCATTTAGTCTGCTTAAACCCCGCCCCTTTCTTATAATTGAATGCAAGCTGGCATTCAGATCTGCCTTCATCCAATCAACAACTGATGGATAGAACCATGTCCCGCCTTATATTCGTTTCACTTGGATATATGTCACAATACGGAAGAAAATATCAGTCACTACTTGAATCTTGACTTTAAGGATAGATTTGGGGATGTTTTATGAAATCCAGAAATTGATATAGTGTTTATTTGCACTTATCAATTGATTCACAGTGTTAGAATCTCACCTCATTTTATCATTCGCCAGATGAAAATTGTAATATGTTTTGCTTAGAAAAGCAAAAGCATAGCTCTCTTTAACAAGCCGCGTAATTTGCGGTATCATTCATGGTATATAGTTTGTCAAGACAAACAAATTGCTCAAAAGTTACTCTGACTGTATAATGGAAAAAATCTTTACAAATTTGTTTCTGATGAGCTAAAAGTAAAACAAAATAAGGTCCTAGGACATATACTTGGGGTATACCTATCACTATCCATTAATAATGCATAATATGGGGGGTGGATTTTTCCTAATTTTATCGTTTGACAAGTGAAAATTGTCATTCAGATTGCTTAGAAAAGTAAAAGCACAGCTCTTCTGAACAAGCCAAACAATTTAAGGGGTCATTCATGTGTGTAGCACAAACAGTGTGAAAAGTTTCTACAGTGTGGCTATTGCACCAGTTTTAGTTCATCCAAACTTTTCATGGGACAGATTAGTTCACCTTTAGTGAAATCTGATTTTCGGAAATCTGATGTGTTCCTCACACCGATGAACCCAGACATGGACGATAGTCGCATCAGAGCGTCCAGCTGGGTGAGGTCAGTGCCCTCTGGTTACAGAGTCCTGAACATGTGTAGAGAGGAGAAAGTCTGACCCCAGTGTTTGCACCCTACTCCTTAACCTCAGCTCTATGTGTGTGTGTGTGCACAGGGGAGCGCCCTGCCCTTGAAGCCTGTTGCACGAATGCGTCGCTGACCAGACATGCCCTCCTAAACACACACTCACACACCCACACCCTCCCTCTTTATGGTCTGTTCAGGAATGAGGCAAACAGCAGTGAATGAGACGCACAATAGCAGAACAAAAGGTGCAGGCAGCAGGAGGGTACAGCGATGTGACAGGGTGAGGGCTGTGTGTACGTATGCATGTGCGCGTGAGTGTTAATGCACGTATGCTCCATATGGGCGCTCCCTCGCGCAAAAAGGCAGATGTCACATGAGTGGCCCCGCCCTGCAGGCCATTGGGTCACGCCGCTCGGGGACACGTCTAAATAGCTGAGCAGGAGCGAGGATGGGGCCTCTCCCCAGCTGCCTGCTCCATATACTCATAACCATATTCATGCACCCTCTCCCATGCACTAAAGCGCCGTGTTCCCCTCCTGCTTTGTTAGTGCTCCTTTTTATGTTTGTTTACTTCTCCATGCTGATTTCTGCTCGATTGTCCTCTGTCTGCATTCTTACCATGCACACACTTCTCGTGGTATGAACATCACACTACATGTTTGTAGTGAAGTAGTGAAGTTTAAAATGGTTTATTGTCATTCCAATTATATAAAAGTACAGTAAAACAGCAAAAGGCTTTTATATATCTGTAGTACAAAGCAAAATGTTGTTTGTTTGAGTCTCATGTTAATCTTGAGTACCTATAGAGTATTATTGCATCCTTCATATCTCTGAAGAGTCTTTAGTTTTATCATATTTATAAAAGACTGTACCGATTCTTTTCGAAAACAGCCGAGCTTGTGCAGGCGTGCAGTGGGCGGAGATATGAGCACACATGGCTATCACACACAATACATCATGGCATTATCCCTGGATAACTTTCGATTAACTATACATTCGTGTACGCAGCGATTTCCAACGAAACACAGACATTTGATGCAGTTTCACCCACCGGGAAGCTGAACAAGGTTATCTTCCCCTCACAACCAAAAACGCATTTCTTTAGTGACATTGATGATTTCGTGGTCTAAAAACAAAATGACAGCGCTGCCAATGGCTTCCGTAACCCGAACGAAACTCGTTGATGGCCATGCTTTCGCTCTCGTTGATGTGCACTTGCGCTCATCCGGGGAAAAGTGGCCATACAAGCAATTCTGCCCTTTATGACGTCATACAGGGTCACATTTGAAAAAAAAACATTCCAAAATGTATTACAATCCTGAAGGAGTGTATTTGGCACAGAAATATTCCGTCATACATCCAAATCGAAATTTTGGCCATGTTTAACATGAGAATCCAACTCTTTAACATTGTAAATAAGTCAGAATGCATGAAATGGCATTAGAACCAATAAATAAACAGTAAAAAATAAGAATGCAAAAGTAGTATAAAATGACAAATCACTGGTTTGATGTGTTAATTGAGACAACTTTTGAAACGAGTGTTCATTTTGGCATAATTGACACACTCTTGGGTATTTTACATCTGAAAGAAACAATGTTAAGGTTTAAAACAAAGAGCAGTGTTCACTTAATATATGCAGTGTAGGGCTTGTTGTTTTCTCCATGAAGTCACTTATAAATATGGATATTTGGGATTATTTCAGAATACAGTCACATATTTGGACTTGTTAGTGCTATGTGACCAGTGTTGGGGAAAGTTACTTTGAAAAGTAATGCATTACAATATTGCGTTACTCCCTTAAAAAGTAACTAATTGAGTTACTTAGTTACTTTTTAAGAAAAGTAATGCGTTACGTTACTTTTGCGTTACTTTTTCTCACCTGGGCAGGGCTTGTTTTTTTGTTTTGTTTTTTAATAGCAAAAAAAGTTATATTTTTGTGAAAATGTAAAGACCTCTTCAGACCAAAATTGAACTAATACGCCTCAGGCTGAGGTAAAAATGTGCTGCCATTCTGGATAATGGAAGAGTAGAACGCAGGAGCGAAAAAGTTTTACCAATAAAAACAAAAAATCTAGTAATATTTGCTCATGGTTTAACTGAATCATCGAAGGTAAGTAGCAAGACATTGGTCAATAAAGGTAGATTAAATGTATAAAAACATTTATATATTTGAGGTTTGCATAGTATTCTGATTTTGCATTTGACTGATTTTATTAATTTTGAGGAGGACAGAATCTTTATTGTGCAAGTGAGATAAATAAATGCTCACATTTAGTCTAGAACTACAATAACACATTTACACACAACGCTTCTGCACTTTTCTCTCAATTTTTCTCAACATGAGGACAGGAGAGCTGTCAGTCAAATAAATGTGAAAATATAACTTGAGTTACTTTTTTCAAAAAGTAACTCAGATATTTTGTTGTAAATTTGAAAAGTAATGCGTTACTTTACTAGTTACTTGAAAAAGTAATATTATTACGTAACTCAAGTTACTTGTAATGCGTTACCCCCAACACTGTATGTGACTATATAGCACATTACATTTGAGCTGTGTCATTGTTATTTAGCAAGACGATGTTTTCTCACTGTTGCAAGTCATTATTTTAGGTTTTTGTCAGATTAGATTATTTCTTTTAATAAGAAGATCTTGTATCACTGATAAAGATGCATTTTACGGCATATTCACAGATTTTCGTCTGTCTGCAACATTCTGACATGTTTAATGGAGGAAAGTGACTTTAATTAGGCATATACACTCATTTTTAATTCACTTCAGAACCCTGTGCATAGTTATAGTTAAGGATCAGTAGTGTATAGTTAACTGCAGTTTCCACCAGAATGATATTCAGGTCTTGGATTGGGAAATCCTGTTTTATCAATTACAGCAACAGGAGAGATGGTATAGGTGTGAGGCCAACACACACGCACTGTGTTAAGGAAAACGTTTGTTTGAAGAAGGGCAGGAATATTGTTACTTGTCACATGCCTTTTTCTTTATTTTGATATTTTTCAGCTCTAGTTTGTTATGATGATACAGAGTCGTCCCTATGATTCCCTGTCATTTCCCCATCTCTCTATTCCTGGGGTTCATTAGCATAGCAGCTGCTGAGTGCAGGGTGTGTGAGGTGGAGACGGCTGGTGTGTGTGTGTGTGTGTGTGTTTGTGTGTGTGTGTGAGTATGTTTTGGAGGGGGGTAAGTGTAGGGGGGATCTAATCAATGGTGGTCCGTCTGGGAGCTGAATAGCGATGAAGCAGAATCCAGCAGGCTGGACAAAAAAAAAGAGGAGAGCATAGAATAGAACGAGCGAATGAATGTGCTTGTCACTGTGTGCTTGAAAAAAGCCCAGAGCGGAGCGAAAGAATGAAAGAGAGTTCAAACAGGAGAGGAGGGTAAGGAAGGACAGGCCTTGCCACCTGTCTCATTCTCTTGATATTTCTCCTTGTGGTTTTCAATATGAGAGAACTGTTTTACATATTTAACATCATGCATTAGTGGGTTTCTCATGTTAAACAAAAGTGAGCAGTTTTCCTTTGCTTGTTCAAGATCATTGGGGTTTTTTTTAAATATAGATTTCTGTTTATATCACCTGTTAGTCAATCTAGTGCATATACATATTTTTTTTGTTTAAGTGACAAAATCAATCATATAGGACAAGGACATTGTAAGTCAGTGCAACTAAAAAAATTATAATTGCAAATTTAATGAAGCAAAACAGAAAAATGGGTCTGCACAATTAATAATATATTAAAGAATATTTATATTTGTTTATATACATTTATATTTTAATCTATAACTTAAATGTAATATATTATAATATATATCATACACTCTAAAAAATGGTGCTATATGGCACTAAAAGTGGTTATTGGCTCGTAATTATAGGGGAACCTCTTTAAGTGCTGTATAGCACCAATCTTGGTGCTTCACTTATGCTTCAGTGGTTCTTCAGCGGTTCTTTGGCTGAGGTGCTATATAGCACCGCTACCATATTCAGAACATGTTAAGATTTGGTGCTATATAGCACCAGAAGTGGTTCCCCTATGATTACGACCAAGAACCACTTTTAGTGCCATATAGCACCATTTTTTTTTAGAGTGTATTGATTTTAAAATTATTATCAAGAGCTAATGGTTTTAAACAAGTAAATTTGATGCTCCAAAACAAAAAGTTGGTCTGAATACCAAAAAAATGAACCATAAACCATTGCATATTTAAGACTATGGCTCATTCTCACCAGCAGACGAGTGCATTTATTGGATTATACTGTGGAACAAGGAACTTTTCCTTGTAATAGTTGTGGTCATGACTAAGCCATTGCAACAATCATTCGTCTTCATTCCCTTCTGGCTATAATGTTCCTCTTCTTCTGAGAATTCGCAACAATTTTGCGACCACAAACATGTTTTTCTCTGCATGTGTGCACTTGCACCAAGGCAAGCGATGTTGTGGGGCCTTTGTGGAATTACATACGAAAGTATGTGAAACTACTGACATGAATCTGTCCGTGCAAAGAGGTCGTTTTGATCTCTGGAGAACTTGCGGTGGATTTCCAGAACTCTAAAGGTACAGGAAAACAAAACATTCCTGTGCACCTTATTACAAACAAAAGAGGAAAAACCTCCAACTCAAAGCCTCCACTTCACATTCTCCGCACTAGAAGAGGAGCATGTTTCCTTCTCGCTCTCAAGTACATTCACAAAATTCTTTTTCACATTGCTGGGTTTACACATCCCTCCCTCTCTAGCTAGCTAGGTGGGGGAAGGCTAGCGCGCAGAGCGACGGGACTCTGTTAAAATCATTTCCAAATTCCTGCAATGATGTGTGTCGGGACTGAGGCACATGAAGAATCTATTAGGGGGCCTCTCTATTGCACTCTGGGAAGGTGGCCAACTCAGCCGCCGGACAATGGAAATCCAGCTCAACAATAACATCCTGCCCGGGGAATGGAGGGGGGCATGGAGGGGGGTGGAAACAGAGAAGGATGCCATTGAGGTCACAGTCTTCTAGTGAGGGTTGTCTTCAAAAGCATGCAGTAAACTAGGTTTACCTGCAGAAAACACCAAGCACTCGGAGCGGATCGGATTACCGTTGCAACAAAGCAGCCTCTGGGTGATGTCAGATAAAGTTTGGGGCTTATTTGTGAATTTCAGAAATGCAGAAGCTGGACATTCCACACTTCGCACTAACAAATGAGAACAGAAATCAGCACAGCAACTCTCCCATTTCATGAACGCATGAAATGCATAATACATGACTTAATTGCTTTGGAAGTCAGGTTGAAATTAAACTGCATGAAAGTGAACAATCAAAGTGCTTGATATGTGTTTTCAAGTTTGTAAAAGTATGAAGAAACATGAGACTCCCAAAGAACAGAAGGGCAGAGAGCTGCTCCATACCCAGAGTAACATAAAACCCATGCAAACACACAGGGAGGGGATCTGTCTTTAAAACAAAATTACCCACAACCCCCTGCACTCTTTTATCCAGCATATGAAAGGACTAGGCCAAATGAATGACAAAAAGGAGAGAATGGAAACTGGGGTCAGGTTGGCTCAGAGAGGAGGCCCGAACCAGCCCAATTCTTCCTTAAAGATAGAAAGAAACTCTCACAGCCACACATTGAGGAAGGTTTAATTATTTCTTTACTGGCTTGAACACACACACATACACAAAAAAAAAAAAAATACAGCACTCATATTCTCACCACACATGAATCACAGTGTTACAAATGCTCAAAAAAATTACAAACAAAACAGACAAACAAACAAATAAAAGAAAGAAATGATAAAGTCAACACAAAAGAACATTCGCATCACTCATAAATCTTTTGTTCGCTGGAGACACAAGATGAAAAATAACTTGGTCCACATAAAAGAAAAAATACAACAGCACTTTTACTCATTCATATACACCTATCCAGTCATTTAACCCCCATGCCATAAATGTTATGACAAATGGTGGGGTGAAACAACTATACATCGTGCAATTTATTTTTGTTACAATGATCTTACCATCACAAGTATTATTCCCCTTTATTAACATCAGGAGGAGAGCACTTCAAATAAGAAAGTGCTCTGAGATATCAGCGTCTATATATCCACATATATACCATATATGTATACACATACACCCGATCACAGAGATACAAACATCTTTGCGAACGTAATGTTATACAACGTAACACACAAAAAGAGACAATATAACCTGGAGCTTTTTCTTTATACAATAGTATTTTGTTGTGTTCCTTTTTTTCTATTTAGAAAAAATAAAATGTCGACCTGAAGTCAACGAATTAACAACAGTCATCAGTGCAATATTTTCAACAAGAGTAAAAATATCAAGTTTAAGACAAGCGATGCATATTTGTTCTGCCTATACCAATCTAATAGATGATCGTGAGAATCACATCTGTTGTATCTCCAGGTGTATGAGGAGTTCCTGGTTTGCTTAACCAGGTTGAGCGACAGGGGCTGGAAACATCAGCAATCACACATGCTCTCGCAACAACAAAAAAGAACTGGATCTAACTGATATTTGTCCTCATTCACTCACCGTTGGCCATTGTGTCAAAAAAAAAAACTTACATAAAAGCAGCATTGAAACAAACATCAGGTGCCATGACTCTTAAAGGCGGCAGGCAGTCTTTTGAATGAATCTGTCGATGTTTCCTGCAACAGAAGTCATAGTCTTCTCAATGTTCAAATAGTCCTGCTCAGTAGTAACTATTGGTAAGCCTCAGCTCCTGCAGTTACCCGACCAGGCACTAGGGGGCGTAAAAGGCTCCACATTTATGTGCAACAAAACTCCCTGCATTTAATAGTCATGCAACGCATTTCACTTTTTGTAACTGCAATGGAAACAAAAAAATGACAATGCAAAATTAAGCAAATAAAACCTACATATACAATGTCTCAACTACGCTTGACGAAAGGAAAAAATATGTTTTGAATAACCAATGGATCTTAATTTTGGTTCACGGAGATAAATTGTCCCGAGTGAAGATTTTTTTTTTTTTAACTAAAAAAAAAAAAAACCGAAAATGACAATAAGAAAACATCAAGTAAAATGACCCTAACAGGGCCTGCTGAGCACTAGTGGGTAACTGAGAAGAGTTTAGGAGAAGGCTTGAGAAAGAGAGCATATGATATTGTCGAATACTTTCAAGTCGAGGTAGCTGATGCAGAGAACCAGAATAAAAGTAGAAGGGGACACATTTCCCGGGGGGGAAAAAAAGAAGGGAAAAAAGTTGTACACGTGTAGGGGGGTTCGTGGAGCGGAATCTCCACGCGGGACAGTTTAGCATGTAACGAGTCCGAAGCAGCTTTAGGTCACCCTACATACTTTTACACTTAGGCTAGTCTTAAAAATAAGCACAACATAATTTAAATGCATCATCTCAATGTACCTTCATAAATAAAAAAAGACAAACCCAGCCTGTATTCACAGTGATGACCAGGGTGTTAATTCAAAATACTGAAAGAAGATTATAAAGTGTGTCCCAAAGGCGACTTTCCTGACGTTTTGATACAAAAAAAGCGAAAGCAGCGGTTTTTAGTAACACGTTAACCATAGACGTGGGTCGCACTGGCCTGGAAGCTGTGTGGAGTGCTAGTGAGGGCAGAGCACGATAGACTACTTGTACAGAGAAACACAGTAAAGCTATGTGTACAGTACTTAAGAATTGTTATTTCGAGGACATGTTTCAGCAATGGTGTCACCAATGCCACACGATCTGATTGATGAAACGACTTACGGTCTGTATTAAAAGACAGTGCCAAAACAGAGGATGGCCTTCGTTCTGGAGTTCACCTCTTTCAACTATTCCAGCATTCAACCACAGCATCAAGTGCCATCTCGATTTCTCCAGGTGGACAGGTCAAGCCCTGGTAAAGCCACACAGTCCAGATCTGATGACTTAAACATTCAATAAAAAGCTATAGTACCAACGCACATCCCAAACAGTTTCTCGTCGCCGGATCTGACCATATACTCACGGGAAAGAAAAAGGCTACAGCCCTCATTTGGTTTTAAGGTACAAGGGAACTTCGCCGCCGCCGTCTGTCAAGCTTGGCAGATCAATGCTAAAATTGAACGAGCCCGGTCTTTCCGCGTGTTGCTACCGGATCACCGCGCGCCGGAGGAGTACTTGGCCTTGGTGATGAGGTATAACACGATGTCTTGGTGTCCTCCAAAAGCGGCGATGTGCAACGCGCTCCATCCCTCTCGGTTCGCCAGCCGAATATCGGCTCCAAATTTCACCAGCAGTTTCACGAGCTCCAAATTCCCGTCGATGACCGACTGATGCAGCGCCGTCTGTCCCTCGGGGCCAAAGGAGTTGACGTTAAACTCGCAGTTGGTCATGTTCTGCAGCAGTGAATGGAGCTCCTTCGTGTTGCCTTTCTTCACCGCCTCCTGGAAGACTCTCTGTGGCGCCGAGCACGTCGATATATCCGCCTGGCTCATGATGCTTTAAACCGCCTCTTGTCGCCTTTACCGTCTCTAAGTGCTTATTCGCGGCTTTACTGGACTTAAACCAGTTTAGGCACGTGAGACTAGCGTAACGTTATATCCCAAAAAGGACAAGTAAACGACACACTTGGTGTGCAAATGCAGTCACTGACTATGGTATATATCCAAAGACCTAGCGAGAAAGTTCAATGATCCACAAGGTGTAAGTCTCCGTGTGTGTATGTGTGTCTCTCTCTCTGTAGCAGCACCAAGTTATGGCAGAATATGGAGTTATTTAGTGTGAGAAAGGAGGCGTGTGAACGGCGGTATCTCCGGTTAAGCGCATCGAGGGCCGTTAGGTTCAGAGACGTCTGAGGTGATTTACCTCAGGAAATGCGCCTCTCGCGTCCCGCTGTGGTTTATTCGGCAAGGGTGACTGAAATAAACACAGAAACTGTTAAAGGACTATTCCACGTTATCGAGTAGTTACATCTAAAACTGAACTAGTAAAGATGTACTTGCCTCTTTACGTTTGGACGGGTAACGTCAGAAGTGACTCAAAAAAAAACTGCCCGCTTGCCCGCTTCTGTTTGTCCGTCGCGCGGTCCCGGTAATTCTCTGCACGGAGCTGCGTTGCCAGGGGGGTATTTTAGACGAACTACTTTGCATAACAATACCTCTCCATAGAATCAAGTATTGTGGAATGGGAGGGGTTGTGCGATGCTGATTGGCTGAGGGGTTGGCTTGGGGGAGTGGCCACGCGTTGAAGCTGAGAAATGGGCGTGTCTCGTTACCCAAACATCCCACAGTAATAAAACGACTGCGTTGTGTTAATATGCACACACTCAAGAGAGAGAATCTTTAAACTGATATAAACAACCACTTGAAAGATGGGCATAACACGACAGCAAGTCCTGGGTTGGGCTTTCCATTTACAAACCGACAATATTGTGTTACATAAATCTATTTTGCCAAAAGCAACCCGTGAGCAATATGGGATCATGTCTCGACGTATTAAATGCAGTTCCCACTGTAGAAGAAAATATTCACCTGTTATTATAAAACAAAAAGACTCACTTTGTTTTTCTAGACAGTCTTCTCTGAACCTTAAGCATTTATTTTCTTTTTTAAAACTGCAATTCAGATATAATAACAGATAATTTCCCCCATTAATATTATAGATTCCTTTCCTACCTGTCTACACCAAATGGGAAATGACCTCTGCTTTATTGGTATTGCTCAAATGTAACACGAAACACCTTTCTCTGAACCATTAGACTTGTGAAGCAGCCATTCCAGCTGTTTAAAGTCAATAACAAAGTCTGTGCGACATCCTGTGCGCGTCCACAGAGGTGTGCGTCGCGCTCGGTGTACAAAATTCCCGGCGCCAAGTATGCGCCCAAAAGTCAAACCTGAAAATTCAGCCCACTCTGCGCATGCGCGAGGCAGGAAACTGAGTGACACGCATAGCAGCTGTACCGTGGGAACCGGACGACTGCAATTTCTGCGCTGCGCACTCGCCTTTCCTCACACGCCGCAGTTTGGCGTGGAAAACCACACACATGCACTATTCTGTGCAACCGTTTGCTCCATTTGTACAGAAGCTTCAAACATTTGATCTGCCAAACTGTTGTTTCTCACTTATAACCGCACTTGATGCGGTACTACCTGCACGTAGGCGACTGCCGTTCGCACAGTAACTACGTGCCGTTCCCACAGTAAAGCGACTTTTTTCATAAGGCTGTTAAAATGATTTGACACAGTGGTGAATTCAGGTTGGGGACGCCCTTTCCCATTTATCGCAATGGCAAAATGTGTCCCAATCAACGTGAATTCACCTATAAATGGAAAAGGTTCCGTTATCAACAACAACCAAATTTAGGTTTGTTATATTATGGTCATCATTTTATTTCTACAGTTCCTTATTACTGTTTTAAGGTTAGGCAGTAAATTCTGAACAGGCTTCCGAGCGAAATGATTGCGTATTATAATAAATAAATAAAACGTATCTCTTCATGACTTGTTTAACCTCTGTAAAAAAAAAAAAAAAAGTACTCAGAATTACTTTATTCACTTCAGATGATCACTTGCTATCAAATGAAGTGCAATATTGGTAAAATTGTTGCTTGAGGGTCTGCAACGAATCATGTAAAAAATGTGTTTTACAAAAATACAAAGACGCTGAAGTTCAGACTAAATGTTTGATTTCCCCTCCCATAATATAATGTGTGTAAAATTAGGAAAGTAAATTAAAATGTGATGTACAAGTATGACACTATACATTGTTAATTCATGGCTTTGCAATGTATGCATCATAAAGTAGGCAGTTTAAGAATAATCATGTTCAGGCTTTAAATTCAACACGCTGCTTGATTTATGGTTGCATTTCAGGGTTTTTCAAGCCAACTCCCAGTATTCCAAAAATGAAAAACTATGGGTAAAGTTTCACCTCCACTTACGAAGAGTTCACTAATCCCTGGTTATGTGTCGGATATCAAGTTCTCATGTTAACATTCTTTTTGTACATGAAACTCAAAACTCAAAAATAAACCGTGTGGAACCAGACTTCACACATATAAACACTGCTTTAACATGTGGAAGCAATAACTTGTCCACATTATTAATTATTTGTAGTATTTTATCCTACCATGTCTTTCACCCTCCATCATATATCCTTCTTTAATATCTTGTGTGTTTTAATACTGAATTTCAGGCATTCAGTATGCTCACAAATTTTATTTCAACTGGCTAAAGGACAAAGCTTTGGCAAAAGTTCTTTCCCTAGCAAAACTTTCCCATGATTTAAAAGAATGAAGCGATGTGCACTTGTGAGGTATTTGACCATGTGTGAAACAGAAGTGTTCTTTAAGACCTGCCAGGGTAGGGCTAAAATATCTCAGCACATCTGTTGGCTAATCAGAAAGATGTGTCCGTGTGCTGGCCTTTTGGAAAATATTTGCTGAGAAAACTGAGGGCCTCTCCCAGTGGCCTGTTATCTCTGGACCCGGGAATTTGCACAATTTCTGCTACTTAGATTTTCCTACAGTGGCCCCAAAAAGCTTTGACAGTTGAGGCATGCTGAAAATGCATGAAAAAAATATCAAAACTAGGTGGAATTTAGGAAAAGCCAATGCATCATATCCTTAAAACTGGCTCCAGCAGCAAATTAGATGTGACAAATATCATTTATATGCAATTTTTATTTTGTGACACTAACATATTTTGACACAAACATTCAGACATACATATTTACAAATGGACAAAATCACCACATAAAAAACGACCTAATATTTTCGCTTTAACCTGCAACTTTGTGTTTTGTAGAGGTTTAAACAAACCAGGGTTATACAAATAAAGTTCAACCACACATTTCCAATATTAGAAGCTTATGCAGCGACTGTGTTCTTCCACAACCAGGCACAGAGAAATATTTTGCTATCTCCGGCATGTTTGTTGCCTGCGCAATTCGTTGACGGCAATGGTCGCCCATTTTCTAAGATTGAGTGTTTTCTGGGCCTGGTGTCAATAAAAGCTTTTCTTTGACTAACGAGGACGTTTTCCGCTCCGAAACGTACAGGATATTCTTATATCACGATTAACTTTTATATATCAAAGGCTCAAGGGAAAGTTGATCTCTCACTTCATCACCCCTTTAAACAATATTCATTTTATTTGTGAACTGATGTTTAGCTGTTCTTTTAATAGTCAACTTATTTTCACATCATTTCATATGATGACTTATTTTCATATCAGCCATCATTATTCAATCATTTCACCAAGCTGACTGCTTACTAAAAAAAACCACAGTCATGTTTTCAGGCCATTTCAAGTTTGATTTTGATGTGACAAAGCAGTGATATTTAAGGGGCTGAGCTGTTAATTAGCCTTAAATGCAATCATTTTGTTCATTCAGACTGATTCACGAACGCAAAACGTGCACAAAATCAAGAGATTTATCGCACAAACCAATCATATTCAAACATAACCATAGTGCGATGGAGGCATGTGACTTTCCCCTATTCATTCTCAATTACCCCCCACTAAACCCACCGCAAGCATAAGGGGGTCGGTTAAAAGTGGGCTCAGGGGAGGCAAGAAAGACGCGGACTCCCTTTGTAAATTCACCTGCGTATGTGACTGTTTATACACTTTTTAATGTCACATTTTGTAATATTTGCATGTTTTATTTTTGTATTATGGATTATTTTCTCATCCTATTTTTTGAGGAGGCACTGCCTCCCTGGTCTCCTCAGAGAAAACACCCCTGTACACTGAAGAAGGACGCTTGTATGAAACTGACATCACATCTACTAAAAATCCCCAGTTCACCATGTCAATACAAAACTCTCTCAGAAGAGTTAAAGTATTTGAGAGAGAAACTCTACACTTTTTTTTTTTTTTTTTAAAGCAACATTTGAGAACTGATGATGAAAATGTGAGACTTTGAGTGTCAGAATATTTTTTAGGGTCACTCTATATTTGACAAGGTAAAACTTTTTTTTTTTTTAAACACCTTTTAAAAGTTGTAGGCTATTTTAGCAAATACAACTTAGGAAAAACACTAAATCAACTGGGTTACTTAAAATTCCCATTCATGAAGTCGACATCAAAGCAACAAGCTATAATGAGGCGTTAATCGAGCCGGTGCTGAGAATAGCCTGCGAGCCATTTGCTCAATGTCAGATGTACAGTACTTAACAGGAAGTGTGTCATTCCACCTGGGCCTGTGCCACCGGGTCACATTTATCAGAAATCTAACCCAGTGAGAGCATGCGAGCTAGCTAAAAACTCCTCCCAGTGTCAACGGGTGCAAAGATGCCTTATTAAAGATTAATACACGTCATAAAAGCTGGAAAGCCGATCTCTGTGGCATCTAAATCTCTGAATGCCTTTCAGATTAACCCTGGTTTGTTCAAATAAAAAAGAAATCAGATTCAAATTCAATTCCTCGCAAAGTGAAAATGAGCTCTTCGTAATTTTTTTTTAGATGCAGTTTAAACATCTTAGACAGCACTTTTTTTTTGCTTGAACATGCAATTTTGTAGTAAAACCATAGTAACTACAAAATTAACCATGGTTTTACTGCAGCAGCATGGTTTAACTGATTTTAACTATAATTTTACTAAATTCATAGTAACAACAAGATTAACCATAATTTTACTACAATAACAATGGTTTTACTATATTCATTTTGTAGTAAAACCATAGTAACTACAATTTAACCATGTTTTTTTTTATTACAGTACTGGTTTAACTGTGATTTTAGCAATAAAACCATATACAGTGAGGAAAATAAGTATTTGAACACCCTGCTATTTTGCAAGTTCTCCCACTTGGAAATCATGGAGGGGTCTGAAATTGTCATCGTAGGTGCATGTCCACTGTGAGAGACATAATCTAACAAAAAAAAAAATCCAGAAATCACAATATATGATTTTTTAACTATTTATTTGTATGATACAGCTGCAAATAAGTATTTGAACACCTGTCTATCAGCTAGAATTCTGACCCTCAAAGACCTGTTAGTCTGCCTTTAAAATGTCCACCTCCACTCCATTTATTAACCTAAATTAGATGCACCTGTTTGAGGTCGTTAGCTGCATAAAGACACCTGTCCACCCCATACAATCAGTAAGAATTCAACTACTAACATGGCCAAGACCAAAGAGCTGTCCAAAGACACTAGAGACAAAATTGTACACCTCCACAAGGCTGGAAAGGGCTACGGGGAAATTGCCAAGCAGCTTGGTGAAAAAAGGTCCACTGTTGGAGCAATCATTAGAAAATGGAGGAAGCTAAACATGACTGTCAATCTCCCTCAGACTGGGGCTCCATGCAAGATCTCACCTCTTGGGGTCTCAATGATCCTAAGAAAGGTGAGAAATCAGCCCAGAACTACACAGGAGGAGCTGGTCAATGACCTGAAAAGAGCTGGGACCACCGTTTCCAAGGTTACTGTTGGTAATACACTAAGACGTCATGGTTTGAAATCATGCATGGCACGGAAGGTTCCCCTGCTTAAACCAGCACATGTCAAGGCCCGTCTTAAGTTTTCCAATGACCATTTGGATGATCCAGAGGAGTCATGGGAGAAAGTCATGTGGTCAGATGAGACCAAAATAGAACTTTTTGATCATAATTCCACTAAACGTGTTTGGAGGAAGAAGAATGATGAGTACCATCCCAAGAACACCATCCCTACTGTGAAGCATGGGGGTGGTAGCATCATGCTTTGGGGGTGTTTTTCTGCACATGGGACAGGGCGACTGCACTGTATTAAGGAGAGGATGACCGGGGCCATGTATTGCAAGATTTTGGGGAACAACCTCCTTCCCTCAGTTAGAGCATTGAAGATGGGTCGAGGCTGGGTCTTCCAACATGACAATGACCTGAAGCACACAGCCAGGATAACCAAGGAGTGGCTCTGTAAGAAGCATAGGTTCTGGCGTGGCCTAGCCAGTCTCCAGACCTAAACCCAATAGAGAATCTTTGGAGGGAGCTCAAACTCTGTTTCTCAGCGACAGGCCAGAAACCTGACTGATCTAGAGAAGATCTGTGTGGAGGAGTGGGCCAAAATCCCTCCTGCAGTGTGTGCAAACCTGGTGAAAAACTACAGGAAACGTTTGACCTCTGTAATTGCAAACAAAGGCTACTGTACCAAATATTAACATTGATTTTCTCAGGTGTTCAAATACTTATTTGCAGCTGTATCATACAAATAAATAGTTAAAAAATCATACATTGTGATTTATGGATTTTTTTTTTTTAGATTATGTCTCTCACAGTGGACATGCACCTACGATGACAATTTCAGACCCCTCCATGATTTCTAAGTGGGAGAACTTGCAAAATAGCAGGGTGTTCAAATACTTATTTTCCTCACTGTAACTAGTGAAATAACCATGGCTTAACTATGAATTTTGTAGTAAACCCATAGTAAGATTAACAATGATTTTACTACAATAACAATGGTTTAACTATATGAATTCTGTAGTAAAACCATAACTACAAAATAACCAGATTTTACAACAGAATTCGCAGTCAAACCACTCCAAGTTACAGAATACCGTGATTTTACAACAATAACCTTAACTATGAATTTCTAGTAAAACCATGAAATTTGTAGTAAAACCTATTACCTACAAAATGGTTTTACTACAGTACTAACATGGTTTAACTGATTTTAGCAGTAAAACCATATAACTACCGAAATAATGGTTTAACTCTGAATTTAGTAGTAAAACCATAGTAACTACAAGTTTAACCATGATTTTACTACATTAACAATGGTTTAACTATGAATTTTGTATTACCTACAAAATTAACCATGATTTTACTGCAGTACTACCATGGTTTAGCAGTAAAACCATAAAACTACCAAAGTTTTTTGAAGAATTTTGTAGTAAAATGATTTTTTTTTGTTTTGTAAAATCGTAGTAACTACAAGTTTAACCGATTTTACTACAAGACCCATGGTTTAACTATGAATTTTGTAGCAAAATCACAGTAACAACAAAATAACCTGATTTTGCTACAGAATTTGCAGTCAAACCACTATAGGTAAAAAATGTTCATGATTTTACAACCAATAACAATGGTTTAACTATGAATTTTGTAGTAAACGGTTTTACTACAGTAGCATGATTTAACTGTTAGCAGTAAAACCATACAACTACCCAAATAACCATGGCTTAACTATAAGTTATAGTAAAACCATAGTAACTACAAGATACATTTTTTTTACTACAATAACAATGGGTTAACTATGAAATTCGTAGTAAAACCTATTACCTACACAATTAAGCATGGTTTTACTACAGGACTAGCATGGTTTAACTGTGATTTTAGCAATAAAACCATATAACTACTGAAATAACCATGGCTTGAACCTATGAATTAAGAAGTAAAACCATAGTAACTACAAAAACAATCTGGTTTTAATACATAATTTGTAGTAAAACCAGTACCTGCGAAATGAACTATGGTTTTGTAGTAAAACTATAATAAACCCAAAACTAAATATGGTTTTACGGTAGTATGCGTGCTGACTCGTTTATACTGCGGGGGTAATAATTAAGCATGATTTTATAAAGAAATCATTTTGTTTCCAAAATGAAAAACGTGGCTTTTATTGTCACTCTTCACCAACTACCAGCCAAGTCAGTACAGTACAGCACACTATGAATGGAGGCACGAAGGGGGAGCTGTTCAAAGATCAGCCAGCCGGCCCCTGCGTGAGGTTTTTGGCGCCTGAGCCAGACAGTGGAGGGGAGGGGAAGAGAGCAGGCAGAGGCCCGAGTCACCGGCCGGGGAATCTGTGGGGTTAGCATGACGTCTCAATAGAGGGAGGGCCTTCAGAGTCCAATTCAGCCCCAGTACCACGTGCTCAAGGAGCGTGGGAAAGAGGCGAGCTTTTCTTCCCAGCAAAGAAAGAGCCAGTATCGAATAACAGAACTGCAGAAGAGCCGGGGCGGCCTGAACAGGGCTAGGTAGAGCTCCTACTGCAAGCAGACAAGATTATCTCAAGCTAATGCAAACAGGCCGAGCTACGATTACAGTCAACACTTTGATGCTTATATTCAGGGAGCACACATTTAAAAGAGGACACAGATGTAGGCAGCTCTGTTTGAGTTTGACTTTATTGAACTTGGAAGGGCAGTGTGAAGGACTGACTGTATGTGGCCCATCCTGTTATGAACTTGCAAATCATCCTCAAAAACTTGGAAGGAAAACAGCGTCTGGCATGATTTCAGCAGCGCTGTCTTTGGGGAACACAGGCATATTATTTTATAGTTTTGACAGATTTACAAATGGAGATACGACTTAAAGACTAAACACAAACAATGTCGAGCAAACATACTTTGGGGTTTTTTCAGAACTGCAAGAGAGATAACATGTAACATGCAAAACAAAGAGAATAAAATGGCTGAACAAAAATGAAATGTCATTAATCCAACGTAAATCCTGTTTTTTTTCACAATTTGTGATGAACCTTTTCATAAAGTATTATGACAACCATTAACGCTTATATTTTATGAACTTAGGAGGTTTGTAAACAATTTATGGCATTAAGTTTATTACTATATTTTGTAAAACAAATGAGCACAGCATCATTTAAGAGTTACATTTTGTGCAGAACACAAAATGAAACCTTCCAAAACGTTTAATTATTCACATAGTGTAGCAAATAAAAATACCTCCGTAAAAAGAATTAAAAAAAATCTGACGTGTGAACAAACAAACAGCAAAACAACAGCGAGAGTTCATTACACCTGGAATCTCATGCTTTTGTTGCCAGGTCTTCACTGACGTGCAAGACCTCTTGGAACTGCGACAGCACCCGGTCGTAGTGGGTGCCCTCCCAGAACACCTTTCCACAGCCCGTGCAGATGAAGTAAACTGGAATCCGGGGAAGGAGGCCCGGGGGCACCGTCTCGAGCTGAACTTCGGCCCCGCTGGGGAATTTGAAGGTCTGGGGGTCCAGGGCAGTGCGTGGGGCCCAGCGGCAATGAGGGGTGAACTCGGGGCCCTCTGGGGGCCTCCAGCTATTGTAATCTTCTTGAGTTTCATCCTGCGGTTCGCAGTCATCCCGCTTAGATATGATGTCCTGGAGAAGACCTTTGAAGAGAAAGAAAAAAACCGATAGAGCTCAAAGCATGCTATCCTCTTCACATGTTAGGGGAAAATACTGTTACAATTAAATGCTAACTTAGAGGAAATTAAATAATGATGGAAAAGAATCTGTATTAAAGGAATAGTTCAACGAAAAATGAAAATTATCCCATAATTTACTCAAGCCATCCTAGGTGTATATGAAATTCTTCTTTCAGACGAGATATATAAAAAAAATTGTCCTGGCTAATCCAAGGATTATAATGGCAGCCCAGAAAAGTGCATCCATCCATTATAAAAGTAACACGGCTCCGGGGGGATATAAAGGCCTTTTGAAGCGAATCGATGGGTTTGTGTTGTAAAATATCCATTTAAAACTTAATAAGGCAAAATATCTAGCTTCAGGCAGACTGCATTCCGTAATCAACTTACGAAGAAAGGGTAACGCTTCGCGGAGTTCAAAATGTGAAGTCATCGTCGCGCCAGTAACCCTTTTTCCGTAGGTTGAATATGGAAGGTTGTCCAACGGAAGCCTTTTACTTTATAACGTGCTAAATATGGATATTTACCTTACAAAAACCCATCGGTTCGCTTCAAAAGGCCTTTATTAACCCCTCGGAGTCGTGGGGATTACTTTTATAATGTATGGATGCACTTTTTGGGCTTCAAATTTTGGGCTTCCATTCACTGCCATTATATTATTTGGAAGAGCCAGGACATATAACTCCGATTGTATTCGTCTGAAAGAAGCATGTCATATACACCTAGGTTGGCTTTAGGGGGAGTAAATCATGGGGTGAACTATCCCTTTAAATCTGTAAATACATTTTAAAACGTACATTCAAATATGTATACAATACTGATATGGGCAACAAATGGACAAGTGCCAACCTCTTTCTTTCATCATGCGGGTCATTTCCTCTCTGTACAGCTTAAGGTACTCATTACAGTTGCAAGCCTTGAAACAGGTGACAGAAAAAACACATTAATATGTAATAAAACATTATGACACCATGCAAATTAATTCACCAACAAGATATTAAACTAAGTGTAAGATAATCAAATATTTTTGTTTTGTATACAGCGTTTATACAGTTTTAAAATTAATCCTTCTATTTTTTTCCCACATTTTAGAATAACAGTGGTCATCAAAAATACGTGTTTTCTTATATGAATCAAAAGTGAGGTGCGTTCTAGTATATAAGGAGTGTGATCCAACTAGCCCATTAAATAAAAAATAAAAAAACAATAAATAAAGAAATAAATAAAATGTTGTCTTTGTACTCCACTGTTGTTGTTTTTTTTATTAATTAATCAAAAATGCAAAAAAACTGTAATGAGAAATAATATTACCATTTAAAATAACCATTTTCTATTGGAATATATTTTAAAATGTAATTTATTCCTGTGTTCAAAGCTGAATTTTCAGCATCATTACTCCAGTCTTCAGAGTCACATGATCCTTCAGAAATCAGTCTAATAATGACGATTTGGTGCTCAAGAAACATTTCTGATTATTATCAATATTGAAAACTTGGACACTGTGATACACGTTTTCAGGATTCTTTGATGAATAGAAAATTCAAAAGAACAGCATTTATTTGAAATAGAATGTAAATGTCTTTACTGGCATGTTTGATCAATTCAATGCTTCCTTGCTGAATAAAACTATTAACTAATTTATTTATTTTTAAATCCTACTGACCACAAGTTGCTTAACAGTGCGTATATATACACACACACACACTGGTAGATGGTAGGTTGTGAACTAGACTCAGATATATTTTAAAAAGCCAAAATGCCAAACTCTCTCACGCACACACACACACACACACACACACACACACACACACACACACACACACACACACACACACACACACACACACACACACACACACACACACACACACACACACACACACACACACACACACACACACACACACACACACACACACACACACACACACACACACACACACACACACACACACACACACACACACTCGGCTCCAGTGACGCAGGCTAGGTGTGAGGTTATAAGTTTGCGTCGCCTCTCTTAATTTCACACCTCAGTGTGGCTTCTGTCTCATCCTCAGCGAGGAACCGATTCCCACCCTTTTAAACAACACATGGGCGCTAAAACCCTCGTCACTAAACACCATCTCCACCTTCGCAACACCACCCAGACTGAGACACGCTAAATGGGCCACCTTAACAGGATGGTGACAATTCAGTCAGTGAACTCATGGGACTGGAATTCTGTTCACAGAAGTGAAATGAAACTGAAATTTAAAGACTTGCCAGTTTAAAGGAATAGTGCCACTGTGGTTATTATTTCTGTGGAACACAAAAGGAGAAATTTTCCTTTCTTTTATAGAATTTCAGTTCATAGTATATGGCTGTCAAGCTCCAACTAGGACCAAAAAAAAACACACTATAAAAGTGACCCATATGACTCATATGCCATATTTCAAGTCTTCAGGAGCCATATGATAGTTTTATGTGAGGAACAGACCCAAATCCAAGTTTACAACTACCACATGACTTAAGAAGTCTTTAAATATTGAGCAGTGTGAATATTTCTTAGTTACCATGAACACAAAATTTCTCCTTTTGAACACGGAATATGGTGTAGTTAATTATAATTAACCTGTTTTTTTATGCATATATTTGTATTCAGTAAAAACAGTAATATATGTGAGATGGTGGTCCAGTGGGTTAAACCATGGAACTGATCTGCAGAAGGTTGCTGGTTCGATCCCAGCGGTCACCACCAGTGTGTCCTTGAGCAAGGCACTTTACTCCATGTTGCTCCAGGGGGATCGTCCCTGTAATAAGGGCACTCACTGTAAGTCGCTTTGGATAAACGCGTCTGCCAAATGCATAAATGTAAATGTAAAAATGTAATATTGCAAAATATTACAAATAAAATAACTGTTTTCTATTATAATATATTTTAAAAATGTAATTTATTCCTGGGATCAAAGCGGAATTTTCCGCATTATTTCTCCAGACTTCAGTGTCACATGATCCTACAGAAATCATTCTAATATGCTGATTTGAGAAATCGCTGCTTCTATTTCGTGGAAATCGTGATGCACTACCATTCAAAAGTTTGAGGTAATTCATATTTTTTTCAAGTATTTTAACTATTTAAAAAAAAAAATGCTGTTCTTTTGAACTTTCTATTCATCAAAGAATCCAGAAAAAAAGTATCATGGTTTCCACACAAAAATTTAAATAACCATGGTAATACTACACAAATAAAACAGGGTTTCAACATTGATAATAACAATAACCATTTTTAACAGTTTAGCACTAATACTAACTAATAAATATAGCTGCAAGCAGCAATACCAGGGCCAAGCGCAACAGAAGCAAACAAGGAAGCTAGCAGCAGACCAACTAAAAAAAATGAGTGAAGACATTTGAAGACAATTGTAAGCAAAAATGTTAAAACCCCACATTAAAACATTGAGTTGTATAGAGCCAATGTCACATATTTTGTTTAATTATAGCGCCTCCAAGAGGCACAATCCTACCGTTTTTTTAATGTTTCCTCGGAGTGAGCCCATGCATATGTGTCAATTTTGGTGAAAATATCTCATTTCGTTTTGGAGTTATAGCCATATATATATAAAAAATAAAAAACATAAAAAATGACTGACACATGATTTTGATTGGATTTTACTACCCATTACTATCAATATTTTGACATTTGGGCATTACAAAATCACTATCGACCTATGTTTCTGAACTTCTGACGCTGGTTGTGTCTCGATCGGACTAGCAGTTTTGAAGATATCAGCTAATGTTTTTTAAGCTCTAAATTACAACGCCGCAGAAACCATACGCCGAAACCTGGCAAGTCTGGTATTGTTGGACTCGGCAAGGATTCAGGAGATGAAAAAAGTTACTCCCATGAAAATAAGTCAATCACACCCAAAGTTATAAGAGTTTGAAAAAAATTATTGTTTCAAAACTTCTCAGGCTCCTTCAGGGCATCATGCTGATGACCCATACAGAGTTTCATAATGATCCGTTCATGCGTTCATAAGATACAGCATTATAGCACATAATTCAAAATGGCTGACAGCCAAAATGGCCTATGTTGGATATCAGACGACTCGGCATGCTGTCCTGAATCTAACGAGACCACTTTTATGATTTTTGGACAAACGGTTCAGAAGGTGGTTGCCTCAGGTCATGATTGTGATGACATGTACCAAGTTTTGTTTGAATACGATAAAGCGTTGCGGAGATAAAGCCTTAAGTGTATTTTCGCAACCGCTACGCAAAATTTGTTTGCACGTTTATCGAAAACGATTTGAGAAATCAACTTGAATTCCATAACTTTTTGTCAGCATGATCTGAAGATGATCTGGTTCAAGTTTTGTGAAAATTGGAGCAACGGCCTATGAGGAGTTCGCAAAAGTAGGTTTTTCGGTTAATTAAAAATGGCGGGAAAATGTTCATGACGTCATAGGGTGCAATCGAATCGGCTTGAGCCAAGGAAACTTTGGACTAGAGGGATTGTTTTAGAGACAAAATTGGAGTGGTTAATGTTGGGTCAGTCCTCTATCTGTGTGCCAAATTTCATAACTTTCCCGCAAATGGTTCTATGGGCTGCTTCAATGGTGGAATAATAATAATAAGAAGAAATCTAACGGTTTCAATAGGTGCCTTCGCACCTTCGGTGCTTGGCCCCTAATAATTGAAATCAGCATATTAGACTGATTTCTGAAGGGTCATGTGTCTGAAGACTGAAGTAATGATGCTGAAAATTCAGCTTTGAACACAGGAATAAATTACATTTTAAAATATATTACAATAGAAAATAGTTATTTTTAATTGTAATAATATTTCACCATATTAGTTTTTACTGTATTTTTGATCAAATAAATGCAGCCTGAGTGAACAGAAGACTTCTTTCCAAAAAAAAAAATCTTTAATCCAAACTTTTGACTAGTAGAGTAAATTATATCTGTTCATAAAGTCTGTCTGAAAACATTCAGTTTTCAGGATTCAGTTTTAGTACCGGATCCATTCAGAATTCAGTTTGAGGTATATATGATTTCACACACAAGGTGCTGTGAAAAAGCAAGCTGTATGTGTGTGTGTGTGTGTGTGTGTGTGTGCGACCGGCACAGGTGGCCTTTTGCAACCCCTGGTTGCTCACTCTCACGCTCTCTCCATTCCACCTTGAGTGATCTCTTCCCACACACCGAAAAACATACCGCCAACTATTTACCCAGCTCCTGAGTTTCCCATGCAAAAGCAAGTCTAAACCTGCTCCGCCAACTCTTCATACTCATGCCTGCACTGTCGCGCTCTTTCTCCATCTGTGTTTGCCTCCAAAACCACATGCGCGGGTTTTGCCTCATACATAAACAAGCGAGGAGGAGAAAGTGAGGCGCGACTAGACCAAACCCTATGGCAAATATGTCAATGCCATATGTGTAGGAGCCAGGTCTCAAGCTATGGTTGGATTCATGATTATCAGTCAATTGTGCATTCCAGTTACAACATTGCGTCTCAGGGTGTGTTCACACTTTGCTTGGTTTGTTGGTCCCGACCAAAAAAAAAAAAAGAAAAAAAGATTGTCCTGGTCCAGGTTCACAACTGGATTGGTCGGATTTTACTACGCATATTTCGTGACAGAACTTACCAAACATCCAAAGCAATGCTATGTCCTGGGATAAAAGTGCTCGTTGTATGTGCGTAGCCTACATTTGTTGGTATTTTGACCAGCTGAGAACTCGTGAAGAGCTTATAAAATGTGTAAAGGAGTCAAAACAGCAGCAGGAACCCCTCCGTCACACACACAAATGAAGATCTGGTGCGAGGAGACGCGGTTCTGATGCCTGTACTGAACTGTGGTGGACAACAATCGCGACTATGATGAGAAAAAACAGGTATGCTCGAGCATTCTGTCCTTTTTAGGGTCACATTATGTGACATTACGTCCCGTTTTTGGTTCTTTAACATTTCTTTGGTCGGTGTTGCATACATATTTCAGTCGAACCGCACCAGAGTTCATTAGAAAGCAGACCAAGACCCATCTTTTCCGTCTCGGTCTGCTTTTTTGGTGTACACCGGGGTTTAGATGCCAGCGGTTAGATTCATTCAAATGAACCGCACTAACAGAGCAATCGCACCCTCGCACCAATAGAACACACCCTCAATCACATGTCAGGTTGGACATTTCAAGTCCTGAAGATTTGTATCCTCCGCCATATTATACTGGTGCGATGCAGATGTATAATGGGTTTTTGAACCAATGAGATTTTACTGTGGGCAAGCCAGTGGCACTTGTCATTTGTCTCTGATTAAGACAAAAACTCAGACAAAGAGATAGAATCTATCACACCTAGTTAGGACACGCTTTGGAAACTTTGGTGTATTCAACGGCTAAACTCGTCCCGCACCGTTTGTGGTATGGAAATGAATGATACTTGAAATGATATGACTTGTTGAGAAGAGATTAAAGCCATGTTCACACTGCCTGTGACTTTGTTGCTGCATGTCGCCAGTGCCTGGTGGTGAGGTCACTAGTGGGCGTTCCCACTACTAATGTCTAGTAACGTTTTTGAAATGACATCCATGGATGTCATCCCATGATGCAGACAACAAAAAAAAAAACGGTTTTCTTGCCACTACGAACATTTTGGAAGGAAAAGACTAAATATAAATGTAATAAGTACATAAAATGCTTAACTAAAAAAAAAAGATGAAAGCCATTGCAGCTATTTATCTTGGGTGAAAAACTTGACGAGTACCCCCCGATGTACACAGAGACATATAAACTATAGGAAAGTTGCTGATCGCTAAAATATACACTCTCCACTGGATGTAATGACGGATCACGTGTGCTACACTGACTTCACTCCTATTGTTTTTCGCTCCTGAAAGTCGCTCTTCATTTGCATACAGTTAAACATGTCTCAACTTTGTCGCACCGATGGACACGCCGACATCCTGTTGCCAACAGTCACCTTCGGTTGTGTCACTGGAAATCGCCAGCTCTCTAACAAAAAGAATGGGATCATGTCACCTTGATGCTGTGTGTCGCTGGAAGGGGGAACACAGCTTATGGCTGCACATTTAGTAGAAATAAAGCCACCAAAATAAAAGCTTGATGGTTTAAAGTTGGAAAAAGGACAAATTAAGCCATAAATATTAGTACTGTAATTTTACCGTTGTACTGTAAAATATTTTGGTAACACTTTACAATACGGTCTCATTTGTTAACATAAGTTAATGTATTAACTAACAATGAGTGATACATTTGTTACAGTTTTTATCTTTTTTTTTATGCAAGTTAACATAAAATACAGTGGCATTGTTAGTTCACAGTGCGTTAACTATTAAACTCAAATTGTATTTGATAACATTAATGTATTAGTAAATGTTGAAATTAACGTCAACTTAAATCGCAAATTTAATTTAAAAAAAGGGAAAAATTCCTCCAAATCATTCAACTCTTGAAGAAACATTACTTTATGGAGCATTCAAGCTTTGATTTTCTCGGGTCAACAATTAAATGGGCAAAAAAATCCCATAAAACTTCATTTTAGCAGGGACATGAGCCATATTTAGGAACAAAAATATTAAACACTTGCAAATGGGCCCTTTTGACTTGGACCAGTAAGCAACAACCTAAAACCCCAGAACACAATTCACTTAGCAATGTCATAAAAAAGGAGCTAAAATCACTCAGAATAGCACAGTAAGTCCTGGCAACTACATCCAGCATCCAAGCATATGATAGTGAGTTTTGATGATTTCTTTCATCATTTTTCCACAAAATGTAGTTAGTAGTGAGGTTAGTCATGTTGTGTTGTTGTGTCAAAGGTAAAGACTGCACAAGAGTTGACAGGTCGCTGTATGAACAGCACAAAAGCACAGTGTTGAGTATGTGTTCCAGACGTCACCTCTATACGAGGCCAACATGAGCCTCCGACGAGCTAAAAACATTTCCAATTAGTGAGACGTGCTCGAGAAAAGCCAGAGACGAGAGATAGAGAGCTCCCATAGACGAGAGGTGGGGGAGGGGAGTGGAGGGAAAATATTCATTTCGACACCGTTCCCCCTCTCTCTCTCTCTCACTGCCGCTCCCATGGGAAAATCCTGGACTGCATACAGGCGGCGGGTTTGTGCTGTGGCTGGGTCACATGACAGGGTGTCTGACCAATGAGAGGAGACTGCTATGATTCAAATTGAAGTTAAGGCAGGTAAGCGTGGGAACAGGAGTGAGGTTCAGATTCCTGTCCTGTCGGCACAGCAAACCTCAGTGTTTGACACATTGGTTGCAAGCTTGGGCAGCAAATGACAAGATCACTACCGTCTTGAGAAATGTAGATATAATTTTGTGGGAAAATAAATTGGGGTTGGCATTAGGCAATTTTTCTTTTTCTTTCAATGCAGAGTGTAGTATAATTAATATAATATAATTCATATAATATAATACAAATAACATGATATAATACAATAAATTAATATAATATATAATTTTAATACATACATTTTTATTTAAAAATGTGTTACTTTTTATAATTTGGTATACATAATTTCAGCAAAAAAAGTATTTACATTTGATTAAAATATTTAACTATATATTCATAACAATGGGTTTTCTAATAAAAGGGATTTAGCAACATTCAGTTCCTTTTTTTAGGAAAGAAAACTATTATTGGGCTCTGCAATTTGTGTGGATTATACATGCATCTATATAAATGACACTGTATAATAAGCAGACATAATTTATATATTCAGACATCATCAAAATGCACACGAAATGCAAACAATGGAATTCAGTAATTCAATGACAAAACACAGAGCTAACACATTAACTCTGACCGTCATAAATAGCTTTAATTTAGCTTGCATGCTTTATGTTTCCACCTTGTGTAGCTAACCACATTATCAAAATGGTAGCGTAACTACTCTACTTTAAATTATGAGCAGCTTGTGTCTTGGGAAGTAGTTTCCTCAAAACTAGAGGAAGGTTTCTTGGATGTAATAAGACACGGGACTGCTCGTTTACTCGAGCATTAGTAGAAAGCTCATCAGGGCTGACCTCTCTTTCTACCGTGACCCTGCCTAGAGGTGTTTTAGATTAGTGTTGTTGTCAGTGCTAATGGTCCGTTCATTGCCCAGAGAACTGAACCTGACCAGAGTCCAGACAGTTGGACAGGATGCAGTCGACAAGCAAACTGTTCTGACACTTCTCTCTTTTTCTAACAACATACATGTGTTCAGAAAACTCTCCCCTGTTGGTCTTGGAACAACTCATACCCAGAAAAGTTTCTTGGCAGCTCTGGACGAGGGGGGTTGGTTTGGGACTGGAGCTCTGCAGAGAACCACGGGAGTTGGGGAATAATGGCCAGTGAGGAGACTCTTTGTGTGGGCTTTAGCTGCAGGGCTCAGGGGGGCACTGGGGGTTTTGTGTGGTAGCTTGGCCTCTGTGAAGCTAGCCTTTCCACCCACCCTATTGATACTTGCCCCTCTCTCAGAGCTGAGCTCTTTAGCACTGCCCAAATAGGGGGATAATAGTCCCACTACGAGCCCTGAAACCAAGAATGGTTCATAGCTCTTTCTTTTTCTCTCTTCTCAGGCGGTCAGATCAATGACTCTTACATACTTCCAGCAGTAAATACCCTTGAGGATGTCGCTGGGGAGTTTGGAGTTTTTTTTTGTCCTCAACTAGATGTAAATAAATGATAGTTAGGGCTTGGTGAAATATATTGTCTATATTTTGCTTTTTAAAGGTGCAATAGGGGATTCTCTACACAATTTTTTTTTTGTTATGCTGGTTGAAAGTCTCCTCATATCCTGATAGAAATCACTGTTAAGCGGTCTATGTATTTAGTCCCACTTTAAATTAGGTGGCCTTAACTACTATGTACTTACATCAAAAAATAAGTACAATGAACTTAGTGTTCATATTGTTTTGCAAAACACTTTTGCTGATATTGAGGTGGGATACAGGTAAAGTTAGAGACAGGTGTGGAGGTATGGGTAATTTTAAGGGAAGTATCAACAGTGTAATTATAAATGTAACTACAGAAATTAAATTACAGATGTAATTACATGCATGTCATTTTTAATTTGTAAGTCCAATGTAAAAACATGCATGTACACAATAAGTGCATTGTATCAAATTATTAATTTAAATGTTAGTACGTAGTAGTTAGGGCCACCTAATATAAAGTGGCTCTATGTATTTTTTTTTATAAATGTATATTGTCTGTGGACCACAAAATGATTGAAAATATTAAAATCATTTCTTCCGGTCCGAATTAAATGATAACCCTGTCAGTCGATGTGTATTTGCATACCACTGTCCAGCCTGTTCACGCAGTCATCATACATTATCAGCACGTTCACGTACACTGTGCAGACAGCGCAATAACGGCAGGCAAACAGTTATTTACATCCGTTATTGTAGTACTGTTACTCACTGTACTGTAAAGTTCTCTGACTGGTGAATGACACATGATGTAGTCCAATAATTTTGTCTCTGGTCGTCTCGCTTCAGGTCTGTGTACATTCATGTGTTTTGGAGGAGGCGTGGCTTTGGATTTCGATTTTCAGGGAGGTTAGCATTAAAGTAGCATTTCCCAGATCACCTATTGCACCTTTAATTCATTTTTTCTATTTGGCCATTAGGTTTCATTAAGTGCCAGTTCGAGCCTGCTCCATATGCTATAACTTGTGAAATGTTGGAAGAGATGTGAATTTCAATTAATTTCTGTCAATCAGTTCTTTTGAACCATCAATTTCAGTAAATAGCTTTAAATCCAGATTAAATAGCAAAACAAGAAGAAGAAAAGGTTCATGAAACACCCTGCATTGCATCTTCCATGCTTCGATATTAGGGATACACCGATATTCAATTCTGGCCAACTCCGAGATAATTCCCAAAAACTATTTTCATGCTATGGCCGATACTATACTATTTTGCAAAAAATAAACTCTAAACTAATATAAAAATGTTTAAATGCTAAAATTGATTTTAGGCATCACAAAAAACGTTTATTCATTTTATTCTTTGTTAAAGATTATTTATTTATTCGTTTTTTCATTAACTGCAAATCCACATTGGATGACAGCGAAGGTAATCTAAAAATAAATATAATTATTGGGATATAAGAATGCTCAATTAAATATCCAAAATTGACATTTGATAAATCTCTAATATTGGTGATAACCGATAAGGTATTAATATATTGTGCATCCCAAAACCGACAAATATACATGTAAAATAGGTACATTTAGCTGTCTAAAAAGAGTGAATTGGTTGTACCAATTCAATTAATTTAAATTTAATTAAATAAAAATTATGAAATATTCCTGGTGTTCAGTTTAGTTCAATGTAGTAAAAAAAGTATATTATATTATATTACATTATATTCACTCACCTAAAGGATTATTAGGAACACCATACTAATACTGTGTTTGACCCCCTTTTGCCTTCAGAACTGCTTTAATTCTACGTGGCATTGATTCAACAAGGTGCTGAAAGCATTCTTTAGAAATGTTGGCCCATATTGATAGGATAGCATCTTGCAGTTGATGGAGATTTGTGGGATGCACATTCAGGGCACGAAGCTCCCGTTCCACCACATCCCAAAGATGCTCTATTGGGTTGAGATCTGGTGACTGTGGGGCCATTTTAGTACAGTGAACTCATTGTCATGTTCAAGAAACCAATTTGAAATGATTCGAGCTTTGTGACATGGTGCATTATACTGCTGGAAGTAGCCATCAGAGGATGGGTACATGGTGGTCATAAAGGGATGGACATGGTCAGAAACAAGGCTCAGGTAGGCCGTGGCATTTAAACAATGCCCAATTGGCACTAAGGGGCCTAAAGTGTGCCAAGAAAACAGTTCTCATTCTGTTTACGCCAAATTCTGACTCTACCATCTGAATGTCTCAACAGAAATCGAGACTCATCAGACCAGGCAACATTTTTCCAGTCTTCAACTGTCCAATTTTGGTGAGCTCGTGCAAATTGTAGCCTCTTTTTCCTATTTGTAGTGGAGATGAGTGGTACACGGTGGGGTCTTCTGCTGCTGTAGCCCATCCGCCTCAAGGTTGTGCGTGTTGTGGCTTCACAAATGCTTTGCTGCATACCTCGGTTGTAACGAGTGGTTATTTCAGTCAAAGTTGCTCTTCTATCAGCTTGAATCAGTCGGCCCATTCTCCTCTGACCTCTAGCATCAACAAGGCATTTTCGCCCACAGGACTGCCGCATACTGGATGTTTTTCTCTTTTCACACCATTCTTTGTAAACCCTAGAAATGGTTGTGCGTGAAAATCCCAGTAACTGAGCAGATTGTGAAATACTCAGACCGGCCCGTCTGGCACCAACAACCATGCCACCCTCAAAATTGCTTAAAATCACCTTTCTTTCCCATTCTGACATTCAGTTTGGAGTTCAGGAGATTGTCTTGACCAGGACTACACCCCTAAATGCATTGAAGCAACTGCCATGTGATTGGTTGATTAGATAATTGCATTAATGAGAAATTGAACAGGTGTTTCTAATAATCCTTTAGGTGAGTGTGTGTGTGTGTGTATTATATATATATATATATATATATATATATATATATATATATATATATATATATATATATATATATATATATATATATATATATTTATTAGTGGTGGGCATAGATTAATTCTAAAATTAATCTAGATTATTCTAGATTAAAATGGCTCATTTGAATTCTGCCGAAAGCATTCAGAATATGTGTGCTCGTAAGTGATCGTTTGTCTTTTTGTAGTTTGAATAATAAATGACTTCTGTCCCTTTAAGACCTGACGCACGCATGGATCCCAAACACTGTTCCTGTGAGCTGGTTACGACTGTGTTTATGTTAAAACTCACCAAGATGGGCATTAAGACATTTTTGAGTGTATTTGACCATTAATAAGCTGGAAAAAGGAGCTCATTTTTGCACTTGTATGTCAGAGGCGGCTTTATTACGGTATGTGTGTGTGCGCTTCAGATGAGAGCGCGAAATCTGCGGGAATTAGTAGAATTAACGTTATGAGAAACCCTGCGCGAAATTCAGACCGGTCACACCAATACTAACAAAAGTCCAGCAGAACACCCGTTCGCAATGTTCAGAGGATTAAATGGACTGAATGAGAGGAGGCGGGTGCGTGTCACTCGCTGTCGGTCGGAGAGGAGAGCGCAGCTGATATCGATACTGTAGAAAATGAGTATTGTATCGTTTCAGATATTTCAGTATCGATACATAGCGAAATATGGATATTTTTGACAACACTAGTAGGCATACACACAGGTTCGAAGACTCGTTCTCTCGTTCCCCTACAGTGCAATTCGGCTACGTGCACATCCGCGCTAAAATATCAAGGAGAAAGTCATCATAGCTTGCGTAGTATAGACCCAGCTCCCAACCCAACTTTGAGAATAGATTAACGACAATATTTTATTTAATCGCCCGATAAGAGTCTCGCATTAACGCAGCACGTTAACGCCAATAACGGCCCACCACACATATATATACACTCACCTAAAGGATTATTAGGAACACCATACTAATACTGTGTTTGACCCCCTTTCGCCTTCAGAACTGCCTTAATTCTACGTGGCATTGATTCAACAAGGTGCTGAAAGCATTCTTTAGAAATGTTGGCCCATATTGATAGGATAGCATCTTGCAGTTGATGGAGATTTGTGGGATGCACATTCAGGGCACGAAGCTCCCGTTCCACCACATCCCAAAGATGCTCTATTGGGTTGAGATCTGGTGACTGTGGGGGCCATTTTAGTACAGTGAACTCATTGTCATGTTCAAGAAACCAATTTGAAATGATTCAAGCTTTGTGACATGGTGCATTATCCTGCTGGAAGTAGCCATTAGAGGATGGGTACATGGTGGTCATAAAAGGATCGACATGGTCAGAAACAAGGCTCAGGTAGGTCGTGGCATTTAAACGCTGCCCAATTGGCACTAAGGGGCCTAAAGTGTGCCAAGAAAACATCCCCCACACCATTACACCACCATCACCAGCCTGCACAGTGGTAACAAGGCATGATGGATCCATGTTCTCATTCTGTTTACGCCAAATTCTGACTCTACCATCTGAATGTCTCAACAGAAATCGAGACTCATCAGACCATGCAACATTTTTCCAGTCTTCAACTGTCCAATTTTGGTGAGCTTGTGCAAATTGTAGCCTCTTTCTCCTATTTGTAGTGGAGATGAGTGGTACCCGGTGGGGTCTGCTGCTGTTGTAGGTGGGGTCTGCTGCTGTTGTAGCCCATCCGCCTCAAGGTTGTGCGTGTTGTGGCTTCACAAATGCTTTGCTGCATACCTCGGTTGTAACGAGTGGTTATTTCAGTCAAAGTTGCTCTTCTATCAGCTTGAATCAGTCGGCCCATTCTCCTCTGACCTCTAGCATCAACAAGGCATTTTCGCCCACAGGACTGCCACATACTGGATGTTTTTCCCTTTTCACACCATTCTTTGTAAACCCTAGAAATGGTTGTGCGTGAAAATCCCAGTAACTGAGCAGATTGTGAAATACTCAGACCGGCCCGTCTGGCACCAACAACCATGCCACGCTCAAAATTGCTTAAATCACCTTTCTTTCCCATTCTGACATTCAGTTTGGAGTTCAGGAGATTGTCTTGACCAGGACCACACCCCTAAATGCATTGAAGCAACTGCCATGTGATTGATTGATTAGATAATTGCATTAATGAGAAATTGAACAGGTGTTCCTAATAATCCTTTAGGTGAGTGTATATATATGTGTACCGAACGGTTATGAATGTAATCTTTAACAGTTAACAGTCGACTTGTTGTAAGCGCGGAACACACTTCAATCCGAGTTCCTACACGAACATATTAAGTATTCAGTCCATTTTATCACGAAATTGAAATGTTAAATGCCGTTTTAACGCTCTTTAATGTGACGTGACTGATAGACGCGTATCAGTTCAACTTAAATCCCGGGGTATACTTCACTTTACGTGCCCGGACGCGTCACACGCGCAGCCCTGTCCGCGCGTCTTTCAAAGTATACTACACCACGGATGCGCGCGGATGATCGCGTTCGACACATGCGCAGTACATTTTTTTCTATGCTCTACCAGACATCTGAGGGCAGCACTGAGCCCTGTCATCAACGGGACATTCGCTGGACATGATCTGAGAAGAACTGTAGTGCATCCACCATTGCAACATAGTTTGAAAGAAACACTGAAAGAAACACATTCTCTCTTTTTTTTCCAAGCATGTTGTTTTTAAACCGGTCTTTGCACACTCTTCTTCGACGGCTGAACACTGTGCTCAATACTGTGCGTATTGCCACCTAGTGGACTCTTCTGTACTGCTGGCGCATGCGCTGTTGCGCGCGGACGGGGTGTGCGGCCGGCCGCGAGCCCTCCGCATGACGAAAATTACGTCATGCGGGCGGTGCACGAACGTGGACGGCAGAAGTATACCCGGGCCTTAAAGCGGCAGCGCGCGGCGCGTGAGTCAATGCGATCATCTCTTCCTAAAGAATAAACATAAATTAATATATCTTAAGGTATGTTGAGGTTACATTACAACTTACTGAAATGTATCATATGTCGTGTAATCGCTCCATCTGTGTTTCAACCGCGGAAAGAAAATAAAACAGCTTGTAAACAATGTCATGCAGAATCACATTTACTCAGAAGTCATTCAGTGTCCACAGCTGTTAGCTCACTAGAGAAATCAACTCTTTCACTGAATACATGCACTATATTAGCCATTATATTAGCCTATATATATTCATTATATTCTACTTAGCCTGTTAGTGATGTCTTGTTTATTTAATGTATGTTTAAATAAACCTGTCATGAAAATGACAGCCACTAAATGATTATATTTCAACAACGAATAAAAATAATTAGATTTAGAAGTTAATGCAAAAACTGCCTTATGTGAAACTTATGAGTGTTGATTCTTATATCTAAAAATAAATAGCAACTGAATTTAGGCTAATAGTTTGGGCTCTGTTGTTAATCTTTAATAGCTATATGTAAGTAAGGGCTCCCTATATAGTTTACATCATTATCTTTAAGAAACTTTTAGTTATAATTTAATTCATTTAAGGACAGACAATTTTTTTTTCATTAAACCACTGTGGAATAAAAATTATTAAGAAGCAATTTTGTAAAACTGCTGTACCGAATCCGTACCGAACCGGGACTTCAAAACCGAGGTACGTACCGAACCATCAGTTTTGTGTACCGTTACACCCCTAATATATATATATATATATATAGTGGCCAAGGTTGTCATGTCGCAAAGTCTTCCCACCACACCCACAGTAACTCGCTGTGGTATTTGTCCCGTCCTGTCTCCCGGTGTCTTGTCATGGGAGCGCCACCACATTGTTGTGCAAGCCTAGTGCTGCGTTTCACACCTCTCTTTCTTCCCTTGCTTGCACTCTATAACCGACACACTTAAGCATGTTTGGAATGCTATTGTGAAGTCTTCATGATTCATCCCCAACTGTAAATATTGACTACGGCAGCCCTTAAGGGGGGGGACGAGCCTGAGAAAGTTGTGGGATGACTGGTGCCCAGCCCACTCCACTGGGCACCACAGAGTTCAGACCCAGCAGGCTGACAAAAAGACTTTCCAGACCACAGGGTGGGTCAAAACCCAGTTTTGAAAATCTGACCTTACCAGTAAGCATCTTTCCCATTGCCCCTCGGCACTTAGAACCCATAATTATCAAAAATCTCTACCTACTTTTGTTGACCTAACTTTACCTACTGTCGGCCATGTGCAAAAAAGGTCTACATACAAGGTCTACAAGGCCTTGGATTCAGTCTCGGAATGGGGACAGGAATTTACATTGGCAATGAATGGTACTAAGACAGTGGACATGATCATCAGTGTTAGGAGTGAGGAAAACATTCTCTGTCCTTCTTCTCCTGTTATTTCAGGACATGTAATTAGTAGAGTTTCCACCTTTAAACTGCTTGGAGTACATATCTCTTCTGATCTGTCATGGGACGCCCACATTAAGTACATGCTTATGAAAGTACGTCCTAGAATCAATTATCTTTGTGTTGCAAAAAAAGCGGGTCTCACTTGTGATGTTCTAACACAAATATATTTAACTTTTATATGGCCAGTTCTGAAGTATGCTAGCCCAGTATGGGGTGGACTACCTAAAGGTCTCTCTGATGAGTTAGAGAGGGTGCAAAAACGTTGCTGCCGAATAATAGGTATTCCGACTTCAACACTCCCATCACTGAGTGAGAGACGTGATGAAGCCACATTACGTACTTTCACTAAATCATTTAAGGACAGTTCATCACCAATGCATTGCTTCCTGTCTGTGGCTCCAACACCTACTTATTTTTTGTGTCAGCGCAGGAATTTTGTCATGCCCAGGAGTAAAACAAAAAGACATGAACTTTCTTTTATCCCACGTGTTCTTAAACTGCTTTACAAATAACTTCTAGGTGTTTGATTGCATGAAGTCTATTTCTGCTGTTCTTTTTTCTGTGTATTTGTGTTGTATTACCTCACAGAAGTTAATGATAATATTATGTCAGAATAATTTGATTTTATGCTTTTTAGCTTGTTTTAAACCAGGTATATAATGGTTGTTTCTGAGTATGTGTTATGTTTGACACATTTCAGGGTTTTGTACTGCAATACCCTGCCTTGTCAAACCTTAAATAAACCTAAACCTACATTGATAACATAACACGTATACCAGAGAGCTGTGTGACACAAAGGTGCCGACAGTATCAAACTCTGGAAAACAGTTTAGCAAACATGAAAGGCTCATTGTGCCGTGAAATAAGTGCAAATGAGGACCAATGAGCTTGATTTTCTGACTAAGATAATCGTGCACGCACACACACAGCATGTGGGAGATAAAGTGAAATGAAAGGGCGTGAGGGGAGAGAGGTCAAGTGCTAATGATGCTGGATAAGACATGAGAGCCTGAGAGGAGAAAGGCAACTTCAAAGCACCCCTTCTCCGAGGAAAGGACAAAAACGAAAGGCTTTGAGATGGCAGCAGGGGTGGACAAAAAGAAGTGTGAGAGAGAAACAAGAACAAGGGTGTAGACAGGAAACGGGACAACATGGTGAACAAAAGCTTGAGGGGAAAGACACAGAGGGGAGGGGGAGATGAAGTGGAAACGCTGAGGTAGAGGAGGGCTTGAGGTTGGGTTTGGGGTTCATCTCGGGTGTGAAAGCGATGAGGTGAAGCCTAAAAAGGCCTGAGAGAGTTCTTGTGTCACAGACCCCATCGGCAGCCCTCGCCACCCCTCCTTCCCTCGCGTTCTGGTCGGTCCTGCTAAATTCCCCAGGGCCAGAGGCTGTCCCTTTTCAGTCTCCTGTGACACAGTCATTATGAGTGTGGGAACTGAATCTGTCCCTCTCACAGTGCCCCTGCAAGTCTGTTGCTCCACCCCACCTCAGTCCACCATCACCCCCACTCTCCAGCTCCGCTTGCCCCCTGATATCGCTGAGAGCCGGACCCCAGTAACCCCACTAGCTTCCCCGGCCCCCCCTTCATGTAACAGAGCTGCTATCTCTCAGTGCAGAGCTGTCTTTCCCGGTCTCTGTCAAACACCCCCACCCCCCCATCCCAATCATTCACCATCCTTGATGCTATCTCCTCGCCGATAACCATGGGAACCTCTCTGTGGGAACTGGCTGGACCGGCCTGGCTCACCAAAATAGACAGCGAAGAAAAGACTGAGAAAAAAAAATGGTGAGAAAGAAAACGAGAAATACCTCCCAGAGGGAGGGTTTAAACAGACGGACAGAGACAGGTACGCAACCTGACCAATCAGGATCTGGTAGGGGAAGGTAGGGGGGGGGCGCGGGAAAGTTTTCCTTCAGCAGCCGAGTTTGTCTCTTTGATTTCAGTCTCTTTGGGCCACTGCTTTTACACTGAGGCTTTGGGGCCATCGGTGTCCCCTCTCTTTGTAATGGAGATCTTCAAAGATACTCAAAAGAGAGCAGAAATCTAGAGATCAAACGTGGCAGGCTATTGAGAAGAAAGACCGATAAGAGCCTGGGCAGGTAATGAACATATCCCAGCATGCTTTGGCTTGCCAACAAACTGGCTAATATTGCAAGTTCAGATGATATCACTGGGGAATCCCTTTTATCCATTAAAAGGTGAAGCGGATGAGGTTAACCTTGGCACCTCCTCCTTTTCCTCATGCGCAAGCATCACGGATGCACTAGTGTGGTTCCTGTGAGAAAACCGAGTTTCCTCGGCTACTGGAAGACAGGGAGGAAAGGAAAAAGGGGTGAGTGTGCATCTTTTCTTGTCTGAATTTGGCAATTTTTCCATTCCAATTTTATTTGACGTCGTTCAGTGGTCTAGGCTCTCCCAGCACTTTCCCAAGCCAGAGAGGCTGACCCCAGTGTCCGTATACCTCGACTGTCCCACAGGGAGCTGCGCTTCGACCCTTCCCACCCCTAACTGCCCAGTAGTCCCAAAGCAAACAGACTTCCAACCCTCGATAACATCAGCCGGATCAGACACAGAGGAAGCACTGCCAGCCTCTGTTGACCCCCATTCCCAAGCCCGACTCGGAGCGGGGTGCAAGAAACAAGCGCAGTGTGTCCATATACAAGTAAATAAAAAATTAAAAAAATGGATTAAATGTCTTATATTTAGCACTACGTTTGGTACTTTCACTCACTACCCACACACAGACACACTACGGGTCGCTAGTCCTTCCCTCATTAACACACACAGAAACAAACACTCAGCAACAGTAGGGTTCCTGAGCTGTTATAGCTCACAAGCTAAAATGACAGGTTTCACTTGGGGGGGGCATTTCAGAGAGGCATCTACACTGTGCAAGTGCAAAGACCAGCCATGCAAAAAGAATCTATCAAATCCAACAACATTTCCATTGATGCTAGGCAAACCACTATTAGCTACAGCATATAGAACACCCTATGTTCTTCCGTCCATGAGCACTAGTTAGAAGCACATCCATCAAATTATTGTTTCAAACATAGTGCATGTATGATTTAATGTGGGAGGCATAACAAAAGGCCCATTTTGAGTAGACTATTGTTCCCAAGACAAATGTATTGGGGAAAGTGAACTTGGCCAAACTGCTCGTAAGGGTTTCACCAAGTTCACACAGGAGCCCTAAGCAGGGTAACCACAAATGTTTAAAAAGTAATAAATGTTACTTGTGTTTTATGTTTTGCTTTAAATTTGATATTTTTCCTCAAAATAAATGGCAATTTATAAATTGGCATGGTGACGAGTAAACCATGAGCTTAATTTGAGATCAGGTATATGTAAAATGCTCTACATTGCCATACTCATCCAGATATTTCTATGCTATGTTAATGTTATCAAAGCATTTTCTTACCAGTTAGCAAGTACTGAATTAGCTAGTTAAAGCTAGCCAAGTTTCCATTTCTAAACATAGTTATTGAGATAACATGATCATTTTAAGTTAAAGCTGCAGTCCGTAGTTTTTCCTCTTTGGCCCCATCTCTGTTCGAAATCTGCAATTGCAGTTATTAGCGGAATTATCAACTTTACGTGAATTGTGCCTCGGCACAGCGCAGAGCAGTGGTCGGGAACCTATGGCTCGCGCAGAGCAGTGGTCGGGAACCTATGGCTCGCGCAGAGGAATCCAATGTTTTGAGGAGAATGTGCGGCTGTCAGTAACCGCGCCGGTATGTCATTCAGAATCACAGATTATACTTTTTGAAAGTATGACCAACATAATAATTTTCACCGGAAAATGTCATCTGAACAAGTAGCTAACATCCACTTTTGTTCTGACCAACTAAGGGGGAAAAAGCATTGCACTAAATCGAGATGATTGAATCTAACGATTGCTTATCATATCACGTCAAACCATGCAAATTATACTTTGTTTTCAAATTATACTTTGTTAATGTTAGCTACATCAGCATAGCGGGACTACATTTAATGTGTATTAGGGCTACCTGTAGTTTAGTTTCCATTTCTGTGCAGTCTAATTTCTAACTATCATCCCGCTCCCTCTCATAGCTAGCACAAAATGATTGATATTTACCATAATGCACATAGCAAAACGAGAAAGGCACAACAAAGAAAACTCCTCGATGAATTAAGTAAACAAGTGTGCTTCTGTTACATAATTGAACCATTGAAATGTCTTGACCAGCAGAAAAAGCCGTCTCTGCGTCCGTTTTGAACCTCTTTAAAACACGGAGTTCACGCCACCTTTCAAAAGCCATTTTTACCCTTGTATTCGCATGGGCCCGGTTGAAGTCTCTTTTTCTGTAGCCACTCCGGGTGTGGCTCAATCAGCTCCCTAGTTCAGTAGTCAGGGCACTGATCAGGGAGTCAGCCCATTGACTTATGTCCTGATCAGTGCCCTGACTATTGAACTAGGAAACTGCTTGAGACGCACCCCGAAAGTCCGAAGTCTTTTGCATTTTACAACGGGTGAATCTCCAGTTGTCACTGGCGATTGTTGTTTGAACCTTTCTGGATCCGCCATCAAATTAATACGCTTAATTGAGCGGAAAAACAACAAAAATAACGACTTTATCCCACTATTTATCCCACTATATACTCTCTGACGAGAGTTTGCGGGAGTGCCACGACGCATGCGCAAGTTCTCGCGCATGCGTCGTGGCACTCCCGCAAACTATATACTCTCTGACGAGAGTTCGCGGGAGTGCCACGACGCATGCGCGAGTTCTCGCGCATGCGTCGTGGCACTCCCGCGAACTCTCGTCAGAGGCTCAAATTGAACAATAATAGTGGGATAAAGTCGTTATTTTTGTTGTTTTTCCGCTCAAAAGTATTTTCGTCGCATGATAGACTTAATACAGAGCCACTGTAGTCATTTGGACTCCTTAAATGACGTTTTTACTTACTATTCTGGGCCATCAAGTTTCATTCCCTCTGAAAGCCTATGGAGGAGTGAGACAGCTCTCAGATTTCATCAAAAATATACTAAATTATGTTCCGAAGATGAACGAAGGTCTTACATGGTTGGAACAACATGAGGGTGAGTAATTACTGACAGAATTTTCAATTTTGGGTGAACTAACCCTTTAAAGGGTGCTTCTGCTTTAAACTAACCCTTTAAAGGGTTAGTTCACCCAAAAATGAAAATTATGTCATTAATTACTCACCCTCATGTCGTTCGACACCCGTAAGACCTCCGTTCATCTTCGGAACACAAATTAAGATATTTTTGTTGAAAGCTGATGGCTGAGAAAAGCCTCAGATAGGCCTCCATTGGCATTCAGTACATTCACTAAAAATGCACTAAAAACGTTGTTACAAAGTCCATCTCACTACAGTGGCGCTACAATAATTTTACGAAGCGACGACAATAGTTTTTGTGCGCAAAAAAAAAAATCTAAATAACGACTTTATTCAACTTAAAATTATTGTAGAGCCACTGTAGTGAGATGGACTTTGTAACAATGTTTTAGTGCCTTTTATGGGTCTTGTGAGTGTGAATGTACTGAATGCCAATGGAGGCCTATCTGAGGCCTTTCTCAGCCATCAGCTTTCAACAAAAATATCTTCATTTGTATTCCGAAGATGAACGGAGGTCTTACGACCTTACCAAGTAATTAATGACATAATTTTCATTTTTGGGTGAACTAACCCTTTAACTTAAAAATTGAGATGCAACGGATTACCTTTTTTTTTTTAGTTTTGCCAACTTATTCAGGTTTACACTGTATATAATTTTGAGGCCGTGCTTTACAAAATTATTTTGTTGCTAAGGTAAAATTACAGAAAAGGCTGCTTGTTCAAAGTAAGAGAACCGGTGAGATAAACGTGGTAAACGCAGCATTCTCTAGATGACAAACTAAGCCCCATTTAGCTGCTCAGCCAAAGCAAAGCAAGTTAACATTGGCAACGGTAGGCCATTCTGTAGAGCTACAGGGAACCCTGCATGCAGCCCTGCACTTTAGAGGCATGCCGTGTAGGTTCATGAAAGATGAATGGAGATAAAAATGGGCTTGAATGATAGCTTGTGGAAAAACATAACTCTCTACAGTCTGTGAAAACATGGGAATTTGTAGATAAATTCTGGGGATGGAAAAGCTGACAGATATACACACATGGTGACACAGTCAGTCTCCCTTTCACAGTAAATCATGGACACACATGATGTCTTCCTCCTACACGCACACACACTCACCCCATTCATAAGAATGATCGCATTGAGCAACCTTACTTAAGTACAGCTCATAAAAATGCCCATCAAAGCACACTCACACATCCGACTATTAGGGGGTGGCCAGAGACAGGAAAATAAATGAGAAGTAGAGGGGGACAAAGACAATAAAAAAAAAAAAGTAATCCTATGGTATTCTTTAAAATGCTTTAGAGTACCTTTTACATGAATGTGGTAATCGTTCAACACTAAAGTCCTAGTCCTAAATTGTACCTTCTTACACCAGCATTCTAACTTGCATGTAACCTCATATGTGATTATTTTGAACACTATGCATAGGGAGTCACTCAGTGCCACAAATAAAGACTCCAAAAGTCCTATATTAGCATGTTGTTAAGATAAAAGTGCTGTATTCTAAAGCCCAAAGTAACATTTGGCATTTGCTAGCGTATGCGTACAGCGAGCATGACATAAATCATTTGCATAGTATGTGCACACTGTATGCATTCTTCCAGATATTAAACAAAAAACAAGCAACAAACTACAAAATATGCAACAACAATGCAATAGACGGCTGTGTTGATGAGCACTTGTGTAAATGTTTCCAACAATGTTTAAATCCAGAGAAATCATTCCTTTTAACCAGAGTAATGGCCCATATCATAACCGACTGTGCTATCGAACTTTGTGTTTGTTTTTTTTGTTTTTTTACATATTCTTGTCTGTATTTGACAGTTTAAGTGCAATAAGACGTGAAAGAGAACTCACGGGATGCGCCGTCTGACAGCCAGCTTTCTGTGTGCATGATATGGATGTGTGCGCTCAGAAAACGTATATACCAGAAGTTTAGATTGATATGGCTTTAAATAAAATGCATGGAAATAATAACTTTAATGATGATGAAGCACTGCCATGTCACGTGAGCGTGACCGCGATAGATATGATAATCAAAACCAAACAGATGTTGTTAGTTTTTGCCAGAGTATCCAATGCACGAGCTGTAAAGGCTCCGCCCTCTTCGGGGTGGGGAGCAGCAGCTCATTTGCATTTAAAGATACATGCATGAAAATAGCATGTTTTTGCTTCCATTCAAAAACGGGCATTTATATAAATGGGCACTTGGTATAATAAATTATCTCTGTGGTATTTTGAGCTGAAACTCCTGAGACACCCGAGACTTATATTAAATATTTTAAAAAGAGGCATGATAGGTCTCCTTTAAGCAGTTACAGAGACATTTTTATAGTCATAACTTCTGGAGAGAAATAGCGCAGATGTTGGATATGGATGAAACTTTTCATGTGTCATGCGCCTGTGTTCACGCAAGCTATCAAAAGAAGTTTACTTTGAAAGGCTATGCGTTTAGCTGTATGCATACAAGTATACTTCAGGTTTAAGAGGGAATATTATTAGGCAAGGCAAGTTTATTTATATAGCACATTTCATACACTATAGTAATTCAAAGTCTTTTACACAGAAAAGGGAATTACAATAAATCACAAAATAAAAGTAAGGAAAATTAAAAGGAATTAACTGAGATACAACGATAATACAGTTATAAAAGGTATTAAAAAAGTAAAAAAAGATGATACATAGATAGACTTCTCACCTAGTAAAACATTTCTGAATAATTTTTGTTTGTCTCTTATATTTAATTAGTTTCAACACTTGCTCTGGGACTTCCCCATACTGGTTGTCTCTTTCTCTGTGGATTTCTTTTGGCGCGCCTAAATAATCTGTCGGACGTCTCCAGCAGGTCCGATCTTTCACCTAAAATCGGATAGTCAGAGCTAGGACTTTCAGTCCACGCTCCGATTTAATCACCCAAGCAGTTTCAATTTCTCTTCCAGAAACTTCTTAACTGCGCTGCATTTACCCACGTGATCTCGATTTCTCTTCCAGAAACTTCTTAACCACGCTACATCACAACAGAGCCAGACCAACCCCAACCCCCTTTCCTTCAGAAATAAATAAAATTGTAACAAAAAACAAACAAAAAACGGTTAAATTGAAACATATAAAATAATGTGCAAGCAGTTCAGAAAAAGCACAGAGCTCATTCAGTAAATGCACAGCTAAACAGATGTGTTTTGAGTCTGGATTGAAAGTGCCTACTGTTGAAGGACCTCTGATCTGTTCTGGAAGCTGGTTCCAGCTGTAGCTGGCATAAAAGCTAAACTCTCTATTAGCAAAGAATCTATTAATAAACAACGGCTACAATTTCAGTCTTTTTGTCACAAAAATATATTGTGCAACTTCACAGGAATATCGCGCAAGTTGTATGGATTACTTTTATGTGCATCTT